>OX333072.1:60369794-60969794 GCA_946863875.1 Alloplasta piceator
TTTCAATTTTGCATCTAAGGATTAGAAGTCCTTGTCCCTTTCAAACTAATGAAAAAATTCCATGTATTTAATAATGAAAAATCTTGAATTTTCATATATGATCTATTTATCATAATTTCACCTCTCATTTAATTCAAAAAGTTTTCCGTTTTTTAAACTACAACTTTTGATTATTTACAATTTTTAATTTTCAATTTTTTATTTATTTATTCTTTTAATTATTTTTGATTCACTAAAATATTGTATTGAGACTTTCCTCTGTCGGAATTCTTAAATTTAAAAATAACGAATATTTATCGATCTAATAAAAATATCAATGGAAATTCCACTTTAAATTAATTTTTTCTTTTTAATTTGTGGTTTCTGTTTCTCAGCTAAAAATTTGTTCTGAGGCTTTTTGTTCTCAGGGTCGCCTGCATATTATTAGCGGTGGTTACACCATTATCCCATTGACCTGGAATGCCCTTTATGTATATGTAAGATATATATCGTTTGTAAAGAGTCAACGAACTCTCGTGATTTCGTTCCAGAACGCCCCCATTGGCCGGTGAAAATTTAATTAGCAACCGCGCACTCGAAAGCGTTATCTCGTTTATCCTGAATATGCGATATACTTTGATATATGTATATATTTGTTCACGTCATACATATAAATATATAAATATACATGACACGAAGACTGATGGAAAATTACCGGACGAATTGTACATGATGAACATTTTCATCGGAAGTAAATAGTTTTTCAATCAAAGGGTTTTTCAATTAAAACATAATTACAAAAAAGATTAATAATTAAAAAATTATTATCATTGCAAATCGAATAGAGGAGTTTAATCAAGGATGTCTGCACGCAAAAACATGTTTAAAAAAATCAATTTTTCAAAATGAACTTCATCATCCCTCAACTAAGAGTTTCTTACATGGAAAAGCAAATTGATATTTTTTCTAAATCTCATTATTGGAAGAAAAAAGTTACGAATAAAAACACAAAATAAATTTCCATATTATTACTTCTTATCACACTGACAAAAATTCGATTTAACTTATTCGACGCAAATAAATCAAATAAAAAAAAATAATTTTAAAAATTTTAAAATCTCTGAAATTTTTTAATTTTTTAATTTTTGAAATTTTCTCAATTTTTTAAATTGTTATTGAAATATTTGCCTAATAGACTATTTTCAATCTGATATTCTGATGAGACAGAAAAATTTATTAGAATCATATGAATTCTTTTTCTGGTTGCATATTTAATGAGATATGAAACTGGAAAATAAATGGAAATTTCTCCAAATCGGAAAATGATGATATTTGATCGTGGATATACCGGAAGTGTAGACATATTTTTCTTGCGATATTAGGGCGATATGCAACGCCGCGTCGTAAGTTCGTCGCGCACTCTTGCGACCGTGTAACCTACCTACTTACGTGACCCTTTTACGCTCCACCTGGTGTAAGATGGCAATTTTCTCCCCTGTTACTTTTATAGCGACATCAGAAGAGGAGAGGCCCAGCGCCGCTGCGCTCGTGCGCTCTTGGGGCATTTACGGCTCTGCCATTTATTTCTCTACCAGACATACATCTCTATCACGATAGCACACTAACTAACCAAAACTAACTAACCTAAAATAAAACTAATAAAATCTGACTAAAAATTAAATAATCTCACGATTCCCTTCTTACCGACCACTGGGCGACTATGTTTTTTCATTGCGCGGGCTCCAGCGTCGGTAAATTACCGGCCAAGTTGACGAGACTTGTTATCTGGTAGACTTATCAATTGGCAATGATATTACGGTAATGTTTCATTGTGATAGAGATGTTTTGGTAGAGAAATAAGTGTTAGAACTGAAAATGTGCCTTCTTGGCACATTTTCAATGTTCAACTCTTCGCCAGCGCAATGTTGCGCTTCGTCGTGGCCAAATTTGTGGATTGATAAATAAAATATCACTAACAATTCAAAAATCCTGCGGTTTCCTCCTTACCGACCGCAGGGCGACTACGTTTTTCCATTGCGCGGGCTCCAGCGTCGGTAAGTTACCGGCCAAGTTCACAAGACTTGTTATCTGGTAGACTTATTGATTGATGATGATTTTACGGTATCGTTTTATTGTGATTGAGATGTTTTGGTAGAGAAATAAGTGTTAGAGCTGAAAATGTGCCTTCTTGGCACATTTTCGATGTTCAACTCTTCGCCAGCGCAATGTTGCGCTTCTTCGTGACCGAATTTGTGAACTGATAAATAAAATATCACTAACAATTCAAAAATCCTGCGGTTTCCTCCTTACCGACCGCAGGGCGACTACGTTTTTCCATTGCGCGGGCTCCAGCGTCGGTAAGTTACCGGCCAAGTTCACAAGACTTGTTATCTGGTAGACTTATTGATTGATGATGATTTTACGGTATCGTTTTATTGTGATAGAGATGTTTTGGTAGAGAAATAAGTTTTAGAGCTGAAAATGTGCCTTCTTGGCACATTTTCAATGCTCAACTCTTTGCAATGTTGCGCTACTTCTTGAATTTGTGCACGTGTTTCGATGTGTGGGTGTACTCTGATAATACCAAACGACACTTCGGCCCGAGGCTTTGCAATCGAAGGAAGTAATTCGTGGTTAACGTTCGAGAGAAGCTCTTCGCTTCTTCGAAGCTCCAGTAAAAATTGAATTTTTCACGCGACTCTCCACGCGCTCTATATATTTCTTCATCACTCCAGGGACGTTATTATTATTGGAGATATACATCAATATTTCAAGTGGACTGGGCAATGAACCAGTTACATCGAAAGTGGAGGGACACGTTGTGGCTTCGAGGCTATTTACTCGCGATGTAATAGCAGCATACTGTTGAAAATACGTTACAGAAATTCCAGGCAAGAAGGTTTTCGCCCCCAGACTCTCGTTTTGAAGGAATTGTTTACTTTTCTATTTTACTAATCGATCAAGTATAACAAGATTGTTAAATTTTAGATAATATATATATATAGTTAAAT
This sequence comes from Alloplasta piceator, assembly GCA_946863875.1. Taxonomy (NCBI): domain Eukaryota; kingdom Metazoa; phylum Arthropoda; class Insecta; order Hymenoptera; family Ichneumonidae; genus Alloplasta; species Alloplasta piceator. Next base: position 60,372,785 of record OX333072.1, read on the forward strand.
AATATATTTTTTATTATTAAACAATATATATTATATATATATATATAATTAATAATAATAATAATTAATTAAACCTTACTAGACACACTACAAAACAACCCAGGCCTGAATTTTTTTAATTTTAAGTACTTAAATTTTGAAAAATGGTACCTATAGCGACATCTGTCGTTAGTTCGAAGATGCCATCACTTCAAGCTTATAGCATCATTCTAACAACAATAAGTTTTTATGTAATAGCCGTCCAAAGTCGAGTGAACAAATGCGAAAATTTAAGCGAATTTTTTTCCTGTTATATTATTTTACTACTACTATTTTTTTCTTGTAGTGTTATATATTAAGCAAACTCAGTTAAATTTATAACCATTTTTGTCGAAAAATAAAAAAGTTATGATTTAGTTCGTTAAAGTTGTATGTTTTTCAGGTTTTTTTTATATTTCAATTTTTTTAAAATCATATTTAACTTTGATATAAACCCAAATCCTGTATAACTTTGGGAAGTAACCTCTTGAGAAGTTCTAAAAAAAATTTCAAGTTGAAATATCAAATGATATATTTTTTATGAGAATTTTCGTTGCTGGGGTACAAACGACCCCAGTGTGTCAACGTTATTCTGCAAAAGGGTGTCAAAGTAAGGGTCAATAATATATGTAATTTTTGTTTTAGTTTATTTTAAAAAGATGAATTTTACGTTGAAATAGTATAGTAAAAGAAATGTTATTATGTAATTTATATGTGAAAAATATAAGTCACTGAAATATTCGCAAATCCACAAATTTTTTTCATTCACAAATCGATTGGATCGAAATTGCCAATAGTTGGACTTTTCTTCGCAAAGATTCACACGCAGGTGAACGTAGGTAAGAATCGAAATGGATGTTGAGGCCATTAATTAATGTGATCCGGTCACGGGCGATAAAGCTAGAGAAGGAGGCCTCGAGCTGTAGCATCGACACATGGCTTTAAGGATGTTTTGCCCGTACCGTCCCAGCCAAAAATTGTATCTGATTAAAATTTCCGTACTTCGTGATGCAATAAAAATCTCAACAAATTCAGCGACATTTGGCATGCCATAAACAACAATTATCAATAATAATATTGCCCAAAAGTTATTAATAACTTCTGTAAGTTTTTTTTTAAACAAATAGAATGCGTTGATTTTTCTGAACGCATATGAATTTTTTCAGAATTTTCTCTCTATTTTGAAATATTCAAAAAAACATTCTCAATACAAACCAAAAATTGCCAATTTTGTATATGTTTTTGCACACAGATTTATCGTCAGCTTTGAAAAGTTTCAAAGCCACTATTCCAAAAAATTAATGAATATAGCCGTTCTAAAAATTTCAAAACGGGAATTTCAAAATAGAGAAAATTCTGAAAAAATTCATATGCGTTCAGAAAACTTGATGCATTCGATTTGTTTTAGAAAAAAAAAGAACTCACCAAAAAATTAATGAATAATTATTTGTTTAAACAATTTATTAATAACTTTTGGGCAATAATATTATTGATAATTGTTGCTTATGGGCATTGTTGCTGAATTTTTTCAGATTTTTATTGTATCACGAAGTACGGAAATTTCAATGAAATACAATTTTTGGCTGGGACTGTACAGGCAAAAATACATCCTTAACATCAAGCTCGACACATTTGCAAACGAGGGAAAAGCCATGTATGTGTGAGCGCGTGTGGATATGTGCGAAGAGGTCGATGTGTCTCGGTTCATTTATAAGACAATATCTCAGCGCTGCGATCAAATCATTCGTCATCCCCCGGCGAATGATATCAGCTACCATATGAGCTTTCGCCGTGTAGGATCTTACGCTTGTATAAATATACGTAGGATAACCTAGGAAGCCCGATAAACGACCAAGAAGAACCTTGCGGAAAGACACGAAAATTCACGGTCACCATATATATATATATATATATAATTATATATATATAAAATGTATATATCAAATATTTATTTACATATACATTGTATAGGGGAAGGGAGTGGGGGGCAAAATGGCTCCCATAAAAAATGTAAAGAATGTATATATATTTATTATTTATTTAATTAATTAATTTATAGATACATGAATAGGGGAATGGGGAGGCAAAATAAACACCCTTAAAAACTTTGGTTTTTTTTCGAAAATTTAAGTAAAAGAGGGAAAACGTTGAAAAATAATTGCTTGGCGCTTTTTTTAAATTGAATTTTTTCTTAAAATTCAATTTTAATCGTAGTTGCATTATCAAATTTGATTTTAACAATTATGAAGGGAGCCATTTTGCCTCCGGTACCTCATTTTATTCAGGCCTTCGGATTATCCAAGTATTTAATTAAAATTGGGTCACCATAATACTGTTAAAGTATGTTGGGGTTTTTTTTGTCATAAAAATCGTCATGAAAAAGTCGAAATCTAGTCTGATTTTGAGTGGATGAGTTTAATTAAGTATTTCAATTTCAAATGACAATTTCCTCATTTTCTAATTTTTTTCGATTTTTTATTTATTTTTGGTCATTTTTGGGGGTGTCCATTTTGCCCCCTTATCCCCTATATATTGTATCTTATATACATCGTTTTCTCGCGATGTCCGATGTTTTAAACGAGTTACACGCGATCAAGTTACATTCAAACAGGTTATGCAGAAACACGCGTATAATACACAAGCGTCGTCAGCAATCAACCCCTCCGGATATTCACATATATATATATGCATACATTTATATAGGGGATTCCCCACTACTAACGTCATTTTTTCCCTAATTCTTCCAGAAATTCTAAAACCTTCATTAGCTTCCAGTATTACTCGAGAAAAATTGCTATGAATTAATTGGGATCTCTAGTGCCAAGTATTTGGAAACATTAATTTTAAGGGCTGTTTTTTTCTAAATCTTGAAAAGTACAAGTTCCTGGAAAATATTGTACAAGATAAAACTTGCAGCTGAACTTATTGATAAGATTTTTGTGCTAATTTTGTCATTTTAGAAAAATTAATTTTTCGTTAAAGAAATTTGAAAAAAGATTCCTCGATTTTGAAAAATTCTACAGAAAATTGTATTTTTTGGGAAATTTTTTCTAATAAAAAACTAACTCATAAAAAATTTATCAGATAAGTAAAAAGAGATTTAAACGTTCATCGAAAATAATAATAATTTTCTTCTTTGTATTTACCGAGATTTATTATTTTGTGATTCCAGAAATTTTGCTCTTCCAAATGAATGGATTGAAAATTTGAAAATAATTAGTCTTCTCAAATGGTATTGCAAATAAGGAAATTTTTTGAAATTTTTAAAAGGATTTAGAAAAAAAACGTTTATCTAAAATAATAATTTTTTCCTTGTATTTATCAGGATTTATTATTTTGTACTTCCAAAAATTTTGTTCTTCCAAATGAATGGATTAAAAATTTGGCAATAATCAAAGTTTCCTCAAATAGCATTGCAAATTCTATGGAAATTTTTTGAAATTTTTGAAAGGGTTCAGAAAAAAACCTTCATCTAAAACGTTCATCTGAAATAATAATTTTTTCCTTGTATTTATCAGGATTTATTATGTTGTACTTCCAAAAATTTTGTTCTTCCAAATGAATAGATTAAAAATTTGAAAATAATTAAAGTCTCCTCAAATGATATTGCAAATATAAGGAAATTTTTTGAAACCTCCATCTAAAACGTTCATCTAAAATAATAATTTTTTTCTTTGTATTTATCGAGATTTATCATTTTGTATTTTAAAAAATGTTGTTCTTCCCAATGAATAGATTAAAAATTTGAAAATATTCAAAGTCTCCTCAAATGGTATTGCAAGTATAAAGAAAATTTTTGAAATTTCTAAAAGGATTCAGATAAAAAACGTTCATCTAAAATAATAATTTTTTTCTTCGTAATTATCGAGATTTATTATTTTGTACTTCCAAAGGAATGGATTAAAAATTTTGAAATAATCAAAGTCTCCACAAAAACGTAAATCTAAAACTTTCATCTAAAATATTAATTTCTTTCTTCGTAATTATCGAGATTTATTATTTTGTACTTCCAAAAATTTTGCTCTTCCAATTAAATGGCTAAAAAATTTAGAAATAATTAAAGTCTCCTCGAATGCAAATAAGGACAATTTTTGAAATTTTTGAAAGGGTCCAGAAAAAAGTGCCGAAATCCTGGAGAATGTTCCGTATATATTTATAAGCGTACAAATACACGAGAAAGCCGCGAGGAATCGATTGATCACTGCTTGCCCCGATGACAGGACGATTAACTACGAAAGCAGCGAGCCTCCCCTCTGACCCCTCTTTCCCTTTCGACCGTATCATTGTTTCGACGCGTTAATATTTGTCCGAAGAACGCGTGATGATGATTGTGATCTTTCTCGCAGTTATTCACTCGCGTCGTTACGGACATGCATTAAGGGGAGGTGTTGTAATAATCGTTGATAACGGTAAATCCGCAAACGCTTCTTGAATCGATAATACAATTTTTTTTTGCAAAATTGTTATCAACTTTTTGGGCAACACAGTTTTTTTCTCATAAAGAAAGCGTTAGATCCATTTTGGGAAAAAAATGGAGAAATGGATTTTTTGCACAGTTTGTTTACTGCAAAAATAGTCAAGTTATTATTTAATATTTAATATTAAATAAAAATTGTGGTTGCATTATTATTTCGCAGAGATTTTGAAAATTTTTTATTTGGCAGAAGTGTTTTACGTTAGAGTTGTTATTTGTGAAATGTGGTTTTGGTAGAGTTGAATTTTTCAAATTGCAAGAAAAATATTCAAAAACAAACTACACATTTTTAATAATTTTTTTTCAGGTTTTGTGTCATTGCCTTGTTAGCTTATTTTAGTAATCCGTCATTTTTCTACCGTAAATATATCTCTACCGCAAAAAACTTTTAGTATTACATCTTCACACACTAAAAATTCTACCATACAAAATTTCTGCTAAATAAAGTGTTTCCCCAAAAAAAAGTCTATAAAAATTAATTGCTACTCAATAATAATTCTACCAAATAACATCCCTGCCACATAAAAAGACTCTTAGAAAAACGTTATCAGGAAAAATCGTTTTTTCTAAGCTTGTTGTTTGCTGCTTCGAATTTGATTCAAATTTTTTTAGGGGTTAAATGGATTTGGAAACGCCAAAAAATCCATTTTTTTATCTAATAGTGGAATATGTGCAATATATTTTATAGAATAGAATATAGAAATGCATAATAATATAATATGCTGAAGAATAATATCTGGTAGAAAAAATGTAAATGAAAAAACAACAAATATATTGGAATATGGATAATGTCCAAGAGCAGTGTGGAAATTGCACGAAAAATGAAAATGCGTAATAAAAAAGTAAGTTTTGACTCACCCTTTTGTCTTGTTTTCTTAATCTTCAGTGGGCCGGATGTTGATCCTTGTGAAATTTGGACCGGAACTGCAGCTTCTCGAACCACGCGCACACTTTTTTTCACCCACTTCACTCGGAATTTATTATTTTTACCACTTAAATCGGAAACCGAGAGAAAAAAATTTAACAAGAGTGTATTATTTTATGCGAGAGGTGTGATCTCTTTTCCAACGATATTTTTTGACCGAAAAACCGACGAGAAAAACGAGAGAAATGCGAAAAAATTTAATATTACGTTCACCTAAATTATATTAAATATAATTTAGTTGAACGAGCATAAGATGAAAAATTAAACGAAACAGTTTCATTGCGAGGCCCGAGATTTTATTCATTTTCGAATATATACCGATCGTGAGACGACAAAGAAAAAATACTCGCTTCGAGATGACTGTCCTTGAGCTCGAGAGATGCGAACTCACACGCGCGAATCATCCGAGTCGACGAACACGGAAAAAAACATTGCCCGAATATCAACAGCTTTTTTTTCACCCATCCCCTTGTGCGCGCTGTTTACTTCGCTCACGACTCTCCGGGAAACGATGATCACGCATACCACGAATTTACCACGCGACGGACACAACGTCCGTAAAAAAAAAAAGTTTTTCGCGGGAAACGATCGACAGCGCTGTAGAGCAAAGCGACGCGCTCGTGAGAGTGAGAGAGACAACGAAAAAGATGGCGGGGCAAAAAACATGAGGGATGCGCATGCGCGCCACCCGAATCCCTCGTGTACACGCATATACATATATCTATATAGTAAGCGCCACGCGATATTTTCTCCCAAAGTTTTCAATCTATTTTTCACAATATCTAACGCGATTCCCGTCAAAGCCCTATGATTTTAATTTGTTCACGGTATCTCGTACATCAGCCGCGCACGATTGTCGAAAAAATACGTTGTCACTCACCGTTCGTGATGTTTTTGTTTTTTTTCGCCGCGCGTCTCTCTCGCTGCGCGCGGCGCGCCGAGAGACAAACGAACGACGCGACAATGGAGCTCGCGAAACCATCACGCAAAATCACTTCTACTTGCAACGATTACGATCGTTGCGTAGAATTATTCGTTTTCTGCAGTATGTAAAGCTACTTACGAACGTTTTAGATGCAAGCTGTCGATACTTTGAGCTCAAAAACGACTGATAGACAATTAATTTACGGAGACACGATCAACAGGCACGTTGTTATCGAACGGGATCCACGGGCGTACTAGCAGGGAGAGGGGGGAGTGGGGGATGTCGACTTGCGCGCGGGCGCCGAACGACGGTTAGGGGAGAAAGAGGGAGAGAGAGAGAGAGAAAGAGATAGAGACGGCGAGTCGATGTTTCCGGTAAACATGCTTTTGTAAATAATACGAGTAACTTTTTTTTCGCTTTTTCGGAATTTCGCCCACAGTGTCTCAATAGTTTTATCCATGAAATATCGTTAAAATATAATTGAGATCGAACATTGGCACATTTGGTACGTTTGATATGTCGAAAAAATATTTTCCGACGCTCTCGTTTGTACTCACGGTTTTTACGATCTTTTCGTCTCGACGACTCACTCCACATGACAAACATCGTCGAATTTCTATTTTCATACAAGTCGCGATTATTTTTTACATGAATTTGGCACGACTTGAATTAGTTTTATTTGAAAAAAAATAATTTTTCCGCGACGCGAACGACGACTTTGGTCTCCCATTTTCATAAAAAAATTCGCCACGTCGATAACAAAAATTGCCGTCTTTACCTCCTTAGATTCGTTCATGTTTCGCACTCTCGCCGACTGATGGTGCCTGTGGTGGGAGAAAAAAGCGACAAACGTTTTTTTTTCAAAAGACAACCTGCCCAATGCGCGATAAAGCAATAATTTCCGTATCGGGAAAGATTGTTTCTGTTAGTAAAACGTGATAAATGTGTCAATGTTCAATCTCAATAATACTCCACCGAAATTTCACGAGTGAAATAGAAGCGCGAAACGCCAGCGCGCTCTCTGTCTCTCTCTCTCTCTCTGCCATTCCCACCCATCTCGTCACTTCCGGCTTCACTCGCGTCGCGCGCGGCTCGCGAGTCAACCCTTCCCTTGCCGCTGCTCCCACTTACGCCCTCTCCTTCAGTAGCGTCCGTGCATCCCGTTCGATAACAACGTACCTGTTGATCGTCTCCGGGTAAATTCATCGTTTATCAGTGGTTTTTGAGCTCAGTGTATCGAAAGCTTGCATTTAAAACGTTCGTAAGTATCTTTACGTTCTACAGGAAACGAATAATTCGACGAACGATCGTCGTCGTTGCGAGTGGGAGAGAATTTGCGTGATCGTTTCGCGAGCTCCATCGTCGCGTCGTTCGTTTGTCTCTCGGCGCATGCGCAGCGAGAGAGACGCGCGGCGAGAAAAAACAAAGACGTCGCGAACGGTGAGTGACAACGTATTTTTTCAACAATTGTACGCGGCGAATTTACGAGACACCGTGAGCAAATTAAAATCAGAAGGCTTTGACGGGAATCGCGTTGGATATTGTAAAAAATAGATTGAAAACTTTGGGAGAAAATGTAGCGTGGCGCTTACTATATAGATATATGTATATGCGTGTACACGAGGGGTTCGGGCGGCGCGCATGCGCGTCCCCTATGTTTTTTGCCCCGCCATCTTTTTCGTTGTCTCTCTCACTCTCACGAGCGCGTCGCTTTGCTCTACAGCACTGTCGACCGTTTCCGCGAAAATCTTTTCTTTTTTTTTTATGGACACCGTGTCCGTCGCGTGGTAAATTCGTGGTATTCGTGATCATCGTTTCTCTGTGAGTCGAGAGCGTATGTAAACAGCGCGCACAAAGGGATGGGGTGAAAAAAAAGCTGCTGATATTCGGCGAATGTTTTTTTCCGTGTTCATCGACTCGGATGATCCGCGCGTGTAAGTTCGCATCTCTCGAGCTCAAGGACAGTCATCTCGAAGCGAGTATTTTTTTCTTCGTCGTCTCACGATTGGTATATTCGAAAATATAAATAAAACCCCGGGCTCGCAATGAAATTGTTTCGTTCAATTTTTCATCCTGTGCTCGTTCAACGCGTATAAATACGGATCACGAAAATTTTAGCACAGTGATTGCCGAGTTAATACGTCGATTGTCGTTCGTCTTAAAAAAACGTCCCGTGACAGAGAAAATCGAGTCTGCGTTGAAATATGCGACGTGAAATTAAAAGTACGTGTAATATTAAATTTTTTCGCATCTCTCTCGTTTTTCTCGTCGGTTTTTCGGTCAAAAAATATCGTCGGAAAAGAGATCACGCCTCTCGTATAAAATAATACACTTTTATTAAATTTTTTTTCCCTCGGTTTCCGATTTAATTGGTAAAAATAATAAATCCGGAGTGAAGTGGGTGAAAAAAATGTGTGCGTGGTTCGGGAAGTTGCATTTTCGGTCCGAATTTCACGAGGATCAACATCCGGCCCACTGAAGACAAATCATCGATTAACCGTCGCTGTAATATCCTCAGTCTGCCTTCGGGAAGGGATTCTAAGGTTTGCACATCGATTGAGAAAACATGGAGACTAAAGGGTGAGTCAAAACGTACTTTTTTATTACTCATTTAGATTTCTTGTATATTCCTCAATTTAACATTGATATTATAATTCATTCACTGTTCATTATTTTTGCTGTGAGACAAGATTTCAAAAAAATTTGTATTATGAATTTTTACCATTTTTTATATGCTCGTACATATTTTATTTTTATCGATGGCTGTTTTCGCGAATGAAAAAATTAGACGGAGAATTAAATATTCTCGCAAATACAGTAAAATATTCGGCGATTTTTTTTTCAAATTGCAGCTTAAAGATTTTACTGACTTTTGCAACTAAAAGAAGCTCTTTAAAGTTTTCTGAAAAATTGATTAAAAAAATTTTCAGATGTTTCGCTCACTCTGAAAATACACTTTCGACAAAAAAAAAATAAGTTTCGAAAACGTAAACACTGTGACTTTTTCAATTTTAATCCGATGGCCTTGAAATTTTTAGGGGACATTTCTGAGATAATATACTATTGAAAATATTGTCTGAGAAGTGAAGTAATTTTCCTAATGTGATTAATCATCCCTTAACAAACGGACGCTCACCCCAAATGCATTTAACAAATAAAAAAATTTATTAAAAATCTTAAAAACATTTCGCAAGCAAAAGCTTAATTGATAACAATAATGATGAAAGTAATTAGTGAATTAGGACTCACGTTACGTGATCTCGATTCTAATTAGAATTACAATCCATTTTCAGATTTTAATAAATATCCCAAAAAATAAAAAAACTTCAACTACGTTACATTAATTACATTTTCACTAACTAACAACTCTACCATACAATATTTCTGACAAATAAAGCATTTCAAGTCTAAATTTAATTTTCGTTAGTTCAGAGGTTTATGTTGGAGAAATAACAAGTCGAGTTGCAAATGTACCAAAATTGAAAACTATTCCAAAACAAAATAAAAATTCTTAATATTCTTCCTCACTTTTTGTCTCACTGCATTGTCCGTATATTTTCATAATTTTACCTCAAAATGGCGCTGCCAAAATCGTTGTAAAATTCACACAATTACAACTCTACCCAAAATACATCTCTACCGCAAAAAACTTCAACTATTACATCTTCACAAACTAACAACTCTACCGTACAATATTTCTGCCAAATAAATCATTTCAACATCTCTATTAAATAACAAGCCTATCAAAATTGATCTCTACCCGGAAATAACTCTACCAAATCACTCGGGGGAAAAAACTCTTTCCCTCAACTTGTTATTTGTTAAAACGCTTTTATTTTGCTGAAGTTTAATCTGGTAGAGTCTAAATTTAATTCTAGTTCGGAGATTTGTTAGAGAAATAACAGGTAGAGTTGTAAATGTGCCAAAAATTAAAGTTAAGAAAACAAAGAAAAAAAGAGTGGTAATATAGATTCTTGAAAGAACCGTGAACATTCACAATATCGTTGTCATCTTGTCATTGACGCGTCATATTGGCCTTTGGAAAGATGAAAATAGGAAAAATACTTGAGGAGAATTGGAATAGGGTGTATTTGCGAAGATTCTTATAGCTTGATATCTTTCTGCATAGCGAAATCATCGGGGAATCCCGATATATGGCAAAAAGGGTGCGAGCAAAGCTAGCGGGATTTCCTTCGCGACTTCAAAGAGCTTTTCCCTCTCTCAATAAAGGAGCAAAAAGGAGTGAGCATATTGAAAAGTATGTCGTGAATTCCTCCATCGGTCTATTTATTCTTCGTATCTCAGTTTCCCTTTTTTTCCGAGAACAATCTCGACGACAAGTAGAATCTCAGATGGGAAAAATATATGAAAGATTGATTGAGATTCGGATGGCAAAAAAATCTTATGAATACTCTCAATCGAATTTTTACTTCGGTAAATATGCGATTTACTTTATTGAGGAAGAATATGTTAATGAATAATAATAATAATAATAATAATAATAATAATAATAATAATAATAATAATAATAATAATAATAATATGCTCTAATTTTTTTATTCATTTTAAATGAGAATTGAAAATATATTGAGAAACTTTGAGCCAATAATATTAAACAAATATATTAACAAAATTTACATGAATAATGTTGTTGATCAAATCATACACCAAGAAAAAAGATCTGGTTGATTTAATTAAATTTAAGTTACTGGAAAATGGAGGTTTCGGCCAAATAGTAATTTATTTCCTCTAAATAAATGTTTTTTATGCTGCAAAAATTTGTATTTCAATCGAGTACATTTTTCTTCATATGTAAAAAACATTTTTTCAACATTTGAATTCATAATTAAATAGAATTTTCGAATGAATTTATGAATACATCTGTTATATAAACAAATATACGATCATATTTGAAACAAATGGATATAAGTTTAAGATAGTTAAACATAGTTGAGGTATTAAATATAATATTTTGAATAATACAGTTTAAACGACATTAAATATAAAATAATAATAATAAATAATTTTTATAAATAATCTTTGTCTATTTGAATAAAAAAAAACTATGAATTATATTTTTATTATATTTTATTGTATTGTTATTATATTTTTCAGAGTACAAAGTAAAGGAAGTACCTAAATAATGACTTGCAAAATTTTCCAAAGTTCTCATTTTTGAAGAATTTCTTTTTTCGTTTAGTATAGACAGAGAGAAAGAATTTATTCAGTTTAAATAAAATCGTAATAAATATATAATAATATTTATTAAATAAAATAAAATAAAATAAATATTATTTCACTAAAAGTATTAAAACAAAATTAAAAATAAATTTAATTAATGAACTAAAATTGAATAAATTAAGTCAAAATAAAATTAAAATTATCAAAATAAAAAAGTGTGAAATAAATAAAAATATTAAAAACTCCTACCAAGCCGATTCATCATTTCTATATTTAAATAAATCTAAAAAATTCAACCAAAAAAACTTCTTCCAGGGTATGAACATTAATGTTTTTCAAAATTGACATAAAATAGATCTTTTTCTACATAACCTTCATCCGTATGAACATTCTCCCCATAAACCATAGCAGAGCAAATATACCGTGATATAAGAAGCCCAGAGTGCAATTAATCATTGAATAGTCGGTAGAAAACATTCACACACGAACATATATATATGGGGCATTCCACGTCAAAACACGGATTTTGATGTCCAATGAATCGTGGGTTTCGTTGGGCCCAAAATATGACCTCAAATTTTTAGAAATTTTCATTTCATTTTATGGGGGTTGCCCGAGCTAAAAAATCATTAAATTGAGGGACAACATAAAGAAGGCCATTTTTCAAATTGATGCAATTTTTTTCACAGAAACTAGAGCCCAAAACAGATTTTGTCGTCATAGTTCGATAATGGGCGAAAAATAATTACTATTTTTTCTTAATTTTAATTTTTTAATTGTGTTTGAATCATCCGTTTTATTTCAGGTCGTCGAGGCTAATAAATTTTCGAAAAATGTTGTCGTTTCACTCTTAAACCAAGAAAAAAAAATCCAGTTTCACTATAAAAATATTGTTGTTGTTATTCTCACTACCAGAAACAATCAAAATAAGAAATTATAAAAAAAAAAAAATACAAAAAAGAATAGTAATTATTTTTGGCCCATTATCAAACTATGACAAAAAAATCTGTTTTGGGCCCTAGTTTCTGTGAAACAAATTTAATTAATTTGAAAAAAGCCGCTCCTATTATGTTTTCCCTCAATTTAATGATTTTTAGCTCGGGCAACCCTTAAAAAAACGAAATAAAAATTTCTAAAAATTTGAGGTTACATTCTGGGCCAAACGAAACCCACAATTCATTGGACATCAAAATCCGAGTGGGTCAGGCCGATGTCCGCGTGATTTGACGTGGAATGCCCCATATGCGTCTATAACATGTATCGATAATTGCGCTGGACGTGAAACGCGATGGGCTTGGCTACTTTCATCCATCTCGCTCCGTTCGGACTCCCCTCAGACACATCCTCCAATCCTTATTCTCATTTCACGTTGTACCCTGCTCTTCGCCCCACCGTAAGAACTAATCTTCTTCGCCCCCCGACGCCGATCCAGGATAACCCGCATATTGCTCCAGTTAGTCGAACCAACGCGGTATTCGCATATGGAGAATCTATACCTGTATATATAATCGTCCAAAAAAAGAAGAAGAAGAAGAAGAAGAAGAAGAAGAAGAAGAAGAAGAAGGAGTCCGGTCAAAGACTGGAGAATGAACGCTGCTATTTTACTGCTGGAACGTTTCTCTGGACAGTCCTTCCCTCTCTCTCTCCTGCATTAGCCTTCTCTTCTGTGCATGAAGCTTGAGTGTGACCCAAGAAATTCTCAAGAGAGATACCCAAGATACGCTAGAATGGATGCGCCGTTGGATCCTGCGCGCGAAAGCATCTCCGAGGCATCAATTCAAACCTCCGCAGCGTAGGAAAGAGGATAAACAGCGAGACGATAGTTGAACTTCAACGAATCCCCGCGTGTTTGTGTTTGCGAGGAGACGCTGCAGCGGTGGTTAACATCGGTATGGATTTTCCTGGGACCGCGTGGCGTGCCCGGTAATGTGTAATTAGTCTAATGACAGTTTCCTAATGCCGAGGAACGAATGAGGAACGTGGAGCGAGAGAGAGGGAGAGAATAAGGTGCGGTAATGACAGTGGAGAGAGAGAGAGAGAGAGAGAGAGGGAAAGAGAGAGACATCTGGACTCGAGTCTAAGGGCATTCCAGCGCAGTAGCGTTTTATACCCCTGCTTTTACACGTATATCTGTATATTCCACCCCGTAAACTCAAAGTATACCTTTCGCGTGCTTTAACCCTCTTCTCCATCTCTTAACCTCCTTCCAGACTCCCTCTTTCCGTAAACGTAGTCAGAAATCCTGCTGGGTCTACTCTGCCTTACTTAACCTTACTTAACCGATACCCTGATGCTGAATATAAGGAATATCGCGTCTATGACGAGGTGACTTTATGAGATGACCTACCTAACCCCTCCGAAACACTAGGAAAAGCGCCCTCCAAGCTTAAAGTACGATTTCAGGACACTCGTGAACTTTGTGTGGAGGTTATGTGTTGTCAACAGAGTTGTAAATAATGCATTACTTTGATAATGCATTACTGTATTTATTACCCATTTCACGACATAATGTGAAATGGATAAGTGTACCGTTCTAAAAAAAAAAAGGAATGTGTAATGGATGCGTGTGCCATTACAAATAAAAAAGTAATGTGTAATGGATGCGTGTTTCATTACAAATGAAAAAATTAATGGGTAATGTATGCATGTTCCATTATAAATAAAAAAAGTAATGTGTAATGGTTGCGTGTTCCATTACAAATAAAAAAAAGTAATGTGTAATGGATGCGTGTTCCATTACAAATGAAAAAGTAATGGGTAATGTATGCATGTTCCATTACACATTACTTTTTTATTTGTAACGGGACATGCATCCATTGCACATTAATTTTTTATTTGTAATGGGACATGCATCCATTACACATTACTTTTTTTATTTGTAATGGAACACGCAACCATTACACATAATTTTTTTACTTGTAATGGCACATGCATCCATTACACATTACTTTTGAAATTTGTAATAGAAAACTTGTCCAATACACATTGTTTAAAGTAATGGGTAATGCATTACTTTTACATTACTATTTTCACAACTCTGGTTGTCAATCTTTACTGAGCTGAATTTTTCGTTTTAGGTTTATTCAGAATTAGGCGAGAAGCGAATAACAAATCGCCGTAGGTATAAAATGATCCCCGGACCATTTTGTTTTGTTGTTGATTCGTTGAAATTTGGAGTGTTTGAGTCTGAGACTGTATTTTTTTACAATCAAAATGAAGTAAAACTAGGTTAAATCAATTCAATACAGTTGTAGGTATTTGGGAATCATTTTACCCCATAGGGGATCATTTTACCCCATAGGAGATCGTTTTACCCCATAGGAGATCGTTTTACCCCATAGGGGATCGTTTTACCCCGTATGGGATCATTTTACCCCACATAAGATGATTTTACCTATCTTAGGACATTATTTTGTCCATACATTTCACGGCCTCATCGTCTAACCTACAAGCTCTTCATTCCCATCGCGATATCTTTCCTGCTATTCCGATCCTTCGTGACGTTTTGGGTTCTTGGCTTCGTCCACCAGAGAATGGAGATGTATACCGGAAACCGGACCGCAGACGGACCGTGTTTCTTGGCGAAGTTTGTAAATACAGAAGTTAGAGGACTCATCAGTCTCTCTCTCTCTCTCTCTCTCTCTCTCTCTCTCTCTCTTTCGCGTGATTCAGTAGAGTTCCAGAGATCAAGGAGCAGGAAGCCAAACTTCCAAAGGACTCGAAGGACTTTATGGTGCGTAACGCTGTATCTGTCGCGTTGTCCGAGGAAATTGCGTTTACCAGAGAAAGGTGACCAAACTAGCACCAGTCCGCGTTAGTTTAGGTCAAATGAGTTTATTTAAAACCAATGAAATTTAATTGAAATATAGGTTTATTAAGTAATTGACCAGTCCAGTAGATTTATATGTGCCTTTTGGAGTGTTTATCTCTAGGACTTGGTATTTTTTATCATAAAGTGAAATAAAAATGAGTTTAATCATTTTAACTCAATGCTGATACTCGGGGATCATTTTACCTCAGATGGGGTTTTTGTCTACACGTGTATAAGAAATGATCCTTTTTTAGAAGTTTGAATGAATATTGAAAATTGAAAAATTGAAAGTTCAAATACTTATTAAAATCCTAAAATTATTAGTTGAAGAACTATAGTTAGACTTTTTATTGATGGAAAAAATTATATCTTGATCATCAATACTGATTAATAAGCATTTTTTTTCTCAAGAAGGTCATTTTAGACACCTTTCCCCACGTGAGAATCAACAAAATCGCTAATTAATGATTTACTTATTATTTTAATAAATAATCAATGAATTATTTATCAATTATTTATTAATTAAGAAAATTCTCTTAAAATCGTTATTATGGTCCCCTTTCCTCTCGACGTGGGGACAAGCGAAATAATTAATGTATTATTAACTTATTATTTAAAAAAAAATAAAAAAAAAAAATAAATAAACAATTATAAATAAATAAATAAATAAAAAATATATTAAATGTTTTAATTAATAAAAATTACCAAGCCATCCAGTAATTCAAATTGATAAAATCAAATAAGTTGCCAATATTCAAATAAATTGGAAAAATTTATTTGACTCAAACAAATCATTTTTCTGGATTCACCATCCATTCTTTAGAGAAATGGGCTAACTAGACTGACCTTATTAGACCTTCAACAAAACGCTGTTGCGGCAATCCCAGGAGTATTTTACCGTCAAAAACTCGCATGTCAAAGTCACAGTGACAAAAGTACGAAAAACGTAATTTCAACATAATCCAACCTTTGGCGTTTGTTTCCTTCCTCTCCCGGAGGGAACCTTTGCCCAGGATTCTCCGTCGCTCGTGGCGTTCATTTTTCTTGGACTCTCTTCTCATCGTTCTCTCCCTGCTTTCTCTCTTCCCATTTTTCCACCAGCAACATTCGCGTAATAATTAGGTTTTCGTCGCTCTTTGCAGTCCAAAGTATGTTCCACAGGTGAACAATGTGCAAACACACCTGACTCGATTCTCTGTAAACACAAAAAAGACGAAAAAAAAAAACATGTCTCTGTGAAAAATTCGCGTTTCCAACAGAGGAAAATCTCTTCGGGTGGTCATTATCGTCGTCGAGTTTCACGCTCGTTGAACTCACCGCCATCAGCGGTCATTTTTCTTTATTTCATTTTTTTTTCAACCCTCAAAATAGACCCCTGGAGAGGGTTGTTAATTTTTTATTCTCTCGAAATGCCCTCTTACATTTTGCAGCCGTATTAACATGAAATTTCCTTTGTTTAAATGAAAATTATCACTCCTCTGGTGAACTCGGAAAAAATAACAAATTTAATGAGACCCCAAGTTAAGGGTTGAAGCATAGCAAAATTCGCTGACAAAATTTTCATCAACTTTTTTTCTCTGATAAATCCGGCGAGTGGATTCGTCTTCTCTGTCGAATTAACGAGGAATTTCCTATTTGTTTTTTTCAAAAGACACTTTTTTTCCTGTTTTGGGACCCCACAATTTTCTGGGCCTTGTGTCTTTCATCGAGGCTTGAAACCATCCCTCTTTTTTCATGGGTTAACCTGCGAGACCTCTAATGAGATTCTGGGCTTTATTAAGCACGTATTAAACGCGGTAATTAAAACGAGTGGTGATTAGAAAATTTACGATATTACCGGAAGTGAGTCCTCGTTGCGGGATTCAAATGCTCGTTGCGTTTAAAAATGTGCAGGTCATTTCACGCTGAATCGAATTTAAAGGGGAAGGTTTCTTACACAACAATTTTATTAATAAAAAATCGATTGCAAAAAATATGGCGGATGTTTGAAATGAAAATGAGCAATTCTTCACAATTTATTTCAAGCATCCGCCATTTTTTTTTTAATCAATTTTTTATTAACGGTGGTAAATTGTTGTGCAACAACAATTGACTTATTTGCCTTTTTCGCAAAAATCTCGTTTTCTTTCTGGATCTCAGGTCTTGCAATATTCCAAACAATCGGAGCTTTTATATGGCCTCTTTTTTTTCACGAATGAAAAAACCTTGCAGCGTTATTTCGCCTGGTTTATTTCATCATCGATGCGATCAAATGCCCTCATCTCATCATTCTGCCTCTCTGCGAAAACACGACGGTGTACATTTTGCTGAAACTTCCGGTTCTATCAACGGCGCTTGTCGATTGTGGAATATAACGGGTCTATTGCGGTTTGCCCCCCCCCCCCCCCCTCTTTGCCGGCACTCGAATGGAGCTCCGTGTATGACTATGTTCGAGCTTTTGGTGCCTCGTGAAATCGTAACAGCGAGAGCTTTTATCACCATCACTGGTAACAGCGCGTTGAATATATCGGGGCAATTTGGGACACTTCAGTATTATTGCTCGAGTTAAAAATAATGATTTTTCACACCGATCGACTCTTCTTTTTGCTATTTTCATGACAAACGAAATTCGTCGTTTGTACGAAATATATCCTTTTATCAATAAATTAAAAAATTAATTACACACAAAAAATATCAAATTTTGGAGTTGCCTTTTCTCGAGAATCAATTCTGTCTTAATGTTCCCTCGACATTTTTTATATGCTAGGAATCATGCACATTTTTTAGAAATGGATATTGACGTCCTATCTTAAAATTTTTGTTTTGAGGCCGATTTTGAGCTGAGTCAATTATTAACATCCCTTTATTATTATTATTATTATTATTATTATTATTATTATTATTATTATTATTATTGTTGTTGTTGTTATTATTATTATTATTATTATTATTAAATTGCTAACGTAATAATAATATAATAATAATTTGGATTGAAATTTGCAATAGCTCAACTTAGTGCTGCCAATCGTAAGTGCTTCGAATTTGATATGCTTCACGAAAATGGTTCCGGTTTCGCCACTTTTTAATATTTGTCAACAATATTTTTTTCTTTGATACTTTAATATGTGGGTCATTCCATGTCAAATCGACCAAGAGTTGGAATCGACTTCAATTTCGATGAAATTTGGTCAAAAGTTTTCGTTTTCAATAAAACGAAATTCTACCGAAGGAAAAGAAATTGAATTTTTTTTTTCGAAAGTTATGCAAAAATTTCACCATTTTTTCAATTTTTCAAGTTTATTTTTTAAATATCTAGAAAACTATTATAGTTACGAAAAATCGTTCTGAATTCGTCTTATAGAGTACACTTGGGGCTATGAAAAAAAAAATATTCCGAAAAAAAAAATTGAAAAACGATGAATCCAAGTTCCGTATTTTATTGTTGGTTTAATTTTTTTTATATAATATCTTGTACTGATCTTAAAAGATCCTGAAATTTTCGGAGAGGTGTTTTTTTTCGAAAATATAAATTTTTGAATTTTTTAAAATCGTGCAAATCCATGATCAACATTAAATTTATGGTTAAATTTTTTATATATAATATACCTTGTACTGATCTTAAAAGATCCTTAAATTTTCAGGATGGTGTGTTTTTGTTTAAAAAATAACAAATTTTGAATTTTGGTAAAAAAATGTCTTTTTCAAAATTGTCATTAATTGAAATTTTTACTGCTCAAAATTACAGAATTACATGATTGCTCAACCTGACTTAACTTGGAGGAAAAACAAAACAAAATTTTTCACCAAAATTCAAAATTTTTGAAACAAAAACACACCATCCTGAAAATTTCAGGATCTTTAAAGATCAGTACGAGGTATTATATTTAAAAAAATTAAACCAAAAATAAAAAACGGAACTTGGATTTTCACGATTTTTGAAAATTCAAAATTCTCCAAATTCATCGTTTTTCAAAATTTTGTTTCGGAACATATTTTTTTTCGTAACCCCAAGTATACTCTACAAAACGAATTCAGAACGATTTTTCGTAATTGTAATAGTTTTCGAGATATTTAAAAAATAAACTTGAAAGATTTGAAAAATTGTGCAATTTTTAATTTTGAATAATTTTTGAAAAAAAAAAAAATTTTAATTTTCTTCCTTTGGTAGAACTCCGTTTTATTGAAAACGAAACCTTCTGACCAAATTTCATCGAAATTGAGAGAGGCGATTCGACATGGAATGACCCACATGCTTAATAACTTTCCTGAATATTATTATTCCATTATATTTTTTTCTGTAAAAAAAAAATATCAAAAAAAAGGTTAGTTTCTAGGGTTTGATCCAAATGTTATCCTTTAGGAAATCCTCCATATTTTTTTTTTTTTATTTGCCTACGAATTTCACGGTGTTCCGTATTGCCTCTATCGGGCAAAGTATCGCAAATTCTGGGTTTTTGAGTTTTTAATGTAACAAGGGCCATTTTCACGTCAATGGTGGAGATAAATCGGCGGATCGATCGCGCTCGTGATAGTCAATCGATGATAAACCTGTCGTCGACAGAAATTACTCGCACGAAATGGTCGACATTATTCCGCCACTCTTCGACACGTCCTTGTGTTCACCTTCGTCCTTTTTTAATTCATTGGCAATCCAACCAACTGATATAATTATTTATAAAATCAAACTCGTTAAATTTTCCTCTTTTTCCTTTTTTTCTCTCTTTTGCGACTCGAATAGCGTCGAAATACGTTTAACTTTGTCCTTTACCATTTTTCTGAGAGTCTGATGTAAAATTATTATTTTATAATCCACGTAAAATGAGAATCTGTCGCGCTGATGAATTTATAATTTCAAGACTGAAAGGCAAAAACGCAATTTTCCATACAAAACTTTTTTACAAAATGATATGGAAAGAAAATCGTCTTTTTTTTTGTTTAACAAAAAGTTTTAATTACTCGTCAATCCCAGAAGCACGAAATCCTTTTCTTTACAAGGAGACGATTAAAAAAAAATAAGCTCATGAATTTAAAGGGCTTTTCCAAGGATATTACAAGAGATTGATCAATTTACTGCTAGTGTATTTTTTTTTATATTCCTCTGCCAAATTAAACTGGATCAAAATATCTAGAGTTACAATAGATTGGAAAAAAAATATTTAAAAAATAAAATTAAATTAAATTCAAGTTTACGGGAAATTGAAGTTATTTATTCTGCGATTAACGTCATTTATTCCGACTAATTGCTGTAAAAGTTGAACAAAATAATTTTTTTTCCATTCTTGAAGTATCCAAGGACGATGACCGACATTCATAATTTATTTCTTTAGTTATCCTCGCTAAAAAAAAATTTTAACGCCTTTTTGGCCCTATATCAGTTCTGCACGTTTCAATGAATAAATCGATTACAAAAAGTATTTTCCTGAACGAATTCAAGTCCGGACATTTTCATCTTCAAACTTCACGATTACATCGATAATTCTGCAGGATCCTCGCGCAGGACGAACGCGAACAAGTGCGAAAAGCGACGAGGGCGGAGGAAAAAGACTCAGAAGCGAATAAAAGACGCTCTCGTCGACGTTTCTTCGGCAGATTGCCAAAGGATCGTCTCCTTGCTCATAGTCCTGCGAGACTTTTTTCGTCCTGCCGACTTCGTGAACAGAATTTTCAATATATTGTGCCTCTGTCTTCAACTGTAACGCACGTTACATCCAGATTTATCCCACGATTTTTGCCGATCTTCAAAAACTTCTCCAGCGCCTCAAAAAATGGAGATCAGTGACGTGGTCTCAAAAAATTTTCCAAACAAATCCTTTTTTTGAAATCCTCGGAGCATGCAATAAATCCAGAGAATGCCTGGAACCGTCCATTTTGATTTTTGGCGGCGCTGGAGAAATGTGAAAACCACCCAAAATCCACTGGAAGGATTTTCCACCCCTTAAGCTGCAAATTTCCATCGTCCGCTATTCATCATCCCTCATTGTTTCTTGTTTATCCCACAAAAAAGTAGGTGTGTATGAAAAACAAACTTTGGCATCTCGTTTTTCTTTCCTCGCGTACGAAAACTCCGATGAGAAACGAGCAAAGTCTGCGGCCAAATGCTTGGAAGAGACACTGGAGAAAAAAAAATAGCGGGATTAACGAGACTGCTGAATTGCAGAAAATCGTCCTTTAATTCGGATCGTTTAACGCAGAAGCTTTTTTTTCTCTGTACAACTCTCACCGCGCGTCACTCAAAGCTTCAGAACAGAACTTTGAGTGACGAGTTTCGTGATCTCAATCTTTTTCTTCTCGTTTTACATCATCGCAGTATTTCTGTGACAATTACAGTCGTGACATAAATTCCTGGAGAATTTATATAAATTATGACGGTGATAAAAAGTTCTGATTGATCATTTTCTCGTCGACGAGTTCGTTCGGAGCTGAAAAAAGCATATTTTCTCTATTTTTAGATATAATAAATAAACAATTTTATTCTAAATTTTAAGCGTATAAGAAAAAGCAATATTCAAACTATATTTTATAAAATTTTCCGAACAAAATTTGAAAAATTTAGCCAAATCACGAGTTTTCGGCTTTCGAACTCGGCCGGTTACTTACCGACAGTACGTAACCGTAGTCGGTAAGTAAGGTATCGCAGGATTTGAGACCCCAACACTCGTAATCGGGCAAACTTAGAGCTGTTAAATGGTAGAGAGAATTTTAAAAAATTACAAAATGGATTCTTTGCAATTTTCAAACCTACACCACCGGCGAAAAGTTTCCTTACAAAACTTCAAAAAAGGTCTGGAACGTTTTTTATGCCATTTCGCCGGAAGTCACCGTAGACTAATTTAACAAGCGGCATTTTAAAGGGGAAGAATTCTGCTTCAATTCCTAATTTTTTAGAATTATTTTTACAAATTGTTTTTAGATTTGAACTCTACTTTGAAAACAGCTGTTTTCCGCCTTTTTCCCCTCTCTTCAGGCGCATCTTCCAAAGGAATTTTTAAAACACATTTTTACGATCGGATTCATAAAGGGAATAGTTTTTTTTTTTAACTTCGATCAATTTTTTTTCCAAAGTTATTCTGTTTTTTGTGAAAAAAGATGAAATTCGAAAAATACCTTACAACACTAAAACAAAGAGGATTCATGAAAAACTTCAAGATAGCAAAAAGTTGCGTCTGTTTTCATTGAGTTCGGAGGAATTTTTTAAGATTTTTTTTCCAAAATTTTGTTTTCTCGTATTGAAGCTGGAAAAAAAAATAGGGAAAAAATTTTGAAAAAAATTCCATTGTATTGAAGATGGCAAAATAAAGTATGTTCCACTCTTGAAATTTTATCAATAATTCCATAGTTCTCGAGTTATGGTAATTGAATGATTTGAGCTCAGACCCAGAAAATGAGGAAAAAAAAATGTTGGGAAAAAAATCTGAAATAATTCTTCTGCACTCAACAAAAACAGACGCAACTTTTTGCTATCCTGAAGTTTTTCATGAATCCTCTTTGTTTTCATGGTATACATTCCTCTTTTTTTCACCAAAAACAGAAAAACTCTGGGAAAAAAAATCGCTAAAAGTTAAAAAAACAAGACAATTGAAGTTCAAACTTTCCTCTTTATGAAACGAATCGTAAAAATGTGTTTGAAAAAATCCTCTAGAAAATGGGTGCACCTGGAGAGAGGGGGAAAGAGGCGAGAAACAGCTGTTTTCAAAATGGAGTCTAAATCTAAAAACAAATAGTAAAAATAATTAAAAAATCAGGAAATGAAGCCGAATGCTTGCCGTCAAAAATGCCGCTTGTTAAATTAGTCTACGTTGACTTCCGGCGAAATGGCATAAAAAAACGTAGCTGACCTTTTTTGAAGTTCTGTCCGGAAACTTTTCGCCGGTGTCACTCTTTGAAAGGAAGGAAATGGCGGTAAAGGGTTTAAAAAAGGGATTTTTTTTTAGTTAAAAAAATGGGTCACGCGGTGAAATGATTCTTGCGTTCTCTTTTGATTATTTTTCACGTGCTTCTGTCATTTTGGTTGAATCAAAACGTTGAAAGCGCCGCTCTCACACATGGATAAGTTATCCTGGACGCTGGAAGGCGCTGGAAAGCTCCGTGTGATCCCTCAAACCGTGGGATAGAGTTAAGGGAAAACCCGGACACAGGAGTAAGCAACCGGAGTGTGAGCCCGTGTAACCGATATCCACTTCCGTGTCGGACATCCAATTTCCCGACAACGGAAGGTGAGAGGGAGGAATGGAGGAAAAGCCCTGGAGTGTCCATAGCCCTGGAAATCCAACCAACGGACTGTGGAAACACCCGATAATAATGCGCCCTCGTGTCTCGTGCGAAAGGAAAATTTCTCGAACAGAGAACCGCTTTGAAAGACTCGGTTATCACGCGATGGACTGTTTTCTTCGGTCTTGAGTGATGGAGTTGATTGACCCAAAATATGGAACTCCGAGGCCATTTTTTTAATTTTCCGATGCCAAATTGGGGGGAATTTCCAAATAACATTTTTTTAAATCCCAAATTACGTCCCACAGCGATAAAGAGCCTTAATTAGAAAAATTGATTAAATAAATTGGTTAGTTTGGTAAGTAAATTAATTATTTATCTGGTACATGTGTTAAGCACTAATAAAAATAAAAAAATTAAAATTTAATTTAAAAACAAAACGAATATTATAGTTCCAAACAGGGTTGCAAATAATGCATTACTTTTTTTAAATGCATTTACATTTTCAATAACCATTAACTCTTATTAATTAATTTAAATAATTTCCATTAGCCATTGAATGTTAATGGTTAATGGATATTATTTCCATTAACCATTAAACGTTAATGGCTAATGGAAATTATTTCTATTAACCATAAAATGTTAATGGTTAATGGAAGTTATTTCCATTAATATATAAGAGTAAATGTTCAATGAAAATTATCCCCATTAACCATTTAATGATATTGGTTAATGAAAATTATTACAATTAACCATAATGGTAATGGTTAACCGACATTATTGACATTAACCATTGACATTGAATTTTATTAGAATGGTAGTAACATTAAATGATTAATGGAAATTAGTTTCATTAACCATCAACACGTAATGTTTAATGGAGATAATTTTCATTAACCATTAACTCTTATTGATAATTCAAAATAACTTCCATTAACCATTAACATTTATTGATTGATGGAAATTATTTCCATTAATCATTAAATGGTATTGGTTAGTGGAAGTTATTTCCATTAGCCATTAAATTTTAATGGTTAATGGTTAATAAAAATAATTCCCAATCAACATTTAATGGTCAATGGAAATTATTTCCATTAGCCATTAAAAAAGTAATGATTAATGCATTACTTTTTCATTAAAAATTTCGCAACTCTGGTTCCAAGTTGGTCAAATTAAGTTGGTTTTACGGATAACTTGTAATAATTGCGTTTGGGGTAAAACGATCCCACGTCGTGTGTGCAAAATGATCCGTGGTCCGTTTTACCTCACGATTTTTTTTATTTTCTTACAAATTGTAGATTAATTCGTAGCTTTTGTAGCATTTCATTCCAAGACTATTTTTTGTAATGAAATTTTAAAAAATATGCTCAATCACTTCAATTAAGTTCTAGGTACTTGGGGATCATTTTACCCCGTAGGGATCATTTTACCTCAGATTGGGAAGATCATTTCGTCGATAGCTGTTTACGAAATGATCCTTTTGTAGATATTTGAAAGAAATGATGTGGCAAAAACTAGATTGAAAAAAATTAGTTTTCATTTGCAAAATTTCAAGAAATTGAAGCATCTTCGAGAAATGAACAAAATCGAGCAATTTTTAATTTAAATGTTTTTCCATGACAAAACTTCCTTCGTGAGGAAGCAGGGAGCGCCAATTTCTTCAAGTCAAGAAAAAAATAAAAAATAAAAATAATAAAAAAATCGAAGCTTAATGAATTTTCTTGATGGACTGACGCGTGACATGCATAATAGTTTCTCAGCGTTAAATCACCTGGCTTATAATGGGCGCCACGCACAGTGTATATAATACGACTCGCACGCGTGTTACAGCCCTCAGGGCATCAATTTTCCTGCTGTGTACACGTTTGTATACATATATTTATAATTTATATATATACATACACATGTATAATCGCGTATCTCGCGTGTTATTTGTGCATACGCTACGTAGCTTCTGTGCTTTGCTCGCCCGTCTTGAGAACCTGTTATAATATGATAGTATATAAAAGGGAATGTGGGGTAAAATGACCACTGTAAGAAGATTTTGCCCTGGAGACCTTATTTCGGTTTTGATCCTTGAATTACCGACGATATTTCAATAAAAGTGGGTTAAAGTAGATAGAGCCCTCAATGCTATTAGAGTATATGGGCCATTCCATCCCAAATCAGACGGTTTAAATTTTTTTTTTATTTCCTCAAATTTTTGATATTTTTTAGTACACATCAAAAGACTCTTTCAGTTAAATTTTGAGATATTTTTTATCACCCGTCCATAAGATTTTTAATTTTTTTTAAAACCGCTCTTTTTTCGGCTATTTGGTCATAACTTCTTTAATAAATAATGGTCCAAATTAAGTGTCATTTATTTTAATTATTTTGTTTTTTATGGCCTTTTCAGAAAAAATAAACAAATAAAATTTTAAGACCGGTCCGATCGTGGGCCTTCCATAATTACTATTTCTTTTCGATTTTTAAAAATTAAAAAAAAAAACATTTCTATAAATCTTTATGAATATCAATGTTTGTTACCGTATACAGTATAGAGTCTTTTTTTCATTATTTAGAATTTATTTTGACACTTTTTTATTGTTAACAGATTCCTAAAATTAATAATTAATCGTTAAGTCTGTTTATGAACAATGATAACAACAGTTTTTATTGATTCACGTATTTTGAAAGCCTTACATATACGATTATTTCCTGAATTAGAATATTCCTTTGCCAATGCGTTTCCGTTGCTCATTGAAATAATTGAATGAAATTTTTGTATCCCTGTGTTTAACTTAGCAATATTGTATATCGCGAATAAAATCTTTCTTTTGCATCGAAATAGTGTTTTTCAGGTGAACATTTGACAGCAATATTCGGTAGACTATTTGAGTTCGATGCCCAGGCATACAATTCTTGAATTGTTGTTATTTGCTCATCGATTAATTATTAATTTTAAAAATCTGTTAACGATAAAAAAGTGTCAAAATTAATTCAAAATAATTTTAAAAAATACTATGCACTAACAAAAATTGATATTCATAATAATTTAATGGGTACTAAAAAATATAAAAAATTGAGGAAATAAAAAAAAAAGTTTCTCAAACTGTCCGATTTGGGATGGAACGCCTCATATATATTGGGATGATTTTTTTTTATTTAATCAAAAAGACTATTTTCTTAAATTTTTCCATTTTTGATAGGCAATTAAATTAATTTTAAGCTATTATTATTATTACTTAATAATCAATAATAATAATAATAATAATAATAATAATAATAATAATAATAATAATAATAATAATAATAATAATAGTTTGAGTTCATTCTTGACAGAAATTTCGACAACAAATCGTAATTTGACTTTTATGGAAATTCATAAAAAAATTCAAAAATAAAATTACAATCAAATTCAATTTTCTAAAATCTAAAATCAGTGTTGCCTCAAATTTTCTCTCACGTCAAACGTTTACAATGAAATTTCCATTCTCTACCCCAGATTTCCCTCTCTTCCTCTCTCGTGATACACGCGAATGTCTGTGCAATGAGAGAGGACACGTAGGAAATGGAGTACGCATTTGCCAGTTGGGAATTCGGTTAGAAAATTGGGTGAGAAAATAAAAAAAAAAATTCCACGACAGAAGAGGTGCAGCAACAACCTTTTTTTCGCTTTGCCGGGGCTGGAAGCTCTCTGGAGAACGAAGAGAGGGAGAGAAAAACAGGAATTCACGAGAATGACATTGGGGAGGATTGTTCGGTACAGTTGGCATCGCGTCAGCGAGAGGTCCTCAGGGAGAGAGAGGCAGGAAGAGGCAGGATAGACGTCGCTTCCTGTGAAGAAGATGTAGATCGATTGTCAAGCAAGTCCTTCCATGTTCTCTCACTGAATATATATGAATATATATATATATATATTAGGTATAGTCCAAATAGACGATTCACCGTGTCTCCGGAAATAATGGGCTCGGATTTTTATCGCTCTTTTTCACCTGAGACTTTTCTCGATACAGACCTTGAGCTACACTTTTTTTAGTCCATATATAAATGTACACTCCCGTTCAAAAGTTGGGAAACACTCGCCCCGATTCCACGTCGCAACAAAAAGTTTCACTGCTCTTTGAAAAATGAAGATATTTCAATTCAACAAGCGGCCTTTCATAGGAGACATATTCAGCTTCATTTCGCGTTTTCCAAAAAATTTTTTCGATTTTTTTTGAACCAGCACGTCCTTTGAAACATGATCGTTTTTTGTTTTTTTTTGGCACTGAAATTTTGGTGCACGATCCATGCAAATTTTGTTCAACTGTTTTTTGGGTGAAGCACTTGTGGGGGGGAAGTATAAGCTTCAATTTCGTTTTTAAAAAAGTTCCGTACGGTTTTTTTTTGCAAAAATATTCGATTTTTCGTAACAAACGACCATATTTATAAAATTTAGCGTAACTCTAAAACTACTGAGTTTTTGTGAAATCACTAAGAGGGTAAAAAGTTGCATACAATTATTCTGGATTCATTTTAGAATTTCTCTCTCTCTCTCTCTCTCTCTCTCTCTCTCTCTATCGCTCTCTCTCTCTCTCTCTCTCTCTCTCTGGCACATTTACACCTCTACCACTTGTTTCACTACCAGGAATACATTTTTACCACTCGACAACGCTCATATTTTACAAGCCTATCAGTTTACAAGTCTCCGGGTCTCAAATCCTACGATACCTTACTTACCGACTGCAGGGCCTCTGTGTTTTTTCACCGGCGTGGTCTCCAACGTCGGTAAGTTACCGGCTGACACATTTACCCAACAAATTGTCAGGAATTATTTCCTCAATTTGTATATCTTTCGCCATTTCTCTCACTCTCTGCTTCTCCATATAAAAAATACACACAAACGCACTCGAATTATTTCGTAATATATCTTGGAGACTCTTTACAGCCTCTTGTAACATCGTGCCTCAGCTACTCTGTCTTTCACATACAGAAAGGGTTTGGAAAAAAATAAAACAAAATATTAAATTGCCCAAAAGAGCCCAACTCTCCTCTCTCTCTCTCTCTCTCTCTCTCTCTCTCTCTCTCTCTCTCTCTCTCTCTCTCTTTCGCTCGGTGTATCAAGACAATTTATGCACTACGCATGAAAGATCTGCTTATACGAGATCTGCACATCAGCTTGGAGAAAATTGCACGCTTATTATTACACATATATAGGTATACTATGAGAGAGAGAAAGAGAGAGAGAGAGATCCGGGATTGTTGAAGCGACCCGTATTTCGTGATTACGATAAATCTTTCTTGGTCCAATTTTTTGCCGGAGCCTCTTATACAAGTAAATAACCATGTAATAAATATTTTCATATGTACACGAAAATTTGTATCACAAGCGAATTTTTCATTTGACAGCTGCAGTAAGAAGCGCGACAAACTTTGCGCAAGCTGAACAAAACGATTATAATTAATGATTTCGTAAATTCAATAATATTATTATTATTAAAGAACTTATTGTTATTATTTAAAAAAAATGAAAAAAAAATCCAAATCTAATTTAAAAAATTCAAGAAATTCAATAAATAAATAAATCAAAAGGGGAGGCAAAAACATTTTTTAACCATTGACTATTACATGTAGAAATAATTTTTTTATTTAAAAATATATATATATTTTTTTAAAAAATATTTATATAATACATGGATTATGTCGAAATGGAGAGTGATATAATCCGTGTGTCGAGAATCACTTTTAAATATATTGCGCTCATTACACGAATCAGGAGAGTCGATTAATGAAGCTCAATTACTTTTTATATCCCCCCACCCTCCGATGAGGACTCTTTGTCGGTAGAATATTGCAAATAACGGAAGAGGGAACGAGAGGGGGGGGGGAGAGCGCGCGCGCGCGAGAGAGAGAGAGAGAGAGAGAGAGAGAGAGAGAGAGAG
Organism: Alloplasta piceator; assembly: GCA_946863875.1. Taxonomy (NCBI): domain Eukaryota; kingdom Metazoa; phylum Arthropoda; class Insecta; order Hymenoptera; family Ichneumonidae; genus Alloplasta; species Alloplasta piceator. The sequence goes on from OX333072.1 coordinate 60,402,212, forward strand.
AGAGAGAGAGAGAGAGAGAGAGGTCACTGCTAATTGCCAGTTGATCGTTACGATGACGTCGTTTTCGTTTCGCCTGCAATTCCAATTATACAAAATTCAATCTATCCTCCCGTTTCTCACCGGGTCAGTATCCGCACTGTTTGCTGCTATAATTATACATGTACATTCGTAATAAACGTGACGTCATAAGTATGCGTAAATTCGTCAATTTGCACATTGCAAATGGCTGTGTATGTTACTCGATTAATATACAAGAGAGAGATTTTAGAGCAAGAACAATAATAAACATAGTGAATTTCTATACCGATCAATATATATGAAGCATTCCACATCGATTCGACCTGGTTCTGATTCTTCACCTCTCCTATTTCGTTCGCAATTTTTTATGGTTTTGTAGTACCTCCGAAGAGCACTCGGGATTTTTTTCAGATTTTTTTGGAGCGATTTGACTTCACTAAAATTTTATAAACAAATTTTTTGTAGGTCAAATTTAGAAATCTGAAAAAAAAAATCATAAAAATCCCGTTTTTTACAAGAAAAAGAAAGAAGAAGCTTTGAGTCAAAGTAGGCAGGGGTCTCCATCTGTTTATAATAAGCTTTTTTGAATTTTTTTTTCAAATAAAAGGAGGACCCTGAATTGAGTGGACCATTATTCAAACATTTTTGCATGAATCGAAGGTGTTTAAAAAAATGTTCGCACAAGAGCTCACTCAATACAGGTTTCTCTTTCGATATAAAAAAAAAAAAATTTCGAAAAGGCTTGTTATAAACAAAAGGGAACCCCTGCCCACTTTGGCTCCACGCTTGAAATGTTTCATATAAAAAAAGGGATTTTTGGGATTATTTCAGATTGTTTAATTTGGCTAAAAATATTTTGTTTATAAAATCATAGTTGTGTCAAATCGCTCCAAAAAAGCTGAAAAAAATCCTGAGTGCTTTTCAGAGGTATTAAAAAACTATGAAAAATCCCGGATGAAATCGGAGAGGTGATGGGTCAGACCCAGGTCGAATCGGTGAGGAGTGCCCCATATATAAGTGTATAGCGAATGTATGGATGGATTTTAGACCTCTCAAAGTATCTTAATTTTTATATAAACAATAAATTAAAAAATGAATAAAAATAAATAAATTATAAAAAATATAAATATAGTGTTTGAGAATCATTTCTATTAGAAAAATTGATATTCTTGTGCATAAAAATTGCATTACATACAATGCATAAAAGTCACCCCAAAAGATTGGAGAAAGTTGATTCTATTACCGGCGAGAAAAAAAAGTACCATAACTCCAATTTTCGTGTTTGGAGCGTTCTTCAATCATTTCCAGTCCCATTAAATTCTCCTCGAGGATATTTTTCTCACAAAAAATATACATTTTCAGGGTGAGACACGACGGTATAAAAACTAAAGGATCGATACAAGACCATTCCGGTATGCATGCGTGCAACGTAAACTCGATCGAGAACACTTCGAGCTTTGCGGATGGAAAAGTTTTGTATCAGCAAAGTTTTAATACGGTCTCGGTCTCAAACCGGGGTGTTCGTAATTGGCCGATCTTATTCCTAGTCGATTTTAACTCACGTGATCCTCGCTTGCCTCGATAGCTCGGATAATTGTGAGAGAAACGGCACATTTACAGCTCTACAATTTATTTCTCTGATAGAAATACATCTCTACCACGATAAAACACCACCCAAATATATATATATATATGAGGTATTCCCGCTCAACGGGACCCCCTTTTAGTCCTACCTCTTTCGATTTTCTTGAAACTCGAGTATGTTTTAGTGTTGCCTGAAAGTGTATTTGTACACCAATTTTCAGATCTCTAACTATAATACTCTTTGGAATACACCAAAAGTTATATTTCAAACTTTTTGCGCATTCAGCGCCTCGGAGCTTTGGCACGGCGCGAAATAAAATCGAAAAAATTCTTTTACAATAGCTTTCGATCGGAAATTTCCTGCGCTTTTCGAAAAAAATATCAGCAATTCCGAAAAAAACGAATTCATTTAAATTTCGGCAAAAAACCGAAAAAATTGATTTACAAAAAAAGAGCATAATTTAAGGAGGTTCATCTGGTATACGATTTACAATACAGATGTTGATAAAAAAAATCAGAATATAGTTATTAATATCTAAAAAGTCATCTGTTAAAATTTCAAGACCTGAGGGTACGTTGTTCGTGAGAAATAAATAAAAATGTAGATCCTAAATAACATGGGCTCTTATGGGATACTGTCTATAAATATTAAATGCACAATCATTACACTATAGATTTTGACGAAAATTTAAGAATTAATGAAAAAGTATCTAAGGAACATTTTTAGAGCTTCATAAAATCGATTAGGTACTTGTGAGATTCATAATAAATTAATTAGTCTCGAAAATGCTGATTACTTTGAGGTTAAGCATTGGCAATGACTACACTAGTCACCGCTTATTTTGCGGTTAAGCATTGACATTTTTCCTTTGACTCGCTCGGTACCAGATGAACCTCCTTAATTCAGCGAGACAATTTTTTTCATGTTTTGTATATATCTGAGAAGTCACGATATAAATTTCAAGTTGGAACTCGCATCCGTTTACTAATGCCAAGTCTTTTAGTAGGATAAAAATTCTTAAATATTGTGTTTTTCGTATTCAACAGTTCTCTGATATATTATATAGTTTTTTAAACGAATTTCGAATTTTATAAATTTATTGAATGCAAAATTTAATAAATTTGATTTAATAAATTTAATTTAATAAATTGAATAAATTTGATTATTTAATTGATTTAATTTAATTAATTTAATAAATTGACTAAATTCAAAATTCGTTAAAAAAAAACGCTATATAATAATACATCAGGGAACTGTTGAATACGAAAAACACGATATTTAAGAATTTTCATCCTACTAAAAGACTTGGCATTAGAAAACGGATGTGAGTTCCAACTTGAAATTTATATCGTGACTTCTCAGATATATACAAAAAATGAAAAAAATTGTTCCGCCGATTTAAATTATGCTCTTTTTTTGTAAATCAATTTTTTCGGTTTTTTGCCGAAATTTAAATGAATTCGTTTTTTTTCGAAATCGCTGATTTTTTTTTTTCGAAAAGCGCAGGAAATTTCCGATCGAAAGCTATTGTCAAAGACTTATTTCGATTTTATTTCGCGCCGTGCCTGAGCTCCGAAGCGCTGAATACGCAAAAAGTTTGAAATATAACTTTTGGTGTATTCCAAAGAGTTATTATAGTTAGAGATCTGAAGATTGATGTACAATATACTTTCAGGCAACACTAAAACATACTCGAGTCTCAAGAAAATCGAAAGAGGTCGGCCTAAAAGGGGGTCCCGTTGAGAGGGAATACCTCATATATATTCATACATTGAAATGTAGAAACACTTGTGTGAGTGCAATTAAAGTTTTACAAGTTAATTCATTCAATGATTCTGCATCAACCTTATTTCCGCGAACTTCATAATTTTAATGAATTAATTGAGCAATAAGCACTTTTTAATTTTTTAAGATTTTTCCTCGCAGCAATAATTTTGAGATTAAACAATTTGATAACAAACATACTAATGTTTTATTCTCTGATTTATTTACAATTTTTCTCTCATCGCTTATTTTTTGATAAAGTAATTTTATAATAAATAACATAGAATAATTATTTCATTTATAATGATGACAAAAATAGGGCTGATAGAAAGAAGCTAAGAGCCTCGTATAGATTTTTGATCTTTCACTCTCTAATTCTTCTACAATTTTTTTCCAGAGCTCATTTCTCAATTAAAAAATTTAACAATAAATAATATTGAATTATTTGATTGAATGACAAAAAAATTGGGGCTGATAGAAAGAAGATATGAATTACCTTTAATTTTCAATTTTGCTCCCACTGCTTATTTCTTATTAATTAACTATTAAATTGTGAAATAATTGAATTAATATGACAATAATAACTAATTTTATAATCAATAATATCGCATGATTATTTCATTGAATAACGAAAAATCTGGGATAGATACGAAAAATCTGAAATCTTATTTAGATTAAAATTATTAAAATAAAATAGAAAATAAAAATTATAAAAATTAAAAATAAAAGGAGCATGGAATGCTAAATTGCGATGGAATGAAATATTTTTAGAATAAATAATATTTAATTATTTGATTGAATAACAAAGAAATTGGGGCTTATAAAAAAAAATATATGAATTACTTTTAGCTTTCAATTTTTCCCTCACTGCTTATTTCTTGATAATTAAATATTAATTTGTGAAATAATTTAATTATTATGAAATTATTAACTAATTTTACAATAAATAATATGGAATAACTAAAATAACGAAAAATCTGACACTGATACGTCTAAAATCGTGTTTAGATTAAAAATGATTAAAATAATATAAAAAATAAAAATAAAAATTATTAAAATTATTATTAAAATTGAAAATAAAGGGAGGACGGAAAGTTTTTTGAGGAGAAAGGGGCGAAGATTTGATGCAGTGTTTGCAGTCGAAAAGTGCAAAAGCCTTTCGGAGACCTCACACGATCATTGAGCGATAAAAGTCCCCCGAATTTTTGTAACTGGGCGATATTTCCTCCCTTTCCACCTCACATTGTACGTGATATTGTATTATTAGGGGGAAATTTATATGAATCACCTCACTCGCGATCTCTCGCGCTCTTCCTTGTTATTTCTCCGAGAGTTAATAATTTTTTATATCCCTGAATTTTATCGTTCAGCTACCGTAAGAAGTATATATATGTATTTTAATATATATTTCTATATGAGACATTCTCCGTCAATTCGGCCACTTTTTTTCGACCCTCTCAGATTCGTCCCATAATTTGTCATAGTTTAGTCCCACTTGAAAGTAGTCTCTGCGATTTTTTTCAGATTTTTTAAGCGATGAATTAAGGAGTTGCATATATTTTTTCGAATCCATATAGCTTAAAACGGAGAGGATGTACAAAAAAAATATTTCTACAAAAAAATTATGTTTTTCCATCAACTATTGAATGCAATATGTGTTATATTTTTATTCGTGTTGCAACGACTATTCTCTCCAAAAAAAAAAATGAAAAATAATTTTTTTCGCACGGTCCGACACCTTCAATTCTACTGTCAATTTTATACAATCTCTAATAGTATTAGTGAGACGTACAGAAAAATCCACAATACGGCAACTGATTTTTTTCGGGGTTAAAAAAATGTTATTCACAAAAAATTGCATTAAGTTATTTGCTCCATACTTCTCCTTAATTCACCGCTTAAAAAATCTGAAAAAAATCGCAGAGACTACTTTCAAGTGGCACTAAACTGTGACAAGTTATAGGACGGATCTGAGAAAGTCGAAAAAAAGTGGCGGAATTGACGGAGAATGCCTCATATATATATGTATATACTCACGCACAAGCGCGTGCGTTCCCTCGTAAATCTGCTATGATCCGTATAATTAAAAAAATCCCGCAGTGAATTTCTGTATATGGAAGCGGAGAGGCGGAGGGAAGACCAAATGATTTATCTTTCGAATGGATAAAAGTGCACTTTCTCCCTCAATTACGCCGAGGATAATGAAAATTTCGACAGTGATAGTCGAGTCGTAAAATTACTTCGAAATTTTTCTTTTTATCTCAATGTTATATTTTCAGCGCTTTCGCTAGTTGAACCCGAGATTAGCTGAGGTAGGAATTTTAATTAAGGGTTTTTTGTTCGGAAAACAAATATTATTCATATTTTTTTTTGTAAATAAAGCAATTGTTTTTAAATTAAAAAAATTCTTCGTTCCCAAATTTGAGAGAAATGTAACAATGAAAAATAAATAAATAGAAATAAAAGTGATAAATACATAAGAGTAACTAAATAAATAAAAGTAAACTAAAGCTGGTGCGATCAAAAGTAATTTGTTGGAAAATTTCCTTTTTCAATCAAATAAATAAAATGACTTCACAGCTGATTTATTCAGCTTTTTCTCAATAAATGAACAATAATATTCTTGCGTAATTTTTGTAAAGATAAAATTGTGGCTAATCAATTTTTAGGGACTGAGCAAAATTTTCTACAATTTTTATGATTCTACAAGAAAACAATAATTTTATACAATTTAATAATATTACGTAATTTATATTTAAATTAAAGAAAGAATTTGTTAACTTGATTTTTCTGCATACATTTTTTTATCTTTAAACATTTTTTCTGCATCAAGTAGCAACTTTTAAAACTTGTAAAAACTATTTTTGAAATTCCAACTTCTCCATTGACTTGAATTATATTTTATCGCGAGGACTTCCCTCCGTAAAGTCTGTCCGTGATAACTCGAGGATTCGGAAACTAAGTCCACGATGAACGTTCGATCGTGTGGATAATAGCAGGATCGAAAATTACAGGATACGAAACTCAAAGTTTCGTATCCATCGACATCAAGCTTAATCGTTTAGATTGAGCAAATCACGCACGTAAAACGCATTTGCGAATTAAATTCTCCACTGAATAAAACATTAAGGGGGTATTCTGGTCTGGAGACATACTTTTCGAGCGTTTTGTCGAGACCAATGAAAAAAAAATATTTTTACGATTCTTCTTTTTACAACATAATTATTAATATTTTGACAATGAACAAAAAAATACCAGAATTTTTTTTTTTTTAATTATAAGCTGGTGAAGTTGGGGTTAAAAAAAGGGGTGTGCTGGCTGACACGATTGCAGCCTTTCTAGTCATCCGATAAAAAATTAAAAAAAAAGATACTTTAGAGAAAATGGAAAAAAATCGCAAAATGGCGGCTATGTGATCAAAAAGGCGGTTTTAGGCTCTTTTTTCATTGTTTTTAATTTGTTTACAATAGAAACAAAAAATTTTGATACAAAAGTGGTGGATAGAGAGTTGTGTATTGAGGATTGGTAAAAAATTTGAAGTAAATCGGTTGAGTAGAACTTGAACAAAAAAATTGATTTTTTCAAAATTCTAGATCAGAATACCCCCTCAAGTCTTGATTTTTTTTTCTATGATTATTGAGAGACTGAGAGGCATTTTGCAATATCTTCAGATTTTTTCTATCAGTCGTAGTCAGCTTTAATTTTTTTCAAACGTTAAATTGGAAATATTTGGAAGAATTCTCAAAGACTGTAACAATTTCTCAAATAAAAAATCTAAAGTTCTATTTTGATTTTTATTTTTGTGTGTGTGTTTTTTTTTAATGATTAAAGAATAAAGCCTGACGAGAAAAATCTTGTAATAAATGGGGGTACTTTTTAGCTTTTATAAAATTGTTTAAAAAATCATGATCAAATCCGAGAGGGTAATAAATGTTTTTTTAAAATAAGAGTTGTTTTATAAATGTGTTTTTACAATAGTTAAAAAAATAATTTTGAGAAAAACGCGTTTAAAGTTTTGAACTCTGACGTCACTAAAATAGCTCTAACTCTGTAAATTAATGGAATTAAAAAATTTCCTTTCGAGGATATATTCATAAAGGTCTAAACTTTAAAATTATGTAAAAAAAAAATAATTTTTTCAAAATTCTAAATCAGAATACTCCCTTAAATGAAGAAGAATGATCATGAACGACATTTCTGACGAGTCGCAAAGAAGAATGGCAAATGTGAGAAGCAACAGTTGATAAAAATTCCAAAGTGCTCAACGTTGAAGCGAAGCGAATGAAAAATAGCTCGAAATTCCGTTTTCTCAACATCATAACACCAATCATTTCCCGTTTTTTTACATTTATGTGCACATGCAAATGCATACTGGTGCATATTGCTGGTATGAAAATAAGGATTTTCAAAGACAGCCGCTCTCGACCGCAAGGATTTCTGCAATTCTTCTTCGGGGCGAGTTAACTATATAGTTGTGTTATATATATATATAGATAGAATTTAAATCAGCAGCGTAAGACTAGCAAAAATCCTTTGAGTAAGTAAAAAAGTATAAAACTTCTCCCAAGTAAATCAAGATCAAGTGCCATTAACAAAAATCTCGATATTCGTCGATTTACTTTATGGATCAGCGATAGTTATTTCAGGAACAGTTGCCAAAAGCTTTATCGGATTACAAGCGCATTTCGAAGGCTAAACAAATTTGTCATTCCTAGATTTCATGTTTTCATCGACGATTTCGTTAATAATTCCAAGCGTCGATCTCTCTCCATCTAATTGCGTTTAAAATTTCTGTCGATCGAGGCTTTACGCCATTGCGTATCCCTCCGACACGATTTCTCTTATTCCCGTACACGATTGTGCAGGTTAACCCGGAGAAAAAGACAGGGGAAGAGGAACCGCAGATAGAGAAACAGAGACAGAGAGAATCTCTTGCTCTCCCCACATTTACATCTCTACCGGATAAAACTCTCCCGCCCAACTTCATCAAAATTCTGGCGTTTCATTTCCACTATTTTATTACTGGATAACATCTCTTCCCAACTTAACAAATATCTTCCTGACAAGTCTCGGAAAATATCATCTCTACCGCACTTTAGATCATTGAGAACGAATCTGGCAAATGTAACTCCTAGATGATATTTTGCCCCGAAAAAGTTGTTTTCAGAAGGGAATTTCTCCCTCAGAGAGAATGTTTCTCAAAAATATTCCGAGGGATTGTTTTCCGGTAGAGATGTCATTCGCAGACGCATTTTCCGGTAGAGATGTCGTTCGCAGACGTATTTTGCGGTAGAGATGTCCCTGTGCAAAATACCCCCTTTAGTTTTTTAGGTTTGTCATTAGGCAGGTTTGTTATTCGGTACAGTTGCTCCCAGTGGTGTCTTTTCTGGGAGAGATGTTATATTCGGTAGAGTTGTTATTTCAGAGAGTTGTAAAGTTTTTGGTTCTCGTCGATGAGAGCTTGTTGCAGTTATCGGCGGTTGAGTTGCATCCGGTAGAGATGTCATTCGCACACGTATTTTCCGGTAGAGATGTCGTACGCAGACGTATTTTGCGGTAGAGATGTCTCTGTGCAAAATACCCCCTATAGTTTTTTAGGTTTGTTATTCGGCACAGTTGCTCCAAGTGGTGTCTTTTCTGGGAGCGATGTTATATTCGGTAGAGTTGTTGTTTCAAAGAGTTGTAAAGTTTTTGGTTCTCATCGATGGGATCTTGTTGCAGTTATCGGCGGTTGTGTTGCATCCGGTAGAGATGTCATTCGCAGACGTATTTTCCGGTAGAGATGTCGTTCGCAAACGTATTTTGCGGTAGAGATGTCTCTGTGCAAAATACCCTCTTTAGTTTTTTAGGTTTGTCATTAGGCAGGTTTGTTATTCGGTACAGTTGCTCCCAGTCGTGTCTTTTCTGAGAGAGATGTTATATTCGGTAGAGTTGTTGTTTCAGAGAGTTGTAAAGTTTTTGGTTCTCATCGATGGGAGCTTGTTGCGGTTATCGGCGGTTGAGTTGCATCCGGTAGAGATGTAAATGTCTCTCTCTCTCTCCTAGTTATTCCGCAGCGGAGAGGCATGCAGACGCATGAGAGTACAGAGTGAGGGTTTGCGATTACAGTGAGAATTTCTCGCTCTCCGGTCCGCGAAAGCACGAGAGAGGTCCGGCAACTGGTAATTTTCCCAGATGCTTCTGGGTGCCGAGAGAGGAGCCACCATTTGTCTGTATTGGCTTGGAATACACCATGATACGTGTGAAAGCCAATATAAACGCGGAAACACACTTATTCGAGAACGTAGCAACAACAACGCCGCGTCTCTCAGTACCGAAGCGATGCCTCATTCTGCTATGGGAACCGGAACTCTGTCTCTCACTCTCGAAAACCTTCCTCCTGATGTATCCTTCACCACCCTCGAAAACACGGCTTCACAGGCGCCACGTTCGACGCAGTCATCGACACCACATCGTGGTCAACACTTCCAGAAACGTTATCGTACGCTTTGGGAATGCCATCCCTCTCTCTCCCTCTTTTTGTCTCTCAGTTTCTCTATACCGATCTCTACCTGTGTATTCAGTATTTACCGTTCGTATAACAGCTATACACACCCTTGGTGCTGATTTCGATTCGAAAATCCTTCGACTAGAGGCACTGCGTCTAGGATGACACATTTACAGCTCTGGCAATTAATTCTCTACCAGAAATACATCTTTACCACGATAAAACCATGCCACAATAATATTTAAGTAAAACACTACCGTAAAATCACAACAAATTAACAAATCATTTGATTCCCTACTTTACCGACTGCAGGGCGACCGTGCATTTTCGTTGGGGAAGGCTTCAACGTCGATAAGTTACCGGTTGAATTGACGATTGGTGACTTGTAATCTTAACCAATTAACGATATAATTAATTAACGCGTGCTGATTTCGATTCGAAAATCCTTCGAATAGAGGTACTGCGTGTAGGACGACACATTTACAGTTCTACCAATTATTTCTCCACCAGAAGTAAATCTTTACCACAATAAAACTATACGACAATAATATTAACATAAAACACTACCGTAAAATCACTACAAATTAACATGCTGCGATTCCCTACTTTACCGACCGCAGGGTGACTGTTTATTTCCGTTGGGACGGGCTCCAACGTCGATAAGTTACCGGCCGAATCGACAAGCTGGATACTCGTACTCTTACATAACTAGTTACCTATATAATTAATTAGCGTTATTATTAACTACATAATTAACTGGAAATGTTGGAAATATTTTGTGGTAGAGATGTTATCCAAGGCACATTTATAGTTCTACCATTTATTTCTTTACCATGAATATACCAGCAATCTCAAAAAGTTCCAAAATGATATCTAGACGTCCAAATGTCCAGCAAAAGAGTTTTCGAGTTTTTTTATACATTCTTATTCTCCAGTAAAAAAAAAGTGTGGCTTCGATACGACTGATGAAAGAAATATATGGCACGAAATAAAAGTGGCATCCGATACTTTGATGTTGAGTACTTGCAGGTTGCAGCTTGCGTAGTTACGATAGCGTTTTATAGTTTCGCAAATTTGAACTTCGTCACTGTATATGAGGCATTCCACACCGATTCGACCTGGGTCAGACCCTTCGCCACTCCGATTTTGTCGGCAATTTTTTATGGCTTTGTAGTACCTCTGAAAAGCACTTAGGATTTTTTTCAGATTTTTTTGGAGCGCTTTGACTTAACTATAATTTTATAAACAAATTATTTTTAAACCAAATTTAAAAATCTGAAAAAAATTACAAACATCCAGTTTTTTGTATGAAAATTTTTAAGTATTAAGCTAAAGTAGGCAGGGGTTTCCTTCTGTTTATAATAAGTTTTTTCGGGAAAAAAAAATCAAATAGAAGGAGGACCCTGAATTGAGTGGGTTGTTATCTAAACATTTTTGTATGAATTGAAGGTGTTGAAATTTTTTTTTTAAAAAGCTTGTTAGAAACAGAACGGTTCTCTTCTGTTTATATCTGCTCTGCCCACTTTGGCTCATTGCTTGAAATTTTTCAAATCAGAAACGGAATTTTTGTAATTTTTTTCTGATTTTTAAATTTTGTTAAAAAATGATTTGTTTATGAAATTATAGTTAAGCCAAATCGCTTCAAAAAAATCTGAAAAAAATCCTGAGTGCTTTTCAGGGGTACTACAAAACTATAAAAAATTGAGAACAAAATCGAAGAGGTAAAGGCCCAGGTCGAATCAGTGTGGAATGGCCCATATGTAGACATGTATCTTTATACATATTTATGTGCATTACACATTACATAGAGTCAGGTTTGCACTCGAGTATGGTATAAGGAGTGCGAGGAAGGCTACAAAATTGCTCTCTCGACGCGTATAAAGTTCTCGGTGTGTTTGCGGCTCATTGAAAATTTATTCGAGCCCCGAAAGAGACACATATACACGACGTTATACTCCTCACTCTTGTATTCGCGCACCCTCGATTCCCTACGCAGATAAAAGGTTACCCATATATAGATACACCGGATAACGACGTCGACGCCGTTTCCCCGTCTTTTACGTTCAGCATCCCCTTCCTCACTTCCGGTAGAAGATAGAAAGAGAGAAAGAGGGAGAGATCTGCGAAACGTAACGTTGACAGTATTAACTTGCAAGCTCTTTATGCACCGCTTGCTCTCTTTCTCGTACTTTTTTACTCTTCGCACGTGTCAGGTATTCAAGAAAAGGTTTTGCAGATGCCAAATGTACGCTTAATGAGACTCGAGACTAGATAAACAAAAAATAAACCCGGAAGCTACGTGCAAATTTTTGTAATTAGCACTTTTTTGTCAATGCAAATTCATTTGGCGTGACACTCCTAAATATTGAGTCAAAAATAGCATGTTAAAAAGAAAAGTTGTTGCAGCTGTTGTTGTTGTTGTTTTGCTTTCATATTTCGTTTTTTAAATATTTGTTTAAACAAAATTGTGAATTTAAAAAAATTGAAAAAAATTGGTTTTGTACACCATATTATGCGCAATAAGTGTCGCAAGTTTCAAATTTTTCTCATTAATATTATACTCGGGGAAAAAAAATCGTTGATGCGTGGGATAATAACATGTATTATTTTACATTAAAAATTCAAATTGCCTGGTGGCGCGTGTTCCAATATTCCAAGCGCCTCCAAACCTTACACAGGTTTTTTTTATACACCTTGATTATGTTTTTGAGGTGACATCGATTTTTTTTCCGCCAAAGCCCAAATAACGGCCACCCTAATGTGCATGTGTGTATGTATCCTGAGTTTAATATGTAAATCACTAATAACTCGAGAACGCTTCGAGATATCGAGCTAAAATTTAGCACACTTGTCGAGCACGAATTGCTGTTCATTATGAAAAAAAATTGTTTTCATTATAACGGGTGTTTAGATTTTATTGACTTTTTTCGTTTTTGCAAGAATGGCGTAAACGCTCTAACTTCTGCAATTGTCAATATATTGCACTCAAACTTTGTACATAATTAGTATAGCTATTAAGGTTGCTTGGTATTCAATTTGGCGAAAACCCATCGAGGGATTAAAATTTTATGAAATTTTGAATTTTTTGAAAAATAGCGTAAACGCTCTAACTTGTGCATTTTTTAAGATATTGTACTGAAACTTTGCACAGAGCTAATATAGCTTCCGAGGTTGTTCGCTATTAAATTTGGCAAAAATCCATCGAGGGATTAAAATTTTAAGAAATTTTTTATTTTTTGAAAAATAGTGTAAACGCTCTGATTTCTGCAATTTTTAAGATATTGCGCTGAATCTTTACACAGAGCTAATATAGCTATCGAGGTTGTTCGTTATTGAATTTGGCGAAAATCGATCGATTGATTGAAATTTTATCCAATTTTTTTTTCTAAATAGCGTACTCTAACTTCGCCTATTTGCGAGATATAGCACTGAAATTTTGTACACATTCAAAATAGTGATCAAGGTTGTTCGCTGTTGAATTTGGCAAAAATCAAATTTTGCAAGAAGTAAATTTGAAAGAATTTGGCAAATTTGCACGTTGATTAATCATGTTTTTCGATAGTTAATAAAGCTTCCTTTATGAGGAAGCCAAATTTGATTGCCATACTTTGTGACAAAGGAAGCTACGTGATTAAGATGCGAAAGCAATGTGCAAATCGACGGCAGTATTGAAGAACGTGCTATCTCAAATTGTGCTAGAAGAACGTGCTATCTCGAATTGTGCTAGAAAAACGTGCTATCTCAAATTGTGCTAGAAGAACGTGCTATCTCAAATTGTGCTAGAAGAACGTGCTATCTCAAATTATGAGAGAAGAAGGTGATATCTTCAATTGATCGCAATTGATAAAATTGTGCTAGAAGACCGTGTGCTATCTCAAATTGTGCTAGAAGAACGTGCTATCTCAAATTATGAGAGAAGAAGGTGATATCTTCAATTGATCACAATTGGAGATACCAACTTCTTCTCTCATAATTTGAGATAGCACGTTCTTCTAGCACAATTTGAGATAGCACGTTCTTCCATACTGCCGTCGAAATGTCCAATTTTTTAAAAATATTCTCAGTGGTCACCGTTCATTAAAATCGACCTAAATTTGCGCATAGATTGACGCAATCGATTGAAAATATATTATTAAATTATAAAATGATAAACACGATAAATCCTTATCGTTTCAGCGCGCACGCGATGATAAATCAAACATTCGCTATAAATCGATTACATTGTAACGCGTAATAGCGCAGCGTATATGATAATAATAATAATTATTATAATTATAATAATAATAATAATTTTTTATTGGGCCCTCGATACCGGCGAATACACGTTCATAGCGAATAATCGTGCATTGGCCATAAATAAAGTCAGCTGACTATAATATGAGACTCAAAAGCACAGAGAGAGAGAGAGAGAGAGTAAGAAGGAGAAAGAGAGAGTAAGAGAGAGAGAGAGAGAGACGATGATTTTTGAGCATCGTCGCAGCAAAGAGATATAAACTCTGCATCGTTCCGCCGCGCTCATTGCAATTATATTTATATGTGTTAAATGCGCCTAAGCGTCGTCAGAGAGGCAAAAATACACAGGACGATATATTGCCCGGGGTGGCGAATGGGGGCGGCAATTATGTCGCTGCTATTATGCATACAATATTTTGTATGGAGAAATTGCAAAGGACGACGGAGACGATGATCGAGAGAGCGAAGAGATGGAGAAACTCGAGAGGGAACTCTCCTGTCTACCTTGGAGGTACGAGCAGGGGAATCCCCTTAAGCTCTTCCTTCTATGTATTTATGTGGGTCATTCCATGTCAAATCGACCAATAATTGGAATCGACCCCTTTCAATTTCGATGAAATTTGGGCAGAAGTTTTCGTTTATCACAAAACGAAGTTATACCAGAGGAAAAAAATTGAAATTTTTTTTTTCGAAAGTTATGCAAGAATTTCACAATTTTTTCAATTTTTCAAGTTTATTTTTTACATATATCGAAAATTATTATAGTTACCAAAAAATCGTTGCGAGTTTGTCTTGGGGCTACGAAAAAAAAATATTCCGAAATTAAAAAAAAAAAATAATGAATTTGGAGTATTTTGAATTTTTGAAAATCGTGAAAATCCACGATCAACATTAAATTTTTTGTTCAATTTTTTTATATGTAATACTGACCGTAAAAGATCCTGAAAATTTCAGAAAGGTGATTTTTTGTTCAAAGATATGAATTTTGGTAATTTTTTTTTTCCGTTAAGTTAAGTAAAGTTGAGCAATCATGTAATTTTGTAATTTTTAGCAGTAAAAATTACATGATTCCCCAACTTTACTTAACTTAAGTAAAGATGAGCAATCATGTAATTTTGTAGTTTTTAGCAGTAAAAATTACACGATTCCCCAACTTTGCTCAAATTGAAGGTGAAAAAAAATTAAAAAATTCCAAAATTCATATTTTTGAATAAAAACACCTTTCTGAAAATTTCAGGATCTCCTAAGATCAAGACGAGGCATTGGATAAAAAAAAATTGAACCGACGATTTCATATTGATCGTGGATTTTCACGATTGGTAAAAATTCAAAATCCTTCAAATTCATCATTTTTCAAAATTCTTTTTCGGAATACTTTTTTTTTCGTAGCCCCAAGAATACTCTTTAAGACGAACTCGGAACAATTTTTTCGTAACTATAATAGTTTTCGAGACATTGAAAAAATACAGTTGAAAAATTGAAAAAATTGTAAAATTTTCGAAAAAAAAAATTTGTTTCTTTCCTTTGGTAGAACTTTGTTTTATGATAAAAGAAAACTTCTGACCAAATTTCATCGAAATTGAAAGGGGTCGATTCCCACTATTGGTCGATTTGACATGGTACGACCCATATATATATATATAATATATATGTATGGCTAAATGATTTATGGGATATTTGGACACGCGGATGGAACTTGCCTACTTGCGGCGCTTTAAATCACCGCGGGTGTTTCAGTCCGATGTAAACTCGCCGCACACTCGCTTCTTCAGCCTCTTCTCGCCGCGCTGTTTGTGTAGTTTTCGTTGTATCTGTGCTCGTGGATTATATTTGCCGAGTGGTGGGTTCGAACGGTGTACAGTTGAGAAGAGGGACGCGCGACATCGACGTCGTTAACCCTCTCTCGCGGCGACCGGTTTCCCGGGGTCAGGACACGACGATCCTGACCCTCCATCTAATATCTCTCATATCCTGGCACCGATGTACGAATATACATTATTTTTCGATCCTCGAATGACCAACTTTGGGCCCGAGGAAAACGGAAGACCGAGACATTGAATACAAATTGCAGAGACTTTAATTTTGTACGACCTTTGGGGAGGCTTTTTGATAGACATCGAAATGGACCTAGAATTAATTTTTAATTCTTTTTACTATATTTAAATTAAAAATCAGTGATCGGCAAAATCGATATTTTCGTCAATTTAATTACCGCTAATTACGCTGTGTTAGAAAATTTCATAACTGTTCCAATAGATATTACTCATTATCGAGGCACTCAGTAATTAGGGAGTCTTTCTAATATTCGAAAATTCGATAATTCATGTTCGATTTATGTCCAATAAACCTATAACTTGTAATTCAGATCAAATAATTACTCAATAACAAAGTAATTCAAATTTTGCTCTTATGAATTACTGATTTAAAAAAAAAATTAAGTAATTGTTCCATCTAATTATTAATTATCCAAGTAATTCAATACTCAAGTACTCTACTTACTAATTTTTTCATGAAATTTGTTAATTATTCTTTCCAATTATTAATTATTCGAATAATTAGATAACTAATTCTTCTAATTACTAATTTTTTAAAAATTTCTTTGATCGATGTCAACTTAGCGATAAATCATTGGACAGAACTCCTATCGAATTGGAGAAAGTAACATAATCTGAATGATCTTTACGCTGAATTGACAAAAAAAAATCACCGGAGTCTAGAAAATTTTTCAAATTCAAGCGAAAGTTTAGAGTTTTCTTTTTTCTTACGATTGCTCGAAACATGCTGACCCCGAAAAACTCAAGATCCCGATTCAAATACAAAAAGCTTGAAATTAATTACTCCGAAAATTGATAATTAATATAATGAAATTACTAATTACTCAAATAATTAATAATTGACATAATTCAATTATAAATTATTCTAGTCATTAGTAGTTAAAATAATTCAATTACTAATTAATTTAATGATAAGTATTTAAAAGAATACAATTATTAATTTTTCAAGTAACGAATAATTCAAAGAATACAAATATTCAATATCCAAATAATTCGTAGTATTGGTCTTTAAATTACTGATTATCGAAATACCTAAAAAAATAATGTATGATAATATTAATTTTGTAAATAACGATCAATTAAAAATCTAAATTTTTTTTTGCCGATTACTGTTATCAATCAAAATTTTGAATATGAGCGGAATTATAAAATTCGGAATTATTTATTATATTTATAAATTACAAAATTTTGATATCAGAGTTAATATTGATGTGCAATTTAAATTATATATCTCTCCAAAATTGAATGATTAAAAAAAAACTAGTATATGGGGCATTCCATACCAAGTCGACCTGTGTGTGACGCTCGACCTCGCTGATTTCGTTTACGATTTTTAATATGATTCTCCCGACTCAAGATAGCATTCAGAATTTTGTTTCAGATTTTTAAAACCAAATTTGAGTACGTTATGATTTTTCGAACATTTTTTTCGAAAACTTGGAAGGCCGTAATTTAAAAATTTGAAAAAATTCTCAAAAATCGGGTGTCAAGAATGAAAATTTTCGACCCAAAATTTATCCAGGCTTTAGCTTCCACGTCGGTTTTAGGTTTTTATGAAGAAAACGTAAAAAAATCGATGCAGAAATTAATCAACAATTTTCGAAAAAAGTGAATTTCTGTCCCTTTTTTTTGGGCGTTTATGCCTAATTTCGTTGATATAAACGAGGAGCATAAACTATTTGAAGAATTTTATCCACAAATCTCCGATCTTGGGCCACCCAACGACGATGCGAGAAACACAAAAGCTCTATTATAAAAGAAGACACGTGTTGTCCACGAGGGATCGATGTTAATACCGACTCAACGGGCTCGACGATCCGCGAGGGTTTGCAGTTTCAGGCGGCGTACGAAAGATAACTCGCTCGGATAAAGTAATTCGCGGCACATGTTGCTCCGAAATGAATCGCGAAAGTCTCCTCAGTCGGCATATCGTTCATTTTCCCTGTGCGATTTCCCTTACGCATGCAATATTATACAATCAATCCTTAAAAATTATTTTTAAAAAATTTGTTTCAATTATTTCAATTACTTTAATCAGTATCTCAATTTTGATGAACATCTTAACGAGAGCTCAAAATATTACGAAATTATGTGAATTATTTACTTAATTATTAATACAAAAATGAAATTTTCAATATGTTTTTGAAACGGGATAAAAAGTACAAGACAATTTCTCCCAGGCTCAAACAGATTTTATAATTTTTAATAATTTTATAATTAAATAATTTTTTATTATGTAAATTATTTTAATCAGTTTCTTAATTTTCATCAACGTCTTAACGACGAGTATCAGCTCAAATTGTGACGAAATTATAGGAATTATTAACTTCAATAAATATATAAATTATTTGAATTATCTAAATAAATTTGACAAAATTATTGAAATTTTTAACACAAAAATAAGAATTTTAATGTGTTTTTGAAACGGACTAAAAAGTACAAGATAATTTCTCCAAGGCCCAAGCAGATTTGGTAATTTTTAGGAATGGTTTCCTCGACAGCGTTTTTAATCTTTAGTAATTTCATAATTGTATCATTTTTAATTAGTTTCATGATTTTAATCAGTTTCTTAATTTTAATGGACACCTTAACGAGAATCAGCTCGAAATATGACAAAATTATGTAAATTCTTATACATAATTATGTAATACAATCTTATACATAATACAAAATTATGGAAATTATGTAAATAATTATACAAATTATTTAAATCATTTATATAAATTTCAATGAATTATTAAAATTGTTAATACAAAAATACAATTTTCAATATAGCACATTTTCAGAGTGGCCTAAAAAGTACAAAATGATTAAATAAGACATAAAAACCATAATATTAAAATTAAGTATTTTAAAAAAAACATGAAAAAATATCTAGCAAAAAAAAATGACTCGGTCCATTTCAAAAAATTTATCTTATTTTATTTTCAAAAAATTTTAACTGTTCTACTATGAATTCCAGCGACACGTTTTTTCCTTTAGTTTTTATTTACCGAGATTTGCCATTTTTGTCTTTGCCATTGATTTAAATTAATTGACCCCAAATAATTAAAAATCAAATAATAATTTTTATTTGATTTAAAATTGGACCGAAATTTCGGAGATTCCGAAAATTGGTCCAAACATCGATGGATCTTTATTTACTTGAATTATTTACTCAAACAATTATACAAATAAATTAAGTACAACAATTAATATATAAATTTTGATAAATTATTAAAATTATTAATACAAAAATGCAATTTTCAATAAATCAAGTTTTTACAGTGGACTAAAAAGTACAAAATAATTAACAAAGACATAAAAACAATAATAACAAAATAAAGTATGAAAAAAAAAACATAAAAATGTCTGGCAAAATAATCACTCGGTCCACCTCAATAAATTTATCTTGTTTTATTTTCAAAAAATTTCAAGTATTCTACGATAAATTCCATCGGCATGGTTTCCCCTTTCGTTTTCATTTACCAAGATTTGCCAATTTTGCCTTTGCCTTTGATTTGAATTAATTGACTCTAAATAATTAATAATTAGATAATTAATTATTTAATTAAAAATTGAACCGAAGTTCCGGAGATTCCAAAAATTGCTCCAAAGACCAATGGATCTTTATATAGCCGGGCGAAATGTGAACAATTACCGAGGATGTTGAAGGAAACAAGCGAAGGCTTGGAGGCTATAAAAGCTGAGGAATCACCGGAAATAAATAAGCGAGAGTGGAGGAAAAAGAAAAGTTTTTGGCAACCGCGCAGCTGGTCCAATGTGTGGAGGACGTAATTTCGAGCTCGGCAGTGTGCAGAATCACGAGATGGGGATGCTACCCTCATCCGGTTGGAGGGTACTTCTGGTTTTCAGGGAGGGAAGGAGGAATGGCGGAAGAGAGGGCGGGAGAAAGACTCTCTTGCTCCTCTCTGGACTTGGAGACGTTCTGCATAATCCAAGGAGATCGTAAAGGCGTTTTACGATCTTTTCCATAGCGAGAGAGAGAGAGAGAGAGGCGAAAAGGGGTTGAGGGTGGAGAAAGGCTTGAGAAGAGGAGTAGAAAAAAAGCCCCGAAGCAGCGCGGTAATTTCTGCAAGGTATGGAGCGTATATTACAGGATGGAGGAGCGTATGTAAGCGAACCTCCGGGTTCACACAAAACGATGAAAGAGACAACTCCACGATATGGGCTAGAAGAGGGTAGGTAGGGGTAACTTGGGACAGGGGTTGAAAGAATTCAATTGCAGCACGACGAATATGATGAGACTCTTATTGGACGAATAGCGGGAAAAATCATTTTACGAGAGCATGTAAAATCCTCATTGCTTCGTCCTTTCAAACTCACTGACTTCGTCCTTTCACTCCACTGAACTTCCAATCTCAATTTTTTCGTGACTGCTTCGAATAAAAAAGAAATTTTACTCCAAGTCCATAAAAACAGTGTTTTTGCCTATTTCTCGTGGTGATTTCTTCTTTGTTCATGCATATTCGTGATCAGCGGTCGATTTCCCATCGACATAGTTCCTGAGATAAGAATAGAAATCAATACACAAAAAAATGATTTTTCGCTGCCATGAAGCCTGTTCATTTGCCCATCTACTTTCGCTGATCCTTGACCCCGGTTGAAGGTCAAATTTTTTTTTGTCCTAGAGAGGTTTAAAACCAGTGTTTCGGATCGGAAATTTCCCGATCTGTTTCCGTTTATCAGTAATGAAGTGAATTTAACGCTAAAAATTGCGTTTTTAAACGTCCCGAGCGCCCTCTATATGTTGTTAAAAAACCGAATCGTTGCACTGAGACCAATTTCAATATCTTTGATTTTTGAGGGTAACCAACAGTTTTCAAAATTTTTGATTCACCCTAAACAGCACCAGATTCTGGCTCTCTGGGTTGATGTATTCCATTAAATGGATCCATCGCCACGTGGCTCGAAGTCAAAATCTTCAAGTGTCCCATGCTGCCCCTGCTTGTCCCTCGACTGTGCTTTATAGAGAGGGCTCGTAGGAGAGAACTCTCGAAGGCGCCCGCTTCACGATCTTCTTTTTCCACTGCTACTTGCTGCTGCATGTGCCGCAGTGCATATGGGGCATTCCATACCAATTCGACCTGGATCTGACCCTCGACCTCGCTGATTTCATTTACGATTTTTTATATGATTCTTCCAACTCAAAATAGCATTCAGAATTTTTTTCAGATTTTTAAAACCAAATTTGAGTACGTTACGATTTTTTGAACATTTTTTTCGAAAACCTCGAGGGCCGTAATTTAAAAATCTGAAAAATTCTCAAAAATCAACGATTAAAATATTCAAGCCACTTTTCACGGCAGATCAATTTCTGCATCTATTTTTTTTTTTTTTTACGTTTTCTTCATAAAAACCTAAAATAGAGGTAGAAGGGAAATCCTGGACATAATGAATTTTGGGTCGAAAATGTTCATTTTTTACACCGGATTTTTGAGAATTTTTTCAGATTTTTCAATTACGGCCCTCGAGGTTTTCGAAAAAAATGTTCAAAAAATCATAACGTACTCAAATTTGGTTTTAAAAATCTAAAAAAAATCCTAAATGCTATTTTGAGTTGGAAGAATCATATAAAAAATCGTAAACGAAATCAGCGAGGTCGAGAGTCACACTCATCAGGTCGACTTGGTATGGAATGCCCCATATATACTGGCCCCGGCGCTAACGTTATATTCGTGCTGGTTTCTCAGGCGCACTAAACGCGTCTGGCACATCGAGTGACCCCGATGAGCATAAATTATGGTGGCGTGTATGCATATACGTATGTGTGCATTTGTGTGGTTACTGACTCCGAGGCGATGTGCCACCATCGAAATTTCAAGCATTTCTTTTTTGCCAAGAATTAATCTCTTTTCGTTACATATTGTTTAAACTATCTGATAAAAACTATCAGATCTTACATGTGCAATATTGCACTATCAATTCTTAAAAATTATTTAAAACAAAAAATGTTGCAATTATTTCAACCATTTTAATCGGTATCTCAATTTTGATGAACCCCTTAACGAGAGCTTGAAATATTACGAAATTATGTGAATTATTTACTCAAATAAATGAATAAATAATTTTAATCGTCTAAATAAATTTGGAAAAATTATTAAAATTATTAATACAAATTTTCAATGTGTTTCCAAAATGGACTAAAAATTACAAGATAATTTCTCCCACGCCCGAACAGATTTTTTTATTTTTAGGGTATTAGTTTCCGTCAAAGCGGATTTAATTTTTTATAATTTTATAATAAAATAATTTTTAATTATCTCAATTATTTCAATCGATTTCCTAATATTTATGAAAATCTTAAAGAGAGTCAGCTCGAAGTATGACAAAATTATGTAAATTATTTACTTAAACAATCATACAAATTATTTAAATTAATTTCAATAAATTGCTTAAGACGATATACCATCTTTTGCCAAGGATTCCTTTTTTCACATGTTGTTTAAACTATCCGATAAAAAATTAGTCTCTACTGTATTTATGCAAAATTTTATTTTTTCTTTAATTGAATTTTAATTTCATTTTATTCCTCTTAATTCCAAATTTTTTATAACGTGATACTTTTTTTTCGAGTATATATTATATTATATAATAATAATAATAATAAAAATAATAATAATAATAATAATAATAATAATAATAATAGCTTAAATTCCATTTTGTCAATGAAATTGCCATAGTAATTGCCGATCTAAAAATGAAAAAATTGAAGAAAATTGTTTTTTTTAACGAAATACAAAAAACACCCATTATTATTATTATTATTATTATTATTATTATTATTATTATTATTAATCGTCGTGACAACGTTAGATCATCGACGACAATAACCCGAGTCAATTGCATAAACGACTGGAGTTTAAAGCTTTAAATGGCGGGCGAGAGGTGAATGACGATGATGGAGAGAAAGAAAAAAAAATATACAGTGCGAGAGAAAGGATCGGCATGAAAATGTTGGAAACGCGAGCAAAATGAATGGCGAATCATCGCGAATCTCTCTCTCGAAGCTTTTTCACCCCCCCCCCCTCCCCCCCTCTCTATCCCCCTGCCTCTAGAGTGTGTGCGTGTGCAACTGTGTGCATTCGCGCGAGCTTTTTTGTTCTTCTCCTCGTTCGCGACTCCGGATGTTCGGTGCTCTCTCGCGCACGCGAGCGTCTAGCGAAAAGCTTCTCCCTTTCAAGGAAAACGATGGAAAATGTCGCCCCATTCAACCCTCTTGCTCCTCTCTCTCTCCTTTTCTCTCTCTTTTTCTCCTCTCTCTCTCTCTCTCTCCCTCTCTCTCCTCTCTCTTGCTCTACTCTTCTCTTTCTCTCCTCTCTCTCTCTCCTCTTCACTTTCTCTCCTCTCTCTCCTCTTCTCTTTCTCTCCTCTCTCTCTCTCTCTCTCTCTCTCTCCCCTTCTCTTTCTCTCCTCTCTCTCTCGCCTTCTCTCTCTCTTTCTTTCTCCCGTTCTCTCTCCTTCTCTCTCTTAAATTCAGTGCAGGTCGATAAGTGCGAGCTTGAACGAGCAGTCTGAATGACGGATGTACGGTGTAGCACACGATTATGAGAACGACAAAGCTCCGGAAAATAAAAAAAAAATAAAAACAAGAAGAAGAAACGGGGAAATTGTCGCGAAAGTGCCGAGTAGGAACAAAAGTTACACGAGTGCACTCGTATGGCGAAAGTTTAGCATTGCGCCCTTCTCCACAAAAAAACAAAGCGGAAAGCAAGCTCCTGGAAGCTACGACCCTTCAAACCCGTTTCCACGATTTTCGCGGCTTCGCATCCGCGCATCGAAACCTCGAGAAAGAAAAGCGTCGTCGTCGATATCAATTATTTTTTTATCGCTGCGGAAAATCGCGGGTTCGGGGTTTTTCTCTTTTATCACATCTTCGCCGACCCTTTTTCACCCTTTTCCGTTCCATTTTGGGTCAATTTTTTTTCCGTGCAAATGCCAAATGAGATTTTACACCAGAACAGGAAATGGTTTTCGTGATGTTCTTGCGAAATTATTTGTGCGAGAAAACTGGAGAAAAATAACGGATACCGGAAATGATGGGATGACGGACAATGAAGTGATATTTTTGTATGGGAAATTTCTCCAATTTTAGGAATATAATTTGGCACATTTTAGTGACAATTTTTTGGATATTTCTCTGAAAAGAATAATAAAATTGATAATCAACTAAATTATAATGATAAAGCAAATAATGAAAAGGATAAAAAATGAATTAATGAATGGGGGATTAAATAGTGTGGGAGATGAATGTGGAAAAAAGTCGTGTTCTCGCAACTTCCAGTTCGACGATCTGATTTAAATTACCTTGTAGCAAATTAAACACGTGACCTATATAATAAAAAACGTGAGATTAAAGAGAGACACGTGATACTCGAAAAAAAAAAATATTTGGGCGATAATTGCAGTTTCGATTAGTTAAATTTTTAATTCATTTTATTTATTTATTGAATTAATTGAATACTTTTAATTTGATCAATTTATCAATAAGAGACATAATTAATGAATTAATTAAATTGTTTTGATGTTGGATAACTACAAAAAAAAACTAAAATTAATCAGAATAATTGAAAATTAATTTAATCATCAGACATGATTATAGTTCAACTATTATAATTATGATAAAATTCTCATTATCATAATTTGATGGAAATTCAAGATTTTTTTTAGATATCCCTCAAATCTGCCTCGTATTCATTTCTTTGGAAATTCAAACATTCCAATTGCGTGAAGATTGCGCGACGTGGGCAAATTTTTTTCGTCCAAATAATTTTCCAATTTATTAAATTCTAACAATTTTCAAGGTGGAATTTCCCATATTTTTCCGGGTGAACCCACGTCACGTTACAAATGGTTTCGTTGTGTCCACGCGGGTATCGTGGCAATTTTCGATTTCCCTCGCGTTTCGAATGGGTCCGAGAAAGGTGAACGAGAGAGAGAGAGCGAGAGAGAGAGCGAGAGAGAGAGAGAGAGAGAGAGGGGGGGGGGAGTGTGGCAATTAGCGTGATTACACGAAAGAGCCTTTGACGCGTTCTCTCGATACGCATCTCCGGATTCATGTGGGACGTACAAGGGAGGAAGAGCAAAATCGAGACTTTTTGGATGACGAGTAAAAATGTAGAAACTAAAGTAGTGATTGGGTTCAAAATATCACGACGATACTGGAAATAGTTCATTCCATATCGATCATCCGCCATTTTGGCCATTATTGACCAATGTTTGACCTTATTCGACCCTCATATTGAGACTAAATAAGCAAACTATTTTTTTTTTTAATTATAATCAAATCTAAACAAAATTAATAACAAAACATCCTTAAAAAAAATAAGACAAATAAAATAAATAAAAATCAAAATGTTTTATAATTATGCATCGTGGATCGATTTGAAAAGTGAGATGGAAAAAAAAGACGAAGAAATTATCTAGAATTCGAGCATCACCTATTTTTTTAGAATTATTCTATCGTGTCTTTAAAAAATCAATGATAAAACACCCATTTAAAAAATTAAAAATAAACAAAATAAATAAAATAATACACATGAATTGAATAAATCAAATTAATAAAATAAATATTCACTATAATTGATTATTTTTTATTATCTAACCAAATCGTGTATTTATTTCAGTATTCCTTTCATTTATATTTGCAATCGAAAAGGATGTAAGAATTTTTCTTGCAAAACCAAAAAATTTGTCAAAATTCTTTTTTTTACCTCTGCCAAGAGCATCAATACAAAAAAGGCGAAATAATGGTCAAGAATTATTAAAGCTAAGTAATCATTTTTTTTTTTTTAATTCTTCTTTAATAAAATCAATAATAAAATCTCCATTAGAAATAAATAAAATCAACAAAATAACAAAAATATTTATTATTATTATTTTTTTACGAACTAACCAAAACGTGTATTTTTTCGATCTTCCTTTCATTTGTATTTTCAATAAAAAAAAAGGATGAAACAATTCTTGCAAAACAAAAAAATACGTCAAAGATAAAATATCGATTTGAAGAGTGGGATGAAGAAGGAAAGGGCGAAAAAATCGTCGAGACTGTAAATGGAAAGGCTCAATTTTCCTCGCAAGCATTTTAACGTGTGCTCAAAATGTCTCGTTGCGAAAAATTCGAACAGATATTCTGGCGAATGGTGAATCCTTGATAGGATTTTACGTTCGTCGTTTACGTAAATGCTCAACCGTGAAAATCGTGCTTTTAAAAAGAGTTCCCTTTCTGTCCGTGAATGTGTGTCTGTTTCCAGAAGCAAACGAATGGTCTCGATAGAGAGCTTTTACTTTTGTCGTCGTGCTTTCCCTCTTTCCAGCTCTAGCCCGCTTTTCCTCGATCCCATATGTGCATTTTTCCATTTTCAGCCAAGCATTAAAATTGATGGGGAAGGCGTTGGCAGAACTCAGGGAGAGAGAAAAAGGGAGATCACGTTGTGTTAATGAACGTCTAATGACGCCGCGTCGCCCCGATTGAGCTTTCGATGCTCAGTGAGAGAGAAAATGGGAATGCGCATGTATTCCCGACTTAGGAATCGCTCGACGATTACGAGACTCTTCTCCTCTCATTTACCTTTCCATTTCCTCTTTTTCCCTTCAACGATCACATGTTGCGAGACGAGTTTGCAAAGCGTCGAGCAAAATTTGCGAAATCGTTTCTAACGTAGAAAAAAAGTATCATGCTTGTGAGGAAAAATTATATTCAGGGATCTGGGACTTCATATTGTGTCTCAAAATGTCGAAAAATTCCTTTTTTCTTTTTAAGGACTTGTGCAAGTGTGTAAAAAACAATTGACAGCGATTAATCCGGAGAAAACTTCGAAGAGAACTTGAAATTGAAATCAATCGCGACTCAGATCGTTCGTTAGAAAAATATTTTCTTTCACTGATGTTTTGTCACTTTTCGTTCAGTTTGACTTTCTGATTTGTTCGGAAAAAATTACAATTAATTGAAATAGTTGTGAGATCTGATTTCGAAAAATTACAATGCATCAGAAAAATTATAGAATTTTATTTGAAAAACTTTGAATTAATGAACATGATTTTTATTTTACTACGAAAAACTTCAATAAATCAGAATAATTGTAATTTTATTTTAAAGAATTCAAATTAATGAAAGTAATTGAAATTTTACTAGAAAAAACTTCAATTAATCCGAATAATTGTGATTCGTTTCAAAAAAATTACAATTATTAACTAATTAATTCACGCGATTAATGTATTTAACAATGATCTAATTAATTTAATTACGTTTTTGCAATTAACACCAGTCTACAAATTTTATACGAATTTCAATTTCATTTGAAAGAATTTGAATTAATGAAAATAATTTTTATTTTACTATACGAAAAAGTGCAATAAATCAGAATAATTGTAATATTATTTGAAAAAATTCAAATTAATGAAAATCATTGAAATTTTACTACAAAATACTTCAATTCATTCAAATAATTGTGGTTTGTTTCGAACGCGATTGATTTCTTTAACAACGATGAAATCAATGTAATTACATTTTTGTAATTAACAGGATTCTACGAATTTTTAACGAATTGGAATTTAATTTGAAAGAATTTGAATCAATAAAAATAGTTTTTATTTCACTACGAAAAACTTCAACTAATCAGAACAATTGTAATTTTATTTGAAAGAATTCAAATTAACGAAAGTAATTTAAATTTGACTACAAAAAAACTTCACTGAATCCGAATAATTACGATTTATTTCGAACAAATTACAATTATTAAATTATTAAATTCACGTGATTAATGTATTTAACAATGATGTTATTAATTTAATTACATTTTCGCAATGAACACGATTCTACAAATTTTCTACGAAATTGAATTGAATTTGAAAGAATTTGAATTACTGAAAATAATTCTTATTTTACTATGAAAAACCAATAAAACAGAATAATTGTAATTTTAATTGAAAGAATTCAAATTAATTAAAATAATTTAAACTTGACTACAAAAAACTTCAGTAAATCCAAATAATTGTAATTTGTAATTAAAATTACAATAATTAAGTAATTAATTCACGCGTTTAATCTATTTAACAATGATGTAATAAATTTAATTACATTTTTACAATTAACAGAATTCTCCGAATTTTTTGGACGAAAAGCAAAATAACTCTGGTGCGACTTAGTGAAACACTTGAAATTTCGTTTTTCGCGTGCGTCGTCAAACTTAGCGGAGATATTTCTACCTTAGCATCTTTTTTTCTTCTTTATCACGGGATATCACGAATTTGCGCTCGGTAACTTTCGCGAGCGCGATGAGAGAAATCAGCGGCATTTAATGGGAACCGCGAGCGATAACGCGCAAAATTTCATTGGCCTTATAGTCGTCGTCCCTTGAGTGACTGCAAATGCGTGCGCGTACGTGAGTTGGAACATATGCGTACATGTATTTATTTTCGCTCGGTGCAAAGATGATTGTGATAAAGTGTCGGAGCTCACGCGAAGATCTTTGCCTCGAGCAGTATAAGAGAGAGAGAGAGAGAGAGAGAGAGAGAGAGAGAGAGAGAGAGAAAGAGAGAGAGAGAGAGAGAGAGATGCAACGGCGCGCCAGTAGCGCAAGAGGATAAATAATCCGCGCGAACATTTTTTTTTTTTCAGCGGGCGCCCGCGCCAGGATCGCCTCGCGGGTGTCCGTAATCGAATTAAGGAATCGTTACGAGCGAGTTCTTAATTAAATTCTTTGATCCTCCCCGCTTGCCCGATCAACACACGAGAGAATTATTATTATTATTTCTGCTGCTGTTTTTGGTGTTTTTGCTATTTTTTGTTGTTGTTATTTTTGCTGTTTTTTGCTTCCTCATAAAGAAAGCTTTGTTTTTGTGAAACAATTTTTGTTTTCGAGATTTTCATGTCAGTATTATCAAAATGTCCTAAAACGTCTGAAAAACGCATTTAGAAAAAATGTTCGGAAATTTCATGAAAACGCTTGTCGTTCCGGATCTCTGAAACCCGCAAGACTTAATTATCGTTACGGAACGACAAGCGTTATCAATGGTGGAACTTGGGAGACGTGACATATCGATCGCACCGGTGTATCTCTCCAACAGCAGATAGTGCATTCGCGAAATATCGTGTTTTGTGTGTGTGTGTGTGTGTGTGTGTGTGTGTGCGTGCGCGCGCGTGCGTGCGTGTGCGTGCGTGCGCGCGTGTGTGTGTGTGTGTGTGTGTGTGTGTGGCCGGGAAAGACCCCTCAGGGTGTCCACGATCACCGCAAGAAAGACGGAAACACGAACCACTTTGGCCACTGTAATCGTTCCCACATTTATCCATTAACCCGCGAGCTTGGATCGCCGCGCCGCGCCCGCGGTGGACACTTTCACCGTGTGCGCGCCCAATGACAGCGCCTCATGGATAACGTCGAAGCTGTATATGCACAAATTTTCAAAAGTACAATGTATGAGGATTTTTTTTGCAAATTGAAGCACAGCTGATCGTACGAAACCCGCAGGACGATAAATTCGGGCAATAAAGTATTCTGGTCTAGAATTGAAAAAAAAAAAACAATTTTTTGTGCATATTCTCAAAGTTTTGACCTTTATGAATATATCCTCGAAAAGAAATTTTTTAATTCCAATAATTTACGGAGTTATAGCTATTTTAGTGTTATAGCTATTTTAGTTTTAAGGGGGGATTCCGCTCTAGAATTAAAAAAAAAAATATGTTTTGCATATTCTTAAAGCTCAGATCTTTTAGAATGTATCCTTGAAAGGAGATTCTTCAATTTCAATAGTTTACGTAGCTATAGCTACTTTAGAGACGCAGCAACTGTGCCCGTAACGTCAAAGCGTAACTTTAAGGGGATATACTGGGTTAGAATTTTGAAAAAATCAATTTCTTTTGCTTATTCCTAAAGCCTAGACCTTTATGAATATATCCTCGAAGGGAAATTTTTTAATTCCAATAATTTACGGAGTTATAGCTATTTTAGTGGCGCAGCAACTATACGTACGTCACGTTGGAGCGTAACTTTAGGGGGTATTCTGCTCTAGAATTAGAAAATTTTTTTTTTTTCATATTCTCAAAGCTCAGACCTTTAAGAATATATCCCCGATAGGAAATTCTTAAATTCCAACAATTTACGGATTTATAGCTATTTTAGTGACGCAGAACTACGCCCGTCACGTTGGGGCAAATCGAACCACAGACGTTTTTCTCAAAACTATACCCTCTGACATGATATCTCAAGTTCTAATCAATCGATGTACTTCAAATTTTTTACCAATTTTCAATGTACAACTCTCTATCGCCCCTACCACTTTTGTATTGAAATTTTTTTTTTACTATTGTAAAAAAATTAAAAACTATGAAAAAAGAATCGAAAAACGCTTTTTTTTTGTTCAGACAGCCGCCATTTTGCGAAAAATGTTGTTTTCCTTTTTCTCTGAAGTAGGAGCCATAACGACATTCTTACTAATTAAGAATCTTTTTTTAAATTTGTTATCGGATGACTAGAAAGGGTGCAATCTTGTCAGTCAACGCACCCTTTTTTTAGCCTCAACTTTACCAGCTGATAACTCATTTAATTTTCATTTTTTTTTCCCGACAATTTTTTTGTGGTTCAAATATTAATAAATATGTTGTAAAAAAACGAATGATAAAAAAAATATTTTTTTTTTATCGAGCTCGACAAAATGTTCAAAGGTCTCTGGACCAAAATACCGCCTTGAACAGGCCCCAAGAGAGATTGGAAAGGGAATCTCGGGGACCGTTCTTCGTACGAATCTTTTATTTGTGTTCGAGAATCTTAAAACAAACACGAGACGCCCAGAAACAAACTCTGCCGCGTGTTTTTCGAGTAATGTGTGTTACAAGCGCCAGGAGCACACGTTGCACACGAGTGCTTCATGCGCTCAAATCGTTGCCCCTGTCTTCACAAACCCACACACAAAAGCACCAACACAACTCTATCTTCCTTTACTCGTTGTTTCGTAAATTGGCACGGCCACAAAGTTTCGATGACCACTCCACGCGCTTTTACACGCTCCGTGAAATACTATAATCCCGCTGGTCCATTGTGCAGTGTTCTGTGTAACTCACGGTATTGTTAGCCCAGTCCATTCTAGCTTTTGCTGGGACTTTGAAGATTGCGAGGAAGAGAAAAAAAAATGAAGAAAAAAGCCCTTTTGTTTGTACATCAGGGTGGCTCATTCACTTTTTTTTCAAAATTTGAGACAAATGCTAAAAAAAATTGTAATAAGGCGCACACATATTTTGAGAATTTTTTTGGAATTTTTGAAAATCAATAATTCCATCAGAATTTTGACAAATAGCGAAAAATTTTCTGCAGTGTAACTCTTCTTGGAAACTCTTCTTTTATTTTTGCCTTTTTTGAAATTTTCTTTGATTTTGAGTAAATAAATCCTGCCAAATAGAAATTTTCATTCCATGTCGACCATCGGCCATTTTGGCCAAGGTCTGATTATCAGGCTTTACTATTCGGTTTATGGTTTTGCCGCCCTTTATATTAAGGCTAAATGAGCAATCTGTTTTTTTTTTAGAATTTCTATAATCGAGTATAAAAAAAATTAATAACAAAACATCTGTTAAAAAAATAAGACGAATAAAATAAACAAAATAAATAAAATAAATAAAATAAATAAAATAAATAAAATAAATAAAATAAATAAAATAAATAAAATAAATAAAATAAATAAAATAAATAAAATAAATAAAATAAATAAAATAAATAAAATAAATAAAATAAATAAAATAAATAAAATAAATAAAATAAATAAAATAAATAAAATAAATAAAATAAATAAAATAAATAAAATAAATAAAATAAATAAAATAAATAAAATAAATAAAATAAATAAAATAAATAAAATAAAATAACTTAAAATAAAGATTGCGAGGAAGAGAAAAAAATGATGAAAGAAAGCCCTTTTGTGTGAACATCAGGGTGGCTCATTTTTTACTTTTTTAAAAATATTTTAAAATTTGATACAAATGTTTAAAAAATTGTAAAACCTGAACAAGGTGCACAAATGATCTGAGAATTTTTTTGAATTTTTGAAAATCAAGATTTCCATACAAATTTTGAAAAATAGGGAAAATTTTTCAGCAGTGTTACTCTTTTTGGCAACTCCTCTTTCATTTTTGCCTCTTTTAAAAGATTCTTTAATTTTGAATGAATAAATCCTGCCAGTTGCAAATTTTCATCTAACTTTCGCTTTTATTTTAATTGTTTACCAAGATTCTTTCATAAGTGGTTTGTTCCTTGAACAATTTTATCCTGACTGAGTTTATTAATTTTGGCGTCTTGTTGAAAAAAGATCGACCAACAACGGAAATAAATGAGGATTCTTTGACAGAATCTTCAATTCTCAAGATTTGTTTATAATTTATGAAAAAATTGAAAAATTATAAATTATGAAAATCTTCTGTTATTTATACATTTTTTTCTTTTTAAATTTAATATATAGTTGATTCGTGTAAAAAATATTTTTACAGCTCTACCGGATTTTACAACAATCATGTTTTCCCAATTACTTCTCCAAAAATAAACAAAACAATTATGGAGCCACCCTATTGTGGATGTTTCTACGCGGCGAAACGATTAGCGTAAAACAAAGGTGTAAAACTCTCGGGACGTAAAAGTTAGTCCCGGATACATTTTCTGCCTTTTTTTTGCTCGCACCCTCTCAGTACTGGAATTATTTCGCTGGCAAACTGCGTTCGCTTTTTTTTCTCCTCTTCCAAACATTTCGTCCATTCTTGCGAGTTGACGCGAGCAATTTTTTTTTTCAGGAATCGCCATAACCGAGCTGAGGTTTCCGCTTTGTCTTCGCTCTGAGGAAAGTTGCATCTCTACCTGTCGCAACTCCATCGTTGGACAACTCTACAGAATACAACTTGCCGGTAAGTCTCTGTTTTTTAAAAGAATTTTCTGAATTGATAACTATACCAAATATTTAAAAAAAACTCCCTAAAAACTCTCCAGAAACCCCCGAGAAGTCGAGAAACACCTCTACCGAAAAATAGACCTCGGAATTTGGAAAGAATCGATTCATCGATCTAGTTTTGAATAGAAGTTTAGGATTTTTGGAAATACTCGTAAATCCTTCAATATTCATCATTTTTTTCACCTATCTAACCCTATTTTTCTGCACTTCGCATTTTGCACTAGTAGATTCAGCAAGGAAAATAAAGAATAATTATAAATTAATTTTTTTTCCCATTAAAAAAAAAATTAATTGAAAGCGAAATCGGAGAGAAAAATAGTAGAAACGTTCCGGTAGAGATGAAAATTTATATTTACTATATATTTCCTAGTCGAGGGAGTAAAAATTGGTAGAGATGAACATGTCGATATTTCGGTAGAGATGAAAATGTGTATTAACTCTATATTTCCTAGTCTGGGGACAAAAAATCGGTAGAGATGAAAATGTGTATTTACTATCCATATTTCTAAGTCTAGAGAGCAAAAATCGGTAGAGATGGACACATATATTTTCTCTCTATATTTCCTATAGGGAACAAAAATCGGTAGAGATGAAAATGTGTATTTGCTCCCTATACTTCCTAATATAGACAGCAAACATAAATTTCCATCTCTACCGAATTTTGCTCTGCATACTAAAAAACTATACAAAGCGATCGCACATTTCCATCTCTACCGAATTTTGCTGTCTATACTACAAAATACAGAGACACATTTCGAACGATTTTCCCATCGAAAAACTCTACCATCTCTACCCTTCCATAACTTCACCAAACAATATCATTGCAGAATTTGAAAAAAATAATTTAAATTAGAGAATCGCGCTTTTACATTTTTCTTTCCATCGTTCCCCACATTGTCGAAGATTTCGAGGATTAATAACTTCGCTACAATCGAAATTTGCTCGCTTCTGAAATCGCCGATTTAAATGCACTCCGATTGAGCGCACTTTGCGCGAGTTTCTCGTTCACGCTAAAGACCCTCCTAATGCATTTAACGAGTGAACTTTATAACAACGAGCGTGCGGTCGATAAATATCGAGAGAGCGTTTTCGCTATACGCTGACTTACACGCCTGAAGAACCTCTCTTCCCAACACGACTAAACTGTCCGGGACGTGTTCGGTTTTCTCACTTTCTTTACCTCGGTTTCACGTGCTTCTGCTGCTGGCGACCGCACGTCGTTCACCCTTCTTGCAGTAAAAGTACATACATAAAAGTACGTATATGGGGCATTCCATATCAAACCGACCAATCCGGCAAAAATTCACGCACAATACCGGGGCACCAACTAAATCGATTGAAATTGGCACCAGGCTATGTGTTTTATGTTTTTAAAAAATGTTAGGGAAAGTTCAGCAAAACATGGCGTGGAAATAATCGATGAAATCAGAAATCCTGATAACGGTAAAAATTCCAGTGTTACCTATAACTTCGAAAATAGATAAAAAAAAATACAAGTTATTAATATCACAAGCTGCACATTTTTTAGTACTTGTAAAAATGTCTCGTAAAAAGTGGTGAATTTTTTCAAAAAAATCAATATGGTCCAAGTTAAAAAAAAAATTATTTTGGGTATAAAACTGAAAAAAACATGAAAATTAATTTCGATATCTTTTTTGTATTTTTTTCATGAAACTAAAACACAAAATGAAAAAAAAATGATCTCTTATTTTATTTTGATATCTCCGTTTTTTTTAAAGTTACGAGCAAAAAAACAATTGTGTGAAATTTTGAAAAATTTATTGTGGTAAGCAGAGTTAAGACAAAAATCTAAAAAAATTCTGAAAGGCTGCTTTCAGTACGTACAAAAAAATAGAAAATTTTCAACAAAATTTAAAATGGTCGGGGTCACGGATCGGTCGGTTTGGTATGGAATGCGCCATATTTATATACATATATATATATATATATATATATATATATATCAAAGCCGAGGAACGAGTCCAGCTCTCCTGTCGCATTAACGAAGTTTCGGCAGGTGAGATAAAATCGAATTTCGTGCAAAAGAAAAAAAAATTCAAAAAACCTTTCCCCCACGTTGTAAATGGTCTGCCGAAGCTATGTTACCACGTCAAATACAAGATTGAGAGAGAGAGAGCGAAGGAGACGAAAAAATCTCTCGATTGCACGATTGTGATATCAGGACACCATTTCCGCAGGCTCTAGCGAGTTAAAACGAGCACGAGCGCAGTTTGTTAAAAAATAGATAATATCTCGGCGTGGTCAACGAGGCGCGAGATTGTTCGATATTTAGCCTGAGCTCAATGAGAGAGAAATTTCCCGCGAACAAGATTAGTTGAATTATACGATTAAATCGATCGATGAAATGGTTTTTTTTTTCAAACCTTTGATCCTCGTGTAACGTCAAAATTCGTTGAATTACAATTTACCGGATGTTGATTGGCCTCATTTGTACATTAAATTTGGACTATTTCAAAATTTCATAAAATCTGAATCCCTTTGGTAATTTTTTAAATGTATAGTTTCTTCATCAGGTTTTGATATTTCTGCATTTAGGGCAGGGTTGCCAGTGAGTCACTATTGTCACTATTGATGGTCACAATTTCAAAATCGTGTCACTTTTCTCACTATTTTCGTAATTTGGTCACTATTGTCACTATTTCAGAGCTCAGAAGTGGTTAGAATAGAGGTGCCGGTTAGAATAGGGGAAAAATTTCGAAAAATTTTGAGTGGAACAAAAATTACCTCTATTTTAGTGGACAGATTCAATTTTTGCTAAAATGCAGAAAAAAAAATTTATTTCTAATTTTTTCAAACTTCATATCGATGTATTTTGTCCCCCTGATTACAAATCTACCAATAGTTTTCCCAAAAAATCAAAATTTTTATGAATTTTCACAAAAAAACATTTTTGCTCAATTTTAGCCCCATTCTGAGAAACCTCAAAATCGCAAAATTTCAAACGCTTATAACTTTCGATCATTTTGACCGATTCGGAAATTTCTTGTTCGTACATAAACCTTGTTACTAAACTTAGAGATTGCCGTTTGGTTCGTTCTGATATATACATTTTTGTAGAAATGAGAGCACTTTGAAAATCGCCGAAAAAAATTGAAAGGGGTATGCCTTAAAAAATTTGCAAAAATCGATGGTCGAACTTTAAAAATCTGCCAAAAATCGAAAAATCATCAGAATTGAATGAGCAAAGCGGCCTTTTGAAGCTTCAACGATTACAAAGAGAATGAACACAGTCTACAGCAAAAATTTTGAGAAGAAAAAAAATTACACCTATTTTAGTAGACAAATTCAATTTTGGCCAAAATGCAAAAAAAAAAAAAATTCTCAATTTTATTTCTTCAAACCTTATATCGATGTATTTGGTCCCCCTGAACACGAATCTACCAATAGTTTTCTAAAAAAATCAAAATTTTTATGAATTTTCATCAAAAACATTTTTCCTCAATTTTAGCCCCATTCTGAAAAACCGAAAAATCGCGAAATATCAAAGATAAGTCACTATTCTACTATTTTTTACTCTCTGAAACGCTGGCAACCCTTATTTAGGGCCAATTTTTCCTACACTAACGTAAAATTGGGTTTTCATCTTTTAATACAGAAGCGGAAAAGTAATTGGATTTACAATTTGTGATGTAAAGATGATGATTAAAATTATTTATAGTGATGTAACAAAAATATCAAGTAGAGATGGTTTACTTTGTTCTCGAACTTTACACATTTCCAGAAACTTTTATAGCAATAGAGAGAGAAAGAGAGAGCAAGCTCTCTCTCTCTCTCTCTCTCTCTCTCTCTCGTTCAGCAATTTTCCGATGTTCCTAATGAAGAAGAGAGCTTCCTCCAGGGCGATGCCGCCACATCAAAGCCAAAAGTAACGAACCCCCGTGAACGCAGTTTGGTTTTAGTCTAGATCATCGCGAGCGCCTCGGAAAAGCACATTTACAGCTGTATCATTTAATGCTCTACCAGAAATACACCTTTACTAGTATAAAATACTATCGTAATATCACTACCAATTAGCAAGTTGATCGTAAAACATCTCTGCCAAACAGAAGCGTTTGAATAACTCTGGCAATTAACAAACCTACCGCAGAATAAATCTCCACCAAATAATAACTTTCTCAATTAATATCTCTACTACAAAATAAATCTCTCAGTAAACAGCTCTCTATCACTTGATACATCCCCCATTTTACAAATCTACCAAATTAGAAGTCTCAGGGTCTCAAATTCTGCGATCCCTTACTTACCGACCGCAGGGCGACTTTTTTCCCATTGGGGCGCACTCCAACATCGGTAAGTTACCGTCCAAAGACACAAGCGATATTTTATAATACTATACACGTTTCATAAGACTTGATACATCAAGTATATATTCAACTCACTTCACAGCAATTTTTAATGGAAAATGTTAAAAATCATCAGAGATAATACAATCTTGGACACAAAAAAAAATCCTTCTCTATTGTCTCAGTGATATCTTGATAAAGGGTTATCTGAAAATAATAAAAAAAATCATCATCTATGTGCTATCGTTATGCAAAGCCGCTTTCTTTACAATTCTTGACAAAATGGCGACGAACTGAATTTTTTTGAATTTCCAAGGCCTTTTTTTTATTCAAGTAGGTTTAAAAAATAGCAATCATCGAAATTTTCACTGCGATAGAGTGAAGTAACATAATAATTTTTCACAATTTTAACTTGAAACTTTAACTCCATGACAAAAAATTGAAGATTTTTTAAAGATTTTTGGATTTCCCCTTAAGAATTTTCAGGGCTTCAACGAAATATATATTTACTTTCAACTCCCTCTCAAATACAAATGCAACCGCTTTGGAATCAAAGTCTCGCAAATGGAAAAAGATCAGCTCTGATTCAAGACAATCTTCTCGAATCGAACATTGGATTAATCTGTTTTTTTTTATTCCACCCTTGTAAACGACGAGTCTGCGTCGGAGTCAAAGAACGGTGTACGTTTGGAGTGAGAGACGATCCGAGGGACTTAATTTATGAAGGGTTTCCCGAATGGTCCGAGTGTGGGTGACAACTATTAATTATACACTCATCGCCTCTGACCAACCTGTTTCACTGACCCACTCCACTGGACTCCGGTCCTCTGTTACAAACGCTTCCAGCTCTTTCTCGATGGAGACATTTTCCAGGGGACTCTTCATCCCTCGAGGTCCGCTCCGCCTCTTTATTTGGGCAAACTTCTGGACGTTTTGTCACACGACGATGATAAACCAATGTCCATTTTGTTCCGAGGATCCTTCTTGACCACATGATAATTCATTATGGAATTACAGAAGTTCCCTAACAAAAAGTCCAATTCAGCGAATTTTCTCAGAAGTCCCTGGAATAAATCTTGATATTATTCTTCTAGGGCTCGGTAGATATACCCTTGAAATGCCCTTGAAAATTTTGCTAAATCAATTCTACACTATTTTGATTCAAAAAATGGCAGGAAAACCTAACTCCACAAAAAGTAGGCTTTGGTTATCGACTTTTTCCCCAAAATCAAACAGCTTTGGATTCTCTACAATCTCTTTGGAACTAGAATTCTTAATATATTTATCCATAAACAACAAAATGGCGGACTTGGTTGCAATTCGACGACGTCTCTCATTCTTTTTTCGCTTTGTCCATCAGTTTTTACGCTGGGAAAGACTGTTCTCGACATTACATCGACCAAGCATGAACACACTTTTCAATGCCAGATGATGGAAAAAAAAGGTTGAGGTTGAGGAGCAGAAGAAGAAGGTCGAATCCCTTCGGCGTAGCGTTTGGAATTGACAGTAAACCAATCGAATCTTTATCCGCCTCTTCTTCCGTGAGATTCTCTTTTCAATCCGCATTTCTTGGATCTCTCGTAACTGCGACGAAGATATAAATGTCTGCGAATGAATGTCCCACGATTTTATTACCTCATCTTGATGCGACAGATTTAATATACCCGCTATGTTCTTGCGCCATTATGATTATCTCGTGTTATCCGTCTCAGCAAGAAAAGCACCCTTTTCCCGTGTGTCGCCCTCGTCTTAACTCGATTCGTCTTGGTCGCACGCGCACCCCCAACCTTCCCAACCCTTTATCGTGAATCTGCGAATCCATTAACGTGACTTGAATTCATAACAGAGTTCCAGAGAGAGATGGAGCGAGAGGTAATCATCAGGAGAGAGGTAACATCAGGGTTTTCACTCTTTCGGTTCACTCGGTTGTGCTCAGCTGGTGCTCTTGCATATATATGGGGCATTCCATCCGAAATCGGACAGTTTGAAAAACTTTTTGTTTTATTTCCTCAATTTTTTTATATTTTTGAGTATCCATCAAAAGACCCTTCCCGTTGAATTTTGAGATTTTTTTGATAACTTCATAACTTCTTTAATAATGGTTCAAATTGAAAGTTTTTTTTTTTTAATTTTTGTTTTTTATGGCCTTTACAGAAAAAAATACAACAAAAATATTCGACGTGTTTTTGAATGAGTTTTTTGAGTTTTAAACGTTAAATTGCGTTTTTAAAAGTAAATGTCATTTTTTTTTTAATTTTTTTTTTCAAACATCTATCTATTCAACAATTTTTAAGAGTAGTCCGATCGTGGGATCTCATCAACTACTATTTTTTTTCGATTTTTGAGAATTACAAATTTTTTGTTTTTTTAAATTATTATGAATACCAATTTTTGTTATATCTATATATGTATGAGGCATTCCACGGTATTTCGATCCCGGAAAAACTTACCTTGATGATTTCGATTTTCCTCTACATTTTTTCTATAAATAAGGACATTGAAAGAAAAATTCCCAAATTTTTTGGACTTCGCTCCAAAATGGAAATCTTAATACTCTATGAGTAAAATTCAAAAAATTGAAAGAAAAAAAATGTACTCATAGAGTATTAAAATCTCCATTTTGGAAGAAAGCCCAAAAATGTTGTTATATTTTATTAGATTATTCTGAATTTTTCAGATTTTACAAAAGGGTCCCTTAAAAAAAAAAATCAAAAAATTCTGAAATAATTTGGAAATTTTTTTGTCGTGTTCTTTTATATGAAAAATTAAGAGAAATCGAAATTTTTTATAAAAAAAAAAAACACATTGAAATACATTTTTCCAAATTATTTCAGAATTTTTTGGTCACGCGTTCTTTGGATTTTCTTTTTTTTTTTTTTTTTAAAGGGACCTCTTTGTAAAATGTGAAAAAATTCAGAAAAATCTTCTAAAATATAACAAAATTTTTGGGCTTTGTTCTAAAATGGAGATTTTAATACTCCATGAGTCAAATTTTTATTTTACAATTTTTTGAATTTGGCTCATAGAGTATTGAAATCTCAGTTATGGAACAAAGCCCAAAAATTTTGTTATATTTTAGAAGACTTTTTTGAATTTTTTCAGATTTTACAAAGTTCTCCCGTTAAAAAAAAAAAAAAAACGCGTGTCCGAAAAATTCTGAAAAAATTTGCGAAATTTTTGTTCAATATCGTATTTATATAAAAAGGTTAGAGGAAAATCGAAATCATCTAGGTAAGATTTGGATCGAAATACCCTGGAATGCCTCATATATATACATATATATACATATATATACATGGAGTTCTCAACTTTCGTGATACCACGATCCCTGCACATGGCTGCGATGAAGATTAATCGTCGAGCTTGAGATAACGTCTCTGTGCTCTCTGGCTCTTCCACCACATTGCCTTCCTCTCTCTCAAGACCCACGAAATCGTAGCCCGAAGAATCATATTTACAGAGCAAAAGGGCTGTATTTGGAGGATTCAATGACAAATTTACATCTCTATCCCAAAATTTCTGTAACCTAAGAAATCTCAATCAATCATTATCTTTACTGAGACATCTTTATCAAATCGTTCTTTTATAACAGTTCTTATATAACAGTTTTTGGAATCGGCCAAACTGAAGTAAAGTTATGAGCTTTTGAAATTTCGCGATTTTGAGGTTTTTCAAAATGCGGCAAAAATTGAACGAAGAAGGTTTTTGATGAAATTTCCTAGAAATTTCAATTTTTTGAGAAAACTATTGGTAGATTCGTATTCAGGGCGACAAAATACATCGTTATAGGGCCCGAGAAAAACAAATTAAAAATATCGTTTTTTCGCATTTTGGTCAAAATTGAATCGGTTCACTAAAATGATTGTCATTTATTTTCTAGAAAGAATTTTGAGTTCCGCATGCGCTCATTCTCTTTGGGATCGTTGAAGCTTCAAAATGCCGCTTGGTTCATCCGATTCTGATTATTTTTCCATTTTTGGCAGATTTTTAAAGTTTGAACATCGATTTTTGAAATTTTTTGCATACATACCCCTTTCCATTTTTTTTTGTGATTTTCAAAGTGCTCTCATTTCTATAAAAATTAAGTTATCGGAATGAACCAACCGCCATTCTCTAAGTTACGTGACAACCTTTAAGTACGAAAAAGAAATTTTAGAATCGGTCAAACCGAAGTAAAGTTATGAGGGCTTGAAATTTCGCTATTTTAAGGTTTTTGAAAATTGGGCAAAAATTGCGCGAAAAAATTTATTTTTATTTTTATCGTTTTTAAACGTTATTTCGATGGGAAATTCACCGCTGATTGCAAATCATGCAGAGTTTTTGTCGAAAAAAACGTATTCATGAGAAAAAGCAAGGAAAAGTCCCAACTGCAGGATAAATATCTGCCAAAAATCCGAATAAATTATTATTTTTTTAATCCTTAAATAATGCAATGAGACCCCGAACGCTCGTTTCGTTTCTTCCTCTTCCTCGCGTGGCCCTCGCGTTTCCTCTTTCTCTCGTTGTTCGATAAACAGTATAGAGTCTCGTCGTGCGCACGACTCTCACGAGGCTCGTATATTCATTCGCCCTAATGCACACTTCGACGAGTAGGGGGATGCTGGACTTTTCTGTACTCTGTCGTATTCCTTCGGGAACTATTGCCAATTAAATAACGAAAAGGCTATTATGTGTAACCCAAGGGCACAGGTGTGCAAAGAAAAAATAGAGCTGTAGGGCAAAGTATAGGGGTGTCAGAATAATAGGGCTCGAGTCACTCGTGTCGCAATTTGTTGTTGAGGTCAACAGGACTTACTACTTTAAAATGACTTAGGAATCTGATTAAATTTTTATATTTTTGCGATCCAATGCTAGAAAAAAGGAGGGCTGTAGGGCAAAGTGTAGGGGTGTCAAAACAATAGGGCTCGAGTCACTCGAAATTTTTTGTTGAGGTCAACAGGATTTACTACTTTAAAATGACTTAGGAATCTGATTAAATTTTTATATTTTTGCGATCCAATGCTAGAAAAAAGGAGGGCTGTAGGGCAAGTGTAGGGGTGTCAAAACAATAGGGCTCGAGTCACTCGAAATTTGTTGTTGAAGTCAACAGGACTTCCTACTTTAAAATGACTTAGGAATCTGATTAAATTTGGATATTTTTGCAAACCAATCTATGCAAAGAAAAAAGAAGGGATGTAGGGCAAATTATAGGGGTGTCAGAATAATAAGGCTCGAGTCACTCGTGTCACAATTTGTTGTTGAGGTCAAGAGGACTTACTACTTTAAAATGACTTAGAAATCTGATTAAATTTTGATATTTTTGCGATCCAATGCTAGAAAAAGGGAGGGCTGTAGGGCAAAGTGTGGGGGTGTCAGAATAATAGGGCTTGAGTCACTCGTGTCACAATTTGTTGTTGAGGTCAACAGGATTTACTACCTTAAAATGTCTTAGAAATCTGATCAAATCTTGATATTTTTGCGATCCAATGCGTTCAGAGCAAAAAATAGGGATGTAGGGCAAAGTATAGGGGTGTCAGAATAATAGGGCTCTAGTCACTGGTTTCACAGTTTGTTGTTAAGGTCAACAGGACTTACTACTTTAAAATGTCTTAGAAATCTGATTAAATTTTGATATTTTTGCGAATCCATGCGTGCAAAGAAAAAAGTAGGGCTGTAGGGCAAAGTATAGGAGTGTCGGAATAATAGGGCTCGAGTCACTCGTGTTACAATTTGTAGTTCAAGTCAACAGGACTTACTACTTGAAAATGACTTAGAAATCTTATCAAATCTTGATATTTTTGCGATCCAATGCGTGCAACGAAAAAAATAAGGATGTAGGGCAAAGTATAGGGGTATCAGAATAATAGGGCCTAAGTCATTCGATGTAACAATTTGTTGTTGAGGTCGACAGGACTTACTACTTTAAAATGACTTAGAAATCTGATTAAATTTTGATATTTTTGCGAACCAATCTGTGCAAAGAAAAAAGATGGGATGTAGGGCAAATGATAGGGGTGTCAGAATAATAGGGCTCGAGTCACGCGTGTCACAATTTGTTGTTGAGGTCAGCAGGACTTACTACTCAAAAATGACTTAGAAATCTGATCAAATCTTGATATTTTTGCGATCCAATGCGTGCAAAGAAAAAAGTAGGGATGTAGGGCAAAGTATAGGGGTGACGGAATAATAGGACTCGGGTCACTCGTGTCACAATTTGTTGTTGAGGTCAACAGGACTTACTACTTTAAAATGACTTAGAAATCTGATTAAATTTTTATATTTTTGAAATCCAATTATTCAAGAATTGAATTCCTAGTCTCATCGGGACGGAATTTACAAACTGCATTGGTTAGTATTATGCATATTTGTGTGTGTTTGTTGGGAAAGCAAGGTAATAATATCGGTCAGTGCATATTCGTAATTTCACACTCCAGCTCGTAACACGTGCCGCATTATCACATGCCTTTTATATTGCACTCGAGGTTGAAACATTTTCATTTCTTGAGGGAACTGAGAGCAATATAATCATAGAACAGCGGGGAACATACACACCCCCGACGAATTATCGATATCCTTCGAGCAGAAAGGATATTTCTTCATGACGAAAGATCGCCAAGTTTTGCTCCTTTCCCTCCTGTTTGTAAAATTGAAACCAGAGTAGCGCGCAAATTGGAAATTTGCATGCAACTCCTTCATTTTTCTTCCTTGTTTTTCTAGTCTCCCTCAGACAAGAAATATACATTTTGGATTTTTTATAGAGGAATATCAAAGAAATATTAAAAAAATAGCAAAAAAGATTTATTCCATTGGCATATTTACAACTCTACAGCTTATTTCTCTACCAGAAATATATCTCTACCACTTAAAAACTCTTTCATTTAACTAGCCTACCAAAGTATGAGTGTTCGAGTCTCAAATCCTGCGATTCCCTACTTACCGACTGCAGGGCCACTTCGTGTTTTCAGCGTCGCGAGCTCCAGCGTCGGTAAGTAACCGACCTAGTTGACAAGACTTGTAATTATGGTAGATTTCTGTTGTAGTAAAGATGTCTCTACCACTCGACAGCTTTCCCATTTGCCAAACCTATCAGATTTGGTCGATCACTTACCGACGTTGGAGTCTCAATAGACCTTTTCATCACAATTTTTTTTATGCGCATGCGTCAGTTTCAGCCATCTTTTTCGTACACTTTTTTGTAAACAAGCATGTTAAAATACCCGAATACAAATAATTAAAATTAACATCAAATAATAGTACATTTATTCAAAAAAAGTAAGCAATAAATAAAATAATAAGTGTCCTAATTGAGAAAACAAAATTTTTCAATCGATTATTATTACA
Organism: Alloplasta piceator; assembly: GCA_946863875.1. Lineage (NCBI taxonomy): Eukaryota > Metazoa > Arthropoda > Insecta > Hymenoptera > Ichneumonidae > Alloplasta > Alloplasta piceator. Next base: position 60,446,903 of record OX333072.1, read on the forward strand.
TTACCTTCACGAAAAGAAACAACGAAAGAGTGTTGTTATGGACTATGTAGAGTACATAACCTCAAAAATTATCCAAAGCCTTGCCTTCAATATCGCAAAAACATTATAAAATCATCGAGCAAAGTACTACATATTAAAACATGTCCAAAATGTGCAAAATGTGAATTGCGGGTGAAAAAATGTGGTCGAAGTGACAGAGGTTATGCTCAATCGGTTCATTTTTTTAATTGTTCACAATTATGTGCTTCCACTGAATTGTGAACTGGTAAAGCACCATCAACAATTTGTTCGAATAATTAATTTTTTTGTGTAGATATCCGGCTCTCCCAGCCATTAACAAGCAAAACTGTACGAAACTTTTGTATTACCGCCCTTTCAATATGGCGGCTGCGCTTGCGCACGTCACATGATGAAAAGGCCTATGAAAAAGCTCGTCGTCCAGCGGTCGGTGAGTAAGGGATCGCAGGAATAAAGACCCGAATACTTGTAGACTTGCAAAATGGTAAAGATATTATTTGAGAGAGTAATTATTCAGTCGAGATTATTAATTTAGTCAACTAATTAATTGACTTCCGGTTGTGACATTACGAATAGATATCAAGGTTGTGTTTTATCGCGGTAGAGATGTATTTCTGGTAGAAAAACAAGCGGCAGAGCTGTGAATGTACCAAAAATCCGATTACAACATTATCGTATTGCACAAAGCGATTAACTTTGGCATTGGCAAGGTTGGCCGTTAAGTTTATTGAGCCTTGGTAACGCGACGAGAGGGACACGGAAATGAGAACTATACAGTTGATACGAATCGTGGGCATTCTCTCTCATTGCAATTCATCGAACGATTCGAGAGTTATATAGTCCGATCATGCGCTTTTGCAATATGCATACCATAGTTAATTACCGAGTAAATATAGCGATGGCGCGTATCAACGATAACCGCGATGGTAAATCGAGCCTCGTGACGTGGTACCACGTTCCGCATAAAACTTTGACCACGTCAAATGGGTTTATTATTGTACACACACACAGACATGTAAATACGATCCAGACGATACTCTTAAAAAAAGAGAGGTAGGCAAATAGTCAAGGCAAAAGAGCAATTTGAGATAAAATCCGGCGTGACTGCAACTAAACGTAACCTCAACTTCTGGTTTTGGTTAGATCAATTGGCTTCACAATGACGATTTATCCAGCAAGAACAGTGTTTAAGATAAACAAATGAAAATGGTCCGCAAACTCAATTTCCTATGGACTCGATTGACAGATGGACATGAATGCCGACATTTTAGAAAGTAACCACCTTAAGACCACCCTAAAAAAATTATTTTACACCCACTAAAAATTAGTCCTCAATTAACAACATTCCTAATTTATTTTGTTTCGTTAATTTTATTTTAGAAAACCACCCCGTGATGCAAATAAAATTTGCCTCCCCGTTTAAAAAAACCACCCCTAAACGAAAACTAGTGTATTGCTAACAAAATCAAAATTGAGGGCTGAAATTGTATTTATCCAACAAGAACAGTGTTTAAGATAACCAAATGAAAATGTTCTACAAACTTAATTTTTAATGGATTCGATTGGAAAATGGACATGAATGTCGATATTTTATAAATTAACCACCTCAAGACCACCCTAAAAAAATTATTTTACACCCACTAAAAATTAGTCCTCAATTAATAACATTCCCAATTCATTTTATTTCGTTAATTTCATTTTATAAAACCACCCTGTGATGCAAATAAAATTGCTTCCTCGTTTAAAAAAAAACCACCCCTAAACAAAAACTAGTATATTGCTAACAAAATCAAAATTAAGGGCTGAAATTGTATTTATCCAGCAATGTTTAAGATAACCAAATCAAAGTGATCTACAAACTTAATTTCTAATGGATTCGATTGGCAAATGGACATAAATGTTATAAATTAACCACCTCAAGACCACCCTAAAAAAATTATTTTACACCCACTAAAAATTAGTTTAAAAAAAACAACCCCTAAACAAAAACTGGTATATTGCTGGCAACATCAAAATTAAGGGCTGAAATTGTATTTATCCAGCAATGTTTAAGACAACCAAATAAAATTGATCTACAAACTTAATTTCTAACGAATTCGATTGGCAAATGGACATGAATGTCGCCATTTTATGAATTAACCACCTCAAGACCACCCTAAAAAAATATTTTACCCTCACTAAAAATTAGTCCTCAATTAATAACATTCCCAATTCATTTTATTTCGTTAATTTCATTTTAGAAAACCACCCTGTGATGCAAATAAAATTGCTTCCCCGTTTAAAAAAAAGCTACCCCTAAACAAAAACTGGTATATTGCTAACAAAATCAAAATTAAGGGCTGAAATTGTATTTATCCAGCAATGTTTAAAATGACCAAATAAAATTGATCTACAAACCTAATTAACATTTTATAAATTAACCACCTCAAGACCACCCTAAACAAATTATTTCACACCCACTAAAAATTAGTCCTCAATTAATAACTTTCCTAATTCATTTCATTTCATTAATTTAATTTTAGAAAACCACCCTGTGATGCAAATAAAATTTGCTTCCCCGTTGAAAAAAAACCACCCCTAACCAAAAACTAGTGTATTGCTAACAAAATCAAAATTAAGGGCTGAAATAGTATTCCTCGCCTGAGATTGACCAAAATAGACATTTTGGTTCTGGATTGTCGAATAAAGAATGGCAGAAATATACATGCAAGGCGTGTACGTCGAACGTAGGGCTAGGAGAATGTGCTCTGGTGCATAGTGCACTTGAGAGCTATATGGCTCGTGTTGTATGCGCCACGAGAGCTCGCGGTTGTTCAGCAGCGCTTTTCTATGGTGCCTCTTGTGCTCCATGGTTTCTCTCTTTCCCTCTCTAGCTCTCTCTCTAGCTCTCTTTCTCTTTGCTGTTGCTGGTGCTTCTGAGACCCACGTAGACAGCAGGTTGTTCCACTAATAGGCTGCACGTTCCTCGTGATTTATTTAGAGCCAACGCTCTGCTCTCGGTGTTGGCGGAATATAGCACTCACAAACTCGCTTCAAACTAGTTTCCGAGAGCTACGGGATTTTTTTTTTCTGTTTTTTTTTCTTCGTTTTTTCGTCTCCGCTTATGTACTATGTACACCACAAATGCTCACCTATTCCCTAACGTCGTACAAGCTGGCGCTGCTCTCCTCGAGGACTTCTCCTCCACGCTCGAGCATATCCTAGACGAGATCTGGCGTTTCATTCCTCGACAATGAAATTGCTCCGTCGTCATAACGATCGCTCTGTATTCGTTATTTTTTTTTTTTTTTAATTTTGTTGGAGGAATTTCACATGCGTCCTTATTTAGCCAAATTTCGAATCCTTCTCGTTCCAGCCACAAAAATGTTTTTATTTAATTTTCGAAAAATTGTGAAAGGTGCGGATTTAAGAATTGTAGTCTGATTATACTTATCCTTATTTATTTTGACTCAATCTATTTTATTTATTTTTTTATTCGGTAATTTATTTATTTTTTTAATTGTTTGAGTTAATTAAATTTTTTACTTACGACGTTTAGACCCATGAAAAGGTATTGTAATGCAAAAAAAAAACTTAGATAATACTGGCAATTTTTTATACAGAGAAAAGGTGCCCAAAATTATCTCCATGGGTAAAATGATCCCCGAATCATTTTACTTCGATGAATTTTACTTTGTTGTAGATGTAGATTCATTCGTGACTTTTGTAGTATTTAAGTCTGAGTTTTAGTTTGATGAAATAAAAATAAAAAATTTTAGACAAAATTTGAGAAAGATAAAAATGAATTTTCTAAAAAATTATAATATATATTAGAAAAAGATAAAAATGAATTTTCTAAAAAATTATGTCGCACAAAAGGGAACGACGCATAAACTGAATACCGGATAAATAAGTTTAACATTACAGCTACAGTTTCTTAAATTTTTTTGGAATTTTCTTCGACCTAAAAATGATTGAAATTCCGTCTAAATGATGGTTTGTTGATTTTTCGACGTCTATGGGAAACGTTAGCCGTTAGTGGAAATAAATGCGCTTGATCGCCGTTTCCAGTTCAGAGAGAATCTCCATCTCTACTCGATGAACTAATCGACATCCCTCTCATCCCATAGTTTGTCGGTCGTTTCGAGTTATCGTGTCTAAACAGCCGTTGTCCCCGAGGCGATCTGCGGCCAGAGAAAAGCATACAGTTGGTTGGCTTCAGTCTCACAATATAGCGAATCGACAGTGGACGGAGGAAAAGCTTGAAAACACAAACCGAAACTTTCGTCCTTTGACGCATAGGGTGGATTAGTGTGATTTGTTACGTTGTAACACCCCAGTATTTTGACCTCTGACTTAACGAATACAGAAAACAAATCATTTTTATCCAAATTCAAAAAAATCCCTAAAATTGCCGCCATTGATAATCTAAAATTATTTTGACCCATATACTTACAAGCATTTCTTATCCCATCATTTTTTTGGAACTGGACTCTTTAACCAAATTTAAAAATTATAATCATTTTTGTCACTCAGTGCAATTGGGCCAAAAATTTGGCCTTTTGGAAAATTGCAAGAAATAAAAAAAATGTTAATCGAATTCCTCAAACCATTTTTTCCAAATAATCATTTTTATCGTTGAGTGCATTTAAAATTTGAAGTAAATCGGTTGAGTAGAACTTGAGATATCATGTGAACTGTGTTAAAAAATATAAAAATATACTCTCTGATGTGACGAACGTACTTGCTGCGTCACTAAAACAGCTATAAATCCATAAATTATAGGAATAAAAAATTTCTTTTCATGGATATATTCTGAAAGGTCTGAACTTTGGGAATAAGCAAAAAAAAAAGATTTTTTCATATTTCCAGACCAAAATACTCCTTTAAAGTTACGCTCTGACGTAACGGACGTAGTTGCTGCGTCACTAAAATAGCTATAGCTCCGTAAATTATGGGGATTCAAAAATTCCCTTTCGAGGATATATTTTTAGAGATCTAAACTTTAAAAATATGCAAGAAAAATTATTTTTTCAAAATTCTAGACCAGAATACTCCCTTAAAGTTACGCTCTGACGTAACGGACGTGGTTGCTGCGTCACTAAAATAGCTATAGCTCCGTAAATTATTGGGATTCAAAAATTCCCTTTCGAGGATATATTTTTAGAGATCTAAACTTTAAAAATATGCAAGAAAAATTATTTTTTCAAAATTCTAGACCAGAATACTCCCTTAAAGTTACGCTCTGACGTAACGGACGTGGTTGCTGCGTCACTAAAATAGCTATAGCTCCGTAAATTATTGGGATTCAAAAATTCCCTTTCGAGGATATATTTTTAAAGATCTAAACTCTAAAAATATGCAAGAAAAATTATTTTTTCAAAATTCTAGACCAGAATACTCCCTTAAAGTTACGCTCTGACGTAACGGACGTGGTTGCTGCGTCACTAAAATAGCTATAGCTCCGTAAATTATGGGGATTCAAAAATTCCCTTTCGAGGATATATTTTTAAAGATCTAAACTCTAAAAATATGCAAGAAAAATTATTTTTTCAAAATTCTAGACCAGAATACTCCCTTAAAGTTACGCTCTGACGTAACGGACGTGGTTGCTGCGTCACTAAAATAGCTATAGCTCCATAAATTATAGGAATTTAAAAATTTCCGTTCGAGGATATATTCTTAAAGGTCTAAACTTTAAAAATATGCAAAAAAAATATTTTTTCAAAATTCTAGACCAGAATACACCCTTATAGTTACGCTCTGACGTAACGGACGTAATTGCTGCGTCACTAAAATAGCTAAAACTCCATAAATTGTAGGAATTAAAAAATATCTTTTCGAGGATATATTCTTAAAGGTCAAAACTTTAAAAATATGAAAAAAAATATTTTTTTCAAAATTCTGGACCAGAATACCCCCTTAAGTCTCGCTAAACCAAAGCATTCCTCATGAAGCAAGCTTCAATCTTGCCTGATGCTTCTCCGCTAAAGGAAAGCGCTCGATCGAGGGAGTTGCATCAAAATGATGGCATTACGATAATTAACGTGAGAAAGTGGAGTGAACGAGATGGGACGAGTAAAGAGACGCGAAAGACGACGATGAAGATCGGGCCGAGCCGCGAGCAACGAGATGAAGACGAGAGACTTTTATTCCCTCGAAGGAGGGCGAGCTTTTGTTTGCCTTGGCTACCGCACCCTGGAAATCCCTCTCTGACACTGATGTTACACCAGAGCAAAGCCACGGGCAAACACACACACACACAAACGCACACAAAGAGATGCCTTCATGGCGTCCGGTAGTTGAACAACTCGCCGCACTATCTCTTCTCTTTACTATACTAATTACGAATGAGGTTTGCCCGTTAGTACAAAAATGGCGGAAGGGCAAAGCGCCGAGCTTTTCATGGATATATATATATATAGGTATAATATTCAACCCCGCTCGAAAGCAAATAATTTATTCTTTCATTTCATTTCTTCGGTTACTCTGGGGCGGTTTCCTCCACTGTTTCAAACTTGCACTCTCTTCCACAACCCCTTTTCCACCCTCTTGGTTTTTTCCCGTTTTTTCACTTTTCCACTCGCTTCTTCTGTTTATAAGTCTCTCGCTTCTTTTGCTCTCGGTTTTCCTCGGCCTTACCGGAGCGCGAGAGGCGAAAATTAAAATGGTCCAAGATAATGAGACCGTCGTTCGTTTTCAGAGACTTTTCCGCCCCCTTCTTTTATCCACTCTGTTTGGATGTGTATTTGGGTGGCATTATTTATTATTTATTTATTATTTATTTATTATTTATTTATTATTTATTTATTATTTATTTATTATTTATTTATTATTTATTTATTATTTATTTATTATTTATTTATTATTTATTATTTATATATTATATTTATTATATTTATATATTATACATACTAACAGGTTTCCGGACAAAACTTCAAAAAAAAAGTCTGGAACGTTTTTTTATGCTATTTCGCAGGGAGTCAACGTAGACTAATTTAACAAGTGGCATTTTAAAGGGGAAGAAATCGGCTCCATTTCCTGATTTTTTAAATTATTTTTACAAATTGTTTTTAGATTTGCGCTCCATTTTGAAAACAGCTGTTTTTTCGCCTTTTCTCCCTCTCTTCAGGTGCACCAATCTTCTAGAGGAATTTTTTAAAATACATTTTTACAATTGGATTCATAAAGGGGAAAGTTTGAGCTTCAATTTCCTTTTTTTTTTAACTTTGAGCGATTTTTTTTCCAAAGTTATTCTGTTTTCTGTGAAAAAATAGGAAATTTGAAAATTCCCGTATAACACGAAAACAAAGAGGATTCATGAAAAACTTCAAGGTAGCAAAAAGTTGCGTCTGTTTTTGTTGAGTTGAGAGGAATTTTTTCAGATTTTTTTTCAAAAATTTTGCTTTCTCATATTGAGGCTGAAAAAAAAATTAGGGAAAATTAAAAAAAAAAAATCCGCAGTGTTGAAAATGGTAAAATAAAGTTTCTTCTTCTCTTGAAATTTTATCAATAATTTCATAGTTCTCGAATTATGGTAATTGAATTATCTGAGCTCCGACCGACAAATTGAGGAAAAAAAAATGTGGGAAAAAAAATCTTTAAAAATTCCTCTGCACTCAACAAAAACAGACGCAACTTTTTGCTATCCTGAAGTTTTTCATGAACCTTCTCTGTTTTCATGTTATTCGGGATTTTTCAAATTTCTTCTTTTTTCACAAAAAACTGAATAACTTTGCAAAAAAAATCGCTAAAAGTTTTTAAAAAAAGCAAATTGAAGCACAAACTTTCTTCTTTATGAATCCAATCGTAAAAATGTATTTAAAAAATCCTGTAGAAGATGGGTGCACCTGAAGAGAGGGGGAAGAAAGGCGAGAAACAGCTGTTTTTAAAATAGAGTCCAAATCTAAAAACAATTTGTAAAAATAATCGAAAAATCAGGAAATGAAGCCGAATTCTTCCCTTTTAAAATGCCGCTTTTTCAATTAGTCTACGTTGACTTACGGCGAAATGGCATAAAAAAACGTTCCAGTCCTTTTTTGAAGTTACGTCCGGAAACTTTTCGCCAGTAATGTATTTTTTTTTTAAACTTCCACCTCACCTCCAAAATACAATTATACTTATGAGACACAAATTTTCTCAGGAAGGATGTCCAATTTTTGGACACATTTCAGCAAACTAAATTGGCTGCGACTTCCTATGATTTAGGGAAAAATAACAAATTCGACTTCACAAAAATTACGTGAAAATTTATGCCTGCGAATTTATTATTGCTGTTGTTTTCGTAGTTGTTGTTTTTTATTTGTTTTTTTTCATCAAAAAACCGGATATCCGGTGCCAGAAATATACTTGGACATCAAATAGACTTTCAATAATTGAACATCATGATCTCTTTATTATTATTATTATTATTATTATTATTATTATTATTATTATTATTATTATTATTTATATAACAATCTTTGGTTACATCGTCTTGTAATATTAATTAATTAATAGATTAATTCTTTATTGAATTATCGAGCTTTATGAATCCTTCATTTTTTTCTTTTTCACTCTGATATATTTTTGCATACGCAGCTAAGACGTTTCATTTGTATTCCACCTAATGAGACCTTCCGAAGACGCTTGAGATCCCTCGGATTTAATATTCATTGACTTTTCGTTGTATAGAGTAAGAGAGAGAGAGAGAGATAGAGAGGGAAAAAGGAGGCGGACGGAAAATCTTGAAGGATGGAAAGTGTGTCACGCAGCTATATTGTCAAACTTCTTGGGTTTGAATAGAAGCTAATGGCTTTTCAATTATCAAGTCTTTTGCGACGATGAAACTCTTCGGAAGAACTTGGTTCTCTCGTTCTTTATGCTGCGACGATGTACGAATTCGATACGCGCCGTTGCTTCCAGCGGAAAATTCAGTCGCCAGAGGAAAATGCGAATTCAAAGAAAATCGAAGAGCTCAAAATCGAAGAATTCAAAGAACGAACTCTCTCGCGTTTCCCATAATATTCTCGTTCCCTTTAAGGGGTGATACGCAGTCAGGATTTTCAAAAAATCATTTTTTTCAAATTTCATTTTCGTAAATCAATCTGACAAATATTTTCGAAGTTGCTTTAGTAATTGATCGAAGGTTTTTTTTATCGATAAATATTTTCCATTTTATAAATAATTTAAGGCAACATTTGTATTAAATATTGTATTTTTGTTTATTGAGAAGCCGCCATATTGTTCAAAATAGATATTTTGCTTATTCCTTCGATCAATATACCTTGTATTCACGAAATCTTTCTAATTTTTCCTACTTTAAGTTTTATTATTATTATAAAAAAAAAAAAAGTTTTTAAATAAAGTTAAAAGATACAAAAATACATTTCCCAAAGTTTGGAAACACTCGCCCCGATTCCACCCGCACAAAAAGTTTCACTGCTCTTTAAAAAACGAAGATATTTCAATTCAACAAGCGGCCTTTCAAAGGGGACATATTCAGCTTCATTTCGATTTTTCCAAAAAAAAATTTCGATTTCTTTATTTAACCGGCTACGCCCTTTGAAACATAATGGTCATTTTTCGGCTTTTTTCGGCGTTGAAATTTTTGCGCACGACCCGTGAAATTTTTTTTTCAACTATTTATCGTGTGAAAAACTTGCGAAGGAGAGTTCAATTCAATTTCGTTTTGTAAAGAGTTTCGTACGATTTTTTTGGCAAAAATATTCAATTTTTCGTAAAAAACGACCGAATTTATAAAATATAGCGTAACTCCAAAACTGCTGGGTTTTCGTGAAATCACTGAAAATATAAACAGTTGCATATCATGATTCTGGATTAAATTAAATTTTTCCCACAAAAATTTCAAGGCCAGAAATGAAATTGAAAAAACGACCATGTTTCAAGAGGCGTACTGGGTTCAAAAAAAAAATCGAAATTTTTTTTTGGAAAAAGCGAAATGAAGCTGAATATGTCCTCTTCAAAACGCCGCTTGTTGAATTGGAATATCTTAATTTTTAAAAGAGAAGTAAAACTTTTTGTTATATCTTGGGGTCAATCAATCAATTTTCCGATATCTTGTTATCATTAAAAATATTTACGATAAATCAGGCGTTTCAATTGTCATTTTTTATATGATTTTTTCTTCTTCGGCAAAATCGAACGACATATCGTCCTAATTAACGGAAATCAGAATCAGAGATCGAAATTCATGTATCTCCGCGCTTATTATTATTATACCATTATTATCATTATTATTTACCTCGTTGGTACTTGTATTGCCATATAGCGGGTTCATTGCACCAGATGCTCGAGCTCGGGCTGCTCGGCTTTCGGATCTACCGGAGGATAGTAAATCATATGGCCGTTCGAGTATTAGCGGTTTGCATGCGCGCCGAGACTCCAATTCCTCTCTCTCTCTCTCTCTCTCGCTCTCTCTCTCTCTCTCTCTCTCTCTCTCTCTCTCTCTCTCTCTCTCTCTCTCTCTCTCTCTCTCTCTCTCTCTCTCTCTCTCTCTCCCCTCCCTCCCTCTCTATCTCTCTCTGTCTCTCCCCTCCCTCTCTCTCTCCCCTCCCTCTCTCTCTCTCCCTCTCTCTCTATTCCTCTCTCGTGTGCCAGGACTTCTATATACTTCGCCCGATGATTTACGTCTCGTGATTACCGATGAACTCTCCGAGCGTTGTGCTCCGTTTATTGCGGATCAAAAAGTTTATCCTCGTATACGAGAGAGAAAAGAAACCGAAAAAACGATGATGAAAAAAGGAAACGGGCAAAATTATAACGCTGTTACATTCTTTCTCTGTCGTCGATACGTTTTATGGATCCGTAGAGTGAAATTATCAAATGGAGATTCGATATCTAGCAGTTTGGTTGCAATTAAATTATTATTATTATTATTATAAAAAATAATAGGCAATTTAGTTTTCTTTTGAATTGTGCCATTCAAATCATTTTTTACATTTTGTTTTATTTTTAGGAAAGAAAGGTGTTTCCATGAGAAAACTTTGTATGAAACTCGAAAGAGGAAGTAAAGTCCAATTTGCAGGGAGTTTTTAATTGTTTATTATATTTTTGTTTTGCAATGTTCAGAGATCAGAAATTGTATTGTAAATACTGTCGATATTTCAGTGTGTCAAAACAGGTCGAAGCAGGTGAATCCCATGAATGTTTCCTCTGTGTATAACGCGAAGAACTAGTTTTCCCTAATTCAATAGCAAACAGAGGGGATATGTAGCCTCTTTGATCGGGTCATGGCGCAGCGTCCATTTTCATCGTGTGTGTCACGTCAGAATCTCAGGTGTTCATTGAACACGAGAAGATGGACACAAATCGTGCAGTATTTTCCGCGAAAAACGCGTTTTCCGTCTATCTTATGGGAGCAAATGGATAATTGCCTCTAATAGGCGTCTGGGGGCCTTCGCGGATGCCGTTATATACACACGCGTCGTATTACCTATATATAATACGTATGAGGCGTTCCTTTGTAAGTCGAACAATATTCCTTGACCCGTTCCGATCTTATCGCCAACTTTTTAAATATTTTCTGACTGTTGGCACATTTACAGGCCTAGCATTTATTTCTCTAACCAGAAATCCATCAATATCACTTTACAGCCCACTCATTTTACAAGTTTGTCAGATTACAAGTCTCTGGGTCTCAAATCCCGCGATTTCCTACTTACCGACCGCAGGGCGACTGCGTTTTTTCATTGGAGCGGACCCCAGCGTCGGTAAGTTACCGGTCGAGTTTACGAGCTGAAGAATTGTTGTGGATTGTTAATGCAGTAGATATTTTTCTCTACCAGAAATAGTATCTTTGCCAAACAGAAGCGTTTCAATAACTGTACCAAATAACAAGCCTGCCAGAATCAATCTCCACCAAGTAATAATCTCTCTCAAATAATATCTGTACCACAAACTTTTTCTACCACTTAACAGCTCTCCCATTTTACAAGTCTGCCAGATTACAAATCTCCGGGTCTCAAATCCCGCGATTCCCTACTTACCGACCGCAGGGCGACTCCGTTATTTCATTGGGACGGGCGCGAGCGTCGGTAAGTTACCGACCGAGTCGGGTAGGCTAGTTTTTTAAAGTTCTCTCAATCGAAACATCTTTAAAACATTGATTTTTAGATACGAACTAGGGATTTAAAAAATTAGTGATAATCAGATGAATCGAAGGCTGAACATTGTCCGATTTGGTCAGGAATGCATCCTACATATCCAAACACTCCGCTCGAACCTTTTTTCGCGGTTTCGCGATTCTCGCTCTTCTCGCGCTCTCTTTCTTTCTCTGCAGTCTCTGCCTCGCTTCTACCGCACTTCAGCTCGTTCTTAACCTCTCATCGCAGTTCGCGAGGGTTTCCGCGCATTTTGTAGAAAGCGGGAAAATACGCTCGAATATTTCGCGAGACATCAGTCCATCCTACTCTACTCTTATATTTTTTTTCTTCCGCATCTCGGTCGTGATGACCGCGAGCATCGACAGTTATAAACACACTCACATATTATCGCGCTTTTCATACGAGATTTATTCTCGTCATTGCGAACGAGATGCGAGGAGAAGCTGAAGAAAGACTATCTGAAAGATAATCCACGTTTCGTTATCATTTTCTATCCTTATCGATATTAAAAAAAAAAAATTTCGTACTTCAATATGTCTTCAATGAAACCTCTCAACAGAAATCCTATTCCTTTTTCCACAGCCCCAAAATAAATTGTCAAAGTTGGTCAAACTAGATCAAATTGGAAGAAGAGAAATGTCCTATTTGTTTATTAATCTATTATTAATTTATTATTAATGTCTTAATTTATTTATAAATTAATAAACAAATAAGACGTTTCTCTTCTTCCAACTTGATTTAGTTTGACTAACTTTGACAATTTATTTTGGGGGTATGGAAAAAGGAATAGGATTTCTGTTGGAAGGGTTTATCGAGGGGTATTGTTAGTTAATTTAATTATAAATTAATAAACAAATAGGAATGCGAGTGAAAATTAATTAAAATTTTCGGAAAAGGATATTCGTTTCACCTGCTGTTATCACTTCACATTTTGGCGCGAAACTTTCCAAATAAGTTTTTCGCCACCGTCGAAGCGCTTTCTTTCCCCCTCAGTGTGCGTCCTCCTTCGACGGAAATATATTTAGTCCTATTTTCCTTTACGAGAAAAAAATTATACACCGCAAAATTTGGCTCTGGGATCTTTTTCCCTCTTTTTTGTTTTACTACCACTACTATGACACTTTTATACCGTTTTCGCGAGCTCGAGGACCCGTGAAAGTGTACGTATATGCGCACACTCTTATCCAGAGGCTGTTATAGTACTTTTGGCATTCCAGCCTGCTCGGCTCATATCCTTTTACGAGCGTGGAAGGGCGCTCCTGGGTTTCATACGACAAGGACCCTCCTTCCCTTTTCCCAACTCATCCACTTGATAAGGAGAGTTTGTAACCGATACCCCGTGACTCTTTACGTTCTACATACATAGATTGTCGTCTCCAAACTTGACGTTTCCAGACGAGTACAGAATTACATATGTATGGGGCACTCCACGTCAAATCACGCGGTCGTTGTCTTGAACCCCTCGGATTTTGATGTCCAATGAATTGTGGATTTTGTTTGGCTCAAAATATGCCCTCAAATTTTTATTTCATTTCTTAAGGGAGCTTGAAAATCATTAAATTGAGGGAAAACATAAAGAGGGGTCTTTTTCAAATTAATGAAATTTTTTCACAGAAACTAGGGCCCAAAACAGATATTTTCGTCATAGTTCGATAATGGGCCAAAAATAATTACTTTTTTTTTTTTCATTGTGTTTGAATCATCCGTTTTATTTCAGGTCGTCGAGGCTAATAAATTTTCGAAAAATGTCGTTTCACTCTTAAACCAAAAAAAAAAAATCAAGATTCACTAGAAAAATACTTTTGTTGTTGTTATTTCCACTACAAGAAATAATCAAAATGAGAAATTATAAAATAGTACATTACGATACGAGTGCGTTGAAACTTTTTCTGACGAGTGTGAGTTTGCAGCATGAGCCGAAGGCGAATGTTGCAATCACACGAGTTGAGAAAAAGTTTCTCGCACTAGTATCGTACGAAATTTTATTGTACGAGTGCGCAAAGTGCCAGTTTGAGCAGCGTGCGCAAAGTAGCACTTTGCGCACGGAGTGCAATAAAGTGTAAAAATACGCTCCGACGTGATGGACGTAGTTGCTGCGTCACTAAAATATCTATAACTCCGTAAATTTTCGGAATTTGAAAATTTCTTCTCGAGAATATATTCTTAAAGGTCTAAACTTCAAGAATCTGGAAAAAAATTGATTTTTTCAAAATTTTAGACCAGAATACCGCCTTAAGAATATACATATTGGATGGAAAAATCGTTATAGCGATTGATGCGATTTTTTTTTTCGAAGTCGAGATTCCGCGTTTATAACGCATCATCATACGAAACTGTACTCTCCGTGAGAATCAAACACTGACCGTTATGCAAATTCATAGGAGCGATGATGAGCGTGCAAACGCATATATACATTTATATATATGTATACAGTGCGAATGTATCCTTACTGCTGCATAAATATGAAGGATTCTTCGATATACATTGGGACTTTGGACTTGATGACCTTAGATTTTGGAATGGGGTTTTTGAGGGCTCTTTAAGGGAAAAAGCTCTGTAAGGGGTAAGAAAATTGTCAATGTTGAAGAATTTTTTCACAGACAACTAAATAATACCTATAATTAACATCTAATTCCAATATCTAATTACTATCTGTAATTAACATCTCTAATACCAAATTAACATCTAGAAGTACATCTCTACCAAACAGAACCCTTTCAATAACCCTACTAACAATAAGTGCCTTTTTGTTCGAGATGGGCTCCAACGTCGATAAGTTACCGGCCGAGTTGATAAGCCGGAGAATTGTAATCTAGTAGCCTTGTAAAATGGCAGAGCTGTCAAATAGTAGACTTGTTAGTTGATATAGTGATATTGGAATTGATAGTGGTAGTGATACGGTATTTACCGCCTCCAGGGTGAATGCTTTTTGTTCGGGACGTACTACAACGTCGATAAGTTACCGGCCGAGTTGACAAACCGGATATTTGTAATCTAGTAGGCTTGCAAAATGGCAGAGCTGTCAAATGGTAGACTTGTTAATTGGTAGTAACATTACGGTAGTGTTTCATCGTGGTAGAAGTCTACGTCTGGCAGGGAAATGAATGGTAGAGCTGTAAATGTGCCAAAGAATCAGTCGTACATGTGCAGCATCAGTATCCACGTACATACATATATATGAATGTATGCGAACGGGAGAACGCGATGCCTAATCTCTCACGAGACAAAATGATACGCCATACCGCAACGTTCCAAGATTTACGACTGAGCCTAATTGCGCCTACGTACACCTATATTCACTCGGCATTGCTCGGCGCATAAACACGCCGTCCGCTCGACCCGCGCCCGATCCGTCGACTGCGTCGAGCGTACCTCAGCATTCAGTCAGCCTGTCTGACCAGCCAAGCATTCAGAAATGCTGCATATGGGGCATTCCATACCAAGTCGACCTGGGTCTGACCCTTGACCCCTCAAATCTGGTTCCCGATTTTTCCTATCATTACTCTCACTCTATCAAGCAATTACAATTTTTTTCAGATTTTTCAAAATAAATTTGAGCGCGTCATGCATTTTTGAATTTTTTTTTGAACACCTCGATGGACGTAATCGAAAAATCTGAAAAAATTTCCAAAAATACAGTGTCAGATATAAAAATGTTGGTGTAAAATTCATAATGTCTCGGTTTTTGCTTCAACCAGTCTTTTAGCTTTTTGACCAGAAAAAAATTTAAAAAAGCTAAAGGATGGGTTGAAGCAAAAGCCCAGATATTATGAATTTTTCACCAACATTTTTTATATCTGACACTGTATTTTTGGGAATTTTTTCAGATTTTTCGATTACGGCCATCGAGATGTTCCAAAAATAAATTGAAAAATTCATGACGAGCTCAAATTTATTTTGAAAAATCTGAAAAAAATTGTAATTGCTTGATAGAGTGAGAGTAATGATAGGAAAAATCGGGAACCAGATTTGCGGGGTCGAGGGTCAGACCCAGGTCGAATTGGTATGGAATGCCCCATATACACTATGATAAACGTGTATGTATATATAGTGAATTGTGCGATTGCAATACTCGCCAAGATCTTCCAACGAATCATCATTCCACGCACCGGCCAAAACTAGAAGATATTCCCTTCATTATCTCGCTGGAGGGTCAAAGGGTTAAGGGTCGAAATATCACGTTAAAAAAAAAAAAGTTTGATAAATGTTCCTGGAGAATATTAGGACGATCGAATGAAATTCACGGAGTTTCGATTTAAATACATATTTTATTTAACGTAATTACGATTCAAATGAATTTTGATACATCATTTCGACGCTTCTTACGAAAACTAGCACGTTTCAGATTTCTTACGAAGACTAGCATGTTTCGATTATCCACGAAAACTAGCATGTTTCGGCTTTCACCGCGAAAACTAGCATGTTTCAATATTCACCGCGAAAACTAGCATGTTTCGGCTTTCGCCACGAAAACTAGCATGTTTCGGATTTTGCCACGAAAACTAGCACGTTTCGGCTTTCACCACGAAAACTAGCACGTTTCAATATTCACCGCGAAAACTAGCACGTTTCAAAATTTACCGCGAAAAACTAGCATGTTTCGGATTTATATTATAGGACTCGCGAAAAAATTAGTAAAACACTTGTTAAATAACTTAAATTCATTGTTTTTTGTATATTTTACGATATGCAGCGAAAAAATGATAAAACGTTGCCAAATTAAATTTTTATTCATTTCAATTTGACGAGACACAAGTTGTCACGGTGAAATCCGAAACATGCTAGTTTTCGTGGTGAATGGCGAAACGTGCTACTTTTCGCGGCGAAAGTCGAAACATGCTAGTTTTCGTGGCGAAAGCCGAAACATGCTTATAGTTTTCGCGGTCAAAACTGAAACGTGCTTGTTTTCGCGGTGAGAACCAAAACGTGCTAGTTTTCGTGGCAAAAACCGAAACATGCTAGTTTTCGCGGTGAAAAACGAAACGTGCTAGTTTTCGCGGTGATAATCGAAACGTGCTAGTTTTCGTAAGAAATGTGAAACGTGCTAGTTTTCGTAAGAAGCGTCGATTTGTTCACAAATCGATTTTTAATCGATGCTCTAATAATTGCTAGATAGGGTGATCAAATAAAATTTTCCGTGATACAGATAAATATTTATTGATTTAATTGTTTCATTTGAATTTTACTTTAATTTTTCTGTATTTATTTATTTAAATTTTATTCGTAAAGGATTCTGATATGCTGATTTATTGAAATCTGATCAATTTTTTCTCTGGGTCAATAATTTGTTACACATTAATAAATCGATAATCTAATAATTACAAAATAGTCTGATCAAATAAAAGATTCCTTGATACAGATAAATATTTATTAATTTAATTGTTTAATTTGAATTTTACTTTAATTTTTCTGTGTTAATTTATTTAAAGTTTATTTGAAAGGGATTCTGGTTTGCTGGTTTATTCGAGACTGATCAATTTTTTCTCCGGGTCGATCATTTGTTACCCGTTAATAAATCAATTTTAATCGATGATCTAAGAATTATTAAATAGTGTGATCAAATAAAATTTTCTTTGATACACATAAATATTTATTAATTTAATGGTTTAATTTGAATTTTACTTTAATTTTTCTGTGTTAATTTATTTAAATTTTATTTCAAAGGGATTCTAATATGTTGATTTATTGAAATCTGATTAATTTTTTCTCTGGGTCGATCATTTGTTCCACGTTAATAAATCGATTTTAATCGATGAGATCTGAGAATTACTAAATAGTGTGATCAAATAAAATTTTCCTAGATGCAGATAAATATTTATTAATTTAATTGTTTAATTTGAATTTTACTTTCATTCTTCTGTTTTAATTTATTTAAATTTTATTTAAAAGGGATTCTGATTTGCTGATTTATTTAAATCTGATACATTTTTTCTCTGGGTAAAGCCGATTATATTGACGCACCTTAATTATCTTATCTTCATTTTAAATCTTAAATTCATCTTAAATTTAAAAAAATGTAATTTTTTAACGTTGTAAAAAATTAAAAAAATTAAATTAAAATTGAGACTAAAAATACTTTGACGTAGCTTTGAGGGTTTTTAAATTTTTTATTTTCCCGCCAAATAAATGACGGTCTGTGCATCGTTTTATTAATTGCTTACAAGATCACGTTATCGTATGGGAGAATTTTACACGTATTTAAGGATTTTTTGCCTGTACAGTCCCAGCCAAAAATTTTATCTGATTGAAATTTCCGTACTTCGCGATACACTAAAATTTAAAAAAAAAATAGCAACATTTGGCATGCCATAAACAACAATTATCAATAATATGAAATTCCTACTTTGAAATTTTTAGAATGGCTGTATTTATGTATCTTTTGGCCCAGTGTCTTTGAAACTTTGCAAAGCTGATGATAAACCTGTGTACAAAAACATATACAAAATTGGCAGTTTTTTGTTTGCATTTCAGAATATTTTTTATAATATTTCAAAATAGAGAGAAAATTCTGAAAAAAAATGTGCGTTCAGAAAAATTAACGCATTCGATTTGTTTAAGAAAAAAAAGAACTCATGGAAATATTATTAAATAATTATTTGTTTAAAAGATTCATTAATAACTTTTGGGCAATATTATAATCGATGATTGTTTTTTATGGCAATGCCAAATGTTGCTGAATTTTTTCAGATTTTTATTTTATCACGAAGTACGAAAATTATCATCAGATAAACATTTTGGCTGGGTCGGTAGAGGCAAGAATCCTTAAGATGAGCGAAGAATCGTGAAAAGAAACCATTAAAATTTTAGCAATCATTTTGCTCTATTATCCCGATGGAATTTAGCTCGGGAGGAGCTGAAAAGCCACGCGAAATATACGTCGGTGCATGCATGCAGTCGCTATTTATATTATTATAACAACAGTTATCAAAGAAGTGCGATACGTTATTACCGTAATTGTAATTATCCGTCGGGAGATTCCGGGCGCGCGCGAACGTTCTTGAAACTATTCCGGCAAGTCGTAACTAAGATTTAGATCGAGGATAAGGATAAGGCTGCGCGCACTCTTTGTTCTCGTAATACATATTTGTTCGTGTATATTATTGTACGTTATAATACACGCGATTTACGCTGTTTGTGCGCGTGTTACGATGAGCTCTGTAACCTCGTATAATTACGAATATGGTTCATTTGCTTTCTCGCGGGAATCCCTATGCCTTCCCCTGGCAAGGACATCAGTAAGTCCCTCCAGAGTCAAGTAGTCTCATAACAGGTCTCGATACATTTATCAATTATTCCCAAAAGAGGCAAAACAATATTTAATTCTATAAAATCCACCAACAAGCGAGTAAATGTAAACTGAACGTTCTCATCCATTCATAAAATATGTAGTTAGCAATATTTCTGCGTTTCATCTTTTTACGCTCAAATCCGCAGATTTACGATAGTGCGCCGGACATCCGCCAGGTGGCCGCGCCAGCCGAGCGCTCTCGCGCAAACGAGCGCGCCGGCCCTAGCTATAAACTCTCGGGCTCTACCACGTCCTGTGCCGGCGCATATCTCTCTCTAGGCCAAAATAAAAACGATGTTTGAAATAAATTATGATAGGCTTGCGTATGAGTGGAAAAATCTATTAACTAGAATCTAGTTACATCAATTGGGTCTTTCTCCCGAGTATAAAATTAATTTTATGGTAGTTCTCTCGTATCCGATAATTTGATAAATGATGCATGAACACTTATTAATACGAGATCGAACAATGTTGGCCATTTTACCCCGACATTTTTCATGCATAGCTACGCGGAGCGGTTTCAACCGGTAGATGGAAATGGTTGTAATATCCGCGCCGCCTTCTGCGGCGGTCGTAATAATTCGTTCAGTTTCCAACCGAAAACGATTCGTTAAGCCGACTATTACGCGTAATTATACTACCGGCTCGTAATTGTTAAATCTTTATTACCTCTACGAGCATCCGGTATATATTTGTGTCTGCGTGCGTGTGTGTGTGTGTGTGTGGAAATAATACACTCTCGAGGAACGAAGACGTCGAAAAGTCGTATAGACTTTCATTTATCAGCATAGCATGGAAATTAATCTCAAACGCCGCCGCCAGATTCGTCAAGTCTCGAACGATCTTTGTACGATATTCAGATATGAGGGCGAAAAACAGGAATACCGGTGCGTGTCAAAAGCGATAAAGCTTTGGGGAATTTGCGATAAATTGCACTTTTTCATCGTTCACTGCTGTTTCCACTTTGCGGGAGGGAAACAGTAATTTTACGAGCTGAAATATCGTGAGAAATTTAAATCCTACTGCTTGACCAATTCCTTGAGAATTCAAACCAAGCCTTGATTTGTAACGTACGTTTTTTTTTAATTGACGTACACTGACGGTCAAAAGTTTGGAAAGACTCGCCCCGATTCCGCGCTGCACAAAAAGTTTCACTGCTCTTTCAAAAATGAAGATATTTCAATTGAACTAGCGGCGCTACAAAGGGGACATATTCAGCTTCATTTCAGTTTTTTCAAAAAAAAAATTCGATTTTTTTTTTAATCCGGTACGCCCTTCGAAACATGATCGTTTTTTGGTTTCTTTTTGGCGTTGAAATTTAGGCGCACGACCCATGAGAATTTTTTTAAAATTATTTTTTGGAAAAAGAACTTTTGGGCGGTAGTATAAGCTTCAATTTCTTTTTTTTTAAAGTTTCGTACGATTTTTTTTGGCAAAGATATTCCATTTTTTGCAAAAAAACTATTATATTTATAAAATGTAGCCTACCTCTAAAAATACTGAATTTTCGTGAAATTACTAAGAGGGTAAAAAGTTGCATACAATCATTCTGGATTGAATGAAATTTTTTCAGAATTTTTTTCTAAAATTTTTTTTTCCAAAATTTTTCCAGTCAATGAGATATTTTTTGATCTTAAACAACCGGGTGTTTTACCTCATCTACACGAGTATTTCGATGAAAAAGCTATGTAGATGAGGTAAGAGAGATTGTTTCAGAAAAAAAATATCCCGTTGACAGGAAAAATTTTCGAAAGAAAAAATTGAAAACAGAATTCTGAAAAAATTGTATTGAAACCAAAATGATTGTTCGCAACTTTTGCTCCGGAAAACCTCATGTACAAGGCTTTTTCATCTAAAAACATGTGTAGATGACATAAGAGACCCGATTGTTTAAGATAAAAAAAAATATCGTTGACAGGAAAAAATTTGGCAAAAAAATGTCGGAAACAAATTCTGAAAAAATTTCAATGAATCCAGAATAATCATATGCAACTTTTTACCCTCTTATTAATTTCACAGAAACTCAGTAGTTTTAGAGTTATCCTACATTTTGTAAATATTGTCGTTTTTTTCGAAAAATTGAATGTTTTTGCGGAAAAAACATCGTACGAAACTTTTTAAAAAACGAAATTGAAGCTTATACTCCCCCTCACAATTTTTACGTGAAAAACAGTACAAAAAAAATTCATGCGTTTTGCGCCAAAATTTCAACGCCAAAAAAAGCCGAAAAACGACCATGTTTGGAAGAGCGTGGCGGGTTAAAAAAAAATCAAAAAAAAAAATTGGAAAAAGCGAAATGAAGCTGAATATGTCTCCTTTGAAACGCCGCTTGTTGAATTAAAATATCTTTATTTTTAAAAGAGCAGTGAAACTTTTTATGCGGTGCGGAATCGGGGCGAGTGTTTCCAAACTTTTGGCTAACAGTGTATTTTTAATTAAAAAAAAGAGTAAGCATTGATTGTGAGATTACATAGCTTGTTGTTAAAATTCATAATTCATCAACGTCCAAATTGGCTATATTGATTTTAGGGGTCAAGGGATAAGGTCCAGGGGGAGGGAAACACTGTTATATATATCGGCGTATACGTGATACGCGTTGTTGTGGTTTATCTCACCTGACTCGGACAAACTTCCAACAATTTTCCTCGAGTTTCCTCATGCTTGCGGGCGGCTAACAGCGCTGAGGGATGCCAGAGGGATGATCTCGTCTTCGTGTATAAACAGGACTGGAATCTCCAGGTTATGTTGGACAGGAAAGAGAGAGAGAGAGAGGTAGGGAACAGACTTATAGGGTGAAGGATTTTCCGATGCCCGCAACATCGCTCGCGTGGTAAACTAGGCGTGTAATGCACTGGATTATTTTAACCCCCGTGCGAGAGGGTGACTAACCCCTCTGACAGGCCCGGAATCCTCCCTCGACGTGTTGCAAGTTAAGTAGACTGGTCGGGCGATCGAAAGCGTATTTTTGCAATTTTTTGTAATTATATATTTTAACAGATGTTTACTGTTACAAAAAATAATATCTGAGGCACATTTACAGCTCCACCCCTTAATTCTCTACCAGAAATACATCCCTAGCCCAATAAAACACCACTTTAATATCATTGCCAAATAACAAGCCTATCAGATTACAAGTTTCCGGCTTGTTAACTCGGCCGGTTACTTACCGACCGAGCCAAGTCAATGAAAAAACGCCCTGTCAGGCGATCGAAAGCGTATTTTTGCAATTTTGTTCGTGAAAACTGTAATGATTTATTTCAACAGATTTTTACTGTTACAAAAAATAATATCTGAGACACATTTAAAGCTCTACCATTTATTTCTCTATCAAAAATACATCCCTAGCACAATAAAACATCACTTTAATATCATTGCCAAATAACAAGCCCATCAGATTACAAGTTTCCGGCTTGTCAACTTGGCCGGTTACTTACCGACCGAGCTAAGCCAATGAAAACACACCCTGTCGCCCTAGAGTCGGTAAGTAGGAAATCGCAGGATTTGAGACTTTTTTTTGCAACACTTTGAGCGATTATTTACAAATTATATATAATAAACTAAATTGATAGCTGGAGAATAATGAGAGTTGAAATGTCGACAAGCTTTTCTTTCAATTAAAATTTTTTTAAAATAATTCTTGATAGTCAATATATCGGCAAAAAAAATTGTCATCGTTGAAATTATCGCCAAACAACTTCGTATTCAATCCATGTCGCACTTTCCGATATTCACAATGGCGTGAATATTTATAAACTTTGCGAAACTTCGTCGAAGAGACATTTCGCTCGTTTCGTCGCTTTCGACTCGCACATGCGCGCTTCTCGGACGGTTTTGCGAAGTTTCTCGATGCTCTTTATCACTGTTCGAGAGCTCGAAACTGCCTTCGATCCTCATAGATCGCCAACTTCTTTGGCTCTCCAGTGAACATTTATCGGATGCCCCTGGCGCAACGATTCGAAACTACGGAGCCTACGATCAATCTACAGGTCGATTCAAAAAAAGTCTACACTTCTTTGGATCAAAATGATCACCATGAAGAAAATTACTCAGAGAAGAATGACATCAATTGAGTTGTCATGATTTCTCAATGCCGAAATTCCATAAAATATCTACAATTTTGTTTCTCAACGCTTTTGAATCGAACACTTTGATTTTGAAACGCCCTGTAAGCTCCGGTTTTCCATCGTAGAATAATCTGAATCTCGCGGTGAGATGAGAACGCGTATACCGAGTGAAAATTGGAGGAGTTTTCCTGTTGTATGCAACTTTCGAAAGGGTTGCATTCCTCTCTCTCTCTCTCTTCTCTCCCTCTCTCTCTCCCTTTCTCTCTTTCTCTCTCTTTTGAACACGGAAGCTCGGAATATGCATCGAAGTAGAATTGCTGTTGTGTGGGTGGAAAATGCCGAGTAGGCAAAAAGTCCCGAGATACGACGACGAGAAGAAGGAAGATAAAAAAAATAAAGGGAGAGAGAAATGAAATCTTTCGCATACCTATGAAACAAAAATATGGTGGCACGAAGAAGTGTGGGCGTGAATAATAATAATCAGGCGCGAAAGTCGGAGAGAAAGATATTTTTCTCTCCTTTCCTTCTCTCCCTCTCTCTCTCCTCTTGTTCTCTCTCTCTCTCTCTCTCTCTCTCTCTCTCTCTCTCTCGCTCTCTCTCTTTCTCTTGCTCTTTCTCTTGTTCTTTCTCTCTCTCGAGGCTCTCTCTCTCTCTTGCGCGCGCGCGCGCTCGGTGCTTTTCGTCCTTACAGCTTTGCGCTCAGCAAAGAACGCGATTTTCTCTCTCGTATGGCCCATCAAAGAATTCTCGGGGAATATGAATAGCGCGACGTATAAATGCGAACGTGAAAAATCAGCGGACATGCCGGAGTATAACAGATGAGAATGTGACGTAGGATACGCGTATACGAGAGAATCGAGGAAATTAAAAAAGGAAAAAAGAGGAAACATAAAGGAAAAACAAAGAAAATGACTTGGTTTTTATGCACGCTGATGCAACGCTGTGCCATTCGCATATTAGCCGACGACGACGTTTCCGCGGAAAACATGTTCTCACACGGCTTTCCTTGTTTTACGGCTTTTACATTCTTGAATTTTGTTTCAATATGGCGGCACATTTTTGCATTTCACTGCAGTCGCATAATAATAATAATCTGCGAGCTACTTTTCACACGAAAATTTGTTTACCGGGAATATACACTCCCGTTCAAAAGTTTCACCGCCGCACAAAAAGTTTCACTGCTCTTTTAAAAACGAAGATATTTCAAATCAACAAGCGGCGTTTCAAAGGGGACATATTCAGCTTCATTTTGATGTTTCAAAAACAAAAATTTCGATTTTTTTTTAACCCGGTACGCCCTTTGAAACATGGTCGTCTTGCGGTTTTTTTTTGGCGTTGGAATTTTGGCGCACGACCCATGAAATTTTTTTTTAACTGTTTTTCACATGAAAAACTTATGGAGGGAGGGAGTATAAACTTCAATTTCATTTTTTAAAAAGTTTCATACATTTTTTTTTCGCAAAGATATTCAATTTTTTGCAAAAAACGACCATATTTATAAAATGCAGCGTAACTCTAAAACCACTTGATTTTATTGGAATCACTGAGAGAGTAAAAAGTTGCATATAATCATTCTGGAGTCAATGAAATTTTTTCAGAATTTTTTTTCGTAATTTTTTTCTGTCAACGATATTTTTGAAAAAAAAAAATGTTGAAAAAAAATTCTGCAAAAATTTCATTGGATCCAAAATGATTGTATGCAACTTTTTACCATCTTAGTGATTTCACGAAAACCCAGTAGTTTTAGAGTTACGCTACATTTTATAAATATGGTCGTTTTTTACAGAAAATTGAATATCTTCCCAAAAAAAAAATGATGCAAAACTTTTTAAAAAACAAAATTAAAACTTATACTCCCCCACAAGTTTTTTACCCGGAAAGGATTTAAAAAAAATTTCATGAATCGTGCACCAAAATTTCAACGCAAAAAATAAAAAAAACAACCATGCTTCAAAGGACGTACCGAAAAAAATCATAAATTTTTTTTGGAAATGGCAAAATGGAGCAGAGTATGTCCTTATTGAAACACTGCTTGTTGAATTCAAATAGCGTCATTTTTAAAAGAGCAGTGAAACTTTTTGTGCGGTGCGTAATTGGGGCGAGTGTTGCCAAACTTTTGAACGGCAGTGTATATGATTTTTGTATGTCACAAAAAACAGCCAAAAGTTCGATATCTATCATATATCCGAAGGTAGAAAAGTTACACTTATAAGTTGGGTTGCATAACGTATTGCGCTAAGATTTGTGGCGTTGAGTCTTTTTCTCCTTCACTTGCTGCATTTCGCCACACGCATTCGACGAACTATCACCTTGTTGAGTAACTCATTGACAATCAACGAGTGTGAGTCGTTGAGAGACGATATATGCACACACATAAAGGCGAGAGGAAGCGGGTGAAAGTCCTCGATGCACCGCGAGAAATATATAACTGTGGACCTTTGATCCTTCGTTATTAACTCAAATGACCCATGGGCATACGAACTTATTGCAAACATACATACTTATTGCAAACGAAAGGACTCAGCTCAAGCTCATTTCCACTTTCAATGACGACGTTTACGCCATTTTGTTCGTTAACGATCCACGTATGTATAGGATGTATATCTATGTATATTTATGTATATGGGGCATTCTACGTCAAATCACGCGGTCATCGGCCTGACTCATCTAACTGACTCATCTGACTGAATCATCCGTTTTATTTCAGGTCGTCGAGGCCAATAAATTTTCGAAAAATGTTGTCGTTTTTCACCCTTAAACCAAGAAAAAAACATCAAGTTTCACTAGAAAAATATTTTTGTTGTTGTTTTTCTCACTACAAGAAACAATCAAAATAATAAATTATAAAAAAACAATTAAAATACAGAAAAAAATTGTCATTATTTTTGGCCCATTATCAAACTATGACGAAACTATCTGCTTTGGGCTCTAGATTCTGTGAACGGAATTTCATTAATTTGAAAAAGTCCCCTCTTTATGTTTTTCCTCAATTTAATGATTTTTTAACACGGCCAACCCCCTAAAAACTGAAATAAAAATTTCTAAAAATTTGAGGTCATATTTTAGGCCAAACGAAACCCACAATTTCATTGGACATCAAAATCCGAGGAGGTCAGGCGCATGACCGCATGATTTGGCGCGGAATGCCCCATACATATGTGTATATGAGTGCCTAATATATATAATCAGACACGGTGTTGCGGCGACTAATGAAAACATTATCCACGCCATAAGCTGTTGGATAATATCGAGGGGAGAATATTTATCGATACGCTTAGATGATAATAATCATTTCCCGAGTTCCCGAAGAGAGCTTTGAGTGATTTTTCGCTCAATGAAAATCTCTATCCATACAGGCACTCGGATATTTCATCACTTGTCTCACCGACACGCGATAAAACGCTTCAGACGTTTGTTTCTCACGTCGTTGTGCTGAACACTCGTGCCTTCGCTATCAATCAATTTGCATTCTCCTGACGATCGTTTGAGCAACTTTCTTCGGTAATTCTCGTCCTTATGAGCAAAACAGATTTTTTAATGAATAAATTGGAAGTTAAACAGACGCTGTTTATCAAAATTAAAAAGAATGCATGATAAATAAGAAACTCAGCTCGATTCTTAGTCACATTAGATGCCAATTGTCTCTCTGAAACAAATGTCATTCTTGGACAATTTTAAAATCACGATTTTAGTAATATTCACTTGGGATTTTTGGGAGAATCGGGAAATTTCGAAATTAGAAATGCCAGACACTTTTCAAAAATTGTTATTGACAAAACGATTTATTATTATTAATCAAATCGATGGTTTACAATTTGCAGCTTAAAATTATGTTGCCGAGTCAATCCTACAATTTCGGCAGAAAAAATGACACAAGTACAATCAAGCTCATCTTAGTAATCGTTTGCCTCTTCGATTTCCTCCGAATTGCCAAAAAAATTAAAAAGTAATGCTGACGTTTGCATCGTTGCATCGGAACGAAAAAATTTTTTGTATGAAATCCATTTTTAATTAAATTTAAAGTTTGCTCCAGCATTAAGGATACCAAATCTTTTAGGATACAAGATAAGTTAACGATGACCGGAAAAAACGTTTCGACGATTTTTCATTTTTCAAACTTCTCAGAAAAAATTATTTTCATTGAAAAATAAACCGTTTCCGCTGTATTTAAACGATACGAACTTCAACATCTTGAGAAATAAAACCCAAAATAAATCTAGGCTGTGCATAGGAAGCCTTTCTACTTAAAAAAGCATTTACAACCCCTGTCTCTAAATATTGCTATCCCAAACCGTGAAAATGTCTAAATTTTTTTGTATTTTTTCTTTCTTCTGCGTATAAAATTACTTTTTTCTCCTTTTTGCATTTGCGGACCAACTTTACCCCCAAATAGTATTCGCTGGTCGAAGAGAAACCGCTAATAACCTCCATCGACACATCCGATTCCTACCTTACCCCTTGTTATCGACATGAGTAAACTCAAGTCATTCGCCTACCTATTTTAAGGGGCATATGCACTGTAAGCACGATTCTGCGCATATTCAGTATCCAAATTATTTTTAATCGCGTTATCTTCATTCTTATACTTGGTCGAATTCTTCACACGGAATGCCATATTGAGAAACAATAAATTGCCATGCTTGTCTATTGATCCATAATTAACGGAACCAGGCGAATAATTCTCGCTGTCTATGAACCCATTTGAGGAATGTTCTACTCCGGAGTCTCCGGGTAAGTTACTAAAAGCGGTGTTCCAATTGAAGTCGAATGAATCGTCGTCATGCGGGAAGTCACCGGAAGTTTCTTCGTCCCTCTGGTTGGAATCTCTCCCGAGCCAACCCTTTATTTTCTCCACGACTCCAGGATAATTCGGCGTTGACATTTTTTGTCTCAAATAATAACCGGACTTACTAATCGGTGATGAAGACTCAACGGGGGAACTAATTGGGTCATCCTTCGGTCTATCAATTGATCTGGCGTTACGACGGTTTGACGATAGGTCACCTCCCTCAATTGTCTCAGACTTTTGATGTCCATCAGGCCGATTGGACATCTCAATGCCCTGATAATACTTCCCTACGGTGAAACTCGAATAACGGAAACTTCTGCTATCGATGTAACTACCATCGCCCATCAATTCCAAGTCAACGACATCCTTGTACTTCTGCAAGTCACGATGATTAACTCTGTTCGTCGAGGTCATCAATATCACTTCCCAAGTCGCATACGGACTCAAGATCGAATCTTTCTTCTTAAGTCCGATGTAGGTTAAACTCGTACTCACTGGCTCACCGTCGGGTTTCTTCTCCAAATAATAAGAGATATTCGTGGTGTTGCTTGTGATACGATAATATTTATCCTTCCATCTGTAATGCGAATCACCCAGATGCGTAGCCTCAATCTCGAATCCCTTCAGCACATTATCTATTTCAGTTTGCATCGTTGCATTTTCAGCTCTGAAGTAAAACACAGCAACGCTGAATTTAATTGCATCCTTGAAAGCAGGGGAATCCATTACATCGGCGCTCACAGTAACTTTTTGGCCTGTCAATAATTTCTCTATCACATCCTTATTTTCACTGTTCTTCCAGACGAAAAATGGATCGGTTGATGTGTAGAAACTTGTGAACGGTCCCAATTTTATGTTCTCATTGTAACCGGCGCCATTTAGGTAAGTCTTGTAAATCGCTGTTTTTGTTCTTAAATATTCAATCTGCGTTGTTGCTTCTGACAGTGAATTCTCGAAATTATTGTCCAGCTGGAGATGCGACGGTAATTCCAAATTCTTCAAGTAAACGTGAGCCAATGGAAATACAAAGTTTTTGAAGGCTTCAATGGCGACTTTGTACTTCATTATCGCGTAATTGGAGCGGATTAGTTTCTCGAGGATATCCAGGTTGATGGCTTCACTGAGCCGTGAATCGGTAATGCGAACGTCACTTCCGGTAATGAGATTCATGTCCGCAAAGAAGTTTACGAATTTTTGTTTCCTCTGATAATCTTGAATTCGATCGAATATGTTTATCAGGGTGGTCATCGTGTCTTCCAATATTTCTATGCAATTCAGCAGATCATCCTGCACGTCCGAGAACATTCGAGTAAGTTTCTTCATTGTTAATTTAAGTTCCTTCAAGATACTCTGTACTTGCCATTTTGTGACATCGAGTGATACCCCAGATTTTTTATCAATCTCACTGACGATGCCACGAAGAGTGTCCTCCATCTTTTGTAGCATAGGAATCGTGATATCGTAGATATTTTTTTCATTTTGTTGGAGCCGTTGAATATTTTCAGTCTTCTGTGCAATGGCGGCACTTATTGCGTTTAAATTGGCCTCGTCAGTTTTGAATTTATCGTACATATCAAATCCGACTGTGTAGATCTCAACTGCTTGATTTATTTTTCGCAAAACTACGATTGCACGTGCAGTTTTTCCGTCGTTTTCCGCGCTTTCCACTGAGCCAGTCAATTGCTCTTCTTTTCTCTTTAGCAGATCCTTCAATTCGATTTCCATCCTTTCAACCTGGCTAAACTTATCCCCTTGATCCTCCCGCAATCTGTTCCTCATGGCACCTATTTCCGTTGCTAAATCGTCGAATTCTTCCGGATCTACAGCTATCTTCTCAGATATAACTTCCAGCAAATGATTGAGATTGTTGACTTGCTCATTTTTAGCCGTTTTAATTTGGTTAGCGTAAGATTCAATCTCAGATTGTAAACGCTCTCGTTCAGCACTTCCAGCATCTGTGATCGAGGATTCAATTCCCCCACTTACTGATCCAATTAATTTTCCTACCACAGATCCGATAGGACCAAAAATAGTGGCAGCTTTGCCGATAACCTGCAAACCACGGAATATTACTTTCAATATTATTGCCTTTCCCAATTGTTCTCTCTTGAGTTCCCGGTCCTCAGCAAGTTTTGCCATTGTCTTTGCCACTTTTTCCCTCTCATCGATCAATCTGCGTTTTGCGGACTCTGTAAGTTCCTCCAATCGTTCTTCTTCGGGGATCAACTTACTTTTTTCATTTTCAATGACTTTCTCCATTTTCCTCGTCTCAGTAATCAGCAAAGCGATTTGATCGTCAATTCGCACAGTAATGTCGTTTATTTTCGGTTTAATCTGTTGTTCAATCACAGATTTAGCTTCGTCAATTTGTCTGTCGACGTCCCTTTTATAATTATCTTTGTATTCGTTTATCAAGTCAGCCTTGTCAATGGTTATTTGCAAATTTTTCATACTTTCAATGTCCTTCTTCATCAAATCCAGATGACTGTCTATGTCTATTATCAAGTTGGACTGCGATTGATCCTCCAAAAATGAAATCTTGCCCAAAGTTGCCGTGTACAAGTAAATCAGGGTCTTCTTATACTGATCGGAATTTTCAATGTCTTTCGGATTTTGTGCATATTCACTTATCCTGTTCAGTAGTGATTTGTAGAGACCAATAAGATCTACATTGTTATTAAAATTGTAAAATTCCTGCTCCAATTCTTTTAGCTCATTGAATAGCTCCAGTGTATCGTAGATACTTTTGACATTGCCATTATTGTCCAATTGACGAAGAAACTCCATCAGGGAGTAGTTTTTGAAACGATCGTTCAAGTTGGCTCGCAAATAACTCTTATACTTGATCAAAATCTTTGCTGGTTCGGGAAAATCTGCTTTTTCTGGAGACTGCAGAACTCCCTCATTAGCGCCATCGATACCATTTTCACCTCTTTTTCGAGGTTCCTGATTGTGAATTATCGACCCTATACCCCAGCCTGAAGCATATTTATGCGAGAAATAATTTAATTCACAATCGTCTCCATCAACACCACCATCGCCTCCCCTTCCTCCTCTACCATCTCTGCCATTTTCACCGGTATTATTGTATCTTGATATCCCCGAATGATCATTCAATTCCCAAAGTACGATATTTCCTGGATTGCCTCCTTTTCCACCCTTGCCGCCATTTCCTCCGTCCCTCCCTTCAGTCCCCCGAGTACCAGAAACTTTAACAGTGCAATGATTCGAAAAGGCGCCCCACTCGTCGTCAATAGAAAAATCGTCCCTATATTCCTGCAGTTCGCAAGGCCATGTCCCCCAATTCAAATCTCTGAATTTATGATCGTTACACGTTGTAGGTGTACATGCTAATTGATCATCCATTGAGAGAACTAGATGACCATTATTACCATTCTCACCATCTTTACCATCACCACCCGCACCACCTCTGCCTCCGTTACTGATAATAGCAAGATTGTTTGCATTCACAAATTCCATGCCAATTCCAAAGAAATTTCCTCCCGCCTTTCCCGGCGATCCTGGCTCTCCGGCCGCTCCATTCTTCTTTTTATCTTTTACGGCAGTTACTTTTGAATCACCCTCAGCCCCGCTTAATTCGATCTTTCTGGTACTTATGATTTCCCATTTTGGCGAGATAATGCCTAAATTGATCTTCGTGCCATTCAGCATTACATCGCGATCGACGAATACCGTATTCAAGGCAAAAACACTAACATCCGTTACATTTCTGCACCCCACGCTCAAATTAAGATGTCCATCAGTCTTGATGAAATCACTAAATTT
This sequence comes from Alloplasta piceator, assembly GCA_946863875.1. NCBI lineage: Eukaryota > Metazoa > Arthropoda > Insecta > Hymenoptera > Ichneumonidae > Alloplasta > Alloplasta piceator. The sequence goes on from OX333072.1 coordinate 60,478,931, forward strand.
AATATAATCCCCCTTCAACACTAATTCGTTTGGTTTTGAGCAGGATTTGGTTACTTCTGGTTTTAAGGTCAAGCTCAGAATATGATTCAATTCTTGTAACTGTGATTTTGTAATTGTAATGTTTCGAATACCGTCATATTCTGTAAGATTGTATTGAGCTGTTTTGTTCAAAAACAATCCAAAGGTGTCTTTCGTTATCTCTATTCCCTGTTGCTTTCCTGATGTTCCCCAATATTTGATGTCAGCGACATTGTAATTCTCTCTGTTTTTCTGGATATCGTAGAGCGAAAATTTAGCGCCCAAGTCTAGTAAAAATGTATTCCATTTTTCTGCCGTTTGCGAATTTTCTAACGGACCAGATGCCATAGTTTTAAGATTATTGGCCAAATTTTCAATTTAAGATTTACCGTAATTCCAAGATTGTTAAAAATTTACAGATTAGCGAAATAGGTTTTTAAATACATGGATATTTCTTCACACGGGATACTTAAATTTAATTACACATTTCCTGAAGACCAAACGGTATTTCAGCTCTGTCTCTGAGTCGAATAATCTGTAACGACAAAATTAATTGAGATTATTCGCCGATAAAATTATTCCATTATATAAGATGTTATTTTTGCATAGTTTCATCATGAAAACTTTTCAACACAAAAAAATATTGAAAACATCAAATATATAGCAACAGTAAACACAAAACCATCGAGATGGCTCGATAAAAAATCAAAAATTTTATCCAATTTAATGAAAATTTCATTTTTGGAAGATTCGTTGAATAAATTCAAAAGTATTCATGTCATGATTTATTTGTATCGAATGATTTTGTTTAAAATAACAAACATCAAAAAAATTCATAAACTCAAAAAACAGAATTTGTTTATTTTTGAATACTTACAATTAGTAAAATACGACTTCAGAAATGTCAAAAATATATTTCAGACACAAATATTGAAAAATTGGAACAAATGTTACAGCGATTTTCACTGAGGGAAGTCATGTTTCATTTTGCAACAATACTATATGAGCCATTCCATGTCGAATCGACCAAGAGTTAGAATCGACCCCTTTCAATTTCGATGAAATTTGGTCAGATGTTTTCGTTTTAAATAAAACGTAGTTCTATCAAAGGAAAAAAAATTAAAAAATTTTCTTTATAAAGTTATGCAAGATTCAAAATTTCACGATTTTTTTAAATCTTTCAAGTTTATTTTTAAAATATCTCGAAAACTATTATCGTTACGAAAAAATCTTATTGAGTTCGTCTTAAAGAGTATACTTGAGGCTACGAAAAAAAAATATTCCGAAAAAAAAATTTGAAATATACTGAATTTGTTCAATTTTTTTAATATAATACCTTGTACTGATGTTGAAAGAACCTGAAATTTTCAGGATGGTGTTTTTTTGTTTAAAAAATATAAATTTTTGAATTTTGGTAAAAAAAAAATTATTTGTACCCCTCAGTTAAGTAAAGTTGAGCAATCAAATTTTTGAAACCATCGGTTGAGCCGTTTTTTTTGCACAAATCGTCGAGCTTTTAGAAAAATTAAAGGAGAACGTTTATTGTTCCTTAATCACCAATTAATGATCCGATATTTATTAAATATTGAATGCAAAATTGTGAAAAAATGCGAATAATTTTTTTTTTTATTCTTTTTCATGTTTCACGCTCATCGAATGCGAATTTAAGAGAAAAAAAGAACTTTTTTTTTAAATATTTAACACGATTAATTGGTCTTTAAGGATCAATAAACGTGTTCCTTTAATGTTTCTTACAGTTTGATGACTTGGTCACAAAAAACTGCTCGACCGATTATTTTGATAATTGGCATGGTTTTTAGGTAGGTATTGAGCTAAAAATTTCATTTTCTAAATTTTTTGGACTTTTTCAAGTCAAAATTAAGCATGAGCAATATAGAGGGTAGATTTAAGTTTCCGAAACCCACCGTTTACTCGCTGTACGACCATTAGTTCCAGAGATATCGAAGATTTAAAAAAAAAAAGATAAACTTTGTTCAATTACCGATATCTCAGCGAAAAATGGTTGTAGAACAAAAATAAAAAGGCAAATTGAAGCTAAGGAATCCAGCTAAACGATACACCGATTGGTTAAGCTCGAAAAAGTTTTTTGGAGCCCATGGACTGTTTTGAAAAAAGCAAAAATTACGAGAAAATTTGTACCGTGATATTTCTTTCGACTGCGTCAAGGGTGATGCCCACAAAATTTTTTTTACCCAAGATTCCAAAATTAGAAGATTCAAGCTTCAAAATGCTTTTTTTTTAAATTTTCACGACCTAAATTAATAAAGCTACAGCCTTTGGAAAATCGCTGAAAAATCTCAAAAATTTTGCTGTTCCTTTAATTTTTTGACTGTGTGTATAATAGCTTTCGAGATATTTAAAAAATAATGTTGAAAGATTTGAAAAAATGTTCAATTTTGAATCTTACATAACAGACGAAAAAAAATTTTTTAATTTTTTTCCTTTGGTAGAACTTTGTTTTATTGAAAATGAAAACTTCTGACCAAATTTCATCGAAATTGAAAGGGGTTGAGTCCAACTCTTGGTTGATTTGACTTGGAGTGACCAATATATAATCAGTTTATCTGAATATAATCAGCTTAATTATATAATTAGCATTTGGCTGTTATTGACTTTATTATTTATTTAATTTATTTTATACTTATAATTAAAATTGCATTTGTATTACCTGAATTAATTTCAAGATTTGTCACTTTGACGATGGGCTTCTTCTAAAAGACTCAGCCGTCCAAAATGTTTATGGTGTTGAAGTTATGTAAACGATGAGCGAAATTTGCAGATCAGAAACCAGTAGTGGAAACGAAACCACGATCCTCCTGGAGACTGGTTCGATAAGGACCGGCAGCGACTGGATTATTGTTTTTCTACATCCACGATCTAGATAAAAGGGCAGCTTAAATAAAATGTGGATTTCAGACCAATGAAAATGAATTTTAAAAAAATAATAATTACTTGAAAACGTTTGTCGAGAAATATCAATTTGGCCAGAAAAAGTTGTAGATGATCAGTAAAACGGGTAAAAGCGAAAAAATATATATGGACTCAAATTGAGACGAAATTTTATCGAATTCTGTGTCCCAATGTACCGAGTAGCGCGTTCCAACTATCCAAAAATTGGCCCTGCAGCACCTTTTTAAAGGTCGGTAGCAGATGATTCATTTCAATTTTAATGGAGGGGTGATTCATATGGGGACGGTATCGGAGTTTTTACGAACGTCGTGAGGATATGTGCGACACGTGTCTGTTTATCACTGTTGTCTTTTTTTCTTATCTTGAGTCTGACTACACCGAGGCTGTTAGAACATTGTCGCTAGCGATGTTTGCATTTGTTTAAAAAATACAAAATAATATTCCTAACAAGAAAATTCCTTCTGGTGCGACCCTCTAATTTTGATGTAATTTATATATGCTGTTTTACATGAAAATTCAAGAGGGATTTATTTTTCCATCTGCGGAAAACCCTTCTGGGGTCTCCTCATTACATGTCTCCTCGTAACCGGGATAAAATCTATAATCATGCGATACCCCACTTACCGACCGCAGGGCGATTGTGTTTTTCCACACGGCTGGTCACTTATCGACGGTCGAGTGGCTCCAACGTCGGTAAGTTATCGGCCAAGTTGACGAGCCGTAAGCTTGTTGTTTGGTAGCATGATTAAAACGCTTCTACTTGGCAGAGATGTATTTCTGGTGGAGAAATAAGTGGTAGAACGGTAAATGTGCCTCAAATTCGATACGATTCTTCCTCGCATTTCTCAGCAACCCCCTTAATCGCGATATCCAATCTGTCGTGCCGTTTCACGCTTCGCGGGACATCAGATATTCCCCTCCGAGTATCCTACAAAATATCATTCTTATAGACATATAATGTACACGAGTGCTCGAGCTCCAGTTTTAATGTTATTGTTAATACTCTCGCATGCCTTTGACCCGTTACAACTCCGTGATATTTCGTCTCCTCCCGTCCCTCGTGCGGAACATAAAGACCGTGTAGATCGAACCAAGGATCAGGGAGTAGCCCTTTCGATGACATTGACGACGCTGTTAACCGCAAGTAGCAATAACCGTAGCCATTTTACGTCGACAAAAAAAAGCGAGAGATTGTCATAGCGAGAGAAAGAAAGCCCGATCTCAGCAACCCGATTATTCCGCATTATTCTACAATGCTTATAAATGTAACGCGATGGCATTTTTGAGGTGTGCAGCACACAGACACACACACATAAATACGCACGCACACGTTTTTCTTCGCGCAACACAGCCTTCCTATTTTAGTCTCGCTTTAACAGCACAAAATTCAAATATCTCGCGCGTAAACAGGTCAGAAAATGCATCGCGGGACCAAAATGGCCGCCGTAAAGCTCTTCCTCCTTCTCTTCTAGTCGCGCATCGGCCAATTCTGGTCAGCGTCATTTTTCGATACTATCTCTCATAGTAACTACAAATTTTATATAGGTCTACCATAGTATCTACATATTTTTCATAGGTTTAACAGGCCTCGCCATCTTGGAATTCAGCAATCATTTTCTTTGTTTCAACTCTTGAGCATTTTTCTCAATTTTTTTTTGGATTTTTCGTACAACTCTCTTTGAATTGTAAATATTTTGACTTCATTTTTTGGTCAAAATTAACACCGTTCGATAAATTTGAAGAAATTTAAGAGATTCCTCAAATTCATAATTCCTATATCCTTTGTTGTTCGAATGTTACTGCATCCAAAAATTTTTCAATTTTCGTACACCAATTATCATGATTTGCGATCAGCGGTGAATTTTTCATCGAAATAAAGTTTGAAAACGATAAAAATAAAACAATTTTTTTGGTCTATTTTGGCTTTATTTAAAAAAACTTCATAATAGCGAAATTTTAAGCACGCATAATTTTAGTATCGTTCGTCCGGTTTGGAAATAGCTCTTTCGTAGACAAAGGTTGTGCCTGAAAAATATGTCTTATCAAAATTGCAAAAATCGATGGTCTGATTTTAAAAATCTGCCAAAAATCGAAAAATGGTCGGAATCGGATGAACAAAGCGGCATTTAGAAGCTTTAACGATATCGAAGAAATTTAGTGCAAGTTGAAATTGAAAACGTGTCTAGAAAATATATTACAGCCATTTTAGTAAACCGAATCAATTTTGGCCAAAATCATTATTATTATTATTATTATTAATATTATTATTATTATCATTATTATTATTAAAATGAACCTATTTTATTCCATGACTCGACTATTTTCTCGACTATTTTTTTAGCGATTTCGGTTGTTCAGGCCCTTCCACGTGATAGTGCTTAATTTAACATCGCACGATACAACTGTTTACTCTTCGATAAACGGATGAAAATAAATATATCATTTCTATGTGGTTGAAATTTCGAAGCAATTGGAAATTAGCATGATACTCGATAATATGATGAAAAAAATATTTGTTTTTTCAGAAATACTCGGCATCGAGGCGCTGCCGAGTCTCTTTTACCGTTCCATTCTGCTATTTGTACAGCGATAACGAAAGATATCCTCCCTTTTTCACGAAAATAACAATATTTTTGAAAATATGAAAATATATTCCATACATTCTCCCTAAAAAAATTGCCATTGTCATTGTAATAAGAAAAGCCGTTAATATCCGAATGGAAGAAGAAACTAGTCTAATATTTATTCATCTCGGGCGCAATTGCTGAGAAAAATTCCGCGGTATTTGTGTTGGAAAAATAAAAATACTTTTAATCGGCTGTCGATCGATCTTGATAGATATCGAAGTACATCAAATAACACAAACATTTTAAATTGCGTCTTAAAAATATTCATAGTGACACAGATAACGCACGTGGACTCTTTTTTTCATTCTAAAAACGTTTTTGAAAAATATCGGATAGCTGAATAAATTCGCCTTTTTTCGAAAAAATTCAAATTCCATCTATTATAAACTTTATCGACTATTCATTGATCAGAGGAAATGTCGACGAAGTACAAAGTCACAGAATCAAAAGCTTTGATCCATTTCTAATCGATTGTTACAGAAACAATTTTATATATTAAATTTTGTTTCCATTATTAAATGTGACTTTTCTTTTGCATTTGATAATAATGATTCATCGCAACTATTTTTTCCTGCCATCTACTTTTCAATTATACTCGTTTATATATCTATCATACAGATTCATTTATGGATTACGGCCAAAAGTTCGTTGTCTGTATATTATGTATATGAGGTATTCCTGCTCAACGGGACCCCCTTTTGGGCCGACCCCTTTCGATTTTCTTGAAACTCGAGTATGTTCTAGTGTTGCCTGAAAGTATATTGTACACCAATCTTCAGATCTCTAACTATAATACTCTTTGGAATACACAAAAGTTATATTTCAAACTTTTTTCGTAATCAGCGCTTCGGAGCTCAGGCACGGCGCGAAATAAAATCGAAAAAATTCTTTGACAATAGCTTTCGATCGGAAATTTCTTGCGTTTTTCGAAAAAAATATCAGCGATTCAAAAAAAAAACGAATTCATTTAAAATTCGGCCAAAAACCGAAAAAAATGATTTACAAAAAAAGAGCATAATTTAATTCGGCGGAACAATTTTTTTCATGTTTTGTATATATCCGAAAAGTCACGATATAAATTTCAAGTTGGAACTCACATCCGTTTACCAATGCCAAGTCTTTTAGTAGGATAAAAATTCTTGAATATCGTGTTTTTCGTATTCAACAGTTCCCTGATGTATCATATAGGGTTTTTTTAACGAATTTTTAATTCAGTAAATTTGTTAAATTAATTAAATTAAATTTATTAAATAATCAAATTTATTCAATTTATTAAATTAAATTTATTAAATCAAATTTATTACATTTTGAATTTAATAAATTTATAAAATTCGAAATTCGTTAAAAAAAATTATATAATATATCAGAGAACTGTTGAATACATAAAACACAATATTTAAGCATTTTTATCCTACTAAAAGACTTAGCATTAGTAAACGGATGCGAGTTTCAACTTGAAATTTATATCGTGATTTCTCAGATATATACAAAATCTGAAAAAATAGGAAAAATTGTTCGGCTGAATTAAATTATAATCTTTTTTTGTAAATCAATTTTTTCGGTTTTTGGCCGAAATTCAAATGAATTGGTTTTTTTTTTCGGAATCGCCGATATTTTTTTCGAAAAGTGCAGGAAATTTCCGATCGATAGCTATTGTCAAAGAATTTTTTCGTTTTTATTTCGCGCCGAGCCAAAGCTCCGAAGCGCTGAATGCGCAAAAAGTTTGAAATATAACTTTTGGTGTATTCCAAAGAGTATTATAGTTAGAGATCTGAAAATTGGTGTACAATATACTTTCAGGCAACACTTGAACATACTCGAGTTTCAAGAAAATCGAAAGAGGTCGGCCTAAAAGGGGGTCCCGTTGAGCGGGAATACCTCATATATTTTCGATACATAATTCATACATGGTACATGTGAATTATATATTCTTGATGTATCGAAAAATATACTTTTGACCACACTTTATTTTCATGGAGGTATTTATAGCGCGCTACTTGAGAGTGCAAAAACTTCGACTTGAAACCGCTAATGCTAATTGCATGAGAGTACTATTTTGTCAATGGGTATAATCGCACTCGTAAAATAACAAATCGTTATATTGAAACCAATATCAATCGTATTGCTTGATTATTTCTGTGTCTAAAAAATTATTATATCAATACTTTTACCTCAAGTTCCCGAATCTTCCTTACCGCTCGATATTGTAAGATAGCGTGACAAAAAGTACATAAGCCTCTGGATTTTGGGAGAAATTATGAGCATGCGCAAAATCATTTTGTAAGCGACATGCGAACACGTCGAGGAAAATGGTTCTCTTTCGCTCCGGGATCGTCTAATCGATCACACCTCAACTGTACAGCATCAAGCATTGAATCAAGATGAGTTAAAATCAATGTCAAATCAAATTGTAAATCTTATACACACGCATGTGATTCTTATAGACTATATCGTATATGGGTCATGAGTGGGCACAATACCTTTTTTTGAAAATTTTATAACTAAATGACAACGTGGAAAAATGTGTTATGTTAGTGTGAAAAATAATAAATAAATGATAAATCGAGTAATCAAATAATGCATTATAAAATTATATGAAAGTCTCCCAATATTCATACCATTGTTAACGCTTCTCACAATACATAATTTGATACAAAATTATCGTTCCACTCTCAATCAATCTATTTGAGCCTCTCGCCATTCATCTCCTTCCTTGATCGATAGAATCCATATAAACGAGAGACGAAGCGCTGAAAGTCCTCGATGCACCGCGAGAAATATTTAACTATGGACCTTTGATCCTTCGTTATTAACTCAAATGACCCATGGGCGTAATATGCAGTACACTGGCAAACGAAAGGCCTCAACTCAGACTCATTTCCACTTTCAATGACGACGTTGACGCCATTTTGTTCGTTAACGATCTTTGTATGGACAGGATATATATTATATATAGTATATGAGTTCCTAATATATATAATCGGAGACAGTGTTGTGACGACTAATGAAAACATTATCCATAAGTTGTTGGATAATATCGAGGGGAGAGTATTTATCGATACGCTTAGATGATAATAATCATTTCCCGAGTTCCCGAAGAGAGCTTTGAGTGATTTTTCGCTCAATAAAAATCTCTATCCATACAGGCACTCGGATATTTCATCACTTGTCTCACCGACACGCGATAAAATGCTTCAGACGTTTGTTTCTCACGTCGTTGTGCTGAACACTCGTGCCTTCTCTATCAATCAATTTGCATTCTCTTGACGATCGTTTGAGCAACTTTCTTCGGTAATTCTCGTCCTTATGAGCAAAACAGATTTTTTAATGAATAAATCGGAAGTTAAACAGACGCTGTTTATCAAAATTAAAAAGAATGCATGATAAATAAGAAACTCAGCTCGATTCTTAGTCACATTAGATGCCAATTGTCTCTCTGAAACAAGTGTCATTCTTGGACAATTTTAAAATCACGATTTTTGTAATATTCACTTGGGATTTTTGGGAGAATCGGGAAATTTCGAAATTAGAAATGCCAGACACTTTTCAAAAATTGTTATTGACAAAACGATTTATTATTATTAATCAAATCGATGGTTTACAATTTGCAGCTTAAAATTATGTTGCCGAGTCAATCCTACAATTTCGGCAGAAAAAATGACATAAGTATAATCAAGCTCATCTTAGTAATCGTTTGCCTCTTCGATTTCCTCCGAAATTAAAAAGTAATGCTGACGTTTGCATCGTTGCATCGGAACGAAATTTTTTTTTGTATGAAATCCATTTTTAATTAAATTTAAAGTTTGCTCCAGCATTAAGGATACCAAATCTTTTAGGATACAAGATAAGTTAACGATGACCGGAAAAAACGTTTCGACGATTTTTCATTTTTCAAACTTCTCAGAAAAAATTATTTTCATTGAAAAATAAACCGTTTCCGCTGTATTTAAACGATACGAACTTCAACATCTTGAGAAATAAAACCCAAAATAAATCTAGGCTGTGCATAGGAAGCCTTTCTACTTAAAAAAGCATTTATAACCCCTGTCTCTAAATATTGCTACCCCAAACCGTCAAAATGTCTAAATTTTTTTGTATTTTTTCTTTCTTCTGCGTATAAAATTACTTTTTTCTCCTTTTTGCGTTTGCGGACCAACTTTACCCCCAAATAGTATTCGCTGGTCGAAGAGAAACCGCTAATAACCTCCATCGATACATCCGATACCTACCTTACCCCTCGTTATCGACATGAGTAAACTAAAGTCATTCGCCTACCTATTTTAAGGGGCATATGCACTGTAAGCACGATTCTGCGCATATTCAGTATCCAAATTATTTTTAATCGCGTTATCTTCATTCTTATACTTGGTCGAATTCTTCACACGGAATGCCATATTGAGAAACAATAAATTGCCCTGCGTGTCTATTGATCCATAATTAACGGAACCAGGCGAATAATTCTCGCTGTCTATGAACCCATTTGAGGAATGTTCTACTCCGGAGTCTCCGGGTAAGTTACTAAAAGCGGTGTTCCAATTGAAGTCGAATGAATCGTCGTCATGCGGGAAGTCACCGGAAGTCTCTTCGTCCCTCTGGTTGGCATCTCTCCCGAGCCAACCCTTTATTTTCTCCACGACTCCAGGATAATTCGGCGTTGACATTTCTTGTCTCAAATAATAACCGGACTTACTAATCGGTGATGAAGACTCAACGGGGGAACTAATTGGGTCATCCTTCGGTCTATCAATTGATCTGGCGTTACGACGATTTGACGATAGGTCACCTCCCTCAATTGTCTCAGACTTTTGATGTCCATCAAGCCGATTGGACAGCTCAATGCCCTGATAATACTTCCCTACGGCGAAGCTCGTATAATTGAACCTTCTGCTATCGATGTAACTACCATTGCCCATCAATTCCAAGTCAACGACATCCTTGTACTTCTGCAAGTCACGAAGAGTGACTCTGTTCGTCGTGGTCATCAATATCACTTCCCAAGTCGCATACGGACTCAGGATCGAATCTTTCTGCTTAAGTCCGATGTAGGTTGAACTCGTACTCACTGGCTCACCGTCGGGTTTCTTCTCCAAATAATAAGAGATATTCGTGGTGTTGCTTGTGATACGATAATATTTATCGTTACATCTGTAATGCGAATCACCCAGATGCGTAGCCTCAATCTCGAATCCCTTCAGCAGATTGTCTATTTCAGTTTGCATCGTTTGATTTTGAGATCTGAAGTAAAACACAGCAACGCTGAATTTAATTGCATCCTTGAAAGCAGGGGAATCCATTACATCGGCTCTCACAGTAACTTTTTGGCCTGTCAATAATTTCTCTATCATATCCTTATTTTCACTATTCTTCCAGACGAAAAATGGATCCGTTGAAGTGTAGAAACTTGTGAACGGTCCCAATTTTATGTTCTCATTGTAACCGACGCCATTTAGGTAAGTCTTGTAAATTGCTGTTTCTGTTTTTACATATTCAATCTGCTTTGTTACTTCTGACAGTGAATCCTCGAAATTAAAGCGCCAATGGAAACGCGATAGTAATTTCAAATTCTTCAAGTAAACGTGAGCCAATGGAAATACAAAGTTTTTGAAGGCTTCAATGGCGACTTTGGACTTCATTATCGCGTAATTGGCGCGGATTAGTCTCTCGAGGATATCCAGGTTGATGGCTTCACTGAGCCGTGAATCGGTAATGCGGACGTCACTTCCGGTAATGAGATTCATGTCCGCAAAGAAGTTTACGAATTTTTGTTTCCTCTGATAATCTTGAATTCGATCGAATATGTTTATCAGGGTGGTCATCGTGTCTTCCAATATTTCTATGCAATTCAGCAGATCATCCTGCACGTCCGAGAACATTCGAGTAAGTTTCTTCATTGTTAATTTAAGTTCCTTCAAGATACTCTGTACTTGCCATTTTGTGACATCGAGTGATACCCCAGATTTTTTATCAATCTCACTGACGATGCCACGAAGAGTGTCCTCCATCTTTTGTAGCATAGGAATCGTGATATCGTAGATATTTTTTTCATTTTGTTGGAGCCGTTGAATATTTTCAGTCTTCTGTGCAATGGCGGCACTTATTGCGTTTAAATTGGCCTCGTCAGTTTTGAATTTATCGTACATGTCAAATCCGACTGTGTAGATCTCAACTGCTTGATTTATTTTTCGCAAAACTACGATTGCACGTGCAGTTTTTCCGTCGTTTTCCGCGCTTTCCATTGAGCCAGTCAATTGCTCTTCTTTTCTCTTTAGCAGATCCTTCAATTCGATTTCCATCCTTTCAACCTGGCTAAACTTATCCCCTTGATCCTCCCGCAATCTGTTCCTCATGGCACCTATTTTCGTTGCTAAATCGTCGAATTCTTCCGGATCTACAGCTATCTTCTCAGATATAACTTCCAGCAAATGATTGAGATTGTTGACTTGCTCATTTTTAGCCGTTTTAATTTGGTTAGCGTAAGATTCAATCTCAGATTGTAAACGCTCTCGTTCAGCACTTCCAGCATCTGTGATCGAGGATTCAATTCGCCCACTTACTGATCCAATTAATTTTCCTACGGCAGATCCGATAGGACCAAAAATAGTGGCAGCTTTGCCGATAATCTTCAAACCACCGAATATTGCTTTCAATATTATCGCCTTTTCCAATTGTTCCCTCTTGAGTGCCCGGTCCTCAACAAGTTTCGCCTTTGTCTCTGCCAGTTTTTTCCTCTCATCGATCAATCTGCGTTTTTCGAACGCTGTAATTTCCTCCAATCGTTCTTCTTCGGGAATCAACTTATTTTTTTCGTCCTCAATGACTTTCTCCATTTCCCTCGTCTCAGCAATCAGCAAAGCGATTCGATCGTCAATTCGCACAGTGACATCGCTTATTTTCGGGATAATCTGTTGCTCAATCGCAGATTGAGCTTCTTCGATTTGTCTGTCGATGTCCCTTTTATAATTCTCTTTGTATTCGTTTATCAAGTTAGCCTTATCAATGGCTATTTGGAAATTTCGCGTATTTTCAATATCCTTCTCAATCAAATCCAGATGTCTGTCTATGTCTATTATCAGATTGGACTGCGATTGATCCTCCAAAAATGAAATCTTGCTCAAAGTAGCCGTGTACAAGTAAATCAAGGTCTTCTTATACTGATTGGAATTTTCAATGTCTTTCAGATTCTGTGCATATTCACTTATCCTGTTTAGTAGCGATTTGTAGAGAGCAATACAGTCTACATCGTTATTGAAATTGTATAAAAATCGCTGTTCCAATTCTTTTAGCTCATTGAATAGCTCCAGTGTATCGTACATACTTTTGGCATTGTCATTATTGTCCAATTGACGAAGAAACTCCATCAGGGAGTAGTTCTTGAAACTATCGTTCAAGTTGTCTCGCAAGTAACTTTTATACTTGCTTAAAATCTTGGCTGGTTCGGGAAAATCTGTTTTTTCTGGAGACTGCAGAACTCCCTCATTAGCGCCATCGATACCATTTTCACCTCGTTTATGACGCTCCTTATTGTGAATTATCGAGGATTTAATCCAGTATGGCTCCTCCCAATCATCGTCTTTTTTCGAATAATACAACACACAATCATCTCCATCAGCACCACCATCGCCTCCCGTTCCTCCTCTACCATTTCCGCCATTTTCACCGGCATTATTGTATCTTGATATCCCCGAATGATCATTCAATTCCCAAAGTACAATATTTCCTGGATTGCCTCCTTTTCCACCCTTGCCGCCATTTCCTCCGTCCCTCCCTTCAGTCCCCCGTGTACCAGAAATTTTTATATAGCACCAAGTCGTAGTGGCTCCGTCGCCCCACTCTGCGTCCAATGCCATGCGCTCATATGTCTGAAGTTCGCAAGGCCATGTGTTCCAATTTATATCCTCCAACTTATGATTGCTACACGTTGAACGATCACATCCCATTCGACCATTAAATATGAAAGTTAGATAGCCATTGTTACCCTTCTCACCATCGTTACCATCACCACCCGCACCGCCTCTGCCACCGTTACTGATAATAGCAAGATTGTTTCCATTCACAAACTCCCCGCCAACTCCAAAAAAATTTCCTCCCGCCTTTCCCGGCGATCCTGGCTCTCCGGCCGCTCCATTCTTCTTTTTATCTTTTAAGGCAGTTATTTTTGAATCACCCTCAGCCCCGCTTAATTCGATCTTTCTGGTACTTATGATTTCCCATTTTGGCGAGATAATGCCTAAATTGATCTTCGTGCCATTCAGCATTACATCGCGATCGACGAATACCGTATTCAAGGCAAAAACATTAACATCCGTTACATTTTCGCACCCCTCGCTCAAATTAAGATTTCCATCAGTCTTGATGAAATCACTAAATTTAATATAATCCCCCTTCAACACTAATTCGTTCGGTTTTGAGCAGGATTTGTCTACTTCCGGTTTTAAGGTCAAGCTCAGAATATGATTCAGTTCTTGTAACTGTGATTCTGTAATTGTAATGTTTCGAATACCGTCATATTCTGCAAGGTTGTATTGAGCTGTTTTGTTCAAAAACAACCCAAAGGTGTCTTTCGTTATCTCTATTCCCTGTTGCTTTCCTGATGTTCCCCAATATTCAATGTCAGCGACGTTGTATTTCTCTCTATTTTTCTGGATTTCGTACAGCGAAAATTTAGCGCCCAAGTCTAGTAAAAATGAATTCCATTTTTCTGCCGTTTGCGATTTTTCTAACGAGCCAGATGCCATATTTTTAAGATTATTTGCCAAATTTTCAATTTAAGATTTACCGTAATTCAAAGATTGTTAAAAATCTAAGGATTAGCGAAACAGGTTTTTAAACACGTGGATATTTCTCCACACGGGATACTTAAATTTAATTACACATTTCTTGAAGTCCAAACGGTATTTCAGCTCTGTCTCTGAGTCGAATAATCTGTAACGACAAAATTAATTGAAATTATTCGCCGATAAAATTATTCCAGTATATTTGATGTTATTTTTGCATAGTTTCATCATGAAAATCTTCTTTTAGCACAAAAAAGATGCTGAAAACATTAAATATAGTAACAGTAAATATAAAACTGATATCTTTTCTCATCTGTTTATCGCAGAGTAAACAATAGCATCATGCGAGCGATATTAAGTAAAAATTATCCCATGAAAATACTCGAACCATCGAGATGGCTCGATAAAGATTAAAAAATGTTGTCCAATCTAATGAAAATTTTATTTTTAAGATTTTTTCAATAAATTCAAAAGTAAACTTTAAAATAATAAATATCAAAAAATTGCATAAACTCGAAGAACAAAATTTGTTTATTTTTGAATCCTTACAATTAGTAAAATACGAATTCAGGAATATCAAAAATATATTTTAGACACAAATATTAAAAAATTGGAACAAATGTTTCATCGATTTTCACTGAGGGAAATCATGTTACATTTTGTAACAAAACTATATGGGCCATTCCTTGTCGAATCGACCAAGAGTTGGAATCGACCGATTTCAATTTCAATTAAATTTGGTCAGATGTTTTCGTTTTTAATAAAACAAAGTTCTACGAAAGGAAAAAAATTAAAAAAATTTCTTTAGAAAGTCATGCAAGATTCAAAATTTCCCAATTTTTTAAATCTTTCAAGTTTATTTTTAAAATATCTCGAAAACTATTATCGTTACGAAAAAATCGTTTTGAGTTTATTTTTAAGAGTATACTTGAGGCTACGAAAAAAAATTATTCCGAAAAAAATTAGGAAAAATGATGAATTTGGAGAGTTTTGAATTTTCAAAAATCGTTAAAATCCAAGTTCAGTATTAAATTTTTGATTAAATTATTCTAATATAATATACCTTGTACTGATCTTAAAAGATTCTGAAATTTTCAAAAAGGTGTTTCTTTGGTTTTTCAAAAATATAAATTTTTTAATTTTTAAAAATCGTGTAAATCCACGATCAACATTAAATTTTGGATTACATTTTTTTTTATACAATGCCTCGTGCTGATCTTAAAAGATCCTGAAATTTTCAGGATGGTGTTTTTTTTGTTAAAAAAATATAAATTTCTGAATTTTGGTAAAAAAAAATTTTTTTTGTACCTCGCAGTTAAGTAAAGTTGAGCAATCATGTATTTTTATTATTTTGAGCAGTGAAAAGAAGTAAAAGTAACAGTTCTTTGATAATCAAAACAAAAATTCTTTTACCAAAATTCAAAAATTTATATTTTTGAAACAGAAAAACACCATCCTGAAAATCCCAGGATCTTTTGAGATCAGTACAGGGTATTATATAAGAAAAAATGGAACCAAAAATGTAACGTTGATCGTGGATTCGCACGATTTTTAAAAATTCAAAATTCTCCAAATTCATTATTTTTCAAAAAAAAATTTCGGAATATTTTTTTTGTTCATAGCCACAATTATACTCTGCAAGACGAACCCTTTAACGATTCTTTCGTAACTATCAGTTTTCGAGATATTTAAAAAATAAACTTGATTGATTCGAAAAATTGTGAAATTTTGAATCTTGCGTAACTTACGAAAAAATTTTTTTTTATTTTTTTTCACTTTGGTGAAACTTTGTTTTATTAAATATGAATACATACTTCTGAGCAAATTCCATCGAAATTGAAAGGGGTCGATTCCAACTCCTGGAATGACCCGTATATAATCAGTTTATCTGAATATAATCAACTTAATTATATAATTAGCATTTGGCTGTTATTGACTTTATTATTTATTTAATTTATTTTATACTTATAATTAAAATTGCATTTGTATTACCTGAATTAATTTCAAGATTTGTCACTTTGACGATGGGCTTCTTCTAAAAGACTCAGCCGTCCAAAATGTTTATGGTGTTGAAGTTATGTAAACGATGAGCGAAATTTGCAGATCAGAAACCAGTAGTGGAAACGAAACCACGATCCTCCTGGAGACTGGTTCGATAAGGACCGGCAGCGACTGGATTATTGTTTTTCTACATCCACGATCTAGATAAAAGGGCAGCTTAAATAAAATGTGGATTTCAGACCAATGAAAATGAATTTTAAAAAAATAATAATTACTTGAAAACGTTTGTCGAGAAATATCAATTTGGCCAGAAAAAGTTGTAGATGATCAGTAAAACGGGTAAAAGCGAAAAAATATATATGGACTCAAATTGAGACGAAATTTTATCGAATTCTGTGTCCCAATGTACCGAGTAGCGCGTTCCAACTATCCAAAAATTGGCCCTGCAGCACCTTTTTAAAGGTCGGTAGCCGATGATTCATTTCAATTTTAATGGAGGGGTGATTCATATGGGGACGGTATCGGAGTTTTTACGAACGTCGTGAGGATATGTGCGACACGTGTCTGTTTATCACTGTTGTCTTTTTTTCTTATCTTGAGTCTGACTACACCGAGGCTGTTAGAACATTGTCGCTAGCGATGTTTGCATTTGTTTAAAAAACACAAAATAATATTCCTAACAAGAAAATTCCTTCTGGTGCGATCCTCTAATTTTGATGTAATTTATATATGCTGTTTTACATGAAAATTCAAGAGGGACTTATTTTTCCATCTGCGGAAAACCCTTCTGGGGTCTCCTCATTACATGTCTCCTCGTAACCGGGATAAAATCTATAATCATGCGATACCCCACTTACCGACCGCAGGGCGATTGTGTTTTTCCACACGGCTGGTCACTTATCGACGGTCGAGTGGCTCCAACGTCGGTAAGTTACCGGCCAAGTTGACGAGCCGTAGGCTTGTTATTTGGTAGCATGATTAAAACGCTTCTACTTGGCAGAGATGTATTTCTGGTGGAGAAATAAGTGGTAGAACGGTAAATGTGCCTCAAATTCGATACGATTCTTTCCTCGCATTTCTCAGCAACCCCCTTAATCGCGATATCTAATCTGTCGTGCCATTTCACGCATCGCGGGACATCAGATATTCCCCTCCGAGTATCCTATAAAATATCATTCTTATAGACATGTAATGTACACGAGTGCTCGAGCGTCAGTTTTAATGTTATTGTTAATACTCTCGCATGCCTTCGACCCGTTACAACTCCGTGATATTTCGTCTCCTCCCGTTCCTCGTGCGGACCATAAAGACCGTGTAGATCGAACCAAGGATCAGGGAGTAGCTCTTTCGACGACAACGACGACGCCGTTAACCGCAAGTAGCAATAACAGTAGCCACTTTACGTCGACAAAAAAGACCGAGAGAGTGTAATAGCGAGAGAAAGAAAGCTCGATCTCAACAACCCGATCATTCCGCATTGTTCTACAATCGCAATAAATGTCACACGATGGAATTCGTGAGGTGTGCAGCACACAAACACACACACACACACACACACATAAATACACGCACACGTTTTCCTTCGCTCAACACAGCCTTCCCATTTTACTCTCGCTTCAACAGCACAAAATTCAAATCTCCCGCGCGTAAACCGGTCAGCAAATGCATTGCGGACCGAAATGGCCGCCGTACAGCTTCTTTCTTTTCTTCTATTCGCGCATCGACCAATTCCAGTCAGCGTCTTTTTTCGATACTATTTCTCATAGTAACTACATATTCTATATAGGTCTATCATAGTATCTACATATATTTTATAGGTCTAGCAGGCCTCGCCATCTTGGAATTGAACAATAATTTTCTTTGTTCCAACTCTTGAGCATTTTTCTCAAAATTTGTACGGATTATTCATCTTCTTTATTTTCCTTGTCAAAATTATCACCATTGGATAAATTTGAAGAAAATGAGAGGTACGTTAATCCCCAAAAACAGGTTCCTCAAATTCACAATTCCATTATCCTTGTTTTTTGTTCAAATATGACTGTATCCAAAATTTTTTCAATTTTTGTACATCATTTATTATTATTTGCAATCAGCGGTGAATTTTCCATTGAAGTAAAAGTTTGAAAACGATAAAAATAAAACAATTTTTTTTGTCCATTTTAACTTTATTCTTGGAAACCTCACAATGGCAAAATTTCAAGCACGCGTAACTTTATTATACTATTGTTCGACCGATTTAGAATTTTTTTTTCATACACAAAGATTGTGCCTTGAAAATAGGCCTTAAAAAATTTGCAAAAATCGATTGTCCGTCTTTAATAATATGCCAAAAATCGAAAAATTTGGAAGCTTCAACGATAACGAAGCAAATTAGTGAAAGTTGAAGTTGAAATCTTGTCTAGAAAATAAGGGACAGCCATTTTAGTGAACCGCCTCAATTTTGGCCAAAATTATTATTATTATTATTATTATTATTATTATTATTATTATTATTATTATTATTATTTCTATTATTATTATTGATATTATTTTTTTTAAGAAAAAAATCTATCTTGACTTGTAAGTCATTTTCTCATTTATTTTTCTAGCGGTTTCGGTGATTCAGACCCTTCCACGTGATAGTATTTAACTTAACATCGCCCGACACAATTGTTTACTCTTTGATAAGCAGATGAAAATAAATATATCGTTTCTATGTTGGTTAAAATTTCGAAGCAATTGAAAATTAGCTCGATACTCGATAATATGATGAAAAAAAAGTTTGTTTTTTCAGAAGTATATGGCATCGACACCCTACCGCATCTCTTTTACTGTTCCATTCTGCTATTTTTACAAATAGCTATCGCTATTTGTAAAGCAATAACGAAAGATATCCCCCCTTTTTCACAAAAACATCAATGTTTTTGAAAATATGAAAATATATTCCATACATTCCCCCTAAAAAAATTGCTATTGTCATTGTAATAAGAAGAGGTCTTGGTATCCGAATCTAACAAGAAACTTGTCCAATATTTATTCATCTCGGGCGCATTTGGTGGAAAAAATAAGACGGTATTTGTGTTGGAAAAATAAAAATATTTGTAGTCAGCTGTCGATCGATCTTGACAGATATCGAGGTACATCAAATAATACACACATTTTAAATTGCGTCTTAAAATTATTTATAGTGACGCAGATAACGCACGTGTACTCTTTTTTTCCACGATAAAAACATTTTTGAAAAACATCAGATAGCAGAATAAATTCGTTTTTTTCGAAAAAATTCAAATTTTATCAACTATTTATTGATCAGAGGAAATTTCGACGAAGCACAATGCCACAGAATCAAAAGCTTTGGTCTATTTCCATACTTTTTTATGCATTCATTTTTTTTTCCATTAACAAATGTCACTTTTTTTTGCATTCAACAATAAAAATTCGACTCAGCCATTTTCTTCTGCCATCTGCTTTTCAATTATACTCTTTTAGGGTCCAAAGAGCCATTTTACATTTACAACGTTTCAAACTTCAGTTCAACGCGATTGGATTCAATTTCCCGGAGATATAATCGAATTAATGGATATAATTGCGTCTTTGGGGCTCTATTTGGTCGATTAGATGGGATACATGACAAATACGAGAATGGGCTTCGCCGTGGATTTCAGAGCTCCCGATTAATTGGGGCGAGTTGCGGATTGAGGATTCCCATGGGTTTATACTTGGCACTAACATGGAAGATGACGACGGAGTTTCGAGTTTCCGTTATGCCCACAACTGAGATTTCGCACTGTGGAATAAGAAGCCTAATCTCGAGAGAAACGCGCTGGTGGGAATCCTCTTACAGAACTGATGGCGATATCCCCCCGTTCTCCGGGAAATAAGACGATTATGTCTCGAGTTTCAGCAAAA
Organism: Alloplasta piceator; assembly: GCA_946863875.1. Taxonomy (NCBI): domain Eukaryota; kingdom Metazoa; phylum Arthropoda; class Insecta; order Hymenoptera; family Ichneumonidae; genus Alloplasta; species Alloplasta piceator. Next base: position 60,499,170 of record OX333072.1, read on the forward strand.
TAGTTTACGCGAGGCTTATGTATTCGGACCGTTATGGAGGGGTGAATAATGTGACGACGAAAAATATTGCGAAACCAACCAAATTTCGTGAGAAGTTATGCTTACAATCGGGCTGGCAAAAAAAGGGTATTTTCAGAATTTTTTTTTAGGTAAATCGTTGTTATATATTTTCACTAGGGTTTGATATATTAACATTTAACATCAAAAGAACACTCGCTAATTTTTGTGTGTAAAAATATCCAATGATAACGGAGTTACAACAAATTTGTCCGGAGAGCACTTCTCGAGGAATTCTCGATTTCGAGGAGGAAAATTGACATTTTGCATCAATCCAATCAATCCTTCGATAAAATATTGATTTTTATATCCAGAAGAAGCTCTAGAAATGTTATAAAAATTGATGCAGCAATTTTTTATAACAATGGACGTTCAAAATTTTTTCAAAAATAGTTTTACTAAATATATTGTTTGAAAAAAAGTAATTTTTCAGCTTTCATAACCCTTCAGTAATAAGCCTCGAGTCAATTTAAATGTAGACTTAAATTGCACATCTACTTTTTGCTATTGAGTGAACGTTTACAAAGTGTCAAAATAAAAAAACGTTCCTGGCAAAATTACATTTTTTCATATAAAACATTCTTACCATGAGAAACTACAAGTTTCCATTTTTAGAACTTCATAAGGTAAATGTCCCAATTATTGAACAGCTGTAAGGACCTGGGGATTGAATTCGGTGAGAAAAAAATATAAAAACAAAAAAAACCCTCGCTTTCATGTTCAAATGATACTTTGATATTTTTACTTTCGAAAAATCACCCTTTAAATTATTTTTAAATGATTTCAAATGAAAAATAATAATAACAATGTGAAGCATGCAAATGTCCCAATTATTGAACACTGGAAGTGCATATCCCTAATATTGAACAGGCATGTCCCAGTTATCGAACAATCTCGAGAATTCTTTTTCCGTTCTGAAAATATTATTTTGGGTACAATATTGAGAAATAAAAGCAAAATCAAACACTCAAATAATCTTTTATTAATCATGTAAAAATACAAAAATATATATTTAGTCTCTTTTGACAGGTTTTTCATTCATTCGCATTTGGTTTATTTTTGCTTTTCAACTCGAACTTTATTTTATTTTTCTTTACAGCTTCCTCGTTTTTATGTTCCGTTTTTGTTTGATTTTGTCGCAGCTTTCTTGTTTTTCGACTGAAATATCGGAGAGCAAAAAATATTGAACATTATACATTCGTATTTTCAGGTTACATCTAGGTTATACCGTTTCTCTTTTTACTTTTCTTTTTATGTTTATTGTGGGAAAATACAAATAAAGAATATATTTGACGATGTTAGGGTTATTATTGAAAGAATAAAGGTAAGTTTATTCAGGAACTTACAGTTTTTGTTTGAATAAATCCGATTCACACGATCTGTCACGCGTTAACTGTCTCGATGTTTTGTTGGGTTTAATGACGCCATCTTGGAGAATTCGAGTGTTCAATAATTGGGACACACTGCATTTTCCATGTCCCAATGATCGAACACCGTATTTTTTAACAAATCATTATTTTGAACTTTTTTTAAATTGTTATTTGTAAGAAATGTTCTGAGGAACCTGAAACGCTTTTACTTTTTGAGATGCGACAGTTTTTGAATTTTTTATGCCCTTACGCGTGAAGCGGCGCGTCTCAGCAAAAACGATAAGCAGTCGACACGAGACGTCAAATCGGGTCACCTTTGCTGATTAAATAATTTTTTCTCTATCAATTAAAGCTTTTTTTGCGCAAGTAAGGTAACATTTCGATAGCTAAAAGTTTCATATATGTAATTAAATTTTTATAAATAAGTAATTGCATGCAGGTGAATGAGAAATAATAAAAATACAAGATAGTGTTCAATAATTGGGACCTGTTCAATAATTGGGACATTTACCTTGACACCTTCAAAACGTCCACTCAATAAAAAATCAAGCGAGCCATCGTGAGTACCAAAGTCAAGAAAATAGTTTCCGAATGGGGGACAAAAAAGGGGAACTTGCTCACACAATGGAAATAATGGCTGTACGTCCCATTGCTTTTCGTTTGTGCACTTTGAACGGGACATTCCCTGAGATTACAGCATCTTTCCGTGTGTATCCTCAACGCGATCGTGGAATAGATAGAGAGAACCACGAGAAAAAGGCCATAACTGTACGGAAGATCATAACGCTCGGGCAATTTCAGCGATAAAATCCTCGCGCCATCGGCATCTTCAAGATAGTCGTGGAAAAAGTAACTTGAGCAAAGAGGCGATAAATTCAGTTTTGGAAAGGGACCAAAGCAACCGGCAGATCACGGCACAAGATTCTATCGAAAGAAGAGAAGAGAAGGGCCATAATAATCGATGGCGCAGGACCATTTTGGCCATTTCTCGCTCGGAGCACCAATCGTCCCCTAACTTCCCATTTCTTGGTCGATTTACGAACCGGTACGCGTTAAATGGTCAACACTAATGTAGATTGCCTCAAGCGCGAGCGAAAAACGCCGAGAGAAAAAATGGAAAAAACATCCCCAGGCGCCGGATTGGACAGGTGCAATATTTCGAACGACGCTCAAGGTAAACCGGTGACCACCTGTTTCATTCGCTTGGAGCGTCTTTTGCTTCGCCAAGTTTTACGCCAGAGAGGGTCTCAGAGGGAAGCCTCGAAGATCGGTCTGCGTCCCACGGAATCGAGCGAAATATCCACGTCGCTTGACACGAGGATCAGAATGAAACAACGACGACGAAGCAGGACTCGAGAGAAAAGAGATATATCCTTCGACGAGACGGAAGCTCGGTCCCGGCGCCATTGCACATTCATTGCACACAAAGTCACGCGTCCTTCGGCCTCAGAGCTTTTTTTCTTCTTCTTTTCTCTGTTCGTTTTTTTTCCTGCAATAACATCTCGCGTGTGCAAAATGTTGTCCCGCGAGAGACTGATGCGCCACGGTCTTGTTCCCCGAGGAGGCGATCGCCAACGTTCCCCTTTCGTGACATGCTCAGAGAGGATTTAATTGCACATACAGAATCGCAGCGTGATGGTTTTGTACAATATATACGTGCATAGAGAGTTTTGGGGGCAAAATGGACCCCATAAGAAAATAACGAAACTAGGAAGCTGACTATATCGTTGGGCTCGTTTTTTTTTGTCTAAAAATACTTATTTATATAGTATTTGTTGACAAATTTATTTATTAGTTATTTATATATATTTATAGAAAAATTGGAGAACGCAAAATGGACTCCATGAGAAAATAACGCAGCCTGGAAGCTGAGCATAGTGTAAACTAGTTGCTTTTCATCTAAAAATATTTATTTATATATTATTTGTTTATTTGTTTATTTATTTATTTATTTATTTATTTATTTATTTATTTATTTATTATAGATATATGGGAATAGGAGGGGGAAAATAGACCCCATAAGGTAACCCCATAAAGACGTTGTTCCGATTTAAAAATACCGTTTCAATCGATTAGATTGTATGTCGAGAAGAAAAAATTCTCCTGGGCAAAATGGACTCCACACTGAAAATGTTCTTTTTTCGCAAATTCAAGTAAACGAGAAATCACGTTGAAAAGACGATTTTCTTCGCTTTTCACATCATCTCAATATCCAAGATACTTGAAACAAGCTGCTTGGCGTATTCTTGCAATAAAATTGTTGTCAAATTTCAATTTTAATCATAGCTGCATCATCAAATTTATTTTTTCTAATTTTTTTCTAATACGATGAGAATAACAATTTTTGGAAATTTCTCCAACTCTTCATAAGAAATTGTCATGAAAATATCAAATCTAGATCTGTTTATAATGATCAAACCCCGAATTTTTCTAATTTTTTTTATTTTCAATCTAATTTTGGATTATGTCCACTTAGCCTCCAGTGTTCATTTTGTCCCAACTTATAATAATACCCAAATTATACTGTTAAAATTATAATGAAACCAAAATTATAATCATCATCAATCCCCTAAATTTCCATTTTTTTTTAATTTTCATTTTCTTTCGATAATTTTAGAATATTTCGGGGTGTTTTTTTTTTCCAATTTAATGGTAATAAAATTTTTTGAAAAATTTTTCATCTCGCGATTTATTAAGCTATATCAACTCCAATTGTAATGACGATTCCCTCATTTTTGAATTTTTTGCATTCTTATGCTTTTTGAATAATTTCTGATGGCATTCATTTCGGGAGGAAAGGAAATCTGAGCAAGGAATTAATTACTGATTGCGAGACTGAGTGAATCGTCAGAATGTCAAAGATAACCGCAGATGAACAAACACACTTGCGCACATTGCCGTTTGCATTGAGGGAACCTTTGAAATTACATGCACTTGGATGCACTTGTCCGATCAGTGGAATCTCTCGATTGTGAGACTTGCACGTGCGAACGATCAGCGAAATGCGAGATAGAGTGAGAGAGAGGGAGGGCGGGAGGGAGGGAGAGAGAGAGAGAGAGCGAGAGAGGGAGAGAGGGAGGGAGGGAGAGGGAGAGAGAGAGAGAGAGAGGGGGGGGAGAGATTACGTTAAAGTGCCTCAGGACATGTAACGAAACCTTACACAGACATATGGTAAATCGAGGATAATGCAGAGAAGGGATGCATCGGATGCATTGTGGTCATCCACGCTTGATGGCACAACCGATCTTTCCACTATCAAGTTGAATGGAAATCTCAGTGCTAATTTCTACAGTCAGGGGCTTCGCGCTCTCTCGATGATCGTTCGATTATTCGAAGTAATCGAGTGATCATCATTTGTGGTAAATATGAGGATGGATGAATGAAGTTATGTGAAAAATTAAAAAAAAATCATTTCTATCGGACTTGTAACAACATTAATTTATTGATCGTAATTTATTATATTAATTGATAATATGTTAATTAGTCATAAATTAATTTATCAACATATTAATTATTGATACCAATTTATCAATTATTTTGTCAAATTTGATTATTACATTTGATAAATTAATTTATCTAAAAATTATTATTCATATTAATTATTAATGAATTAATTTATGAATATGTTGATAAATTAATATGTTATTTACGATGCAATCTTTTATTATCAGAACTTCACTTTATTTATTCAGGGATGTCACTCTTTTTTACATCAGCCAATCGCAATTTAAGAAAATACAATGAGGCTTATTTTTCAGGTGAAAAAATGTTGAATCATCAATCATGAGGATTTGGGAATCCTCATGATTTTTTTTAAACAAAAATTTTTGATATCAGAGAAAATTCTAATATTAGAGAAGAATTTCGTTCGAATTCCAACGGATATTTAAATAAAAATATTAAATTACAAAGAACTTAAAACTATATATAATTGAATTAATTAAATAATAAAGAACGGGTATTTAAATTAATTTATAAAGAATTTTTTTCAAAAATGACGTGAATGCTTTAACTTGTGCAAAATTTCAAAATATCTCAAATTTTTGAAAACGAGTAAAATTAGTAGACAAAGTTTTTTGCTAATAAATTTTGTCAAAATCGTTAAGGAATTAAAATTTAAGAAAACTTCGAATATTCTAAAAATGCCATGTCTCGCAATTTTATTAATATTCAAAAAATCTCATTGAACATTTTTTGCAAAATTATAGAGTCAGAAAGCTTCTAAAATTCGTGAAATTTGGAATACCTTTCAATTTACACAATTATTGAAATCTCGCATTGAAATTTTTAATATACTCGACATAATGATTGATCAATTTGAATCGAATCAATTTAAATTCTAATTATCCAATTTTTAGGTTTCCCCTTCCTCGATCAGTCGGAAACATACTCCCAGATTTTGCTCGCAATTTCCAAATTAATTTGCAATTTTATCACCATCAAACGAGAGAGTGAATTTCCATAGCGTTAATTATCTCCCAGAGGAAACATTTTCCCAGAAGCTTTTAATTACCAAACGAGAACAATAACAATCCGCGACTCAAGTAGCTCCAATCAATCCTGCATTTATATCTGTAATTCACGTAAATTCGGATATAATAATTAATTTGTTGGCCAGCATTATTCGATACGTCGATAATTCATTAAATATTAGTTATTCAATTAGCGGTTTCCCCAAACAAGTAAACATTATTTGTGGTTTTGCGCATTGATTTCTCTCTCTCTCTCTCTCTCTCTCTCTCTCTCTCTCTCTCTCTCTCGCACTCTCTCTCTGGAACATGTTCGATATTTCCTCGTGGAAAATTTTCAATGGCTTTCATACACGAAGATATTTTACAAATGACAACGCTATTAGTTGTTCAGCATATTACAGGCTGCCATATATTTTCCTTCCTCTCCATCCCCATTTCATCCCCCACTTCTTGCCCCCCCCCTCCCCATCCCCAATTCGGTGGCTCCTGACCGCATTAAATTTTGCACGAAGCCCCGATTTCGACATTCACGATTCATTACTGGTCCCTCGAACGTTAAGCGAATTGTAATGGAGATTTTAACGAGGCCATGATGGGGAAGCTCTCGGGAACGCCTTGCGGAATCGCTCGATAAGACACACGAGAAGATGGGAAGGCTATCCCGTATATACACGCATTTATGTCCTATATAAATTACGTATACAATAGGGTGGTCCTCATTTCAGGCCCGGACGAATTTTTTATCAGACGCCCCCCAAATCGACTCCAAATAATTCAAAATCAATACCCTAATTTTTTCAGAATTTTATCTAGACCCCTCCCGAAAAGAGGGTAGATTTCCCCATTCAAAATATACGTGTTTCGGCTATATTCTCAGGATATATTTTATTGTAAGTATATTAATTTTTGAAAAAATCTGTAACTGCAAAATTCAAGTGTTCATTGGTGCTACTATTTGAGGAAAAATTCACATTACCATACGGGTCAATCTAAACGAATTGTATGATAATGTGAATTTTTTCACAAATAGTAGCACCGATGAACACTAAAATCTTGCAGTTACAGATTTTTTCAAAAATTATTACACTTGGAATAAAATATATCCTGAGAATATGGCGTCTGATAAAAAATTCATCCGAGCTCCAAATAAGGACCACCCTAGTATATATTTATTATATATATATGAACTCGAGTACCATCTTCGCAAGACATTTGGTATCTTTGCGGTTATCGAGAGCGCGACTAACGAAAGCGGACGCGATCGTCGAAGATCCACGACGTTGGACGCTTTTATGTACCGTTAGAAGACAAACGCTCGATCAGGAAGCCAATTCCTGAGACTTTATACATACATATATTGTGCATCGTTTGTTCAGCACACACTGAGAAAAGTTTGAGGGATTTGATATAGTTGTAAAAGTCAATTTCGTTTTTCAAATTATTATATTAAAAAAACAAATACTTCTGGAAATACTTTTGGGAATGTGATCTTGTGGATTTAAATTGATTTTCAAAATTTTGAGGATCCAAAATTCACAGAATTATAGGATATTGTATTGAAATGCTCATTAATTGTGTAAATTTTTCTAGTCAAAGTTTTGGTTAAAGTTAGTTTAGTAAATGTTTATAATTAATTTTGTAAATAGATTAAAAAGATTATAAAGTCAGATTATAAAAAGATAAGATAATAAAGATTATGTAAATAAATCATTTTAATTATGTAAATAATATCTCTTTGCTTTGAGATACCTTAAAATCTAAGGCCACGGATTTTTTAAATTCTCGCAGCATTTTCCAAATGAATTCTAGAGTTTTTTCAAAAGATTTAAAAAATCCTTTGATTGTACTTCCGGTAAATACTTCCGTTAAAATTAAGAGTTTGGACAGTCTCCATTGTGCTTAATCTGATATTTCGGAAAATTCTTCGATCGCAGGATAAACGAATCTTGTTTTTTAATTTTATAATTAATTTATAATTAATTTTTTAAATAATTATTCGGTGATTATTCGGAAATTTTCCTAGAAATATTCTGATGTAAAAACCGCTAAAGTTTCGTGCAAAATTATGGATTTTCTTTTTTTGGGACATATAATGCAAAGTTTATTCTTTATGGGATCTGGAATTCACCGCTGTACATTTTTTCCCAGACTCCCGTTCGAGTCTCGAGTTACTAATCTCTCCGAAGTAGGATTAAAGAGGATCGGAATACGCGCTCCGCTACTTTTCTGGGCATTAAAGCGTAAAGTATACTCCCCGATCGTTGTACATATATGGGGCATTTCGGGTCAATCGAGAGCCTCACCAGAATCCCTTTCATTTTGGAACGCTTAGCTAGAGAATATTCCCCAGGGTTGAAATAGCATTCTACAATCTTTGCAAATTTTTTCCGAATTTTTGCAACTTTTAAAATGCACAAAGAACAAGGAACAAAAGTTTCTAAGTCCATTTTTCAATGAAAAAAAAAAATCTACTCAATTGTCCATGAAAGACTGAAACATTTGTTTTTTTAATTGACCCTCAGTTCCAATTAGCATTTTTTATGAAGCTCGAAACTTCTACGAAATAAAAGCTGCCATTTTTTCTATAACAAAAAAAAATGCACGCGTTAAAAAAAAGTTTTTCTTAAAATTAAAATGGAACCTTGATAATTAATTTAATTACGAAATTAATGTATCAATAAAATTATACCGATTTCACATGAAAGTTAATTATTTTAATTTCAAATAAAATAAAATAAAAATATTTTCACCGCATGAAAGTGAAATTTTGATAATTATATAAAATTGACCCACAATTCCATTTAGAATTTTTTTATCAAGCTCGAAACTTCTAAGAAATAAAAGGCTATCATTCTTTCAGAGATAAAAAAAGTTGCACGCTTCTTTAAAAAAAAACGTTTTTCTTAAAATTAAAATGGAACTTCAATAATTAATTTAATTATGGAATTAATGCATCAATAAAATTACATCGATTTTACATGAAAAATCATTACAAATTATCTTTCATATCAAAAAGTAATTACCAGATGTTTAAGAAACAAACCTTGTTTCAATTTCAAATTAAACAAAAAAAAATATTTTCACCGCATCAAATTTTGATAATTCATATTTTTTTCAATTTCTATTTTTCTCTCTAATATACCAACGCATTTTTAATTAATAATAATAACTTTCGTTCGATGCCAATCATTGATATGAAAGATGATAATTTCTGTGTAAGAAATCAGTTTCATTTTCGATGTGGTCTCAGATGTACGTTTTGCCTTATCAGTTTACCTTATCAATGGGGAGGATTCAGCGATGTGCCGAGGAACATCGTTCCTCTCTGCTGACACTGGCAGCGATATTCACAAACCACAGTCTTCCACAGAAATTCAGGCATTACGTGGTGCATTGCGAATGTGGTTTTCAATTGAAAGACGTCGTATCGTCGATTCCATCGTGCAACGTGTTCGATTCAATATGGGAATTCCCATCGGGCGATGCACTAAAATATTGGAGTGGGGGGGGGGGGCACATCGTTCCTCGTGGCGACGATCGTTCCATTTAATTAAGTTTGCGTTGTACTCTCTCTCTCTCGCGTGAGATCGTTATCGCTGACTTCCGCCACCGCGCGAGCGATTCCGCCTGTTAAATCGCTGTCGCGCGCGCGCCCGTGTTATGATGGAAGTCTGCTCTCAGGCGCTCTCGCACTTATCGCGTGCGAATCGCGAGAGGCAAATGAACGTTCCTCTCTTCTTGGCGCTTTTCGCTCGTCGCGACGGACAAAAGGGCACGATTCTCGTCCAAGAACGTTGAGGGAACGTTCCTTCTTGAGTTTGATCGTCGATGCTCGGGTTTCCGAGCGTTTCAATGCACGTCGTGCGCTGAATCGTTAGACACATGCGATTCGACTAACGAGATCGAACTTCTCGCTGTCCGTCTTCGGTACATTTTCCATATGCGCTTGCCTCTCGGCTTCGGCTCCATCCAACGAGAGACAAACCGTCTACGTTGCTCTCAGAGCACGTATATGGGGCGTTCCAGGTCGATTTGAGCGCTATGAGCGAGTTTGAGAGTCAGGGACCGCTTAAAACTTAATTGACACGAAAATTTTTCAATTTTTTAGAAGTGACGAATGATTTTATGCAATGTATTCGATAATCTCAGGCATTGATGACCAGAAAGTGATTATTGATGGATCAAATCGTACCAAGTAATTCGAGGATTAAGGGAGTACATCATTTTAAGCTTGATGCTTGAGATTTTCAAAAAATCGATTTTTCTTTTGGCTAGATACATTGTTTATACTTTTGAGGATATTTTAAGCGTTTAATTATTTCGAAATTTGAATTATTTCCAAAGTTATTTGAATTAGAAGCGCGTCAGAGCGAGAACTCGGGATTTGTTGGAACGCTTTTTGGAAGGATTCACTCAAAATGAGTTGAATTCGCATCTTTTATTACAGCTGGTATATTTAATGATAAATTTACTAATGTATTATAAATTGAGCTATTATTAAAATTTGCAATTGGCTTATATGTGCAGGAATTGACCGAAAACTTGGATTCTGAATGAAGATCCTTTGCCAACGCGAGAGCCAAAGAAGAGACTAAAAAGACTGAGAAATTGTAAAAAATCTGCTCAAAAGGAGTCACAGGACATTGCAGCAGAGATGAAGGACCTTATAAACGGTCCAGGAATCGCAGATTGAAGGTAATAAAAAAAAATATATTCAATTTCAAACTCTTTTACAAAATATATTAAGATCGACTCGACCGATTTCGTTGATATTTACAAAAAATATTCTTCATAATATTATTTGAGATGTAGGGATTTTTTAAATTTGAGGCCATATTCATGAGTTACAAATTTTTGTACCTCAATATTTCGATAAAAATTTGAATTTTTTTTCAAACCACTGTAATTTTTACAAACAAAAAATTGTAAAATTTTGTCCATGTGTTACGTTTTAGCTATCACCTTTCTGAATGAGCATTTTTTTCTCAGCAAGGATTTCCAAAAGGGAGTCCTCAAAGGCTCGTATCTACTTCATTTTTTAATTTTTAATTCATTATCAATTCAAATTGTTTATAAATTACTGTGTATGGGTGGGATATAAATATTATTTTATAAACTTAATAGCTGCGTCAAAATTTTTTATTGTTTTTATTATTGAGGGATTACATCATTTCAAATGATTATGAGATTGAATTCCAAGCCAATACTGGGAATTTCCCGTGTATGGGGACACAAGGCTCGATAAGATACTTACAAAACGGACTCTATTATATATATATATGTATAAAACGCATATATGCGTATATATAGACCCAGCATTGGTCAGCAGGCCCGGAAATGACCCTCTTCGTAGACCGCAAAGAAGTTTTAACGCGATGTACGACATACAGTCTCTCCGTACTCTGTTTTTACGATTGAAAGATAGGAACATCCGCGATGTACGATATACGTGCTCATTAAAAGAGGGCTAGTCAAGTACGGATGGGCCGAAGCAGAAAAGACTGAGACGACCAGCCAGAGCGATCATAACGTTTGATCGATAATTTTCTATGGGGTAAATGATGGTCATGGTCCAACGGACTGTCTTGAAGTTGAGGGTTGTTACCAAAAATTAGCAAAAAATTTAAGGACTGATAACGTATATTTATTTTGGATGTCTTTACAATTCTTCTCATGCTCTGAAAAAAATTATGGTTGTCCATAATAATAATATAATATATTTATTATTATTATTATTAGTATTATTATATTAAATACCATTGTGGCATACATTATGGTAAAAAAATATCAGCAAAAAATTAGGAACTTCCACAAAACTTTCTAATTTATTTTCCTCTTAAAAAACTTCGTTAATAATAAAAAAAAGTTGCATTTCATATTTCTAGCACAATTTTTGATAGAATCGAACCACTCTTGCAATTATCATGATTTTTATTTATTTTTCAAAATTTTTTTTTACTGCTTGACTGTTTGGAATTTTTTAGACATCGAGCCGAATCTGTTTTTACACAAATAATCGATTGTCCAATTTAGTTTTTTTTTTTTTTTTAATTTGAAACGAATCGATGAAGGCGTTTGGATTTTATCCAATTTTGGAAATTTTGGGGCAATTTCAAATCCGCCTGATGAACAAAATCTAAAATCCATGGCATTCTAAAACTTTTTTTTATTATCATTTTTTATTTTTGAACACCTTATTGCTTTGAGAGAAAGGCAAGCGAAGGAGGTTTGTTAATAAAAAAAAGGTTGCGGGAATGTTTTTTTTCCTCCATCTTTTTTTCGTTTATTGAAAACGCCAAGAAAAGAAGGAAATGAAAGAAAAGGATAAGGAAGCAATCTCACATTTTCACATTTTCATTTAATATTTATATTTAATATTTATATTCAATATTTATATTTAATATTTATATTTCATATATTTATTCTAATATTTATATTTTGCATTACGATCATGGTCGATCATTGAATAAATCGACGATGGAAAAATGGGAGTCATTTTTTTTTCTTTTACATCCAATTAGGGAAAATCCCAACGAGAATCAGCACGGAAAACATCGGGGATTTGGTGATATAAATTACTGTCTCGAACGAATAAACGTGTTTAGCGTGTTAATCCATTATAATACCCGCATCAATATCCTGTCAGATGCATTCGCGGCTCTCGGGCGATGCACCACCCACGTGCCAATTTTCCTCGGAGGGAGAGAGAGAGAGAGAGAGAGAGAGAGAGAGAGAGAGAGAGAGAGAGAGAGAGAGAGAGAGAGAGAGAGAGAGAGAGAGAGAGAGAGAGAGAGAGAGAGGATGCAAGCTTCATCCCAAAGCGCGATAAATGCATTATAATGCGCTCTCCTCTCCGAGCGATTGCCAAAGCGAGAGCAATTTTACTACGAGTATAATATTTATGCTCGCCATTTATCGGCAGAAAATACGACGGTAAAAAGGCGCGAGGTAAAAGCTGAGTGGCCGATTTGTCCGAATATAATGCGCGTATGCGTCATGCCGCCAGTTGCAAAATTTCATTCGTCACTCGAAACGATGCCATTTTGTTTTTTTAATCGTTACTCGTAGCCAAAATATTTGTTATTTATTTCCACTAAATATTAACAAATGCTACTGTCAAAGAAGAATTTTTTTTATCGATCGTTACTCTTGATTATATTGATGAAAAATGTCAATTTTGATCCCCAAAATCAAGACTCACTGTAGGCAGCCTCTATTTAGTTTTAATTTGATATATCAGGATCGAATAACTCAAAAAAGGTTGACTCAGATGTTAAGTAAGATTTGTTTGGTTATTTTGTTTATTCATTTTTATTCAATTATTAATTTCATTCATTTTAATTAATATTTTTATCAATGGACTCGTTCCCAGTGACGATTTCCCAAGGAAATAACGTAGGGGAATGTGGGGCAAAGTGGACACGCGAAAAATTTGAAATTTGGGGGCAAAGTGGACACGAGCTGGAACTCAAAATAATGTCAAGGTCATAAAATTATTACTTCGAATTCAGACTATATCTGCACGATTTCCATAACGTTTCATATACTGTTGAACAATATATTCAAAATAAAAAGCACAAAACACGGAAATCGTAAAATTAGAAATTTTGATTTTTACAAAATTCAAAGAACAATAATGGGAAACGAATTTCACGACTCAAAAGTCGATGAAAATGTAAAAATATCATGATTTTTTCACTAACAAAGTGAATTCATAGTACATTTTCCACATGGAAAAAATCGGAGCCAAAAGAATCTGAAGATTTACCTCGTTTTTTTAAATTTCATTCGAGGATCGATTCTATTGGCTTCATTTCTTTGTTTATATTGTTTAGTTAATATTTTATTCGGGCATAGTCGATTACAGTGTCTCTATTTTCGAGAATCGCCAAGTATAGATTTTTCTGCATCTGAGAAGGCGTGTCCATTTTGCACCCAAATTTTTTTTTTACAAAATTCAAAAGACAAGAATGTGAAACGAATTTCACGATTCAAAAGTCAGTGAATATGTGAAAATACCATGATTTATTCACTAACAAAGTAAATTCATAGTACATTTTCCACGTGGAAAAAATTAGAGCAAAGTGAATCTGAAGAATTACCTCGTTTTTTTTTTAATTTCACTCGAGGAACGGTTCTTTTGGCTTTATTTCTTTGTTTCTATTGTTAAGTTAATCTTTTATTCGGGCCTCGTCGATTACAGTGTCTCCATTTTCGAGAATCACCGAGTATAGATTTTGCTGCATCTGAGGAGGCGTCCATTTGCCTCCAAATTTTTTTTTTTTTTCAAAATCAGGAAAATCAGGATCGGGAATCAATTTTGGGACATGAAAGTAGTTAAAAGACCGCGTCCTTACCGATGAAAATCGTTGAATTCCTTAAATCTCCACTTTGCCCCACATTCCCCTATAATCAAAAATATATTTTTCAATATATCAAAAATATATAATTCATATATACCATGTATGAATTATGTATCCAAAATATATGCTTAATATATATTGGTGGAATTTGTGCTCCTGCACTTTGTCTATCGGCATCAGCAGCATGACGGTCTTAAGATCGTCGTCTTCAAAGTGATAAAGATCCCCCCCCCCTCTCTCTCTCCCTCCCTCTCGCTTATGCAATAGATAGGGCACAATGTTTTAAGTGCCCTCGTTACGTTAATGGATTTCGGTCCGAGAAGTTTAAGCCACACGCGCTCTCAAGGAAGTCCCGGCTATCCCAGAATTTCCTCTCGTTTTTCATTCAACCCCCTTTAGCCCAGTCCCGTGGGCTTTTCTTCGTGGATCTTCACGCGTCACGTCAATCAACCCTTAAAGAGGCCTCGTTCCATCTCACCCCTCGTGACACGTGCGTTTTATCGACGTTTGCATCGTGTTTTAATTCACGTATGCATTAAAACCACGGCTTTACGAAGACAGCGCTGGCAAAAGCCTCGGGATATGATCTCCGCTATTTTAAATAATATAAATTTCATACAATACCGTCCAAAAGTTTGGAAACACTCGCTCCGATTCCGCTTTGCACAAAAAAATTCACTGCTCTTTTAAAAATGAAGATATTTCAGTTCAACAAGCGGCGTTTCAATGGGGATATATTCAGCTTCATTTTTCTTTTTCAAAACAAAAAATTCGATTTTTTTTGAGCCCGGTGCGTCCCTTGAAACATGGTCGTTTTTTGGCTTTTCTTTTGCGTTCAAATCTTGGCGCGCAATCCATGAAATTTTTAAAAAACTATTTTTCGCATGATAAACTTGTGGGGGGGAGTATAAGCTTTAATTTCATTTTTTTTTAAAGTTTCCTACAATTTTTGTTCGCAAAAATATTCAGATTTTTTGCAAAAAGCGACCATATTTATAAAATGTCGCATAACTCTAAAAGTACTGGGTTTTCGGAAAATGACTAGGATGATGAAAAGTTGCATGCAATCATGCTAGATTCAATGAAATTTTTTCAGAATTTTTTTTCAAAATTTTTTTTTCTATAATTCTTGCTGTTAACGAGACATTTTTTTTATCTTAAACAATCGGTTCTCTTACCTCATCTACACCAGTTTTTCGATGAAAAAGCCATGTAAATGAGGTTTTTGGATGAAAAAACCGTGTAGATGACATAAGAGACCCGATTGTTTGAGATTTAAAAAAATTTCATTGGCAGGAAAAATTTTGGAAGAAAAAATTTTGAAAAAAAATTCCGAAATTTTTTTATTGAATCCAAAATAATTGTATGCAACCATTTATCGTCTTAGTGATTTCACAAAAACCCAGTTACGCTAAATTTTATAAATATTGTCGTTTTTTTCGAAACATTGAATATTTTTGCGAAAAAAAATCGTACGAAACTTTTTAAAAAACAAACCTGAAGCTTATACTTCCCTCCATAAGTTTTTCTCGTGAAAAATAGCTTAAAAAAATTTGCATGGGTGGTGCGCCATACTTCAACGCCAAACAAAAACCAAAAAACGACCGCGTGCTTCAAAGGACGTACCGCGTTCAAAAAAAATCGAAAAATTTTTTTGGAAAAAATGAAATGAAGCTGAATATGTCCCCTTTGAAACGCCGCTTGTTGAATTGAAATATTTGCATTTTTAAAGTGGCAGTGCATTTTTTTGTGCGGCGCGGAATCGGAGCGAGTATTTCCCAACTTTTGGACCACAGTGTATTTATAAATAAACGTCTACATTTTTATCATCAGCGGTTCAAGTTGATACGAGAAGTATTGATCGTAAAAAGAAGGAAGGAATGGCTTGTGCAGCCAACAAATCACTCGAGCGATACGTCACATTGGGTGAAAAAAGAAAATATCGAAGCCATGGAAATTCGTAATAAAAACTCGACGGTTTTGCGATAATATGCATTTTATACCGAAGAAAACCTTTCACAGTTCGCAATATCTTTTTCTCGTGATTTCGTGGTCGTACGAACGTATTGCAGGATAAGAAATAGGCGAGGAAGAAGAGAGTAAGCGAAGGAAGAAGACATCGAAGGGTGCAAAAGCATCTCTACCGGATAAAACTCTCCCACCCAACGACGCTTGGAAAATGTCATGCTGATGCATTTTCCTTCTGATAACTCTACCGAATAATATTTCTGCTAAACACTTTTTAAAAAAAGCTTCTGGAATCAACTCTACCGAATAACAATTCAACAGGCCCATTTCTACTGAATAAGAAGATTAAAAAGACCCCTGGAGGCTATTTTATGGTAGAGATGTTTTTTTATTTGATGATCGAGTGCACTTCGCCTCGTTATCCGGTAGAGTTATCCCGAAAGTTTGTTTTGCGGTAGAGATGTTATTTTTCCCATTTTTTTAAAGACACCTTTGGGGGAGTCGCAAAATGATGGATGTTTTTCGGTAGAGTTGGATTTTTGTAATATTATTTGGGGCTAGAGTTTTAACCGGTAGAGATGTAAATGTGACCGTTGAAAAAGCAATGAAAACGCCAAGCTGCGGACGCGATCTCGTCTAAAGAATTATGCTGATACATTTCTACCTTCTGATAACTCTACCGAATAATATTTTTGCTAAACACTTGAAAAAACAAGCTTCTGAAATCAACTCTACCAAATAACAGCTCAACAGGCCCATTTCTACTGAATAAGAAGATTAAGAAGACCCCTGAAGACTATTTTATGGTGGAGATGTTTTTTCATTTGATGATCGAGTGAACTTCACTTGTTATCCGGTAGAGTTTTTCCCGAAGGTTTGTTTTGCGGCAGAGATGTTTTTTTCCCGAATTTTCTCGGAGACATCTTTGGAGGAATCACAAAATTATGGAGATTTTTCGGTAGTGTTGGGTTTTTGTAATATTGTTTAGGGGTAGAGTTTTAACCGGTAGAGATGTAAATGTGACCGTTGAAAAAGCAATGAAAATGCCAAGCTGCGGACGCGATCTCGTCTAAAGAATTGTCATGCTGATACATTTCTACATTCAGATAACTCTACCGAATAATATTTCTGCTAAACACTTGTAAAAACAAGCTTCTGGAATAAACTCTACCGAAAAACAGCTCAACAGGCCCATTTCTATTGAGTAAGAAGGCTTCTGAGAACTATTTTGCGGTAGAGATATTTTTTCATTTGTTGATCGAGTGAACTTCACCTCGTTATCCGGTAGAGTTTTTCCCGAAGGTTTGTTTTGCGGTAGAGATGTTATTTTTTCCATTTTTCTTGAAGACATCTTTGGGGGAGTGACAAAATGATGGAGATTTTTCGGTAGAGTTGGATTTTTGTAAAATTGTTTAGGGGTAGAGTTTTAACCGGTAAAGATGTAAATGTGACCGTTGAAAAAGCAATGAAAACGCGAGGCTGTGGACGCGATCTCGTCTATTCCCTCGGTGAGATATTGCTTGGGTGAAACTTCGCCTATTTCTACTTCGTCCTTGCTTATGTGCGCCATGGACGCCAGGAAAGGACTCGAATTCAGCTCCTTCTCATCCCCTCCGAATGTTATACACGGAAACTCCCATTTTCTTGCTCTTTCTCTCTCTCCTTCCCTCTTCCTGGCAACCCCTCTCTCTCTCTCTCTCTCTCTCTCTCTCTCTCTCTTTCTCTCTCTCTCTCTCTCTCTCTCTCTCTCTCTCTCTCTCAGCAAAAGAAGTCCATTTCTACGGTAAAAACTCGTCTGCTGAGGGAATCTGCGCGTTGGGGGTGAAAGAGAAGGGGTAAATGCACAAAACACCATGGAAAGGGAAAATTTATTTTTTATTCAATTAATTTTTCATTCGGTTTGATTAATTTTTATTGAATCAAAATTTTGACTTCAATAGAATATTTTAAATAATTTTTTTAATTTTTTATTTGTGACTCACCCTTGAAATATGTAACTTTCATTTCTTTAAATATATTTATTAAAATATATATCTTTTGTTTTGTGTTAATTAATTTTATTAAAAATTTTAATAAATTTAAATAAAAATAATATTATTTTGGGACTATTTTATTTTATTTTTTATTTTGTTGAGAAAAAAGTCCTTGCTGAGAATCTAGGGGATGAAAATTGACATTTTCACCAAAATTTCTTTTTATTATTTATCAAGAATTTACTGTATTATATTCATCCAGCAAATTCACTTATTTTCCGATCGTTTGTTGCAGAATATTATGCGAGATATAAACTACCCCTATACGAATATTATCGCCATTTTCATCCCTTTACTTGTTGAAACTTATCACATCCTTTTTTCATGGTGGAAAAACATTTTGGGGAATCCTTTCGTTGAATAATATTCGATATTTATTGGTTGTCGTCATCAATTTTTTTTTCTTTCATCCCCTTTCTATCGTTTGCACCCTTTGACTTTACTCTCTCTTCTCCATGAGCACTCTTGGCTGCAAAAAAAAATCGTGAAGTATATATCCTTGTAGAAACTCCAGGACGAACGATAACGTGGCTCGTCTCATTTTTTTTATTGGCGAGTATTACATTTACAACCCTTTGGACTCTCACTCTCAAGTATTCTTCGTTGAAAGGGGGAGGAAGATTTTCCACCCCTCTACTTTTTTGACTTGATGTTGACCCTGGCTACAAGTTTTACCGTACAAATTTTTGGGTCCTACAAGGATGAAGCTGTTTTTAGCTTGATTTTCATCATTTTTCACCTCTTCACAATCTCACCTCTACAATGTATGGATCATTCCATGTCAAATCGACCAATAGTTGAAATCGACCTCTTTCAATTTCGATGAAATTTGGTCAAAAGTTTTCTTTGATCATAAAACGAAGTTCTACCGGAGGACATTTCTTTTTTCAAAAATTCAAAATGTCACGATTTTTTTAATTTTTTAAGTTTATTTTTTAAATATATTTTTTTTAAATAATGAAAATCCACGATCAACGTTAAATTTTCAGTTCATTTTTTTTAATATAATACCTTGTACTGATCGTAAAAGATCCTGAATTTTGAGCAGTAAAAATAACATGATTGCTAAACTTAAGGGTAACAAAAAATTAACATTTTGGAAAAAAAAACACCTTTCTGAAAATTTTATGATCTTTTAAGATCAGTACAAGATATTACATTTAAAAAAAAAAACCAAAAATTTAATGTTAATCGTGGATTTTCATGATTTTTAAAGATTCAAAATTCTCTAAATTCATCATTTTTCAAATTTGTTTGTCGGAATATTTTTTTTTCGTAGCTCCAAGTATACTCTTTAAGACAAACCCAGAACGATTTTTTCGTAACTGTAATAGTTTTCGAGATATTTAAAAAATTAACTTGAAAAATTTGAAAAATGGTGAAATTTTGAATTTTGCATAACTTTCAAAAAAAAAAAAAAAATAGTCGCGCCTCCTGCTCTCTCACTAAAGTGGCTGTAACTCGGTAAATTTTCAAAATTTTAACTCGAAATTTTGCCCACATATTTCTGAAAATACTTAATCTAAAGAAATGCAAGAAATTTATTTTTTATTTTCATAGATCTTTTTCATGACCCTTTTTTGTTGGATTATTGTCAATTTGTGATCTGCAACCCCTAATTTGGTATCAAGAAAATTAAGGGTTGGTGGCATTCTCACCCCTTTGCCTTGATCCTACAATCGATCGAAACCAAAATGCTAGAGAGAAAGAGAGAGAGAGAGAGGAAGTGAGGAATGCTATGGAGAGCTTCACCGAGATGTCGATGTCAGTACCGGAGTTAAGTAATTTGTCGTTGCCGATGGCTTAATGTTATCCATCACTGAGCGAAAATTTACGATGTAATAAGAACGCGAACCGACTCCTACGATCTGTCTTTTGAGAGTGCGCCTCTCTCCCTCTCTCACGATCTCTTTCTCTATTTTCTCGGTCCATCGACTTTCCTCCACGGTTCCTCTATGTCTTTCCTATCCCTCTTTATTCTTCTCCCCTCTTCCTGGAGCGCATCTTCTCTCAGGCTCATCCCAAAAAAGTTTCCCTCGCGTGCAACGTATCGAGAATCTTACACTGACAGTGGACTTTATATTGGGGAAATGTGGGGCAAAATGGCCACCATAAGAATATGCAAGTCCGAAATCGATCTAAATCTAAAAATAACTTCTCAAATCTAAACCTGAATCAGGGTGGAGATTCTATTTTGCAATATTTATAATAATAAACATTTAATTTTTATTTATATTAATAAGCAAATCAATATTAACCCTGATTATAATAATAATTTCCCCATTTTATAGATTTTTCAATTTTCAATTTTTTCCATTATTTTGGAGGGTGGCCTTTTCGCCTTGGGGTGTCCATTTTACCCCACATTTATCCTTACATATATTTATACTTGTAGTGGTGTGCGTGTTGGTGATAGATATATATATTTATTATTAGAACGGATCGACAGTGTGCTTTCGAAGCGGAAAAGTAAGCGAACTGGTGCGATTCTTTGCAATTGAAGCTTTATATTTTGTGGAGCAGCCACGTGAGACATTCCCCATCGAATAATCGATAATAAATAACGTGCATTCGGGTCGCTTTTTGTCGGATTCGGTGCCCGATTTTTCTACGATTCTAACTGTAAAGTTATTATTTTTCTCTAATGAATAATTATTAATAATAATTTTCTCCAAGTAATAATTTTTTTAATTTGATCACTTTCATTAATTTCAAAGGAGTCTAATTGAAGTTTGTGAAAGACCCATTTTTGGTATTATATATTATTATATAATATATCATTATAAAAATGTATATTGATATTTAATGCTATTATTTGATTAAAAAAATATATATTTTAACACTTCGTTGATGAAATAAAAAATTCAAAAGGATTTAGTTTTTGCGTCAAATGATCCAGTCCTTGAATGAAGAATTCTACAATGTATATAGGAGGCATTCCACGTCAAGTCGGCCACCCCATTTTTTGGAATCACCAAAAATCACATACAAATTTTTCTTGAACATTAACAGGGTTGAGACTATTTAGAGATATTTTCTACAGCCCGCATTTTCATTTTTTTTTTGTACTTTTTCAATTTTTTAACTTTTTCCATTTTTATTTGTTTAAATATCTTCTTGTACATTTTAGTAAACTTATTTATCAATGGACCCCTGTACACCGATAAAGTCTATTCAAATTAGAGTCAAAGGCTAGTCGCGTCTCTCGATTGCAAAAGAAAATTAATTTACCCTCTTTGGATACACCGACGTTTCTATGGCCAATGAATACTTTTTTAGTTCGATTTGGCTATGATTTTTGGGTATGAAGCAATGATACTGCTTTGTTTCTGGAATCGTCTTCGCAGTATCAAAACGAGATTGTTTTATTATTTTTCCCTGTCTACGATTAATAATGATAAGATATCAATATTTACACTATTTCGTTAAATCACTCTATAATGATACATTGTATCAATAAAAATGCATGTGAAGGAATGGGTTGTCTACTAAGCCAATTTTTGTATAGTCTGTAAATATACCAAGAAAAAAATTGTTAGAACTACAGACGAATCGAAGATGTTAATTCTGAGAAAAAAAATATCAAAATATTATTTGCTTCGAAAATGGCATATAGAGCTTTCGGAGGAGTTTGTAAAAAAATGTCAGTGAAAAGCACGTTGAAAATCCTAAATTTTATGTCCTACTTTTTATTTCGTACGATGAATAATTTTCGAGTTACAAAATGGGACAAACAAAATTTTTGTATAATTTTCTTGATAGTTAGAACTACTTTCTAAAAATTTGTATGCGATTTTTGGCGATTTCAAAAAATGGGGTGGCCGACTTGACCTGAAATGCCTCATATATATATTTTTTTTTAACTTAGTCAAAAATTTGAGAGAAACGATTTTATGAGATTCAAAACGCTTTATTTATTTATTCAGCCTTTAAAAAATTGCAGATAGCTTCCTTGTTATAATTCCTTCAACAAATCTGAGAGGTCAGACGTTGAGTTTATATGAAATATTCCATAAATAAATCTATATATATATATATATTCGTCCACGCCCATCTTTTCGATTATCGCCTAGCAAATTTTCACGCTGCATAAACTCCATAAATACGATACAACGTACCAAAAATACGCACATATAAATATATTTATAAATATATATATATATATATACATACGTATTATAGTTGAGAAAAGAAAAAGCAATATATATGTGACAAGCTTCACCGCAGAACCGGGCATAAATTCGTTTATCCCCTCTGCCTTCTGCGGTTTTGCAATTAACGCGGCGCACGATTTTCTCTCGCACACAAATAAACGGCGAATCTATAATTCCTTCGTGACATCGGCAATAGGAAAGACACACGCGGAGAGGAAAATGTTTAAATGCCTCCGACACACTGGTATTTAAATCTTCGTGATTAAATTATAATGGGATATATAGTATGCGTGTAGATAAGAGATTCGCGATTGAACATTATTTTATTTGTATGGAGAGAAAGTTGGGGCAAAATGGACGGTGCAGGCAAAATGGACACCATCCAAAATTATCGAAAAAAATTGAAAATTAAAAAAATTAGAGAATTAATTATTATAATTTGGGTTTAATAATAATTTGATCATTATAATTTGGGGCAAA
Organism: Alloplasta piceator; assembly: GCA_946863875.1. Taxonomy (NCBI): domain Eukaryota; kingdom Metazoa; phylum Arthropoda; class Insecta; order Hymenoptera; family Ichneumonidae; genus Alloplasta; species Alloplasta piceator. The sequence continues at coordinate 60,522,067 of OX333072.1, forward strand.
CGGACTGTAGAGGCAGAATGAACACCATCCAAAATTATCAAAGGAAATGTAAAATAAAAATAAATTAGAATAGAAATATTAATAAATTGTTATTATTATTTATAAATTAGAAATTTTGACATTATAATTTGGGTATAATTATAAGTTGGGGTAAAATGGACACTGTTGGCTGAATGGACACCATCCAAAATTTGCGAAAAAAATTTTAAAAATTATAAATTAGGGAATTGATAATTATAATTGGCGCTAATAACCCTAAATAAAAAAGAACCCTTCCTATGAAGAGTTGGTAAAAATTTCAAATAATTGTCATTCTCATCGCTAAAGAAGAAAAAACACCCCTAAATACTCTAATAGCATTGTAGTAAGCCACATTTACCAAAATACTTGGATAATCCGAGTGCCTAAGCAAAATGAGGCATTTGGGGCAAAATGGCCACCTCCATAAAAAAGAAAATTCAATGATGCAACGATTAAAATTGAAAATTGAAAAATATATATTCAATTGCAAAAATACGTCAAGCGGCTCTGTTCAAGTATCTTGAATATTAAGGGGATGTGAGAAGTGAGGGAAATCATGTTTTAACATTTTTACGCGTTTATTTAAATTTTTAGAAAGCAAAAAAACACTGTGCGTTGCCTTCTAGCTGCGTTATCTTCTTATCGGGTCCATTTTGCCCTCCCTTCCCCTATGTGTAGATAAAATAGTGTTCGCTTCGGAACAAAACGGCGTGAACCCACGATATGACCCTGGGAAGTGATGCAGGCAAAGTGAACAAGTTCCAACGGCGTCTGTTCGGGCGCGATAGGCCGAGGAACTTAATATACGGTCGCGAAAAAGCTCTCACTCCCTCGCGAGAAAAATGTAAGGCCAGAACGCGATTTCCGGCGGGCTTGGCGCTATTTTCACGATTCAACTCCAAGAATATGCACATATATGGGTTATTCTTCACTATTCATCCCAAAAAACATTAGAAAGATTCCTAGGTTATAATAAATTTTTGAAAATTTCAAAAACCGATGAAAAAAATCGTGCAAATTAAAAAATTATATTTTTTTATTGATTTGCACAATTCGTTAAATAAAATTGGTTTTTAGAAAAGAAAATGACGTCACAGGACAGATTACACTACAATAACAATTCCATCAAGAATTTCATCCAAAGAAAGCTGGAACTTTTATGATCTACTATGTTTTTTCTTCATCTCTTCCAAGATGAACTGATTTTTGCAACAATTCTAAAATGGCTAATTTCAAAAATCTGAAATATTTTTTTGACAGTCGTTCCAAGCTTATTGGGGGCTCCTGAAGCTTTGAATCTTTTTGAGGGGTCACAAAAATGAGTGACTGGAATATTGGCGAATGTCCCATAGAATCTTTAGAAATGTTACCACGGACTCTGATGCTGGTAACGAGCAATTATACGACTCAACGTGTCGCTGTCGCACGATATATACGACCAATGTAACTGAGGGAAGATCTCTCGAGTCAGAGAATGGTGGAGAAAGACGGAGAATTAATCCTTCGGTCTTTGACACTCTCCCTCTTTTTTCATGGCAGTGAAATCTCTCTTTTTATTTGTGTATGGGAATGTGGAGCAAAATGGCCACCATAAAAAACACATAGGGCGATTTTATAAGCTTGAAGTATTGTTTATGCCAAGAAAAATTGATTTTTCCAAAATTACTAAATTATTTAACTAAAATTATAAACTAAAAAGAACACCGAGAGAATTCGAAAACGAAGAAAATGACGCCTGAAAGAAGTCTGTATGATCAAAAACACGGGAGTTATGGCTGTTCAAAAATGTCTTTGCTGCGTACCCCCTTGAAGATTTTGAAAAAAATGACACTAATAAAAAACACTTAGAGAATTCGAAAACGAAAAAAATGACGCCAGAAAGAAGTTTGTACGATAAAAAACACGGGAGTTATGGCTGTTTAAAAATTTCCTTGCTGCGTCCCCCCTTAAGGTTTCGAAAAAAATAAAACTTAAAAAGGACACTTAGAGAATTTGAAAACGAAGAAAATGACGCCTGAAAGAAGTCTGTACGATCAAAAACACGGGAGTTATGGCTGTTCAAAAATTTCCTTGCTGCGTCCCCCCTTAAGGTTTCGAAAAAAATAAAACTTAAAAAGGACACTTAGAGAATTTTAAAATGAAGAAAATGACGCCTGAAAGAAGTCTGTACGATCAGAAATACGGGAGTTATGGCTGTTCAACCATTTCTCTGCTGCGTACCCTCTTAAGGATTTTGAAAAAAATAAAACTAATAAAAAACAGTTAGAGAATTTGAAAACGAAGAAAATGACACCTGAAAGAAGTCTGTACGATCAAAAACACGGGAGTTAGGACTGTTCATTATCTCATTCTTTTTTACCGCATTTGACGGTCTCCTTTGAGGGAATTCCCCCGTGGGGTCAGTACATAGAATTTCTTGGAAGCTGGAGGAATTTTTTCCGAGAATAACCGTGACCTAGTCTCGAGAACGGTCCGTCTCGAATAATCGATAACAGCTGCTGAGTGCTGACCTGCCCCACTGACCTATATAACGAAGGTTAGGTCTCAGTCCGACAGAGCGCGCTGCGATGCAATATCTTGCTCCGCCGATCGATTCGCTCGTGCGCATGCGCTGCTCTCACTGAACAACTGACGCTGGACGCAGTGACGCCGGCATCAGTTCGAGGGCCGATGTTCGACAAATTTAAACGTGTTTTTCGACTCATTGCTCATTGCATTCCGATATTACCACTTTTCCAGTGCTCCAGTTATCGAATATCGCGACAATAAGAGTCGCGTCTTTCCGAAAATTTTGCCTTACACAGTCGGGACGCGTCTCGCGCCTTTTTGTCATGAATTTTTATTTCTCGCGAATAAAATTCTTTAACAATTAACAAAGTCCAACTGCAGTGTTTATCCAGATACGCAATTGATTCCGTGAATATGGTAAAATGTAAGAAAAAAAGTGAAAGGTATCAGTATTTTTCTTCGCGATATTGAGAAAAAACATAACCTCGAAATGTGGCGCAATACCAATTTTTAAAATTATTATTATTATTAGCAAATAACTCGCAAGCTCTTATAATTTTACTTTAAATAAATATTTCTTTTGATTTTTCGTTCATTTGAACGTTCGAAACTTCGAGTACATCAAAATTTGCTAGAAATTACAGTTCTCAGCTGCGGATCTTCTAGTTTTAGAAAGCTAATATTTAGATTTTAGTAGAGTTGATAGATATTGAGTCATAAATTATTTGAAAATTACTCGCTTTTTCGACAGCGCAGTAATTGCTGAAAAAAATATTGTAAATAACAATAAGTGATTTCCAATATTGGTGTAGAACCTCAATTGTGCGAGTTCGATACGCACTTGACCGTTTTTTTTCTTGTTTATTTCACAGATTCGTAGTGTCGAAGTCAGCTGTTCTTCAATCGATGGGGAAAAAATCGCATGGTACAGGTGTTTACGCCGTGGCGAACAATACTTGTGCCCAGGTGAGTCTTTACGAAAAACATTTCCCTGTATTCACAAAAAAAAAAAAATCATCCCTCGCTTCAAATAGAAACCTCGAAAAATCACAAATTCTACCAATAACTCCATCTTTGACTCGTTTGCAAAGCGAAAGATTGCAACAAAAAATTAGGACGATTCAAATAAATTCGATTGAAAATTTATAAGAAACCCTACGAATGAAAAAAAAATCCTTATAGAAACGATCCTCATAGCTTCTTCCGGCTTTTTCTTCTGCTTGAAAAGTATGACTTCTTATCTCCGATATGCATTTTAAATGTTACAACATTCAAGATAAACATTGTCATAGAAAAATGGAAAAAAATTATAGATTTTTTTCTGAAAGGTGCAAAATTCAAAAATATTACAATCATTTCATCTGGCATTTGTTTGTGATTCTCCTTTCGCCTGATCTTTTGAAGTAACCATCTTGTGAAAATAAAATTCAACTTCAAGTTGTGATTTTTTTCATGTACTTGTAGTTAATAATTAATAGTTAATAGTTTGATGCTTTCAAAGTTTGAAGCTATGTCATCAATTTCATATGAGTGAAAAAAATCTTAAATAATCACATTTAACCTTGATTAGTTATTATATATTGTAATCGAAATATCGGCATATCAATATAATTGGAATATTAATGAAATTAATATTTAAAAATTTATTTGACTCATACAAATTAAAAATTTAATTTCAGTTGATGTTTGAAATGTTATGAAGTCTTGACGCTACAAAGAGAGAGAGAATACCCGGAAAAAATGGCAACGATCCCGGATATGGAAAATATCGAGAAACGTCACGAGCACCGAGATACAGCAGTACAGATACGTTTATATATTGGTACGTATATTCAAACGATCGAGGTGCAATAAATATGAATCCCGAACATCTTGGAGCACGATAGTGCGGACACGTGTGTGGGAAGTCCTGGGAAACAGTTCACACGAGAGATGAGAAACTCTCGGATGTGAAGAAATTTTTTATTCGCGAGTTCATCCGATATGCTGTTTATATGAGACTATACGTACATTTCTTTTCATCGAACTGGCTCTAAAACGTTTTTCTGAATAATTTCAAATTTTTTGACATTCTTCTCCGTAGGACTTTGACATTCAGAGACCATTCTTGAATGGTGAATTTTGTTGTCTCAAGTTTTTGTTGAAATTTGATATTAGAATTTCTGTAAAATCTAAAAATTACTCACATCTATTCAATGGGAGTAAAAATGTGGAGTAACCGACGTTTTAATTTTTTTTTTCTTTTTTCTCAACTCTTATCAAACAGCGATAATTTTTCATGTGCAGTAAAAAAATACAAAAATACAAGGATACAGACTAAAATAACTTTGTCAGGATAATTATGATTATTCAGAGGGGGAAAGAGGGAGAGAGTAACTGTAATTAAATTCAAATGGTAATTAAACAAATGATTGATTTTATCCTCACATATATAGTATATATATGATATATGTATATGTTTTGTATGCAGGTAGCTATCAGGGAGAGAGAGAGAAGGAGAGCTCCTGAACTATATGTGGGTCGAAAAATCCGAGAGCTCGAGCAATTACGGCTCGTTACCGACGAGGAGAGATCGCACGAAGCCATCACAAGCCACGTGTGTGGCAATGGCCTCTAAGCTGTCTGGCTCTACAGGATCAACACACATGTCTTTTTCCCATTCTTCAGATTGTACAAACGAGCTCGTGTTCTCGTACAAATATTTTGCAATTTCCCACACAGAGAACTTCCTACTTAAAACCAGAAGGAAAAAAAACTAAAATTCATGCAGAGCCAAGATTATGCTTTAAAGCACCCCACAATCTTATCGCAATGATAGAATTTCCATAAAAGATTTTACCATTTTCAAATATTTGGCCATTTTCCCACAAGAATAACGTCCTGCTTAAAACCAGAAGAAAAAAAACTAAAATTCATGCAGAGTCAAGATTATTCGTTGAAACACCCCACAATCTTATCGCAATGATAAAATTTCCATAAAAGATTTTACCATTTACAAATATTTGGTCATTTTCCCACAAGAATAACGTCCTACTTAAAACCTGAAGAAAAAAAAAACTAAAATTCATGCAGAGTCAAGATTGTCCGTTGAAGCACCCCACAATCTTATGGCAATGATAGAATTTCCATAAAAGGTTTTACCATTTACAAATATTTGGCCATTTTCCCACAAAAATAACGTCCTACTTAAAACCTGAAGAAAAAAAAACTATAATTCATGCAGTCAAGATTGTCCGTTGAAGCACCCCACAATCTTATCGCAATGATAGAATTTCCATAAAAGATTTTACCATTTACAAATATTTGGCCATTTTCCCACAAGAATAAGGTCCTACTTAAAACCTGAAGAAAAAAAAACTAAAATTCATGCAGAGTCAAGATTGTCCGTTGAAACACCCCACAATATTATCCCAATGATAGAATTTCTATAAAAGATTTTACCATTTACAAATATTTGGCAATTTTCTTACAAGAATAACGTTCTGCTTAAAACCAGAAGAAAAAAAACTAAAATTCATGCAGAGTCAAGATTATCCATTGAAGCACCCCACAATCTTATCGCAATGATAGAATTTCCATAAAAGATTTTACCTTTTAAATATATTTGGCCATGTTCCCACAAGAATAACGTCCTACTCAAACCCAGAAGAAAAAAAACTAAAATTCATGCAGAGCCAAGATTATGTTTTAAAGCACCCCACAATCTTATCGCAATGATAGAATTTCCATAAAAGATTTTACCATTTAAAAATATTTGGCCATTTTCCCACAAGAACAACGTCCTGCTTAAAACCGGAAGAAGAAAAAACTAAAATTCATGCAGAGCCACGATTATCCTTCAAAGCACCCCACAATCTTATCTCAATAATAGAATTCCCATAAAAGATTTAACCATTTCTAAATAATGCCATTTTCCCACAAAAAGAACGCCTCTCTTTGAACCATCTCAGAAACAAAATTAAAATTCCTCAAGATCCAAAATTATCCTTCGTCCCACGATCTTCCACTAATGGAATTTCCATAATTGCCCCAATTTGATCAAACTAATTGGGTCAGTAGTTTGTCTGTTTGCAGTACAACATGCAAGACATCACGAGCTTGGCCATAGATGGAAAGTAATTTGCAAAAAGACGCGAAAGTGCCGCAGAATTTTGGCCTTCGCACACTGTCATCAATCGTGTCTGGAAGGATAAAATCCACATCTTATTACCTGTGGGCACGTGGACCAAAGACTTTGGCGTCATAGTCGAGGGTTCTCGAGAATACAAGAGCAATCAGGCGTGACATCGCTCGGGGTACCATTTTTAAGCCTGTTATCGTATGGGCATGCTTATTATGTTATATCGGCTCTGAAGTATAATCGTCTCGTTCGAATACCGACCGTAAATACACGTCGCACACACAACACCATCGGAATAATGTGTCTGTCAGAAATTTCGCAATCCTACAATCACGCTAAACGAGATCGCCGAACGTTTCGTGGGTGCGGAATTGTGTAAAACGTCGTGAAACGCCTGTCCGTCGATATAACTTCTAATGCGGCAATTTCTATTCAGTCAGCATTTCAACGAGGTCAGCTTCCATCTTTGTACTTGCACATATCCATAAGGATACGTTATTTATCTTGATATATGTAACGATGGAACACATTATTACACTCTGGATTAGACCAAATGCCATTTCTAATGCCATTTAAGGGGCTGTACGCAGTCAGGATTTTCAAAAAATTAATTTTTTTATTTCATTTTCTCAATGTATATTACAATGATTCAAAAAAGCGACTATTTTTTGTTTTTCGAAATAGCATATTAAATACTTTCGAGGAGGTGAAAAAAGGTGCCTGTTAAAAGCAGAGCTCTTGATATAAATATTCAGATATGTCTTGTCGCAAATTTCGATGTCCCATTTAAATAACAGGAAAAAAAAATCTTGTAGGGAATTGAACGCTCTACAAAAAAGGTCTCCTATGATTTTTTAATAAACTCACTTTTTCAAAAGTTATTCACAGGAACCCAAATTTAACTTTAACCTTAAATAACTTTTGAAGGAGTGAGTTTATCGAAAAATCATAAGAGATCTTTTTTGTAGAGCGTTCAATTCTTTACAAGAATACGTTCCGTTTATTTTGGTACATTGTCTCGAAGCCGAGATATAAAATCTCAAAGTTTGATTTTTTTTTCCTGTGTTATTTAAATGGGAAATAGAAATTTGCGATCAGGCATATCTAAATATTTATATTAAGAGCTCTGCTTTTAACAGGTATCTTTTTTCACCGCCCCGAAAGTATTTAATATGTTATTTCGAAAAACGAAAGTCACTTTTTTTAAAATCAGTCTAATGTACATATACTTAAGTATATACACACAAAAATTTATGTCAATCTGACAAATATTTTCGAAACTACAGGCATAAAAATTACACAGGTTAAAAATTGATATTTTGCTTATTCCTTTGATCAAATACCAGATTATGACTTGTATTAAAGAAATCATTTTTATTTTGGATGAACCAATCCAGAGAAATCATGCTCACCGCAAAACGCCTTTTTTGAAGGTCCTGGAAATCGACTACAGGAGCTTCGAGAATTATTATTTTTAAAAAAGAAAAATTTTGAAATGAAGTTAAAAGTTACAAAAATATAGATGTATAAATTTTTACGTTGATAAATTAAAATGTCTTTCCGAGAAAAATTCTTGAAAAGTCGCTTATTTCGGCCTCCTGACTTTGGGAAATCAGACCATCACATCAGACGTTGGGAAATTTTTTGGGTATTTTCCGTATGTAAAAACTTACGATTTGATAGAACGATTTTTGTCATTACACTCAAAATTTGGTCAATGATCAATGATATTGGTGTGCGCCAAACTCGAGGGTCACCCTCAAGATCCGCCATTTTGGTTCTCATTAATATTTCTAAAATTTTCAATATTTCGAGCAGGTGTGATTATTTTTTCAAATTTCAATTTGAGTTTCAATTTTAGTTTATTCATTTTAGATACTTTGGCTTCAAATAGGAATTCCAAAACGACTATTTTTTAGTTTGATACTTTTGTGATCAATTTTTAATTAAAGTCAAGAAAATAATTAAGGAAAAATTCAATAAAGATTCAATATCAATATTAAAGTTTGAATGTCAAGGGAAACTTTAAAATTATTTGAAAATCTGGCATTGGAAAATTCGTACAAACGAGGGAAATTTATTTTCACGAAACGATCGCGAATAGACATTTATACGTACGAGCGAAAATCGGAACGAACGAATTCCATCTGGCAACGAGCCGCGATTTACATACAACAAGGCACCGCAATGATTACTCCTGGAATACATTAACCTGCATGCTCGCAGAGATCCAGGCACGAGAACGGACAGTCGTTTATGTTATGACAGCGCATCGTGAACTTATCCCCACTCTCGTTTGTCTCTTATATCGATATTCGTTGACCCGTTTTTAATAGGAAAAGTATATTAAAGAATAGAAAAAAATAGGAAAAATTATTACAAAAAATGTCTGGATCAGGAATTAAATTCACCCTTGTTAACAATTTTTATTATCCATTATTATTATTATTGCGGAACATCAATGCATTATTATAATCATACAAAATAATCACATTTTTATCACCCAAAATTATTATTCGCACGCCTGTTGACACGCTTTTTTACTCTCGAAGTTATTGTCATTTCCGTCGCAACCGCCATATTTAAACGGCTTACATTTTCCAGAGATTTCGTTGAAGGCCCATTTTGTAAAAGATCCTCTGCAGGGTCCAGTCACGATCGAAAGATTGCAAGCTTGAAATTTAAAACATTGGGAAAAAAAAACATAAATTTTATACGACGTTTTAAAATTGTCGGAGGTAATCTTTACAGTGGAGTCAAGTAAATGGATAATTCAAATTTGAAAAAAAAATCGGTAGGGAAGAGCGGGGAATTCTCATTACGGAAATTATATTATTCAAATATTCGACAACCAAATGAAGAGCTAAAAAAAATCAGGCTATCAAATATAGTCAAAGCGAAAATAGAATTGTTATTGTAGAAATTAAATATTAATTTTTATAAAATATTCGATATTCGAGGCATTGAAAAATGGAATTGATAGACAATCGAAATCAACAGACCAATGAAGACTATTTAGCGTGTAAAAAAATTACAATTTTTCATAACATTTGACTTGCTGCAAACTGAAACAGCTGCTTAATAGGAAACTTACGATATTCTGTCCCTTCCGTGGATCCCAAAATCAATCCAACGAATCCAACGATCAGCAGAGCAATTATTTTCACATTCATGATCGAATTGACACGATCTTAAAAATTGGAAAATTCTATAAAAATATTAAAGATTCTTTAATTAATTATACACTCAGTCAAAGAATTGAAGGAACAGCATAATTTTCGAGATTTTTCAGCGATTTTCCAAAGGCTGTAACTTTGTTAATTTTGGTCGTAAAAAATTTTCAAAAAAAGCATTTTGAAGCTTGAATCTTCTGGTTTTGGAATCTTAAGTCAAAAAATTTTTGTGGGCATCACCCTCGACGCAGTCGAAAGAAATATCACGGTCAAAATTTGCTCGAAATTTTTGCTTTTTCCAAAACAGTCGATGGGCTCCAAAAAAAATTTCCGAGCTTAACCAATCTATGGATCGTTTAGCTGAATTCTTTGGCTTCAATTTGCGTTTTTTTTTATGTTTGTTCTACGACTATTTTTCGCTGAGATATCGGCGATTGAACAAAAATTCGTCTTTTTTTTTTAATCTTCGATGTCTCTGGAACTAATGATCGCACAGCGAGTAAACGGTAGGTTTCGGAAACTTGAATCTATCTCTCTATAAGTGCCTGTTATTGTCATAAACGAAAAAAAATTGTTTCCATGCTTAATTTTGGCTTGAAAAAGTCCAAAAAATTAGTTTTTTTTCTTGTTTTAGAAAATCTACCACAACTTTGCAGATATTGCGAAAATACCAATGTTTTAAAGTCCTTTTTTAGCTCAATATGTACCTAAAAACCATGCCAATTTGCAAAACAATCGGTCGAACCGTTTTTTGTGACCGAATCATCAAACTTTTAGAAAAATTGACGGAACAAGTTTATTGATCCTTAATGACCAATTCAAATTTCCGAAACCCACCGTTTACTCGCTGTACGATCATTAGTCCCAGAGATATCGAAGATTTAAAGAAAAAAAAAGAATTTTTGTTCAATCGCCGATATCTCAGCGAAAAATGGTCGTAGAACAAAAATAGAAAAAAGGAAATTAAAGCCAAAGAATCCTGCTACACGATCCATGGATTGGTTAAGCTCGAAAAAAATTTTTGGAGCCCATCGACTGTTTTGAAAAAAGCAAAAATTTCGAGAACATTTTTACCGTGATATTTCTTTTGACTGCGTCGAAGGTGATGCCCACGAAATTTTTTTGACTCAAGATTCTAAACTTAGAAGATTCAAGCTTCAAAATGTTTTTTTTTTATTTTTTATTTTACGACCAAAATTTGCCTTTGGAAAATCGCTGAAATATCTCGAAAATTTTGCTGCTCCTTTAATTTTTTGACTGAGTGTAATATATTAATTATGATGTAACAATTAATTAATATGATTATGACGTACCGAAATAGTCTCGTTAGTCAAAGCTATTTTTTTTTCTTCACGACGAATCTACCGGCTGTGCAGTTGAATGTTCAATGATTAGAGAATTCGGATCTCACCTCTACATAAACGAAAATCTTATCAAACAATTGCTAGCTGTCAATGTCATGCACCGCCGAAATCAAGTTTGCGCTCACAAACGTGACCTTACTTTTTTATTGCTGATAGTAGCAGCGAGAACGAGATAAGCAACGATTCAAAGGAGATGGATTGTCAAGACGCGGATGTGTTCTTGCTTAAAAGGAGGGTCATCACTTTTGTCGAGATATGTTTATCAATACTGATTTTTTTTTTACGGATTGCTCTAATAGCTATATAATAAACCCCGGAGTTTCAAGGTTGTCTTCACCGTTTTGGAGAAAAAAAATATTTCATACTTTTAACATTGTTTGTTATGGCAGATCGTCGATCGAGAAAGTATTTCCACGTTATTTAGCATCATTAATATGTTAACTTGGTAATCAAATTAATGAAAATTATAAACGATATCTTAATGATGATATATGCAAAATATCAAGACCCTGACCTTCACGGTTATTTTGCAATAAATAATTATTCAGTCAGAAACATCGAATTTCGCCCACGAGTAGCGAATCACGAATATCACGAATTCTTAATTTAGCATTGAAAAATTTCTGCTTCCTTGAGTCGCCCGAAAAAGGTGATGATCCTCCTTAAGATATGGAAAGATTGCTATAAAAGTTTATCGATGGATTCAGTGGAGACTGAAATTTGTTTGTAACAGTTTTTTTTTATATCAAGGTCTGGTAACATTTCATATAATATTTATTGACGGTTTAGCGGGTTAAATATTTCTCACAGAAGGATTCTCAAGATTTCGTTATCTACAAATTTTAATTCATTGTCAGCCTTATATTTTCATACATGGATAAAAATTCAAAGCTTCTCGGAACTCTTTTCGTCCGTCGATTGTATTGCAAAAAAAATTTCGTCATTTAGTTCAATGCAAAAAATTAAAAAATATGATTTATCACGATTTTGCAGGAGCAGAAATCTTTCTCTGAGAAATGAAAAACGGCCTGATTATCTAAAAATTAATTATGGTCAACAAAATGAGGAAGGAAAACTGTGCGTTGCACGCTTTATCTAAATAAAATTGCAGATATATTACAAAAGAAAATTTAATGAATCGAATATATACAGATAACGCGAGTTTCCTTGTTTTCCATTCAGACGGGGAACAAGTGGCAATTAATAATCAAAATATTCTATGAAATTAGTGTTTTTCGAGTGCAAGACTCAAAAGTTCGTTCATCGATGTCAGTAATATTCGTGGATCCTCCACAAGTCCAGCGCCAACCATCGCACTCGTAAACAACTGAAAAAAAAATACACGAGCTTATCCATCGTGATCCGAATCTCCAAAAATTCTCAGAGCACTCGAAACTCATTGACTCACTTGCAGAGTTGCGAAATTTTCAATGAAAAAGTAATGCATTAATCATTACTTTTTTAATGGCTAATGGAAATAATTTCCATTAACCATTAAATGATGATGGTCAATGGGAATTATTTTCATTATCTGTTAAAATTTAATGGCTAATGGAAATGATTTCCATTAACGATTAAATGTTAATGGTTAATGGTTAATGGAAGTTATTTTCAATTATCAATAAGAGATAATGGTTAATGAAAATTATCTCCATTAACCATTACGCATTGATGGTTAATGAAAATAATTTCCATTGATCATTTAATGTTACTACCATTTTAATAAAATTCAATATCAATGGTTAATACCAATAATTTCCATTAACCATTAACATTAAATGGTGAATGGAAATTATTTTCATTAACCATTAACATTCAATGGTTAATGGAAATTATTTCAATTAATCAATAAGAGTTAATAGTTATGGAAAATGTAAATGCATTAAAAACAGTAATGCATTATTTCAATTATTTGCAACCCTGCTCACCTGTTGCGTGAGAAGATCCGCCAGTTTGGGGTCGCTGCTTATGAGCTTCGACAATTTTTTGATTATCGGATGATTGGGATTTATCTCCAATCGCGGCTGTAGCAACCTGTAACGGTTTTCCTCGTTCAGTTGATGACTCTGCGTGCGAACAAAGTGTCTCGCACTTGCCATATCCTGGACCGTTATGACGCAAGGATGAGTCTCGAGACGTTTCGTCGTTTTCACCTCGTACGCTTTGTTCGACAATACTTTCTTCATGTGCGACAAGAGTTGGTCAATCTCCTCCCGATTAATTGAGGCTGAAGCAGGATTAAAATTCGATGGAATTAAAGATACAAAATTTAAACCAAGATTATCATGATAAACACTTCTGAGATTTTATTGCTCATCTCATTTCGAGTACTTTAGTATGAATCAGAATTAAGAATATGGGTCATTCCATGTCAAATCGACCAAGAGTTGGAATTGACCCCTTTCAGTTTCGATGAAATTTGATCAGAAGTTTTCGTTTTTGATAAAACGAAGTTCTACCAAAGGAAAAAAATTTAAAAATTTTTTTTCGAAAGTTATGCAAGATGCAAGATTTCTCAATTTTTAAAAATTCAAGTTTATTTTTTAAATATCTCGAAAACTATTATATTTACGAAAAAATCTCTCTAGGTTCGTCTTGAAGAGTATACTCGTGGTTACGAAAAAAAAAATTCCGATACAAATTTTTGAAAACCGATGAATTTTGAGAATTTTGAATATTTAAAAATCGAGCAAATCCATTTTCGACATTAAATTTTTGGTTCAGTTTTTTAAATGTAATACCTTGTACTGATCTCGAAAGATCCTGAAATTTTCAGAAAGGTATTTTTTGTTTTTTCAAAAATATTAATTTTTTTATTTTTAAAAATCGTGTAAATCCACGCCCAACATTAAATTTTTGGTCAAATTTTTTAAATATAATACTTTCGACTGATCTGAAAAGATCCTGAAATTTTCAGAAGTGTTGTTTTGTTTCAAAAATATAAATTTATATTTTTGAAACAAAAAAACACCATCCTGGAAATTTCAGGATCTTTTAATTTCGGTGAAAAATTTCTTATTTTACCAAAATTGAAAAATTTATATTTTTTAAACAAAACACACCATCCTGAAAATTTCAGGATCTTTTACGACCAGTCCAAGGTATCATATAAAAAAAATTTAACCAAAAATTCAATGTTGATTGTGGATTAACACAGTTTTTAAAAATTCAAAAATTCATATTTTTGAAACAACAAAAAACGCCTTTCTGAAAATTTCAGGATTCTTTAAGATTAGTATAAGGTATAATATAAAAAAAATGGAACAAAAAATTTAATGTTGAACTTGGATTTTCTCTATTTTTGAAAATTCAAAATTTCCGAATTCATCATTTTTCAAAATTTTTTTTCGGAATATTTTTTTTTTCGTAGCCCCCAGTATACTCTTCAAGAATTCTTCAAGAATTCTTCAAGAATTCAGAACGATTTTTCGTAACTCTAATAGTTTTCAAGATATTTACAAAATGAACTTGAAAGATTCAAAAAATTGTAAAATTTTGAATCTTGCATATCTTTCGAAAACAAATTTTAAAATTTTTTTCCTTTGATGGAACTTCGTTTTATTAAAAACGAAAACTTGTGATCAAATTTCATCGAAATTGAAAGGGGTCGATTCCAACTCTTGGTCGATTCGACATGGAATTACCCATATGATTTTACACATCGTAATTTAGTGTTTGTCCTTGAAAGAACGTTTATCAATACTCACGAAAATCATCGTCCTTGCTGGTCTCTGTGTCCTGTCGCATTTCTTTTTCCACCGATGTGAGATTTCGGGAATTGTATTGTCCAAGCTGCATAAGGACCAATTCGTCATATGGCTCGTAGCAGAAAAGTACCTCGAAATTTCGTCTCTTGAACGATTCGTAATAGGGCGATTGCTCGGCAAGGGCTCGGCTGTACAAAAAATTCAAATTTTTCGAAATAACTTTCGAAAAAATAGAAATATAACAGAGCTGGGCAGTACTTGAAAGTACTCGGTACTGGCCAGTACTTGAACACCTGAAGTACAGTACTTGCAGGTACAAAATACTTAAAAAGTACTTCAAGTATTGTACTTACATTTTTCAAGTATTTCCTGTACTTGAAAATTTCAAGTACTTTTCTGTACTTGAAGTAATTTTTTTCAAGTACAAATATCAAGTACTTTTGAATGTGTCTTGCTGATGGTTGCATCAGCAAAGCCTTTGAATATGGGTCATTCCATGTCAAATCGACCAATATTTGGAATCGATCCCTTTCAATTTCGATGATGTTTATTCAGAAGTTTTCTTTTATCATAAATCGAAGTTCTAACGAAGGAAAAAAATTAAATTTTTTTTTCAAAAATTCAAAATTTCACCATTTTTTCAAGTTTATTATTTAAATATTTCGAAAACTATTATAGTTACGAAAAAATCGTTCTGGGTTTGTCTGAAAGAGTATAATTGAAGCTACGAAAAAAAAATTCGAAAAATGAGACACTGGGAGAATTTTGAATTTTCATCAATCGTAAAAATCCAAGTTGCCCATTAAAATTTTGATTCAATTTTTTTTATATAATACCTTGTACTAATTTTAGAAGATCCTAAAATTTTCAGAGACGTGGTTTTCGTTTTTTCAAAAATATGATTTTTTGAATTCTTAAAATTCGTGTAAATCTACGATCACATTAAATTTTTGGTTTAATTTTTTTTATACAATACCTTGGATTGATCTTAAAAGATCTTGAAAGTTTCAGGAGAGTGTCGTTTTGTTTCAAAGATTACAAAATCCTGAAATTTCCAAGATGGTGTTTCTTTTGTTTTAAAAATATAAATTTTAGAATTTAGGTTAAAAAAATTTTTTTTTTCACAAAACTTTTTAATAAATTACAAAATTCGTTAATAACAAAAACTTCTGACCAAATTTCATCAAAATTGAAAGTGGTCGATTTGACATGGAATGACCAAAGTACCAAAATTTACGAGACGTACCCGAAAATTTGAAAAGTACTTGATACTTGGTACTTGATTCTTTCAAGTTCTTGTACTTCAAGTACTCGTCCTGACGAGTACTTCAAGTACCACCGGTACTTTGTACTTGATACTTGAAGTACTTTCAAGTACTTTGCCCAACTCTGGAATATAATAATAGAAAAAAAGATCAAACCTCGGAGCTGCCAAGTAGTAAATGTCTTTTTGCTCCAGCGACAAATCACTGACGTATTGAGGAAGACTGACAAGTTCACCCGGCGGTTTCTTCGAAGATTCGAATCTCAGAAGTTTTCCAATTTCCTCTTTTTCCGATTGAATTTGACTCGTGACTATTCCCTCTTTGAGGAACAGGCCGTATTCTTTGTAAAAATTGCTGAATTCTTCGGGTTGCTTTACGGATTTGTCATGAAGAAATCTTAATATTCGCGTGGTCAGAACGTTCCTCAGCTTCCTGTTTCATTGGAGTGTCATAAAATCCTTTATGATTGTTTCATTTTTTATTTTCAAACTCCGGCGTCGAATGGATCAAATGCGTCGTGAAACTTACCCTATGAGAGCGCTATTCTGCAACAATTCTCTGCTCAGATTGAGGGGTATGTCCTCGGAATCGACGACACCCTTGACAAAACGCAACCATTTTGGCAGTACGTTGTCCGCTTTGCTCTTTATCAAAATTTTTCGACTGTAGAGAGAAACTCCGACTGACGTGTCTCTGCTCATCTCAAATAACGCTGGTTTCTCCTCGGGAAAGTAAAGCAGAGCTCTTATACTCAGTGGCACGTCCGTCGAATAATGAAGGGTGAATCTCGGTGTGTCGTAACAATTTCCAATGTAACGATAAAATTCTGTGTGCTGCTGGGCCGTTACCTCTTTTGGATCGAGCATCCACAATGGCTGTGAAAAAATCGGCATTATTAAGGGAATCAAAAAAATCAATTTTTTTATTTATTATTTATTTATTTTATTATTTTTTTGAATTTTTTTTTCCCCCTTCGAGAAAGTCGGAATTTGCTAAAAAATTCTCTAGACTCCGAAATTCAAAATATAAAAGTTCTCGTGTCAGTTACTATAATTTTCTATTTTCAAATGAACCTATCTCTGAACGACAAATTTAATAAAAAAAATATTTATTCATCACAAATACCTGAATGACATTGACACGTTTGCCGTTGACAAAAATCGGACTGCCCACGAAGTTGCTGTATTTTTGAATAATGCCTGCAAAATCATTTCTATAGTTGAAGATCCACAAATTTGAAAAAAAAAAAATTATTCTTGCAGTTCTAACCATTTATCGTTGCATCGTCACTGAACTCTCGATTGTCGGCCCGTAGATGTATGACGATTTTCGTTCCCCGTTGGACTCCTTCAGCGTTGGATATTTCATACTGACCAGAACTATTCAATAAGACAAATCACAATTAAATCAGCGCCAAATATTTTAAGTGAACAGCAAATCAATAAACCGATAAAGCAACAATACTAGGATGGATTTTACAAGAATTAAAGGATTCGTAGAAGATAGTTGTCGCAACTATGACGATAGTTGCCGCAACTATGAAGATGAAATTTTATAAATACTCAGTAAATCAGACAACCGATAAAACAGTACGCGAATGAATTTTTTCAAGATTTAAGGGATTCGTAAAAACGATAAATTACCCATCGTACGACCAGCACAGTCCCTCAGAATGTTTCTTGTATGATTTTGTGTAAACCTCAACCTTATCAGCGACCATAAAAGCGCTGTAAAAACCAACACCAAATTGTCCAATGATCTTTGAAGGGTCGCCCGATTCTTGTTTGTTCTTCAACTGCTCCAAAAATGCCTGTAAAATATCCAAATTCCAAAAATCTCATTCGGATATTGATAATCCTAATATTTCTTTCGATAAAAATGATTCTAGTGAATCACCTTTGAGCCGGAACGGGCTATAGTGCCAAGATTCGAGATCAATTCCTCTCTGGTCATACCAACTCCGGTATCCTGAATTATCAGAGTCCGATTTTGTTTGTCCGTTGCAATGTGAATCTCAAGATTCGTATCAGCGCCTATTTCGCTTGCCTCATTCTCGGACAGACTCAAATAGCGCAGTTTTTCTAGCGCATCACTCGCATTGGATATTAATTCACGAACGAAAACCTAGATTATTTCGATAATGTGGTAAATATTGACCATTTGTGAATGTCGTAAAAATTGAACTATCAAATAAAATGGTAAATAATATTGTTGTACCTCTTTATCGGAATATAGAGATTTAGCTACAATCTCGAGCAGCATTCGAGTCTCAGATTGAAATTCGTGCTTTGCTCCGTCGCCTGAAAATATGAAAAATGCGTGATAGTCGTTTAAATGACAACTTTTGTTTTATCAAAGAGAAACTTACCCATTGACTTTTCAGTGTCTTTTATTATGTTGTGATAATCGATTTCCGAGGAGTTTTCGGCTGCAGCCTGAGAGGACAGCAATCTTGCATGAACCTGACGTAATGCTGAAAATGACGTACGAAAATTCGTGCAATTTTCCGAAATAAATTTATAATAACATATATTATTCATTACGGTAGTCTTTGCGTCATTATCAGTCAGTGAAGATAGCCATAACCTCAAAATTCAGTGTCTACTCTCTCATAACTTTTTAAGGACAGCATGACAGTATTTTTATGAGGATTATTGACAAACCTGGAAAGGATCTGCATCCTCTTGTAACTGGAGCATTTTTATAGCCAAGACTGACTGTGCGTGAGAGGTTTTTGCCGAATTTGATCGCCTGTTGGAGTCTGATCGCCGCCGCCATTTTTCTCCCTTTAATTTAATTATTACCAGAGTGAGACAAGAGAGACCACGTGTCGCGCGTACTTCGTTTTTTCTTACGACTAACCATCTGTCGGTAAAATAGGGACCGCGCAAAACTACTCTAAAGATAACGCTCTATTTCCCGGTAAGGAGGACAATTCAAAATAAATACAAATTAAATAGAAGGAATCATAATAATGAGGCTAAATATTAACATTGACACTTGAAAAAATTTATAGAAACTTTCTTGGACATCAATGAATGAAAATCAAAGATATTATCGCAATTGATGCAGAATTAAAGCACTGTGATAGTTCCAATACAATTTTTTTAGGAATTTGATGAGAAAAAATGTTTTTTCAATTTATATCTAGTTTTATAGCTTGTGTATTAATAATCTGTACAATTCCAATCCCATCATTTTAAAACGATTAGCAAAGAAAAAAATCCTTTTGATGAATTTAAGGACAGTGGAGTAAAATGATGAATAATCATAAAAATAAAAAAACAACGAGTTAGCATATAAATTTGTTTATTATCATTATTATCTGTATAATATATTTGAAACAATATCATTCTACAACATTGCATAAAAATATACAAAGACATGAAAAAATGTCTCGACTCTCATACAATAAAACATGTTCATGAATAATTTATCATCGTTATATCGCCGTCAATTATAACCAAATTTAACTAATTAAATTCTTTTATTATTCCCTCTGCGATTCGGCACCTGGCTCGTACCGTTATTACCTCCTTTTAAGTTATTTATTTAAGCTTGATTAAGGTTTAACATTATCTCTTCCTCTTTTATTTTTTTTCTGTTCTTTGAATGATTTTTTTTTTTTTTTTATGAAACAAACACGAACTTAGGGCCTGATTTTTTTTGTTTCTCAACCTCTTCCAGTGTTAAAATATCAAAACCAAATGGAACAACGAATAACCGAGAGACATAATCCAAATAATCTAATGAGAAAGAGCAAACTCCTCGACCTTGATTCTCTCGCTTTTTCGTCTTCCTTCGCATCTCTGCTCGTTAATGAGAAAGAAAAAAAAATAAGACGATTATAAATTAGCCATGTTACTTCGAAACTTTACTAATACGAAGATCTTAAACCTAATCATGTAGAGCGGAAGGATCTGTTTTTTTTTACAAGACCTTTCAACAATTATTTCGTTCTTCCTGTGCCAAATACATCAACTCCAAATTTCGAGTAATTTAAAACTAGGAAAAACGCGTGGAAAAAAAAATAAAAAAATAACAAAAAAATTAAGCGAGAACCACTTTTTGGAATGCGCTGTATACTTCAGACATACAAGTTACAGATAATAAACGTATGGAGTAAAGAATAAACATTTTTTTTAAATGTCGGTCGAGGATCGCTGTTTCGAGTTGGAAAAAATACATTTTCTTTCACAAACAGAATATGAAAAACTTAAAGGAAAAAGATGCCAAAGTGAGTTGTTGCTCTTCGTCGTACACAAAGTAAGATCAAAATGAAAATTTTGCATCGCAAAATGAGATCATTGGCCAAATAATAACAATGATAATCCGTTTATCGTTGAAAAATAATATTAAACTCGTAATAATGGTAAATGAAGAATTAACTATCCGAGAGAAGAAAACAAACTATCCTTTTACCACGGTAGATATAGCCATAGTTTATATATATATACACGGTTGTGTGTTTATGATTTTAATTGTTTTTTTTTCTTTCATTTTTAAATTATCATTTATTACCGTAAGTCATTATCACTATATTTTCAATAGCAACATAAATAATAACGCAAACGCCGTTATGATGTTTATATATATATACAGGTTCTTCTATGCGATACAACATTTTTTTATTGCTGTCTCGGTAGCTAATATTATTAATTAATACGTTCGACGCCACGAAATCGTAGATTTAGCGAGATAAATGTCGGCTCGGGACAAACAGTTCTGATTAATGAACAGTTTACACTTTTTTTCAATTATTTGTTTGTTCGTTCTCATGTTTGTTGTTTTTTTTCTTCTATTTCTTATCATTATCATTATTATGTTTTTTCATTTGTTGCACAACTTTTGCGCGGTCCCACGAAAACTCAGTTCAAAGGATCGATGAATTCCCAAAGAACGTTCAACGGAACAGACTTTCTAACTCTATCATTAGTTTTACGACTATATCACAATCATTAAGAATGAAAAAATGTTGATTTTTCTTTTCTTTTTTTTCTTTTTTTTTTTTAATAAGCCTTCGATGAGTACAAGCGGGACCTCGCCTGGGCAAAATCTCGTTAACCGAAAAATCTCACCCATTCGCAATTGTTTCTCTCATTTATATATATATATATATATATATTTATAACATATGTATATATTTGCAAATATCTTTATCTCGTTCGATTTTCATTACCGCAAAGCCGTTTGTTCATATTACAATCGCTAAAAGTACGATCACGTGTGTCATTCTTTCTCTCTTTCTCTCTTTCTCTCTCTCTTCGTCGCATACTATCGATCATTATTTACAGTGTAGAAAAAAAAACTTAAGCGCGAATAAACAATAGTTGCACACTTCATTTTTTCCTCATTATTTCGTTATCAAAATCTCTTTGCTCGTGGAAACACTTAAATATGTATATATATATATATATATATATATATATATATATATATACCGAAGAGAGCCATCTCGCGACAATTGATTGCTTCTTAACGTAACAGCCATTGTCATTTCGATTATTCGATAACAAGTTATCGAAATCCGTTAGCGCGCTCGGAGACATCAACGTGGCCGCAAACGACTATCCGATTGATAATTTCAAATGTTTCACAACTATTTTTATTGCAACAAGTCGTTTGTCATGCTTTGTCTTCAATTATCTGATAGTTGGCACAACTATGAAAATAATTAACGCCACTATGTGGGTACGATAGAAAACAATTTAGACATCTGTGAAAATCCCTGACACAATTATGAAAATTGTTTTCACAATTTTGCGAATAGTAGTAATAATGATGAAAAAAGATGGTTTTTACTTTTAATAATAGTTATCAACATTGTGACAATAGTTGATACAACCATGAGAATACTTGTCAAGTCTTGGAAAATAATTGTCACAACGGTGAAGTTATTTTTCTCAACTATAGAGATTACGAATCACCGTAATAGTTGTCATAATGAGAATATTGCTGTCTTAATTGATAGTTAGGGCAACTATGATAATAGTTATCGTGTCGCAACTACGACAGTTGTCGCAACTATGACGATGGTTGTCACAACTACAAAGATAGTTGCCGCAACTATGACAATAGTTGTCGCAATTATGACGATAGTTGTTGCAATTATGATGATAGTTGTCGCAACTATGAAAATGTCAAATGAATGTCAATCATCATTCCAATAATCGTTCGATTCCACGAAAATGTCTATCTGAGCGCTCGTTATCCTCAATCTAGTTCATTATTCAACATCTATCGGCTGTAAAACAGCGGATATTACTGCACAACGGCTCGTTTGCTCGTATTCCGACTCGACAATATGACGATATAACAAAATTCGAGTTTCGAGCCACTGTCGATGACCCAGCGTGTCACAAAACGACGAACCGAGTCATCGAGGACGGGCATATATCGTATATATTTTAAATCAGCCGTATGATGAAAAATAAATTTTGAAAAAATGAAACGAATCAATGATAATTTCGTCAAACGAATTTTTTCGTCAGATCTAAAAAACAGTCGCAATCGTCAAACGGGATTTATGCCGGATAAGTTTAGTATTATTTATCACGTAGGTCAGGTGTGATACTCGAAGACCCTTTTTTGTTTTTTAATTTTCTTGGCGATTAATTTATAATGTCAATTTTTGTCAAATACGTCGTGAACGCAAAGCATCGATTTTGCACAGTGGATCGTTGCAAGGATTTTTACCCTCAATGGCAATAAAATTTAAAGCAGCCGATCGAAACTCAAACGCGTTTGTTTATTTTCGTTTTTTTTTTTACTGGAACAGTCTCAGTTTTGTAAAATCTTTTCCCATATTTATCGAACATTTTGTGCAATGATGTTTTTTAAGCCTTAAGAATTGAACCGTCTTGATCCTGTTTAACGCAGACTTTGTTATTGAGCTGTACCGTTAGGGGTTGAAAATTTTCGACTCTCTCTCTCTCTCTCTCTCTCCCACTTCGCTAAATCCATGTTCCCTCAGTGCTTGCCCTCCTATATCAGAGCCTTCCTATTCTCAGGCTCGTTCCTCCCTCACTGTGATATTGATCCTCCTGCCTTTAGCGCCGTGGCTGCTGCGGAGGGCTGTTGCCACCGTGCATATACGATCCCTAAAGTCTCGCGAGGGGGTTGGTTTCGTTGTTTCTCGGGCCAAGAGAGAATATGCGCAAAGCTTTGTTCCGTTTTGTAATCATAACCCGAAGAAAACGTGAAAATTTTTCGTTGATAACAGCGAAAAATGGCATTTTTAGTGGAAAACCGGAAGTTAGACGTGAAAACTAAATTTATCGGGACAGAAAACATTTGCAAGGCTACCCAAATTATTGAGATTCAATAGCGATTGCAATATCGAAAAAAAAATAGTTTACAATGACATTTCGAAAGGCTGGTAAATTTTATCGACAATTTATCTTTTTTTTTCATCCCTCGCTAAAGGCGTGGCAAAATCATCCCTTTTTTACTCGACGAGTCCAAATCTTTGTTCCTCAATTGTTATTTTCTGGTTTTTTTCCGACGCAGCAATTTATGTACTTTGGAGTAAAAAAATGTACTTTAGGAACTCAACGGATTTATTAATAACAGTTTGAAGTTCAACATTTCTAGTCTATACGAATGCCCAGTTATTATAAAATTATAAATATTATAAATAATTAGATTTATATAATATATATATATATATTTATATGTATAATTTATGTGTATTAGTGCGGTGCGATAAAAAAATGATTTTTTTGTTGCTTCAAGACCGAAAGAAATTTTTTTTTCGGTCTTGAGGCAACTAACTTTTGGATATAATAGATGAAAATTTATCCCCAAGGATGAGCCTATCGAAAAAAAAAATTTAACTCGCATAATCAATTTTTGGTATTTTTTCTTCAGGCTGAAAATAATAGTTTTTAAATTCAAAGTATAAAAAAAATTATTACAAAATTCTTAGTGAGAAAATGCAGTTGAATTAGTTTCTTCTTTATAAAAAGAAAGTTTTTTTTTGCAACACTTGAAGATTATCAATTTTGATATGAAACTTTGGAGCTTGGAAAAAAAAGTAACGCTCAACAACAATATTTTTTTAATATGATGCAATAAAAAACATTCTTTATGTGAGAAAAAAAATTATTTCGTTTTCAAGAACGATCTATGGAAAATTTTGTTTACCTATCATAATCAACATTTTTTTCCTCCAAGAGGAAAAAATCATTTTTTTTGCATCACTCTAATATATACATATATAAATGTATACATGAGGCATTCTTCAGTACTTCAGCCACTTTTTTCACGACCCTTTTAGAAAATTCTGAAACATTGCCAGTTTCTCAGCATGAAAATAAAAAATTTGTTCACAGTACCATTTTTTTTTCGACGTGTATTTTCAAAAATTCAAATTACGAAGAATATTCTTACTATCAAGATTTTTAGGCGATTAAAAAAATGAGTTGAGTATAAAAATCATATGATGTATAAAAATCTCTTGAGTGTAAAAATCATATGAAGTATTTTCAAGATAAAAATAAAATTGAAAACTTATCGAAGCTAAGAAAAAAAAATTGTAACTTTTGCCTCGGATATTTTTTCTGCAATTCGTATTTGTGGAGTGCGCTTATTTGAGAAAAAAACTGGCAAACAATCGGATATCGCAATTTACAGAAAGTCGTCTGAAGCAGCAATTTGTCCAAAAATTTCAAAAGGCTCTAAAAAAAGTGGCTGAAGGACCGTGAGACTGTCCCATGTATGTCTCCTTTCCGAGGACCATTTCAATGACCAACTTGATCCTGAAACGCTCATTTCGATTAACGAACCGCGAGCATAAAGGCCGAATAACGTTTTCTCAATTTCTTCACTCGAACGATCATTTAGAGGAAAAAATTATTTTTTTACAACCCACGACAACGAGAGCGTTTGATTATGATTTTCGATATTCGACGCAACGATCCACTGTGACACAAAAACTGTGCTATCTTCCTGTCTCAACGTTGGTCCCTTTAATTCCTTCATTTCTCGCGCCCACCTCGAATCATTATTCGCTTTTTTCCCTTTCTCTCTTCTCCTAATTATTCGCAACTTGCGTTCGTGTGAAACGTATTCATAAGAACGAAGGCTAAAAAAAAAAAAGAAAGAAAAACAAACGAAATAACTCGTGCATACGTGGCGATCTCGTTCTCATTTTTCTCTCCGTCCACTCAATATCAATATTAATTCTATACTTTTGATTTACATAGGTTATATTGACGCTTGGAGAATCAGAGCACCTGTCTCCTTGATCCTCCGTATTTTTTTGTTTCTTTGTTTTGTTTTTAATTCGACTCCTCGAGGGAAAAAAGAAAACTTTTATCGTCGATAGATTATGTTTCGTGGCCCCAATATTTTACAAGACAATAATGTCACAATCGTCCGGTATAGAAACCTCGTCGAATATCTCTTTTTTTTTTTGTTTTTTGTGTGTTTTTTTTATCTTTTTGACAAAACGAGATTTATAATATATCGCAGACAATACGAATTTCTCAGGAGCCAGGAGCTCGTGCCAAAAGAATTTTTTTTTAAACTTTTTTTCTTCTTATTCGGCGAATGATCGGCCAATCGAGTTTTGAGCTTTCGTTCACGCTCGTTTACAGATAGGCAAGAATATCGCTTCTCCTTCTACGTCCTCCGGGACCGAGTCCTTCAGGATTTTGTTACGTTTCTTTTTTCTTTTTTCTTCACTCTCGCTTTTTCCTCTACATTATTTTATTTAGAAGCTTTTGATTTGAGAATCCACGTTCTCGTTCATTTTTGTTCTTTTTTTTCTCTCTTCGTTATCTATGGAATGTATCACTATTTGGAAGATTAGCCGCTCGCGACTTTCCTCTCTCGGCAATGAACAAAAACCGTCTCTTGAGAATGTGAAAGGAGAAGAAACGAAATTCCGTCCAAAAGAAACAAAGCACTCTTTATCGAGATACGAGATTTCGATTTTTTTATATTTTTTAATATTGAAAAATTTAATAATCTTAAAACGAATTAAATTTTTTTTTAATTCTTACAGAATTAGAGTTCCTTTTGCCGAGATCGGATGCCGCTCCAACGCGAATGAGCCAACGTTGTCCTTCTTTTCCCGAAGGATCGGGCGAGACAGCGCATTCGAGTCAAAATTACGAGTCATTGAATGCGCTGTATCGCCGTTTTTTTTTTTTTTTTGAAAGACACGAGGCTTCGCACGCTACTCTCTCGATACATTATCGCGTTATCAATTAATTATCTAACGTATGCCATCGATAATTCAGCATCACAATCGTCAATGCGGAATATTCCGTTTTGTTGTTGTTGTTTATTTAACTTGATCGTTCGGCCAATTTTTGATCGTGGAAAAAAATGAAGCTTCGCTGGAGTGACACTGCTTTTTACTCAATTTTTTAATTCCTGTGATTTTCATATCTTTGATGAGTAAAAAAAATACTTGTTAAGAATCCAGATATCAAATAAGAAAAAATCGCTATGAGCTTTTGAATATCGACGTTTTAACGAAAATCGATTTTTTACATTTTTCTTTACAAATCCATATTTCTCGATTTTGATCCGATTAATTTTGATTGATTTTTTTTAGAATTTTTTTGTTTCTTGAGTCGATCTGCATCAATTAATTTTATTCAATGTTTTAAAAAATTGGCTTTCCCCGCTTGTTTTAATTATTTTTTCCTATTTTTAAAAAGATTTATGTTTTAAAAATACATATAAATATCAAATGATCGTTCAGTCCACCGTTTAGTCGACCAGTTTGTATTTTAATGTTCGGTGTATAAATAAAAAATCTCTCGAAAACTTCGAAAATATCCGGATTTTGTTGTGTAAATTTCGCAATGATTTAAAAATTTATTTTCCAAGCGAACGACCATTTCATATTGATACACATTGCTTAAATTTTCACTAGTTTGAAAATTTTTATTTAAAAAGATATTACCGAATGAGAAGAAAAATATAAATAATTGTAACATTGATTTTTGGAGAAAATTTAAATCTTAAAACGTTCGGAAGAATTTTTGTTCTGCCAAAGAAAGAGTATATATGTTCTGCTGGAAGACTCATACATTTTGGTTTCTGAAACTCGAAATTAAAAAAAAAAAAGTAAAAATAGTGCCACCCGTGAAGCTTCACCTTTTAATTTGTCAGACATCGATAATCGAGCTCGCCATCGTGGCTTTATAAAAAAAAATCACCTTATCTGGCGTAATAAATAAAATTGCATTGTAAAAAATGGTTTTTTAAAAATTAAATATATCAATGAAAACAAATTTATCAATTTTCGAACCATTTTGTCCCTTTTTTTAATAACCTACGAACGAAAGAGTCCGCGACGAAACGATGCTGAAATATCGTCGAGTCGTCTCGTCTTGACTCGAATTTTGGGTGATTCGCTCGAACATTCTCGCTAGAGTTACATAATATTTTCAATATGTACAGTGAAATTGGCTTAGTCGCGTTGAATGTGACATTCTATTTGTTTTTTTTTTTAATTTTTGAATCATCGTGTCTCTCGTTTGAAAGGTCCACGTTCCGTGTTTTCAGAATCATCGAAATGAATTCTCCGCCGAAAAAAAAAAACGAAAAAAACCTCTTCGAGATGTTTCAGCGTGCAATTTTTATAGTTCAGAATATTTTCAACCCTCGACGAAATTATTCATATATCGAACATTCAACTCTCGCCATTTTCGAATGTGTGTGTGTGTTTTTTTTGTTCTTTTTCTTTTTCCTCATAATTGACTTTATCTTAATAGTAGATTGTCCCGTCGCGGCGTACGGGTCGATCACGAATAATTAAATACGTCTAGACTCAAAATTTATCGTTACGGTATTTTTCGTTCGTTTTGTTTTCTTTATCCTCTCCGCTCGATCGTCTTAGAGCCCCTTAATGCCACGACTCGTGACACGCGAGGGGACATACTTTTTCTGGGCGAGATCGTTCCATCGATACTCGAGACAGAGAGAGAGAGAGAGAGAGAAAGATATCGATCCTCCGCCGATTCTTCGCACGTTCATCGCGAATTGTCTCTTCGCGCGCAAGGATTTCTGGCAATTTTCACAATTCCACAATTTTCCTTTTTTTCATAAGATTTTTCGAGTACTCGTCGAGGTAACACGGTGAACGTCGACGCGAGCACTCGGAAAAAAAATCACAGAGAACAAAGAAGCGAGGAGGTGCATGATCATTTATTTGCTGTAATCATTCTCTAAATTCGGGTTCAAACCTCACAAAACACAAGCATTTCATTTGATTTCATAAGATTTCATAAGATTTCATATTATTTCATATGATTTCCTCACAAAACACAAGCACTTCATTTGATTTCATAAGATTTCATAATATTTCATATGATTTCATAAGATTTCATAAGATTTCATAAGATTTCGTAAGATTTCATAAGATTTCATATGATTTTATAAGATTTCATATTATGTCATATGATTTCCTCACAAAACACCAGCATTTCATTTGATTTCGTATGATTTCATACGAT
Organism: Alloplasta piceator; assembly: GCA_946863875.1. Taxonomy (NCBI): domain Eukaryota; kingdom Metazoa; phylum Arthropoda; class Insecta; order Hymenoptera; family Ichneumonidae; genus Alloplasta; species Alloplasta piceator. Next base: position 60,550,701 of record OX333072.1, read on the forward strand.
TTCAGGTGATTTCATGTGATTTCATGAGACTCTGAGCGGAATTTCCGTTCAGAATAAAATCATTTCATTCAGAGGAACATCACTCGTCCTTTTTTCATTCAACGTTGATCCTGCACCGTCTTCCTTGCTCTCTGCGATCATTTTCGCCCTCTCCCTCGCTCTCTCTACCGCTCTTTATTTTTTTTTTTACAGTAGAAAATTTGACTAAAACGTGATTGCCTAGGAGATTAGCACTTCCCGGAGACTGCGATACGCACACGAGAAAAGTGTGCCGCATCTCTCGTTTGAGTTCATCCCAATTATTTTCTCAATCTCTCGTACGAACGAGATAGAACGTTTTCGGCGATTATTCGAGATATCCCAAATTAAACATTGACGAATTCAATTCGAACGATCGATCGTCGATGAAACGATGAAAAAAAGGGTTTTTCATTCGTTCACGTGAATATTACGTTTAATTTTGGACTCAATCCGGACGATTTCGTCCTGCGATCAACGAGGACGCGCTGTTTCGTTTTTCTTTTCTTTCTTGGAGTGCGATTCGTCGCGGAAACTCGCACGATTTTTCACGAATTCATTCGCGAATGGGGAAAATAATTTGACATCGTCGAACGGCGAATTTCACAGCCTTATAGAATGTCGAGGTTGAAGCCGGCCGTTGATTCGAGGGAATTCAGGAGATCCTGGGCATTGAAATTCGACGTGTCACCGACTGGAAGATTCTCCAATAATTCGAGACTAAAATCGGCCGCCGTTGCCACCGATTGATCACTCGCCGAAGACGCCGGCTGATTGTGCTGTTGGGATTGTTGTTGTTGTTGTTGCGGCATATTGCGAACTCCAGGACTACCGGCACCGTATTGCTGATGCGGATGCAACGGAGATCCTGAAAATTAATTTTTATTTTGAAAATGAAGTTTTTTCATAAATTTATTCTTGGAGGATTTCATCAATTTCTCGTTGTTGCAATTTTCAGGTCATTATGGTCAAAATTGTTCAAAGTATCTCGAAATTCTGCAAAATAAACAATATCGAATCGAATATTGGAAAAAGCTGCTAGATTTGACGATATCGGCCTGAGAGGTAGTTCCATGCGAAGAGAAACCAACTTACCGGTCCCTGTGCTGGAAACCGAATTGACGGATGACGTTTGGGACATTTGCATCTGCATTGACATCTGATTGTTGCCCTGTTGTTGCATCGCGAGTGTCTGCTGCTGATGCTGCTGCGACAACAATTGTTGCATCTGCGAACTGTTTGCCATTCCCGAGCCTCCCATTCCGCCGCTCTGCGAGCGTATCAACTGCTGATGTTGCATCTGAACAGCGTTCATCTGCATTCCTCCAGCTCCGGGCATGCCAAAGCCACCTTGATTTTTTTTTTTTTTGAAAACATTAGTTTGCTTGTATGGACATTAATTTTCAAATATTTCATCAATATCGGCTTTCCATTGATTTTCATATGATTTTATAAGATTCGATATCATTTTATATAATTTCGTGTGATACAAATTCATTAAGTTTTACACTATCGGCGGAAAGTTTCCGGACAAAACTTCAAAAAAGGTCTCGAACGTTTTTTTATGCTATTTCGCCGGAAGTCAACGTAAACTAATTTAACAAGCGGCGTTTTAAAGAGGAAGAATGCGGCCGCATTTCCTGTATTCTTAATGATTTTTACAATTTGTTTTTCGATTTGGACTCTATTTTGAAAACAACTGTTTTTCGCATTTTTTCCCATCTCTTCGGGTGCACCCATCTTCCAGAGGAAATTTTTGTAATACATTTTTACTATTAGCTTCTGAACCGATTACATTAAAAAAAAATATATAATTATATGAAACTGAAATATAAAACAAAAAAATTAAAACATTCAAAAAAAATTAGTTACAATAATTTTCTTTTCCCAAGTAAATGAAAACAATTTTTAAAAATTCAATATGGCGGCCGTGATTGGCAAAAATTCTCAGATGTTGGTGAACATTATTAATAATTTTATAATGAATTTTTTGGACTTGCAAAAGATGCGAGGCTTGTCACAACATGCTGTCATTTTGCAGTGATTTTGCAGCCGTCATATTGCGCTCATAGAATGAATCACTAAGAAACATGCATATCGCCGTCATATTGCGCTCATCGAATGTATAACTGAGAAACACGCATAACGCCATCATATTGCATGCATGGCATGTATACTTTCAATGCTAACCTAGTGAATACACAGAAAAAATCATTGAATGGCTTTCATATGATATCCATCTGCAAATATTCATTGCAGAATGTAAATTTGCCGGCTTATGAGTTCATCTTGTAGTCAACGGATGATGCATTTGTAAACGACATAATGAGATCGAAATGTTTTGTAAATTCATCATACTAAATGAACTCATGGGCATGCATCACAACATGTAGCCAATATACTGGAAAATTTGCTTCATCAAATGTATACATGGCGTGATAATCATGGCTGTCTATCTGGGCTTGAGCGATATTTTTTTCCAACGTTATTCAATTTTTTGTGAAAAAAGAGGAAATTTGAAAAATCCCGAATAACACGAAAACAAAAAGGATTCATAAAAAACTTCAAGATAGCAAAAAGTTGCATCTGTTTTCGTTGAGTTCAGAGGAATTTTTTCAATTTTTTTTTTCCAAAATTTTTTTTCTCATTTTCTGGGTCGGAGCTCAGATCATTCAACAACCATGAGCTTAAAGTTAACAAAAATCAGCTCTCCTTTTTTGTTTCCATATTCAGACGCATCGTTCGGGTCCCTCAATTTTGGGCTATTTTTGAGCTCTCAAATACCGTTGAAAAAAAATTCTTAGCTCTTTTTGTTTCGAAGAAAATCGAATTTTTAATGTGGTGTTGCTTGAACTCGAGAACTATGGGATTGATCAAGTTTCAAGAGGGGAAAATGCTTTATTTTGCCATTTTCAACACATTGAAATTTTTTTTTCAACTTTTTTTCCAGCCTCAACATGAAGATTGCATTTGACATAAAATAATGACGAAGATGGGACTCACCTTGATGACCTTGTTGATTGAAAGGTGGTCGCATCTGGGCCTGAAATCCCTGCTGTTGCATCAATAGATGCCGCCATTCTTGCTGGGCTCCACGTCCGGCTATACTGTTGCCAAGTGTGTCCGGTGGACCGACGCTTACGTTCGGCGGCCGTTGATTGTTAGTTCTTGGATATCCCAATCTCTGATGCATCTGATGCATACCGCCTATGGCTCCCATACCACCTCCACCGCCGCCGCCACCGGCTCCACCGCCTGCGCCGCCGCCACCGGCGCCTGTACGAGCGCACGTCACGTTAACGCCAACATACATATTGCCACCGGCAGCGTGTAATGCCTGTTGCTGTTGCTGCTGCGCCATTTGTGGCCTCATCATTGGACCTGCCGAGAATAATTTATGCACCTCGTTACACCATGAACAGGACAGGAAGATCTATCTTCGCCGTTCAAACATTTTCATGCCCCAAAGCGATTCTGAGTCGATGGCTTTTGTTCCAAAAAAAAATTCACCAATAGCGAATGATAAAAGAGTCATTGTACGAGCCAAAAAGGGGCCTAAAATTCTCGTTCGCCGAGAATTTTTCCGAACGAGAAGATGAAAGAATCGATAAACCCCGACGTATTCTCATTACCTTGAGTGCCTCTCTGGCTCTGGCCAACTGCCAATACACATAAAAGTGACGGGAAAACGGAAATTCGTATACGTGTACTGCATTAGACTGATGCAGACAAAAAAGTAACTCCACCGAATAACGAGCCTATACGAATGTGACAACTCTACCGCGCGATATGATCATGAAATCACATGAAATCTTATGAAATCCAATGAACTACTTGTGTTCTGTCATGTTTGAATCCCGAATTTACAGAATGATTACAACAAACGAAAATGAAGGGGCCCATAGGTATAAAAAAAGGTCCCAATGTTGTAAAAAAAGGCCCAAAATTGTAAAAAGGGCCCAATGTTGTAAAAAAGGGCCCAAAGTTGTAAAAAGGGCCCAAAGTTGTAAAAAAGGCCCCAAAGTTGTAAAAAGGGCCCAAAGGTGTAAAAAAAAGGTCCTAAGTTGTAAAAAGGGCCCAAAGTTGTAAAAAAAAAGTCCTAAGTTGTAAAAAGGGCCCAAAGTTGTAAAAAGGGCCCAAAGTTGCCGAAAAATGTAAAAATAATTGAAGAAGATTTACCGGACGGTGGCATTGGTTGTTGAGTAACACGACGCATTGGACCGGCATTTGGAAACCTCGCTTGTTGGCCCATTCCAATACCTGCGTGCATCATTTGGGCCTGTGCCGCGGCTTTGTACTCGGGTGGGGGTGGCCTTACACCACCCATTCCACCAGCCATGTGCTGCTGCTGTTGCATCACCTGAAACAATGTTAAACAAATTCGACGATTGAAAAAACGATTGCAAAGTAGGTGAAAAATTGTGAAAGTTTGCGCAGGGCCCAAAATAGGGAGGCTAAATTTGACCATCACGAAACTGGGTCATGTGGGGTATCGTATGAAAGGGCTTTGTCTACACATTCCAAACCTAATTTTATTTTAACTTCAATTCGAACCGTTTTTTAATTCCGACTTAAAATGTGTAAAATTAACATCCCTCGCCATTATCTCCGAAATTGGTGGGCCAAAAAATCTAAAATAATTCAGACTCATCGACGATTGTTCATGGATTACAGAAAAATAAGAATTAGGTTCCAGAAGCTCACAGCTTTAGGTTTTATTGTCAATATTGCAAGGAATCGTCGGCTCGAGAGTTTTACTCGCATTTGGACGCTTTTTTGCGACATAATTCATTCTTCCTCGATGACTAATATTGCAAATCGTCTGGCGCAAGATTCGAATTCAGTCTTCTAATTGATTTGCATATAGGCTCGTTTGGGTTTCAAGTTAAGTACACATAATGCCGGGTCACGGGACACATTTATCGGTAACGATTCTTTCATTTATTTTACCTCTCGTTACTTTTTTGCCTCCCTCTTTCTCTATTTATTGCTGGCTCTGCCGAAGATCCACGTGAACCGATCATTATCCACATGTATCAAAGCATTGTCGTTACGTACGAAATACATAATGATACTTTATCGACACGGTGAACGTGTGTATCTATGCACGAAATATGAAAGGTTCCAGCAGGATTACACAGACCGGCCTGACGGTTGTTGTTGTTTTTTATGTTTGTTAGCTCGGCGCGTTGCTCAATTGGAGATATCGCTTAGAATTTCAACTTCCTGGTATTACGCTCTCGAGAGAGAGAGACCGAGGCTGAGACAGCGACAATTTGAGCCCAACGTTTAAATACGACGATGAAAAGAGAGAGCAATGTTGAACCACGGTTTATGGACAAGTTGTATTATTTTCACCGGTTGATGCCAGTCAAACGGCTTAGTTTTTACAACAGAAGATTTTGAGCTCAAACTCTCATTTGATGATGTTCTAAGATTTATTTATATTTATTAATATTTTGACAATAAACAAAAAAAGTTTCGAGAAAAAAAAATGAAAAAAAAATAAGCTGTTAAAGTTGGGTAAAAAGGGGGCTAGTTGACACGATTGCAACCTTTCTAATCATTCGGTACAAAATTTAAAAAAAGTATCTTAATTAGTAAGAATGTCGTTATAGCTCCTACCTCAAAAAAAACGGGAAAACAAACGCAAAATGGCGGCTTTCTGAACAAAAAAGGCGTTTTTCGACTCTTTTTTCGTAGTTTTTAATTTTTTTACAATAATAAAAATATAACTTTGATATAAAAGTGGTGGGGGTGATAGAGAGTTATACGTTGAAGATTGGGAAAAAAATTGAAGTCAATCGGGAGAGTAGAACTTGAGATATCATGTCAATCGTGTTGAGAAAAGTAGTTTTGAGAAAAACGTAGTTGCGTCACTAAAATAGTTGTAACTTCGGAAATTATTGAAATTAGAAAATTTCCTTTCGAGGATATATGCTTAAAGGTCTAAACTTTAAGAAATGCGAAGAAAATTGATTTTCTCAAAATTCTAATTTTTTTCTTTTTTTTCTAATTCTAATTCTAATTCTACCCCCTTAAGGAGTCGTTGTATCAATATGATGTTGAAAATATGGAGTCGTTGTTAACTAGAGATATTTATTGTTAAAATATTCGGTTGAAATTTGAAGACGATTAAGAAATATGTTATTGGAAAATCTTAAATTCAAAATTGAATGATTTTGAAAATGTAAAATTATTTGTGGTAAGACATTCATTGTCAGAATAATCTGTGAAAATTTCAAAATGACTAGGGAGATCGTTATTAAAAGATCTTTTTAGTTGAAAATTAAATGGTGTTAAAAATATTAAATTTTTGGAAACGAGAGATATTAATTATCAAAAGAATCCATAAAAATTTCAAAACGATTGGGAAGCTCGTTATTAAAAAATATTTTTAATAAAAAATTAAATGATATCTAAAAAATTGAATTATTGGTAACGAGAGATCTTCATTGTCAAAATAATCCGTAAAAATTTCAAAACCATTGGGAAGCTCGTTATTAAAAAACATTAAAAATTAAATGATATTAAAAATATTTAATTATTGGTATTGAGCCTCAACTACCTCAATATTTAAAAAAATATTTCTTAATTCAAAATTCCATCGAAATCCCTTCGCACTTGAAAGAATATTTACAATTTTTGTTTAAACTTTTTCTAAAACGTTTATCTTTTTAGAAGGCTCACTCCAAATTTTATCAGCGTTTTCTTTATGAATTCGTCACCAAAACATTGAAAGCGTTTTTTTCAAAAATCGATTTTTTACAATAATAAATTGTGATAAAATTAATTAAATTAAATTAAATTTGTACAATAATAAATAGCACTAAAATTAACCAAATGAATTTAAAACATTTGTCAAACGAGGAGCTGTCATTGCGGCATTTCGCGATCCTCCTCCACTACCTTAATTTCCCTTCCTCTATCTTTCTCCCTCTCAATCTCGACATCTTCGTTATTCCTGCGATATTCTCGCAACTATTAGAACTATGGAGAGCCGATACAGAGGGACCTGCAACCCATGATTAGGCGAGGCTGCAGCGTTTGGACAGCAGCGGGGAAACCATCATTCGTCTATACCGGAAAAAAACTCTTCGTCCGTGTAGCTCGTGGGTGTTTCGTGAAGATCGAGAAACGAGAGTTTCCACGAAACGTCTCATAGTGTATGCGAGTGTAATTTCGACGTACCGCGAGAAATCGAGCCAATTGATTCTCGAGAGTGTATTATACTCGCTGGGTCGTTGAAAGCACACGGTTTCTCGTGGCTTCTGGTGTCTCTGTGTATTTGTTCATATGAACGCGAATGAAATATCACATTCGACACGAGAATCGTTCGTGAGCCTCGCGGCCAGTGGCCTCGATCGCCACCGTATCGTCTCGTACTTATTTTATTTCGTTTTACTTTATCTCCTTCTCTCTTCCTCTTTATCTATCTCTTCCTATCTATTTTCAGAACGAGATTTTACACTCGCAGATTCTCGAATAATGCGAGCTACATTGTCAGAGATACACGGAATTCGATTCAATCATGATCATCGTAAAAGTCAAACGTCCGTCATTCAAGTGGACATTTATACCTGGAACAGTTGATGTCAATTACAAACGTGAGCTTTTCAAGGCTTTTGTTCGATCAAAAAGCGCTCGGCATTGCGCCAAAATCTCGCGATTCCGCAACTTCCGAGTACAAGATGGAACAGTTATTTTTGGTTAACTCTGAGGATCGTAAACGGGGTTGTTATGGACCCAAAACTTCTTCTCACAGTTATGAGGCTCGAACTTGGAAGATATCTTCATTTTTTCCTCTTAAACATTATAATTATCCCATAATGAATATAATTCATCAGTAGATACAAAAAAATGAAGGAAAATGGACCAATGACCTTGTAACTTTATGACCTTGTAATGACCTTGTAATGACCTTGTAATGACCTTGTAATGACCTGAATCATAAATGGCGATGGGCTGAGGTTAATTATGAGTGACTTTCTCCTCCATGATGGTTAAATTAGATTCTGGAGGGGTTGCAGAGTCCAAAGTGTTGTTTGGTTCTCCAGGAGCATGAAATAGACTCTTTTGGTTCCAATATGGTCGAATAAAGAATTAAATCAAGGGTTTAAATCAAGGATTAAATCAAGGACCAAATTAAGGATTAAATCAAGGACAAATTAAGGATTAAATCAAGGACTAAATCAAGGACTAAATCAAGGATTGAATCAAGGATTTTTGGCCATTTCCGAGGAGTTAGATTCAAAAAATCAACTCTCTTTCAATCATGCTTTTACGTTCTGGACAAACTCATGGCTGATGCTTGGTTTTCAACGAGATAACGGATCGTCGTCGGGAGCAGCAGCTCGGGTAACCGCCGAGGAGAATGATGACTAACGAATCGTTCGAAACGTACAATCAGCAACTGGAGCAGAGCAGGCAAAGTAAGAGCGTGACTCGGAACCTCCGCATTATCGAGATAACTATCGCGTTAACTGAGTCATCCGTTAATAACCGAGCCCGCACCATTGATATATAACGCAGCGAATGTTGTAGCATTGGCTATGAGAGCTGTAACTAATCGTAAAATCATAAGCCGGAGGTTGAATCTGCAACGATCCGGTGGTTTTTGGTGTGATCGTTGGATTTATTATTTTTAGAAATATAATTGGCAATATTCAATGTCATTGGAGACCGTTAGATGAAAAAGTACTATCTTGACCACCCCACGATCGATGCAAAGGCATTCAGTAGTTATGCAGTATCCGAAAACTTTGCAAATTTATAATTAAACTTTTTTTCAATCTTCGATACGTTCATTTTAAGGCAGAAAATAGTAATTACGCGGTGAATACGATGGTATGCATTGATTTGGCGGAATTGTGGGGTGGGCGTTGAGCAAAGAGTGGGCTGCGGGAATTCATGAATTGCGTGGAATACCGAGTCTCTGATTTCTATTCCACTATTTCAATTAAATGGTTATCCCACGCCCACCCCACGATTCTACTCACCCATGCCTAACGCCCATCCCACGATTCTACTCACCCACCCCACAATTTCGTGCATTCTCAGCATATCCTCATTTTTCGATTATTTCGACGGTTTTTTTTAAATCAAAAGACTTTTATTAAACAGACGGCACGAATGGCTGACTAATAATGCGTGATTTTTGAGATCAAAACGAACACATTCAGGAAAAAACAATAATTTCAACTATAGAATTGAAAAAAGTCCGGATAGTCCATAATTATCATTTATTCAACATATCGTACAAATCGACAGAGAATAGGACGTCCACAGTTCACAAAAACTTTTTCCTCATTGTTCCATTCACTTTCGGTGCTCATATACATCGCCTTGAAGTGCTTTTATTCGCGGAATCTTCGAGTCACGCGCTCTTTTGCCTCCTCTTCGTCTTCGTCGTCGTTTTCCACTTTCACAGTATAAAGGAAGAAAAATTGCGTCGCGAAAAAAGAAACCCTGACAAAAGTGGAAGATACCTGTTGCATGGGCGAGAAAAGACAGTGTTACACGTAACGCGACAAAGCGAAACGACAAAAAGGAAAAAAACGAAATAAATGACCAAGATTATTGAGCGCAGAGGACAATTACTGTTAAGAGACTATTCTAGCGGAAAATTCTCCCCTCGATGAAATACCAGCCAGATTTTAATCTGCGTTCTCGAATCTGACAGAGAAGACGGAGGACACTCGGAAAATGTGACTAAAAGTGTCCCAAACTATGTGCAAAACTTTGTTTATAACAATGTAATCCATAATCTTTACTCTAGGATCAAGCATAGCTTCCTACTACAAAATCAAAACTTCCTTAACGAGGTAGTGAATCGGCAACAGTCGTTGGTTTCGCAATTGATATAATTCTCAAGAAGCCTCGACGGGAGTTATGAGTTCGATCATCAGAGTAATCAGCATAATCACGAATGATCCATCATCGGAATTACGGGTCCATTCAGGGGGTCCCAATATATTTTTAGAAGAGTCATAATTCAAAGATTCACTGACCTGTTGGGCTCGCATCATTTGTTGTTGCTGAAGTAACTTCGCGTGCTGATGCTGATCAACTTGACCCGGTGGTACCTGCTGAGGATGCCCCCGTCCACCGGCACCACCGCCACCAGGTTGTGGAACGCCACCCGCGGCAGCCCGCTGTCTGATCGTCTGTTGGGTGAAGTTGATCGTTTGCGATTGCGATACCGAACAATAAGTGTCCGTCTGCTGACCCGCCGGTCCCGTTTGATTCTGGGCCTGCTGCTGGTTGAAGTACATACCCTGCTGGGCCGCGACCGACACTCCGGGCTTGAGATCACCCGTTAGCTGCATGTGCTGACCCGCTGACACCTGTAATTGCATAAGCAGAAGAGGAGACCAATGAGAGACTGGTGGTTTTCTTCGGTGCGATGATCGAAGGAATTGGCTACCCGCTGTTACACCCCAAGGATCAATAGCCTAGCATTTAAGTACCAAGGTCGAATGAAGATGTCCCGAACTCTAAAGTTAAACGACCAACGACAAATTTCATTCGGTCTACCGCAGCATAATCAAGAAGTCGGACGTCAAATCCTAGTCCCCATATTAAAAGAGTCCCCATTCCCGACCATCAATTTCTTTAATTCCGCTGAATGTACCTCATGTCCACAAAAGGCATGTCGACTAAACCCTTGTTTCGCACACTAAAATCAAAGGTGCCATTCTGCCTCTCACATCTGTGGCAACCTCGCACATGGTAACCCCAAGAGGACGTGACGAAGCTGTTACGTGTTGGATGTAGAACCCCAGGGTGGGGTCACATTAAATTCCGGCAATATGACCTCATTGTGAATAATCCAGTATCAAGGCGCAAAAGTGTGTCGGGTTGATTGTTTCTCAGCGGTTCACGGTTCTGCTGAGAGCTTGGACGCAAAGGGACACACACATAACATCTCGTCTGCTCTTGACATCAATAATGCAATCTCAATCAAGCAACGCGCATGTTCATCAAAGCTCGCCAAGGCTTGACTTGTCCTCCGAATAATTCAATGGCACGTTAGACCCGAGATTATTGCACGTGCGTGAGCGCCTCCCTCCCTTTATCCGGTACATGGTCCATTGCCCATGGTATATGTATGAACGAGGCACGAAGGTTATCACGGCAGACTGCCCCGCATGTCTGGAGAAGCCACATCCATACGTGAGTACCTCGGTTGGGACCAGGGCGGGTCTCTCCCTTGCTCCTGGCTTCGGTACATCGTGGGCCAAAACCGTTTCCGTATCCAGAATGAGGGACTGCGATGAGGGACACTAGGAACAACGTGCAATTGGGTATGTAGAGCCCAGTATGTCTGTGGATAGAACGGGCGAGGTACGTGTCTGCGCCGTTCAAGAGAGAAACGAGCTAGCCTGGACTTGGGTCTGGGTTCATGCAATACCACATGTAAGCAATGTGGATTGTAGTCACGGTGGTTACGTACGATTGCGCCATCCCACGAAAGCTCGCACCGGGCAATGCGTTAGGTTACGTGTATGGCTCTCGAGTGAGGTCTACACGACAAACTCACGGGCGTCTCTCGCATAATTAGCCTAAATCACACTGCGACGGTTGGCAAATCCCCGGGAGGGGAATCCTCTTCCCGGATGCGACATCTGCATCGCACGTGTCTTGTTAGTTACCGTACCCGAGGGACCCAACGCACGGAAATATAGACAGCTTCATGTTGGTGGATTGTTGATAGGACGACCTGTGTAGATTGTGTAATAAATTCAATCAGACCCACGGACAGGCGGAGCTTGATGTATGTAAAAGGGAAGCAATTGCGTGGAGCGATGAATCAAGAACCGTGCATGGGAAGAATGAGTCTGGGCAAGATTAAGGCGGGCTATCGCGTTTGGGGTGAATTTCAACCTTAGGTGGAATGTCAATTCCAAATGATTCCTGTGGATTACAGTTTTGGGACGAATGCTTTCAGGGATGTTTGGAAGATTTTCGTTCGAATAAATTTTCCAGATTTCAATATGATTCGAGTGAGATCGATTGGCATGCGGATAATGAACGACTAGGGCGCTCGCTGCATGCACGGAGATACGGTTTGGATATGTGCATCATGCGATGTGAATAACAGTGGTATATACGAAGTGACGCCTGGCGTAGTCCGGTAGGCACGATCGGGAGCGTAGCAAACTGTGAATCCAACGTTATTAGCATAATACGTACACAACGCTGGGAGAGGCGGAGGATAATACGGGGAACGGGGCTGATACGGAGTTGAAAACTGGTCGCTGAGAGCGCGCAGTTTCCTCGTTCGGTTTATGTGCAATATTGTTGGCATAATACATACGGCGTGTTCCACAATAGATCGACCAATCATGCAAAAATCCTTAAGGGGACAGAGTTAGCGTCAAAACGCTGATTTTTGAACATAAATATGAATGTTCGTTGAATACGTGTAAACCTGACTAATGGTCCATCATTTGACGTATTGAATGAAGAAATTTTTGACCTCAGTTGGAATCCTTAAGGTGCAGCGGTTCACTCATATATCAATTTTTGAATTTCACTGCGCTGTGCACGATCCTGACCAAACCGATTGACGGGTCTTATCCTACGAAGTCTCAGTTTCTTCGTAACACTTTTTCGGGCTGCTTAAGTGCACCACATTTTGTTGCGATCCTTATTATAGAGTTACAGGCCACTTTTTAAATTTTTTAAACAAAAATTAGGTCAAACATTCAAAAAAATTGAGATCCTTAAATTACCCAACTATTTAATTAGCCCATGAATTAAGTTGGTTAGTTAATTGATCAAGTTAGTTACTCAATCAATTCAGTTAGTTAATAAACTAGGTTAGTGCAGTAACTTAGTTAGTTAATAAACTAAGTTAGTGCAGTAGCTAACTTACTTAGCTAACAAACTAAGTTAGTGCAATAACTAACTTAGTTAGTTAATAAACTAAGTTAGTTACTTGAATAAGCACCAAAATTTACTTGAAAAATCAATATCTATGGTTCTCACTACATTTAAGAGGTACGATGGTCTAGAATTTTGAAAAAATCAATTTTTTGCAAATTCTTCTTGGTCGATCTATCGTGGAACTTGCCATACATATGGAGAGAGAGAGACAGAGACAGAGAGATCTGGTTGCCTGCAACATAACGTCATCCGCGCCCGGTGCATACGCGGTGATTGCATTGTGCCTAATATCGCGATGCTGCGCAATCGCTAATCATAGCGCACGCTCCCTGTTAGCACACAGCCAGCCCGGCTCCTCGACACTTCATGCACTTCACCAGCAACGATGTTGAAGCTTCCATCGTTGCAAACAAATGAAAATAGGGTTTTGTAAAATCAATCCTCCCGAGGAATTAGTTAGCTAAAATAGGTAATCTAAAATTTGGCACTAACCTTTTTAGGCGAAAAAATTAAAAAAAATGTATTTATTAGGTCGATTAAAAAAATCGACCTTTCAAAGGGAAAAATGACGGTAAACAAAAGGTCCGAAGATTTTTTCATGAACCTCAATCCTAACAAACATTTACAAAATAATTCTGAAGATTCTGCAAGCTCAAAATCTATTCGCCCAAAATTTCGTCCCTTAGAATCTGCTCCATGGATATCAATAGAGATGGCAAAAAGTCAAAATGTGAGTGTTCGGACACTCGAATACATTGAGAAGGATGATTCCTCGATGCAGGAGGCTCCTTGACTCAAGGATATGATGCCTGATGCCTTTTTGGAAGCTCTTTCATATATATCGTATATGCTTGTATTTGTATGGCAGACCCTGAGGAGAAAAGTATCAGGCGTCTCGGTGCCAAGAGGAGGAATGAACGTGAAATGGCCACACACAATCCGACAAGTATCGCGCGATTCTCGCGGTACAACCAGGGTGAAAGAAGTAAAGTATGGGTGTATGTACAGTGGCTGAGAGAGAGAAAGAGAGAGTAAAGAGAGAGAGATAGACGATGTTAGTCGAGGACGTTGCGGAGGCGCAAGTTGCGCGAGACTCTCAGGCCGCTGACCTCCGCCCCCACTTTGCTCAGATGTGCTCGTGTACATCGAGAGGGAGAATCCCCTCATATACTCCCTCCCTCTTTCCCTCTTTCCCTCTCTCTCTCTCTCTCTCTCTCTCTCTCTCTCTCTCTCTCTCTCTCTCTCTCTCTCTTACTCTTGTGAAGCAAGTGTCCATGCGCGCGCCTGCATTACTCTGTTGTATAGTTTCTGCTATTTGGTGCTGCAACAACGAAGACAACGACGACGGATTTCCCACTCACTGACGAAGCTCCTCGGTGCACACAGTCGATTCCCTCTCGTCTGTTCCTAAATCTATCTACTTTCTCTCTCGAGTCTTGTGGCTTTTTATTTCTGAAGATTCATTACTGAAATTCATTTTTGGAAATCCCTATACATTTTAAAGTAATCCCCGCTTCGATTTTAATTTTAATTAATTTTTATCAATTATAATTGATAAAATAAATTATCGATTAGATTGATAAAAAAGTTTGAATCAATCTCTGTCTTACTCTCTCATCTTGAAACTTTTCATTTTTGGAGATTCATTGTTGGAATTCATTTTTGGAAATTCCTACATTTTTAAGTAATCCCAGCTTCAATTATAATTGATAAAAAGTATCAATCAATATCTTCTTCTCTCTCTCTTGTCTTGAGGCTTTTTATTTCTGGAGATTCATTGTTGGAATTTATTTTTGGAGATCCCTACATTTTAAAGTAATCCCATTTTCAATTATAATTCAAATTAATTTTTATCAATTATGATTGATAAAATATAATAAAATAAAATATCAATAAGATTGATTGAAAGTATGAATCAATATTTCCTTGTCTCTCTCTCTTTCTCTCGTCTTGTAGCTTCTCATTTCTGGAGATTCATTGTTGAAATTCATTTTTGGAAACCCTATATTTTATATTAATCCCAGTTTCAATTATAATTGATAAAATATAATAAAATATCAATAAGATTGATAAAAAGTATCAATTACTCTCTCTCACTCTATTTCTCGTAAAAAATCCGAAAGAAAAAATCTTTGGGACTGTCTATTACAATACGCCAAAGCTCTATAATTTGCATTCTACTTTTTCTATTCCACTCTCCAACGACGATGAAAAGTCAGCACGCACATTTTTCGCCGGACTTTCGTGCAATTGTACACCTGACGCGCGGAAATGGGTCCAGGACGACGATCACCAGGATAAGGGGCAAAACGAGAGAGAGAGCGGATACGAGGAGCGAGATAGAAGAGGACTCGTTCTTGTAAGACGATCCTTTGTTGATTCCCTATGTTGGCCAGTCAGCATGGAGCTCTGGGCCAAAAGGACAGAAGAAGAAGAACAAGAACAAGAACAAGAAGAAGAAGAAGAAGAAGAGGAGGAGGAAGAGGAGGAGGAGGAGGAGGAGAGGAGAGAGGACTCTTCGCTGATGCATTTGACCCCGGACGAGCATCATACGCATCGGGAAGCAAAGCTGAGCAGAATATGCAACGGAGAAGACGAGGATGCGAGAAAACGCGTTTAAAACCGCGAAACGCCCTTTTTTGTTACCTCGTAATAGACGCGCATGTGTGTGTGTTCTCCTGCACCAAAAGAGGGAAAAAGGAGGGGAGGGAGCTGAAGAGAGAGGAGAGAATGAGAGAAAGAGAGGAAGTGAGAGAAGATAAAAAAATTGGAGAGATCATAATTGCACGTGGCTCATCGTTACTCGCGCTCTCCTCTTCTTTCGTTTCCTCTTTCGCACACCTTGAAACTATTTTTTTTTTAAATCCACCGGCTCTCGTAAGGATGTAGTGAGACACGTTTTCACAAAAACGAGACACTCCGACCAATAAAATGTAACGGTATTGAACCGGGAAGAGAGACAACGACGTTGGAAGAGAAAATCAGTAGTATAAACGCAGATTTGGTCAGGCACGATTTCAGTGAAAAAAGGGCCAAATGTCGAGCGCGTTGAGGGGGAATGCCGCTGTATAAATTAATTTTTGTTTGCATTTCTTTGTTGTCTATGTTATCAAAAATGTGTAGGTAAAATTTTGAGTCGAAATTTTAAAAATTGACCGAGTTACAGTCAGTTTAGTGAGAGCAGAATTAAAAAGCAGTTTTCTCAAAATAACTTTTCTCGAACTTGTCCCAGCGGATACTCTGTATCTATTTTTTTTACGCTTTTTTCATAAAAACCTAAAATCGCTTTTGACACCGAATTTTTGAGAATTTTTTCAGATTTTTAAATTATGGCCCTCGAAGTTTTCGAAAAAAATGTTCAAAAAATCATAACGTACTCAAATTTGGTTGTAAAAATCTGAAAAAAATCCGAATGCTATTTTGAGTTGGATGAATCATATAAAAAAATCGTAAAAGAAATCAGCGAGGTCGAGGACTCAGGTCGACTTGGTATGGGATGCCCCATATGTATATTACTGTGAATATGGGTGAACTACTGTTGGCCATTTCTTTAAAAATTAGGTTATTTATGTTAATGCAATTAAAACTTTTTTTTCAAGAAAGATTTTACGATATTTAATAATAAGTTTCAACATTTTCCCGGACACTAAAAAAAAAAAGTGAAATTTACTCTAAATTTAACTTCAACCTTGAATAACTTTTGAAGGAGTGAGTTTATCGAAAAATCATAAGAGATCTTTTTTGAAGAGCGTTCAATTCTCTGCATGAATATGTGTCGTTCATTTTGGTACATTGACTCGAAGCCGAGATATAAAATTTCTGAGTTTGAAAATTTTTTTTCCTGTGTTATTCAAGAGGGAAATAGAAATTTGCGATGAGACATATCTAAATATTTTTATCAAGAGCTCTGCTTTTAACGGGCATCCTTTTTCACCTCCCCGAAAGTATTCAATATGTTATTTCGAAAAACAAGAAATAGTCGCTTTTTTTGAATCAGTCTAATAGATGTGCTTCAAGAGAGAGACAGAGAGCGGAGAGGCGAGAGAACGAGAGAGAGAAAGCCATGGGCAGATGGATTTACGGTTGACAGGCGTCATGTTCTCAGAGGGGTGGCGCACACATTGGCTTTCCGGTCGATATTACGTGTTCACGCTAGCGCATTCTCACTCGTACGTTCGCCATTATTATACACTGCTGTGCGACTATTTCGCATATACAAAATATACATACACATGTGCATATGCGTCCAATGGTTGGCCGATATTGGCGCAAACGTTGGACAGATGCGTATCGTGTAACTCGATGATTAGCGAGCCTGACAAACCGGCGAACGGTCGGTTCTCTCTCTCTCTCTCTCTCTCTCTCTCTCTCTCTCTCTCTCTCTCTCTCTCTCTCTCTCTCTCTCTCTCTCTCTCTCTCCCTCTCTCTCTCGCCATCGGCGCACAAACACGCCACGATTTTCTCCTCTCTATGGAATGAGAGCTTTACGCACAAACTGTGCCTCGCGTATGCGTATGCGCCCCTCGAGGAAAACCCGTCACAGCCGATCGTTGGCTCTGACCTGCGGACAACGCGTGTCGCGACCCAAGATCGATCCTTCACTCCGTTACAACTTGCAAGCTCCGTGGACACGCATATCACGGGCTTACTTTCATGAATAGTGGAGGGAAATTCCTGTCACAGCACAGGGAAAAGCGTATCGAGGAGGGAGGACGAGGAATATGGAAAATGAGGGATGTTGAAGCTTGCATCGTTGAGATGAGATGTAAAGAGCTTTTCTAAGAATTTTTTTAGAAATCTTTTCTCAGAAATTTTCTCAGGATTTTCTAAGCGATTTATTCAAAATTTTCTCGGAGCTTTTCTCAGAATTTTCTCAGAGCTTTTCTGAGAATTTTCCCAGAGCTTTTCTGATAATGGTCTCAGAGCTTTTCCCAGAGCTTTTCTAAGAATCTTCTCGGAGCTTTCCCCGGAATTGTCTCAGACCTTTTCTCAGAAATTTCTCAGAGCTTTTCTAGAATTTTCCCAGAGCTTTTTTTAGAATCTTCTCAGAGCTTTTCTAAGAATCTTCTCGGAGCTTTTTCCGGAATTGTCTCAGAGCTTTTCTCAGAATTTTCTCAGAGCTTTTCAAAGAACTTTCTCAGAATTTCCGAATTAAAAAAAAAGTATGTAATAGTACAATATGTCTAGAATATTTTTAGAAAGTTGCAAGTCAATCGGAGTAAATGTCTAAAATGGTCCCTTTTGAGGGGTCTTTGTTTTCCTAAGTGTTGTTTCATAGAAACAGAGTATAAAAATCTCGATGATAATCGCAATCGGAGGAAAAAAAATCTGTTTTTTTTCCTCTGGGATCGCCCTAACACGTATTATCGACAGATGGATGAGAGTCTATTACAAAATATCTACTTTCGTCCAACTGTCATCCCCCGATATTCCATTACGCTCGTTTGAGGCGCGCTTGGATTGCACTTCCTTCACCCCCTCCCCCTCGGCCATTGACATTCTTGTATTCGTATGTGCGTGTTGTGCAAAACCAACAGAACGCTTGTTTCTAACCCCCGGATCTCTCTTCCGACTCCTTCATCCCCCTCTTCCGTGCGTTCATCCCAACACCCCTCCCTCTCGGGTTCCGTCATCCCCTTTGGCAAGTGTTTATGCGAGGGTGAGATGCTGCTTACAGCCCCAGTGTCGATCAATATATACGATAGTTGACTAGAGATTTCGTGAACGAGTCCACGTATCTGTTTGCATTGGCAAATCTGATTGTGACGATTATCTAATGGTAATCATAATTATGGATGAATGCAGAATTTTCTTAATTCCAGAGGTTTTTAGAGGTCATTGATTTATCCGTTCATGACAGCAAATTTAAAAAAATCATATAATTCGAAATGAAATCAGACCTGAATTAAAAAATGGCGCTTATTATGAATTTGCACTTATAGATTCCTAACTTACCGACTGTCGTAAAAATCTATTTTCCGAGCAATTCCTTGAGCAATTCTATATAAGAAATGGTTCAATGAAAGCTTCTTAATAGAGGTCGTTAAATAGAAGTGGAAAAGAAATCAGGAAAGTGTGTACAAATTTCTAATTTCTATTTTTTTAAAATCTTTTTTCTAAAATTTCAAAATTTTATAAACTCTCAAATTCCACTGATGAGAATGAAATACTAATCATCCTAGTCATGTAAGACATTTGTACAAAAATGTTTAGTTTGATAGTTGCAAAAATACTGAGGCTAGAGCATTTACAGTACTTTTTTTGAAAATATTAAATTTTGTCAAAACAACCCCTAAACGATCATGTCCGAATTCAATAACGATTTTTCTTGAAACTTGGGGTATTTTTGGAAAAAAAAATGAAGGTCCACGGCCGAATAACCACGGAAATTTCGCTCTTACAAGAATTTTTTGAAAATTCCAAATTATTTCCAAAATTAAGCCACTCGAGCGAATCCCTCGAAATTAATTTTCAACGATTTTTCTCATTGATCATTTCTGCACAAGAAATAAGTCTTGGCTAACAAAAAACATTAGCGACCTCAAAAATTCCGCCACATTAACAATTTTACCATTATCGCCTCGACCAAAATTTGCACCCTTTTAAGGGGGATGAATTACCTTCCAAATATGTGAATTTTCCGACTGTGGTATCTCAATATTTTGAGCCATTTTAGAGCCACCAACACTAAAAAAAAATCCCCAAAAACAAAGCATCCCTCATAAAAGCCAAAAATGCATCAAAATCGCTCAACCCTTGAAATGACTTTTTATCGCCATCGATTGCCCAAAAAAAGCCATCGCAGGGCGGTTTATTCCCGCGTAATCCAATAACCGTCACGTCAATGAACAAAAAAAAACCACTATCATAATTTACCTCCAATAAAAATGAGTGTCAAATTTCATGTAGTATTTTTTTCAACCCCAAGTCCTTCGGGGGTGTAACGAACCCCCGTTCAAGGATCCTCGAGTGTTTAGGCGCGAAAACAGCGCTGATTATTATTATTTTTTTAAAAATCGATTTCAGTCAATAAAGGGCCCACCGGGGTGGGTTTTGTGTCCGTATGACACTAACGCGTGAATGCAGGCGAAAAAGGACGTATGGCCGAGGATCGCCGGACGTATAGACGCGCACAATCAGCTCGGCTCTGTCTCTGTCACTTTTTTCACCCGACGTACACGCAAATCCTCACATAACATTTATATATATATATATCTGTATATAGCATCCAGGAGAGAGGGAAATATTGTATATATGGACAGGGGTTGAAGGGGGATTGAATGAGGGAACGCGAGAGCGACGAAGAGTGGTTGCTCTGCCCTGCTGCTGTTGGCTGCGGCTCTCCGATATCGATTTCCGATAGCGGCATTTAGTGCTCTGTATATTCTGTCTGCTACCATGCATATACGTGTCTGATACCCAAGCAAGGACCTATATTTATCTATATACAGATATACCTAACCCGGTACAGGTATATATGGAAATATACAGATATAGAAGCGCCTCGCCATCCGCGATAGTGGAAAGCGATGATGTTGGTCCCCCCCCCCCCCCCTTCGATATAGGGCCACTGCAAATTGCAGTCAAGCGGGCGTATAGGTCGTCGGTTTATACCGTGTAGTAACTATACAAGGTGTCGGCAAAGAGCAGCGTATTGCTACCATTCCAATGACGCTCTCGTCCTTCAGCCAAAAAATTTAGCAAAAATAACCATCGTCGATCATCGAGTTTCCATTCCAACAAGGAGGGAAAATCGATCAGTGATTTTGAGATCGTGTTTCCTGATGTCTTTTTCAGTCCCCATAGAGATTTTTCAAGGATAAAACTGAAACTTGAGGTTTGCATGTTTGGGGACAATTTTTGGAAAATGCAGAAAATGGTATTTAGACTAAAATGCGGATTTTAGGGGGGGGGGTCGTTGGTTTGATCGTTTAGCTTCAAGAGAGATTTTTTTTTTACATTAAGGTATTTGGTGAGTTAAAGGTTGGTTTTTAATTTGTAGATATTGTTATGCTGAATTTACTAGTTGGGATTTTTGTAAAAGCTAAATTTCGTAATTTTGAAACTTGCGAAACTCGAATGTTTTTTGAATGAATACGAATTTGTACAAAAATTCAACTAATAATAAAATAATGATAATAAGCTGGAGATAATAGATAAAACAATAATACAATAGAGAATTGTACTATAAATTTTACAAATAATAAAACAATAATAATGATGAATTAACAATAAAAATAATACCATTGCATCAGCAATAAAAAATTCGATTTGAAACTTTTTACATGATTTTCACTGGGCGATAAAAATATTGAATTTGCAAGGAATCCTTTGAGGGTCCTTTCTATGAAGCAGTGATCAGCAGTATCGATTTTTTCGTCAACAATATGCATTTTATTAATCATTTTTTCGAAAAATCAATAATTAATAAAAAAATATTACTAATTTTTTATAAAAATTAGTAATTAGCGGGAAAATATTAGTAATTTTTCTAAAAAAATTAGTAATTAGCGAAAAAATATTACCAAGTTTTTTTCTAAATATAGTAATTGGTAAAAAATATATTACTCATTAATTTTGAAAAAACAGTAATTTGTAGAAAAGTATTGTGTATATTTACGTACTTGGGTGTACAAATTGAGTCGTGGTTATAAGCTCAAACAACTCTATTAAAAAAGTTGTTTCATTTTTTATAATAACTAGATCTTTTGAATATTTCACACATTAGTATTTATTGTATCGAATGTCATACGATATCACATAAATTATTATTAATACGAATATTGAATCAGTACCTATTAAAAAATGCATTAGTAATGTTTTTTATTTATTACTTTTTCCAAAATTAATACAACATTTACTGATTTTTTTTGTTATTTAACAATATCTTTTTCGCTATACGTACTAATTCTTGGAAAAAATAAGTAATATTTTATCCTTAATTACTCATTTTTTTGGAAAAATTAGAAATGTTTTGTCACTAATTACTTATTTATTAGAAAAATTAGTAATATTTTGTCACTAATTGCTAATTTTTTTAGAAAAATTAGTAACATTTTTTTGCTAATTATTAATTTTTCGAAAAAATTGGATAACAAAAATCGATAGATTTTTTAATGCCGATCACTGCTATGAAGTATCCAAATTTTCAAAATATCTTTGTGGACGTAATTCCAACTTTTGTAATTTTACAGAAGGCTCATTGTGTTATAGACAAAATTAGAAAAATTAGAAAAAATCATTGCACAAAGATCTTAAATTGTATAACATTTTTTTTATTTTCAAGCAATCCCTCTACACTCTTAAAATCAATCAATTAATCGTATAATAATCAAGTAATTAATTAGCGTTATTTGGCAACTATCGACTCAATACTTGAAAAAAATAAGACCATTTTTTAGTGGGAACGAAGAAGAGATAAATCCTGAAATTAATATTCGCACATTCCTAGGTTCATGTTTTTTTTCTAAAAAAAAATTATTCAGCATTACTTCTAAAATAAATGGCCAAAAGTCTTGGAGGGCATATAAAGCAGGAGGCAGTGCGAATAAAGAAGTATTTACATAATATAATGCTAAATCTATCTATACATATCACGATCTCTCGGCCTCGGAATCCCAAAGCACCATCAGCCGACATCATCAAGGATTCTCCGAGAGGATCTAGAGAAAGAGAGAGAGAGAGAGAGAGAGAGAGAGAGAGAGAGAGAGAGAGAGAGAGAGAGAGGAGAGTGAAGCGCGAGAGGGTACCTCTGGTCGTAATTAGCCGACACAATGGCCAAGGCGCCGGTAAACTCCCTCATTAATCAAATCCGACTTGGAGAACCGCCCTGTGCCCCACCACAGACTTGTTCGCCATCTCTTCTCGTCTCTCTCGCCCTTCTACTGCCTTTCCCTGAGGCGCTATGGTATGAGAGAGACAGAGAGAGAGAGAGTGGCCCCTCTCCTGCGGAACCTCACGGCCCTTCATTTTCAGAATCACCACAGAGAGAAAGAAAGAGAGAGAGATGAGCTTCACGTCCGTGCGCAGCTTGCAGGTCCGCCTTGCGTATTAATTACTCTGCTGTGTGAGGTACCGGTACCGCAGCTTTTGTTTATGTTCCTCAGTCTATAGATCTGTCCTTGTGCGAGAAAACACACATATACATTATGGATCATAGTGAAGGACTCATGAAGGAGTCATGATGAAGGGGGAGACGGGATGCTGACGGTATTTTCCGAAAAGACTCAACGTGAAGGTCATAAGGGTCATCAGTCTAGTGCACTCTTCAAGGTTTTCCAGATACCAACCAATGACAAACAAAGGTCCTAAGGCTTTCGATACCTTAAGGGTATTACACTCTTCAGGCTTTTCCAAGATACCGTCAGCCAATGACAAACCATAAAGTTATTAAACTCGTCAGGATTTTCCAAGATACCGTTGACCAATGACAAACAAAGGTCATAAGCAAGACGCCTGGTACTCTTCAGGGTTTTCCAAGATACCATCAGCCAATGACAAACAAAGGTCATAAGCACCTTGAAGTTATTACACTCCTTTTTGGTTCGCGCCCTTTTTATATCTCAAGGTTGTTGTACTCTTCAGGGTTTTCCCAAATAACGACGCCCAATGACAAATAAAGGTCACCAGCAAGAGGCGTGCTATCTCAGAATAACAAAACAACATTATGATCCGTTGAGGTCTTCTGTGAAGAAGCGATGACCTTCAGTTTGTTGTGGGATGAGGAATCTTGGTGAGCGCGAAGGGCCCAATAAATGGGCCTTAAACGATGCTGGGTGGGAAAGAATGTACGCTTCTGGTACTTGACGTCATCAGGAAGAGCTCATGGTTATGAATGTCCAACCATCGACCCGGTTGCCCTTTCTTCTTCGTCACTGACGCCTCCAAGTTGAGCCACTTCTGCTGAGCTTATAAATTTCTACAGACCGTTGCCACTCATATTGCAAGCTCGTGCAAACTTGCCCCAGTTTTGCAGGCACGAAGGCAGCGAAGAAGGAAAGCGTCAAAACGACGCCAACACGGAGGATCCAGATAGACAGTGAGTCGACAAACAATCGCGTAGCTATGACCGTTCTCACCCTTGCCCGAAGGGTGATTACACCCCGTCCATTATGTATACAGTTAAACATCGCAGGATCCTGGGACTGTGTGTTCGACCTACTGACAGGAAGCCTTGAGCTTTTTATATCCTATTTGGTTAGGGTTCGATGCGGCTGACGACTTTGGGCTACTCGGTGAACAATGTCCAGAAAAAACTTCCCTTTCGTTTGATTACGAGGAAATTGATTTATTTATTTGGTAGGGTGGTTTTGTCAAAATTGTAACTAATCGATGGAAAGTAAGCGGTTAATAATTAATGACCCCAAACTGCACAATCCCTTTCTGGGCAGTTCGGATTGCAAATCTGCTCAGAAGTCATTTGATGTCTAGCTTTAAAATTATCGGCCCAAAACATCTGATGTTGTTGGTACATCTCACCCCTAACCCAATTATCCCTGATTAATTAATCACACAACGAAATCTAATAAAATTCGTTTGATTTACTCGCAGCCTTCCCCCGTTTCGAATTTATTTGCCTCGTTGTTGAACGCGACTTTTCCACCCTCTGCGAGCTTTTTGTGGGCTCGCTTAACCGTACTTTCATCAGACGTTTGCTCTCGGTTAACCCGAGGTTCATTTGTTTATGCGAAAAACCGCGATCTCGACGTCTCGCTGAATCCTCACACAGTATAATCGGGTTGGCTTCGACGATGTTAGTGTACAGATATAGATGTCGTGTAACCGTGGAAAAAGGGTTGGGGGTTGCGATCAGCGTCGATGCACAGAGAGAAAGAGCAGCGCCGCTTCAACGGGGATTGATCTCACTCGGGGAAACTCTCGGTGTTCCACGGTAATCGATGCCTCGTCACCAATTAGTAAAACCACCATATCCACCCCCAACCTCCCCTCGTCGCGCGTCAAACGCTTCGTCGAACAATGCTGCGAACGCTGTCTGTGCTTAACCTGTGCTTAACCCACAATGATCGATAACCCTCTCAAGCTACCATCTAAAATCTCCGTTTGCCCCCCCCCTCATAACTACAATTTTCTTGAAATATCCGATATGCCTTGAAATTCGGCAGGATTTTGCCAGCCAGTAATCCAGAATTATTTATCCGTCAGAGTTATCAATTCGGAGCCGAATGATTATTCATGATTCTTGAGTTATTGAAGATTAGCGATGCCAAGAGCGAGAATTGTGGATCATCTGGATATCAGACTTCTGGCTGATCTAGCAGACTCCAGATGAGCAACTGGATATCGTTATTACGACCTCAAAGTATCGTTTTAGCCTAAAAAAATCCAACTTCCAAAATCCCAGAGTAGCAGCTGAATAGGGTATTCTGGTCTAGGTTTTTTTTCATCAAGCTCTACAAAACGCTTCAAATGTATATCTCCAGACCAGAATACCGCCTTAACAGAAAACCGTGTGCATGTGCAGTAACGAACTCAACGTTTCAAGGGACGTTACAAACGGTAAAAAAGAAGGCAAAGTAAAAACTCGTATACCAACAAAGTAAGTATGCTTACAACAAAATGTCCCTTCCCCTCTTCCTCACTCTGTCTCTGTCTTTCGTTCCTCTGGTCAACGGTCCTCCTCGGGGAGTCGAGTTGGATATCGACCGGGAGGCCACAGCAGAATGAAGAGGGGCAAAAGGGAACGAGATATATAGACGAAAGGTGGTGGATGGGAGAAGCACGATCTAATCTTTCTTGGTGGGTGCGGCGAGTGAGGGGTTGTACACTCTCGGGAGTTTACGGGAGCGGTGAGAGAGAGAGAGAGAGAGAGAGAGGTTAGAGTGGATGAGAAAGGTGGGTGAACTAGAGTGCGGGGTTGGGGAAGGGGGGTCGAATGAGGCCCATATCGTTCGGCGTGCAAAAGGGGATTGCACGGTAAAATAGTTATCGGAAGAGAGAGAGAGAGAGAGAGAGAGAGAGAGAGAGAAAGCTGCTGAGAGAGAGATATAGAGAAGCTGCTACGCCCAAAGCAAATAGTGCGCTATTTCTCACTCTGCGTGTGATCCCTCAACTCGTTGTCGTTGACGAATGAGAGAGATGCAGAGAAAGCTGGGAATCGCTAATAAAATGCACAAATTTTTTGCATCCAAATCGTATCAGCTCATGAGAAATATATTTCACAACTGAACCGATACACGCGTCCACGGAATTCAGAGCTATACTGAGAGGGGGAATGGGGATGAGAAAAAGAGTGGGAGAGACAGTAGAAATGGAAAATTATTCCAGTTCCATGCGCGTCCCATTGCAGATCCATCCATCCTGCGGGACATGAGGGAGTTATAGATACTGTGGGGCCGATTTCGATTTGTTGCACCGTGGAGTCATTCCGGGAAAATGTATATACGCTGCAGCGAACCAGTCTAAATTGTGGGATTCCACAATATATATATGACGGTAAAATTCTGCGGCAGAGAGAGAAGAGAGAGACGCAGAGAGAGAGGGGGGGTGATTGCATAGTTTTTATTATGGTCTAGTGATGAGGTATGACTATTTGAATGAAGTTTGCGATTGTGCGAACAAGATTAACCCGATTATGTAATCGTGGGTCGCTGGAGACCCGATTTTCTTGTCAATGCCTGAATTTTTGAGAGGTGGATGTGTATGACGCAAAATAAAATATTTGTTTACATTTTTTTGCAATATTTATGGTGTCCCCTTAAAGTAGAGGTATTCAAGATAGTTCAGGAATTTTATCAGATTTTTTCATTGCAAATTACGCGTTCTAACGTGTCTCGGGTCTTCAACGACCCACGATAACTTGACAAGGCACCGAAAAGAACGATAACCTGATCGGGTTACACGTCGAAAAAAAGACCTTTATTAAAATGCACAATCTGCAAGAAATTTAATTTTCTTAAAAATAAATTTTCGTAAAAATGGTTTCAAGTATTTGGTCACATAGAAATTTTATTATTATGCTAAAAGTAAGTTTAATGACTTTTAATTGCCCAACAGTTTTTTTGGGAAAATCATCTTTTTTAAAATCAATGTTTGATTCAAGTTTGTATCAAACATTCCAGAATTATGCTGGCTGCAAAGTGATGATAAAAAAATTTGGACGGCCAAAATCTTCTCCAGTTTTCAAAATTTTCTATTTACAAAAATGTATTCGTCTGTCTCTAAAAATGTGCTGATCGACATTCCAAGTGTATTTCAATAAAATTTCGTTAACATGACTAAAAAAATTCTTAAAAAACTCGCAATTTTGCCAACCACAAAAAAACAACCCCCTCAATGCTTCTCCTAACTCTGTAACTAAACCCAAAGCCCTCCTGCAACATCCCAACTTATATCTTCGTGCGATCCTTATCTCTTACACTATCTTGCATAAAAAACAATATGGCGTCGGTCCATGGACCACAGAGAAGGAAAAAGAAGAGTAGAGAGTTTATTCAACGTGTTTTAGATAGCGCGGAGAAATATAGCTCCGAGCGTAGGGACTATGCGCTATATTCTCCGAGACTTTTCGTTATTCTCTCTCTCCCTTTCTCTGTGTAAAAAAAAAGAGGAAAGAAGAGCTCTCGGAGTGCACATAACGATCGCTATAGCTGAAGTCACGAGGCTTCTTCGCGTAGGCGTGGCCTGATGGGCGCAAGATTCAAGCCCATGGAAGAGAGTGAACCAGAGAGCGAGAGAGCCCTACGGGTGAGGGAATGTTAATTAATTAACGCTCCCAGCCGCGGCATTGATCACGAAAGGCTTGTGCGTTACTTTATGAGCGCGCATCGCGTCTCGTTGGCGCTTGCCCTGATCCCGGTGAGATCAGGAGAGGAAGAGAGATGGATAGAGCAACCCTTTGGCTTCATCGAGAACGAATACCGCAGAGGCGAGCGCTATACTCTCCCTATGGATTCCCTATCTCGCTTATTCCTTCCCGCAAACCCACAGAAACGTACACTCTCGAAATCTTCTCGCTGTGTGGCTCTCGTCTCGCTTCCATGGTCCATTACTACTGAGCTACCCCGCGAGCGACTCGCTGCGACCCGCTCGGCGCGCGCGCGCATGCGCGCTCGATCACTCCT
Source organism: Alloplasta piceator (assembly GCA_946863875.1). Lineage (NCBI taxonomy): Eukaryota > Metazoa > Arthropoda > Insecta > Hymenoptera > Ichneumonidae > Alloplasta > Alloplasta piceator. The sequence goes on from OX333072.1 coordinate 60,578,690, forward strand.
GCGGCGCGCGCACCCGGCGCGTTGATCTATCGTGCATGCGCAGTGCGCGCTTCTTGTTCCACCTGCATTCTACACGTACAGCCAGCGCGTTAGATACCAGCGCGGATATTTCGTCGTTTTGTAGTCTTTTGCCGGCATCGAGGAGCACACAAAATGCCCCGACGGATAAAGTATAAACCAGCAGCGGAGATTGACGGCTCTCGAGTGAAAGATGCGCGATTATACGTATGCGTGATCACCATTAAGAGTCTGTATGGGTGTGTACGATAACCATTGAAGGCTTGCGCGAGTGTGTGCATGGGTATTCTTCGGAGGAAAAAGATAGGAGGTATTTCCAGAGGCGATCTTAGTTATACACTGGCTTTTCAGCCCAACGATGGAACTAGAAAGGGGAGGGGGAAAAGGGAGAGAGAGATTGTGGCAAGTAGGGAGAATGCGGAAGTTCGATGGCTCTTCTCGCACCTCCGGGGTCGCCGGGTTCTCGACGCCATTGCCCGTGAGAGAAGGAAGAAGAGATACCGCGAAGGGATATGTTCAGTTATCCTCTGGCGTGTCCATTGGTGTATCTTTATGTATATTTGTGTGTAAAACGCGTCGTGACACAGACCCATCGAGCAGGGAGTAAACTAATGGAGTTTATGGGTCGCTCTAACTCTTTCGCTTGACGTGACGCGGAGAGAGATCAGCAGAATCAGGATTCCCTTTGGTCCGTGAGGAAATGTATTGTCCTATTTTTGCAACTGCAAAGATGAGCAAGGGTTGCAAAATTGCACTGAAGGGTGAAAAACCGTCAAATTGATTTTCCGGGTTGAACAATAAATCTGGGTCACGGGTGGAATCGAAATCATTGCATCGTTTTGTCCGAAGGATCTTTCTTCCTCGTTGGAGGAGGCAGTGTGGGAGCTCGTGAAGGAGACCCTATGTGCGCTGATAGCGAGAAGGCTCCGTAGGATCTGGGGCTCGGCATAAAGCTTCTCGCGCACACCAACGGAGTTACACAGCTTTCTGACGCTCACACGAGCAAGGCACGAGCTTTTCACCCCCTACAAGCGTACAACGATTCATCCCCTACGGGGCCAGTGAGGACGGGGTGAAAGAGAGGGTGGGTGAGAGGGTGAAGGTGGACGATATCCTCGACGACGAGTCGGCGGTCGTCGGCAGAGAGTTGACGCACACAAGACCACAAAAACGTCCTACGACGATACTCCATTGCACGCCCACACATATACTTGAGGGGGGGGGGGGGGGTGGAAAAGGAAAAAAGGCATGTTCCCTCCACTCTTCCATCTCATCGTCACCAACGGAACTCTCGCTTTCTCTCTGGGCATTGAAATACGAAAGAGTAGGTAGAGCTCCCCGAGAGATCTCATCATCACGCTACCCCACGAGAATCGAGAAAGACAGAGAGAGGGCGCGCGTGTGTGCGCTATAAGGGTGCGAGGACCGCGCGCAACCCCCTTCAGGAAAGTCAATACCTTCCGCCATGATCGCACCTTTCAAATACCTACACCGACAGCTCCACCTTCGTGCTCTCTTCGCAGACAACGATACCCTCTCCGTTTTTTCGACCCCCTTAACCTCCCTTAAATTCACGCAAACACGAGTCTCCGAATTACTCGTGTTAATGCGCTCGAAAGTTGCAAAGATTCACGAGTGAAAAGCCTGAATGCGATACATTTAAATGCCGGGAAAAGAAACGGGGGTAGGGGGTTGTTGACGAGAGGCAGAAAAGAGCATTAATTAAAAAAATAATCGAGTGTAAATTAGTTTCATTTCAAAGCTTCAACCCTGACAATAAGCTGATATATCTGGGTCGTTCCATGTCTAATCGACTAATACTTGGAATCGACCCCGTTCAATTTCGATGAAATTTGGGCAGAAGTTTTCTTTTATCGTGAAACAAAGTTCTACCCAAGGAAAAAAATTAAATTTTTTTTTTCTAATTATGAAAAATTCAATATTTCACTATTTTTTCAATTTTTCAAGTTTATTTTTAAATATCTCGAAAACTATTACAGTTACGAAAAAATTGCTCCGGGTTCGTTTCAAAGAGTATACTTGGGGCTACGAAAATAAAATATTCCGAAATTTTTTTTGGAAAAATTATGAATTTGGAGAATTTTGAATTTTTAAAAATCGTGAAAATCTACTATCAACATTTTATTTTTGGTTCAGTTTTTTTTCCATAATACCTTGTACTGATCTTGATCGTTCCTGAAATTTTCAAAAAGGTCTTTTTTTTTATTTCAAAAATATGAATTTTTGTAACAATTTTTTTTTTTTACCTCTAAATAAAGTTGAGCAATCATGTAATTATATAATTTTTGAGCATTCAAAATGACATAACTGATCAACTTTACTTAACTTGAAGGTAAACAAAAAAAATTTGTTTACCAAAATTCAAAAATTCATATCTTGGAAACAAAAAAAAACATCTTTCTGAAAAATTCAGGATCTTTTAAGATCAATACAAGGTATTATATTTAAAAAATTAAACAAAAAATGTAATGTCATGATTTTCAAAAATTTTCCAAATTTATCATTTTTCAAAAAAAATTTTCGGAATATTTTTTTTAGTAGCTCCAAGTATACTCTTTAAGATTAAATCAGTACGATTTTTTCGCAACTATAATAATTTTCGAGATGTTTAAAAAATGAACTTAAAAAATTGACAAAATGGTGAAATTTCGACTTGTCGAAAACAAATTTTTTATTTTTTTCCTTTGGTAGAACTTCGTTTTATGATAAAAGAAAACTTCTGAAAAAATTTCATCGAAATTAAAAGAGGTCGATTCCAACTATTGGCCGATTTGATACGGACTGACCCATCCGTATCGGGGAGAAGAGCTTTCGGAGGGAAAAAACGGGGGTGTAAGGAAAAAAAAGGGTCGGATAACGTCGCCCTGGTTATCAAGATCCACGGGGTAAATTTCCATTGCTCTTATATTGGTTAAAATTTTCCGGCCACCCCTTCTGCTTCTGCTGCTGGTGAATCGAGACTCTTTCCACCCTTCTCACCCACCCTCTTTATCGCTCTGTTTCTCTCTGGCTGTTGGATTTTTTTCTCATTTATCGAGGCGCCTTCTGAGAGGAGCAACCCCGAGAGAGAGGAAGAGAGTGGAGCAAGGACTCCGCGGATGGGAGGACGGGAGGAAAGGTGCGCGAAAGAGAGGGATGAGAGGGTAGTTTGCCGTGGGTATCGCGTCACGTTGCATTAGCGAGGCGTTGAGGTCCTCCTATACGTCCTCCGGGCTTCTTCCATTCCATCGTTTCATCGTCCTGCTTCTCTTCAACCCTCCCTCGCCCCCTCACTTCTTCTTCGCGCCCTCTATTTTACTGTCCCTCTATTTGGGGCATTCCACGCCAAATCGACTACTTTTGAACCCGGCCCCTTTCGATTTGACTGAAAGATTTTTTATCCTTTTCTACCCTATGAAAAACGATTCGAAGAATTTTTTCAAATTTTTCTACCCAACCAAAAAAAAGTTATGAATTTTTGAAAAAAATTGCTTTCTTAAAATAGCTATAACTTTTTCAAAATTTGACTCATCAGAACGTCTTTAAATGTACTTTTTGAAAGAAAATAGAACAAAAATATTGAAACCCATCTTCATCGTTTTTTTTAGATTTTTAGAAAAAATCTAATTTTCTCGATGATTACTATTTTTGACTTTTTTTTTCTTTTTACTATATCAAACTTTGACATTTTCTGCAAATCCTTAAATTATTTCAGAGTGTTGTTTTTTTTATTTCTATTTTTTTTCCAAATAAAAATAAAAATTGAAAGTAGTAATTATCGGAAAAATTTGTTTTTTTTTTAAATATAGCTACAACTTTTTCAAAATTTGACTTATCGGGATGTTTTTTTTTCAAAATTTTCGTTTTCAAATGTACTTTTTGAAAAAAAATACAAAAAAATTACTCAGAGCTTCCTTCTATTTTTTATCTTAATTTTTCGAAAAAAATCAAATTTTCTCGATAATTACCACTTTCTTTTTTTTTTTTTAATTTGGAAGTTCTCTGAACACCCTCAAAAATTTTTAGAATGGTGTTATGAGAAATAAGACTAGTGGAAATTTTTTTTTTTTCAATCAGAAAAAAAATATAAATAAAAAAAACACCACTCTGAAAAAATTTGAGGATTTGCAGAAAATGTCAAAGTTCGATATACTGAAAAGAAAAAAACCAAAAATGGTAATCGTCGAGAAATTTTCGATTTTTTCCAAAAATCTATTTAAAAAAAACAATGAAGATGGGTATTTTTTGTATGTTTCGTTCAAAAAGTACGTTTAAAAACGAAAAATTTTTTAAAAAAAGTTCCGATAAGTCAAATTTTTAAAAAATTATAGCTAATTTTTTAAAAAAAGCTATTTTTTCCAAGAATTCATAACTCTTTTTTGGTTTGGTAAAAAAATTTGAAAAAATTCCGAGAAACGTTTTTCATAGGGTGGAAAAAGATAAAAAAAACTTTCAGCCAAATTGAAAGGGGTCGGGTTCAAAAGTGGTCGATTTGGCGTGGAATACCCCATATATAACCATAACCCATCTCCACACCGCTCTAACCACCACCTCGGCAAACCCTTTCGATCCTTCAGTCTCTTCAACCATCCCTGCTTCTCCTTCTTTCCCTCTCCATCCCTCTTTCTCTTGCCCTCTTTCTCTCCGCCACTCTTTTACACCCTCCTCATCTGCCCAAGTATATAGAACGAATATATCGCCACCAGTCCTGGCATGTTCAACCCCATTTCGCGATGGAGCCGATGGTCCCGAAGGATTCTGCTCATCCATGAACGCGAGGCCTTCGGACACACTATCCCCATATTCTCTCTGGCAAAACGTGCCTTTTTTGTCCCTCCCTCTCTATCTTCCTTTTTCCTTATCCATCGATTCCAAATTTTTGCTTTTTTTTTGCAACCCTTCCGCGGACGATTCATCAGAGTCCATCGAGGGATTTACAATTCTCAAAAAATCCCTCAATGATTCATTGTGTGCCTTCCATTTGCTATTTTGAATTCTCAATTTTTTTCAAAATTGGCAAATTGTTTATCGAGTGAAATTTCATGATTGCACTTTTGGCTACATTTCGGTCTGGGCAGGACCAACGACAATGTGTCCTGGCGCATGAAAATTTATGCGCAATCTGCGCCGACAAAATGCGCGAATTTAATACGCCGATTTACGATTATGCGAGAAATCGTACATTCGCTAATTGCTCGGGCAAAAGTATTTCCCGTGTATCGTGCCTACGTTTGCAGGAGGGAAACATCGAAAAACCATCGCTTTCCGATGTTGATAATGGGCTTTCGGTATGCCCATACGTTTTCGCGTTGATATCCTTGCCCATGAATTACAAAAAGGACGTTTGTAATTAATTGGAAATACGCTTTTGGTCCTGTAGTTTACTTTACAAGGTTTAGGGGAAAAAATATATTCCCATGTAAAGTGTATTAATTCGATTAATTAATTGAAAAATTCCATCGAAATGCAAAGAGAAAATGTAATTTCCTCGAACTTTGATGTAAACTTATTTAATTGGAAATTCTGTTTTTTTTTTTTTTTTAATTGTATGTATAGTCAAATGTACTCAATTTGTGGTTTGTAGGCAATTTTTTCTCTTAGGTTGTGTGGCGAAATAAGGGAAAAGTGTCCAAAATGATCCCTAGAAGGTAAAATGATCCCTAGGAGGTAAAATGATCCCTAGGGGGTAAAATGATCCCTACTGATTTTATCGAACTTATTTAACTTTATTTAGTAAATAACGAATTTAATATTTTTAGGCCAGTAAAAGTAAATAGAATAACCTGAAATCGAAATCGAGTCAGCTGATCTAGGATGAATGCATTTTCTATTTTTAAAAGGATTTTTTTTTAACAAACTGATAATCTGATGAAAATATAAAACTGATGGAACAAATTGTGGTAAATAGAACGAACTCTTTTTTTTCGAGTGCAAAATAACGCTCACGTGATACCAAAATGGCGGCTTCGTAACCTAAATTCGTTGCTGCATTAATCCAGCGCGTCGATTTGCATGAAGCATACGGAGAACAAAAGACTCTGCTCTCTCGTTGAACACACACACGAAAAAATACACAGACACATACACACACACTTTACATATAAATATACGCAAATATATACATAGACACCGACACACGTACGACATAAGGTGGGTCCCTTCAGGATTGTGACTCTCCGGCCTCGTGACACATAGCCTGTGGTCATAAACGTTACAATATTTTCATAGGTACGTCACCGACGTTCTGACACGACAAAAAAAAATGCGACGAGACCTGTAATGGTTGGTAGAAAGAGGCACGTGAGATTATTCGAGAAACCCCCATGGGAATAAAGTATCACGACGTGATCACGACGGCAGATCCTCGTGAAATTAGGATCCTTAACTTACTTAACTAGATAGTTAGTCCATGAATTAAGTTAGTTAGTTAATTAATCAAGTTACTCGATCAATTCAGTTAGTCAGTGCAGTAACTAACTTAGTTAGTTAATAAACGAAGTTAGTTACCAACTTAGTTAGTTAATAATCTACAGTAACTAACTCAGTTAGTTAATAAGCTAAGTTAGTTACTTGAATAAACACCAAAATTTACGTGAAAAATGAATTTTTTTTTTCATATTCTTTAAGTTTAGACCTTTAAGAATATATCCTCGGAAGAAATTTTTTTAAGTCCAATAATTTACGGAGTTATAGCTATTTTAGCGACGCAGCAACTACGACGTTTTGCTCAAAACTACTTTGCTCAACACGATTGACGTGATATCTCAAGTTCTACTCAATCGATTTACCTCAATTTTTTTACCAATCTTCAATGTATAATCCCCTCATCATCCCTACCACTTTTGTATCAATTTTTTTTTTTTTACTATTGTAAAAAATTGCAACGATTGACAAATCGTTAGAAGAAAAATCATGGAAGATTGAGGTTTGCCAACCTAAAATTGTTTAGAATTCTAAAAAATTCCAAATTGGTTGTCAGAAGTAAAAAAATGGCGGCAGCGATTTTGGCCCTTGTAAATGGCCGATCGATTATCTGCGTGCGGATGTGTAATGCGCGGGGGCCGGCTCGGTAGACTCGTCGTTTACAACAAAGTCGCGGGGAGGGTTGAAAAATAGGGGATGAAGGGACGTCGACGACACGACATAAACGCATGAATATAGTAAGCAATGACTGTCTGAGGGAGGGAGTGCGGTAAAAACACCAAAGGAGAGGATAGGAGAATCAAGAGGGAAAGAAGGTGAGGGGAGGGGGGAAGAGAAAAGGCAAAGCACACGAAGAGACAAAGCATCGTAAATGGAGAACGAAAAGGATATGGGGATGTAATGCTCGTAGGGGAAATAGCGAGTAAGTGCGAGGGAGACACGTGAGCGGAAATAGTGATGAGAGAGAGAGAGAGAGAGAGAGAGAGAGAGAGAGAGAGAGAGAGAAAGAGAGACAGAGAGGAGAGCACTAATACGCGCTTGGGCACCACTCTTCATTTCTCGCTCTTTTTCTCTTTTTCTGTCCTTCTGTCTGTGAAAACGGGCTTGGAGAATGCGGAGACGCTGCACATAACCCCAACGAATGCTGCAATGCGGCGATGTCAGAGTTTTAATTGAAAACGTTACTTACCTTCCTACAAATAATATATCGGACTGGTCCAAAGTAAAACGATATTTTTTTTACTTCCCATCTGATGGAATCATAGTTTTTACCATTACATTGAATGCTGCGAAAGGCGTTCTACGTACGATTTTTTTGAGAGGTGTCTCAATGGCTTTTTCTATGATGGCAGTTTATTGACACTTGGAAAATCGATGTCTGTAGTTTGGATGGGGAAAGAAATTGTTTTATGGAATTAAACGAAGTATAAATGATCTCGTATGATAGTGTAAACCTTCTTTTACAGATTGGCGCGTCGTTGAACAATTTAGGACACACGATCTCCGAGACACGCATTATTTTAGGGGAACAGGTGGAACGTGCTGGGCAAACGGTGCCAGGATCCATTTTGCCCCGAACATTTTTTTTCGAACCTTCGAGTGGGAAATAATGTACCTTGGTCGAATGTACTTCGGCCAAGTCAAAATTGCGACTGAAAATATATTTTTAAATTAATTAAATTAATTAATTAATTTCGATCCGTTATTTTCTGCATAAAACATTGTTTTTGACATTTTCCGAGAAAAAAAACAGAATAAATTAGTGAAAGAGCCTCCTTTTGAGGTACGAGACCAGTTAGATTGAAGAAAAATCCACTATTCGAGTAAATAATTATTTGTTAACTCCATTGTTGTTTATCTTGTTAACGGTGTATCCTAAATTGTTCAACGATGCACCAATTTGAAAAAGAGGGTGGACACTGTCTACGAGACTATTTGTACTTCGGTTTCTTCCACAGAACAATTGTTTTCCATGTTCAAACAATGGACATAGATTTTCCATGTGTCAATCAAATGGCAAATAGAAAAACCGATTGAGACACCTTTAAAAAAAATCGTACGTAGGCCTCCTTTTACGACGTTTACTATCATCGTAAAAACTATGATTTCATCAAATTGGAAGAGAAAAAAAATTGAATTCCATTTTCGGCCTGTTTTATTTTGATTTTGATTAAAAAACTTCCTTCAACTGAAGAATTCAATTATTGTTCATAAATATAATTAAAGACTGGGATTTTCTGCTGGCTAAACAAAAATCTGCCAACAATCAATTATCGACGAAACAAAATAGGGGTGGAAAAAACAAAAAACCAAGATTCAGGAGATTTTGAAAACCCACCATATTGAATATTGTCTTCCATAAGGGATGAATGCTGCAGTAAGAAGGACAATTATAGTAATGCTACATTTCTAGAAACAATTATCAAAATTTAGCCCCATATTTGACAACCCTAAAGCGTTCCAATCCGCGTGAAATACCCTCACACATGGGACGGGAAGTCTCCTAAAAAAAAAACTACCCCTGTACCAAAATGGACGCCACTGACGCACCCCTTTTCCCGCAGGCACGTGACTGTGTTTGTCTGAAAAAAAAGCTTCTTCTCGTTTTGAGACGTGCCAAAAAAATCGGAAAGGGAACGAAGCGACTGAACGTAAACGCTTTTTTCTTCTTGCAAAGGGCGAATCGTTGGGCGCGGGGGGTGCGTTTCAGGAGGGTCAGAAAAGGGCGACAAACGTTAAGGGATGTTTCTACCTCTCTCTCTCTTTTTTTCTCTCTTTCCTTGTACATTCATCCCTCTCCTTCTCGTGCAAAAGATACGCACCCCCTTTTTGAGCCTGCAGAAAAAAACCGCCCTTCTCGGCATACACACTTCGAGATCGATCGCGGCGGCGGGCTCGCCTGTTCATCACTTATTTATGCCTTCATTACTGTAAACAATGCATCTCTCTTTCCCTACACCCTTCTCTTTCACTCCCTCGTTTCTCGGCTCGAATACAGACGGTCTCAGGTTTCGCGTCTTTATTCCACCCCCTGTGTTACACATCCCTCTACGTGTGTCTGTAAATTCGCGCGTATGGGGGGTGAACCCTCCCTCTGTTTGAGCGCTTTGAGCACTACACGTCTAGCGCACACGTTCATAAACGCTCGTCGTTTAACGAGAGACCTCCTCACTTCCGTATGGTGGGGGGGGGGGATGTTTTCTGCATTCAGTAGCAGCAACGAGACCCCGGCTATTCAATAACCACCCGCCTGTCTATGTTACGCGCCCACATGCCTTTGAGAGAAAAAAAGCAGGATCTTCGTGTCATTTTATTATTCATCTTGCTATGAGGGTGGTTTCGAATTTAAAAAAAAAAAAAATTGGGCATAGGTATTTTCTTCCCTCCTCTTTCCTCCTTCGTTGCTCGATTTTTGGGCCTCATTTAGCCTCAAATTGAAATTTCTCCGAGCCCTTATTTTTCCGTATGATATTGAAAATAAAAAGTCCAAAAGTCTGAATTATTTTAGATTATTCCCAAATTTCGGAGATAAGGCTGGCACTTTTGAATATTTTGAGCCAGAATCGAAAAATGGTGTGATTTCAATTTGAAAAATAGTTTTGGAATGTTTAAACAAAGCCCTTTGATGTGATACCCCACTTGACCCAGTCTTCGGACTCCTAAATTTAGACTCCCTATTTTGGGCCCTATTTTGTGGAAATTCAAAACATTTCTGGAATTATTTTGAATGGAACAGATAGGTGCAAATGAATTCTACAATTCTGTTGAATTTCAAGTCGATAGGATTTTGAGTTACTGCGATAAATGACCGTGAAGTAAAGACGGATGGACGCGACCATAAGGGTTGTTTTTTTAGCTTTTAGATACGGAATCCTAAAAACAGCATTTTTTCACGGAATCAAATTAAAATTAACAGTTGGTATAATGAAAAACAAATGGCGTTTAGGCCTCACCGTCAAAAATGTGGCAGAAATCCTGGCAAAGATTATCGGTAAATGAAGTATAGTAATTTCTACATTACCGACAGTCTCTCCAGAACAGATTGTCTTTTGTCACATTCCAAATTAGCAAAAAATAATTTTTCCACCTGATTTTTCGAATTGTTTCCTCACAAACAGTAATATTCTTATTTGTTAAGTTTAAATTAGCGTAATTTGAATAATTAAACATTTTTAAAACCAATTTCTAGAATCCAGGACTATTTCAACTAAAGCGTCAAAAAGCTCCTCTAATTTCCACAAAAATTTTCTCAAAAAATACAAACTTCGACATTTATTTAATCCCAGAATTATCGTGGGAAACGAAAACTTTCAGACTCCGAACAAAATGAACTCTGTTCGAAGTTTCATCGCTGCACAGAATAAACCGAATAAACTGCACGGAAATTAAATACGCAGATTAAAATTGATTCTCACGAGAAAAGTCTCTCAAGAGACGAGCGAGGGAATTCGCATTCTCGTCTCCATGGAAAGACACGAGAAGCCCCAAAATATGCCTCGAAAAACGACTCCCCGAGCTTAACGAGGATTTAAGCCCTCATCAACTTCCTTAATCTCCGTGTGCGTCGAAAAGTCCTTGTGTCTCGATTTATCATCGCATTTTCCGTGGTCGTTTCCGAGCGCGCGGAATTTCCGGATTCGCGGAAAAATAAAATAGTTCAAAAAGTTGGGAAAATTCTCGAGCTTTTCCGGAGCTTTCGCCCGTGCGCGCAACCATTTCAGTACCAAATACTTGAAGTGCTCTTTAATTCAAGTACCAAGTACTTAAACAAGTTATCAAAGTACTTTGTTGCCATCAAAGCCACACTTGTAAATAATGCATTATTAATAATGCTGTATTCATTACCTATTACACTGCATAATGTGAAATGGATAAGTGTAACATTACAGAATATTAAAAAAATGTGTAATGGATGCGTGTTCCATTCCAAATAACAAAAGTAATGTGTAATGGATGCATGTGCCATTACAAATAAAAAAAAGTAATGTGTAATGGATGCATGTGCCATTACAAATAAAAAAAGTAATTTGTAGTGGATAATATTCCATTACAAATTAGTGTGTTTCTACAATTTGTTTTTGCAGTTTTTTTTTAATTATAATTTTTACAACAATGGAGTAAAAATTACTCCACAAAATCACTGTTCATACATTTACCACTGCGTCAGTAAAGTTAACAAAAACTTGACACACACAGATTATTTTCATTGAAAAATTCCTAGACTTACCTTTGAGCAAAATAGTACTTGCTCTAAATTGTAGAAACACACTAATTTGTAATGGAATATTATCCACTACAAATTACTTTTTTTTTTCAATTGTAATTTGTAATGGAGCACTCATTCATTACACGTTTATTTGTAATGGCACATGCATCCATTACAAATTACTTTTTTTATTTGTAATGGCACATGTATTCATTACACGTTACTTTTATAATTTGTAATGGCACATGCATCCATTACACATTACTTTTTTTACCTTTCGCACTGAGAAAACAGTTTATTTTTAGTAAAGACATATATTTAGTTGGCACTTTTGCTTAAATATTCCTTAACCGTTACAAAATTTGTTAGTCGTTAAGAAATATTTCATTCGTGTTCAAATAATTTATTAACTGAAAAAAAAATATTTATTCAATTTATTAACTGTTGACAAATAATTCATTACTTTTTTTATTTGTAATAGAACACGCATCCATTACACATTACTTTTTTTTATTTGTAATGGCACATGCATCCATTACACATTACTTTTATTATTTGTAATGGAACACGCATCCATTACACATTACTTTTTTTTTTATTTGTAATGGAACATGCATTCATTACACGTTACTTTTATAATTTGTAATGAAAGACTTATCCAACACAAGTTGTTTAAAGTAATGGGTAATGCATTACTTTTGGGACCTAGGTCCCAAAAGAGCCATTCAAAGCCAGCAAACATTGACAGTTGTCAATTATTTCATTGTCACTGTAAATCATTTGGAAATTTTTGCAAGTTTTTGTTTATTTAATGAACAAATAAACAAGATTCCATTGCAAGTGGTTTTTTCGAGCTCACGAATCATCGTCCATCGTCCTAATTTTTTTTTCCTTCCCTCTAATCTTTTTTTTCCTTCTTCCTCTCGCTCGTGGATCACTTTGCCGTTTGTGTGTATGTTCACGAGCACGTACGCGCCTCTCGTTTTCCACGCCGACTACATAAACTCATGGGCTTATGGTCGTCCAGCTATTTCACCCGTATCTGTCTCTGGACTCTCCTCGTCGTCGTCGTTGTCGTCGTCGTTGCCGTCGCCTCGTTCTTTTGCTCCCGGTAAGGACGCAAGTAGCGACGACCGGTGTATTATATTACACTGGCGAAGGTAATCGAGATGCTACGTAATTCTCAACTGTACGCTGATGTCGAGAAAAACGAAGAGAAATATAAAAATTCCGTCTCGTTCGTTTGAAAGACGACAAACGAAGAACCGACCTCGGTGAGAGAACAATTTTCCTTCTTTTTACCCGAATTTTCTATCCATCGAAGAAGGAAATTGGGAGGAAAGTAAGAGGGATGAAAAAAAGGGAGTAATTCTGCTTGAGGTGAAGAAATTTCGAAAAAAATGTCTGGCCTTTCGCACTGAGGAAACAGTTTATTTTTAGTAAAGAAATATATTTAGTTGGCACTTTTGCTTAAATATTCCTTGACTGTTACAAAATTTGTTAGTCGTTAAGAAATATTTCATTGGTGTCCAAATAATTTATCAACTGTTAACGAATAATTCATTTCGCTATATTCAACTTTACATTTGTCAACAGTTAACAAATCCTGGTACATTGTTTTCTCAGTGCAGAATCTCTTGTTTCATCTGTTTCTACTCAATCAACAAAAATTTGCTCTATCATTTGAAATATGAATTGTTTGCATCAAGAATTAGATCTTGATTTTTTGAAGCTTTCTTCAAGTAAAAATTTAATAATCTATGAAAGAATTATTTTACCGACATATATTTTCCATTTAATTAATGGTAAATTAACTTTTTCTCAAAAATCAAGAATCTTACTTTGAATATTTGACATTGTTTTCCAATTTTGTTTGTTTGTTGATTGTTTAGTTAATTTTGGTATCGCTTGAAATATAAAAAATACGTATAAAAATAGCCATGTATATAATATCTTATTATTATTAATGATATTAATAATAATAAATTAATATTATTGTTAAAAAATCACCACAGAAGAAATTGAATTGCAATTATAAAATTTCAATTCAAATTTAGTTTTTGGTGGTCGTTATTTTGTCGGTAACTTTGATAATGATTATAAATAATTATTAATGAATATAATTTGTGATAATTAAATTAAAATAATCATTACAATGTGCTAATTGATACAAGAAGAAATGGAAGGAATTTATTTTGTATTTAATACATATAACTACTTGATCTTATCTAAATGTTGTATGAATTCACCCAAAAGTGGAGATTCTTTTGTGTTTTGCTGATTCTACCTTCATCAAAGGTATTGATTAATATGCAATTTTTATTGGATATTATAATCGAGCTATTTGTGTACGTATATATTATTATATCCATGGATTTTTTTTGTAATGGGATATTTTTGTAAATAGATTAGGGTGGGTCAAATAAAATGACTAATTTTTGTTCTCCTCGATATAATGAAAAATGTATTGTTTGGCATCTCAAAAAAACCCTCTGCAAGTATTAGCCTTTCATATTTAAATTAAGAGGTCCCTCATCGCAATTTTTTATTTCCCATTTAAATAACATAGGAAATTTTGTTTTTTAACTTTGGAATTTTATTAGACTTTAATCGTTATAAGTGTTAATGTTATTTAAATGGAAAATAAAAATTTGCAATGAGGGACCTCTTAATTTAAATACGAAGGGCTAATACTTGCAGAGGGTTTTTTTTGAGACGCCAAACAATACATTTTTCATTATATCGAGGGAAAAAAAATTAATCATTTTATTTGACCCACCCTAAAATAAATTTTTGACGTGACATTTAGACCTGTAACTTTTTTGGCAATTGCTTCCTGGATATCCTGGATATTTCCTGGATAAACAAAATGTCCCAAAAATATAATTTCTGGGACATTTTGACATTTGGGTCATTTTTGAGACGTTTTTATTTTATATGTCCCAGAAATATAATTTTTTTGGGGACCTGATTAGGTGCGACGTGAACGATGAGCTCTGCGTGAGCTCGTGTTATCCAAATCCTCAATTCGTAATTGGAACGGAAGTGACTATCAAACGTACCCGCAGCGCTCGGTCCAACGAGACCAAATTTTTATTATCTAGCGCGCGTGTTCACGTTTACTACAAAATATCCACATATATATACTATATATATATATATATACTATATGTCGAGTTGCGTAATCGGGGATATAAATGGTAAGCGAGTCTCTCGATTACTCCACCGAAGTGTGTTTCTCGAGGTTCCCTCGATTCTCATAAAGGCCCAAAGAGGACTGCATCATGATCCAAGAAATGAAAATCACTCGTGTCGAACTTGCGCTATTTTTTGTCGCCATTTTTTTTCTCTTTAATAATCTATAACTAATTTCAAAAATTTGAAAAAATTTTTTTTGAAAACATTTTTATTTATTAATGTAAAAATTTATATGCAAATTTTTGTAAATTTTATTTTGAAATTTTTCTAGAAGATCGATCTAGAGCTGATGCTAGAAATCATAAATAACCAAAGACATCTGTATAAACAAAAAAAAAGAGAAGAAAAAAGATAGACATGTGCGACGAAGCATTTGTGTGTTGAAACGTAGGCGAAGTGACGTAGGTTTTGCTTCGAGGTATTCGCACGCACCTCTTTATAGATTGTGATACGTGTTATTCAAGATCTCTCTGTTTCCCTCTCTCTCTCTCTCTCTCTCTCTCTCTCTCTCTCTCTCTCGCTCTTGGATCCAAATGCAACGACAGGCAGATGCCACCAGATCATTTCGGAGTCTGTTTTCCGTCTCAAGAGCCAAGCCGAGAGGCGAGAAGCACTATCGACGCCATAAAATCGCGCAAATACGTAGAGAGATACCGAAAGAGCGAGGGAAAATGATCTGGCGAGGCTCTAAGATCACTACGGATCGCGTGTATGCACTCGGGCAGTTTCTGCAGCTTCTCGTCGCCCCCGAACACAACCTCGATGAACCAAATATGTCCTCGAATGCATAAAGAGCGACCGAAGAAGCGAGCAAAGTTTCGCTGACACTGCTGAAACGCTCTCGACGAAATAATGCCGGAGATCGGCTGCATGGGCTATGAGGATCATTATTTTTTAGAAAAAAAATTGATAACAAAGTTAAAAGTTACAAAAATACACTACCGGCGAAAAGTTTTCGGACAAAACTTCGAAAAAGGTCTGGAACGTTTTTTTATGCTATTTCGCCGGAAGTCAACGTAGACTAATTTAACAATAACGACATTTTAGAGGGAAAGAATTTGGCTTCATTTCCTGATTTTTAAATTATTTTTACGATTTGTTTTTAGATTTGGTCTCTTCAGGTGCACCCATTTTTTAAGATATATTTTTACGATTGGATTCATAAAGGGGAAAGCTTGAGCTTCAATTTCCTTTTTTTAAAAATTTTGAGCGATTTTTTTCCCAAAGTTATTCTGTTTTTTGTGAAAAAGAGGAAATTTGAAAAATCCGGTTTAACACGAAAACAAGGAGGATTCGTGAAAAACTTTAACATAGCAAAAAGTTGTGTCTATTTTTGTTGAGTGCAGAGGAATTTTTTCAGATCTTTTTTCTAAAATTTTTTTTCTCATGTTGGCTGGAAAAAAAATTAGGGAAAAAAATTTGAAAAAAAATTCCAATGAATTGAAAATGGTAAAATAAAGTATTTTCCCTTCTTGAAACTTCATCATTAATTTCATAGTTCTCGAGTTATGGTAATTGAATGATCTAAGCTCCGACCCAGCAAATGAGAAAAAAAAAGTTTTGTGAAAAAAATCTGAAAAAATTCCTCTGCACTCGACAAAAACAAACGCAACTTTTTACTATACTGAATTTTTTCATGAATCCTCTTTGTTTTCGTGTTATACGGGATTTTTCAAATTTCCTCTTTTTTCACAAAAAACAGTCTCGTTATGGTCATACTGGGTCCATGGGACCCAGGCGTTTTGAAATTGTTATAAACAATGAAATAATGCATTGAGCGATACGAAAAAAATAGTGGGGTATAATTTGAACCTTGTTTAAGGTAACGTTTTGGTCCGAAACCAAAAATCGAATTGTCAATATGCAAAAAAAATTATGCAATTTATCGATTTTAGTGGGCAATATTCCAGGTCGAAAAACGGCCTGGGTCCTGTGGACCCGCAGTGACTATTAAGGGTTAAAAAAATTCTCTAGAAGATGGGTGCGCCTGAAAAGAGGGAGAAAAAAAGGCGAAAAACAGCTGTTTTTAAAATAGAGTCCAAATGTAAAAACAATTTGTAAAAATAATTAAAAAATCAGGAAATAAAGCCGAATTTTTCCCCTTTAAAATGCCGCTTGTGAAATTAGTCAAAGTTGATTTCCGGCAAAATGGCATAAAAAAACGTTCCAGACCTTTTTTGAAGTTTGGTCCGAAAGTTTTCGCCGGTAGACAAATTTTTACGTTAATAAATTAACCCGATCAGGTTATCAGGTTTTTCAACATCTTGTCAGGTTATCGTGGGTCGCTGGAGACCCAGTGCATGATAGAGCACGTAATTTGCAATGAAAAAATCTGTAAGGCTCATTATGAAGATTGTACAAAAATTTAAACAAATATTTTATTTTTCGTCATAAACACATGTTCCTCTCAAGAGGAATGGGAGAAAAAAATGGCTCGGGTCTCCAGCGACCCACGACAACCGAATCGTCGGTTAAAATGTCTTGCCGGGAAAAAATTCTTGAAAAATCGCTTTCTTTCAATCTCCTGATTCCCTCTACCCCCAACTCCCTCAATTCGAAGAGAGCAAAATAGAGAAGGAAGAAAATGGCATCCATGCAGAAGCAAGTCACAAGCCGAGAGTAGCATATTTGCGGTTCCGTAGACGTCCCAGAAATAGGACTTGTCGAATTCGCTCAACGTCTGGCACGGATACATAACATAATTTTTCTCTTCTTCCTCTCGGTCCTCTCTTCCTCCCTCTCTCGCTGCTTCTTCCTTTCGTTGTTTCAATTTTCAAAAATATCTCCGGGCACAAACGCCATTTCGAGTTTCTCGTTAGTCTCCGCGGGCAATTGAGAGAGAAAAAACGAGACGAAGAGGAGGAGGAGACGGAGAGAAAAAAGGAGGAGAGAAGGGAAACAACGCGAGTTGCGAAAAGCCTCGGGCTTGTGTGCATCGAGATGTTGTAAGATTCAGCGAAAAAACGTTTATTTGACGAATGTAAAGCACGCGAGATTTCTCGTGTAAGCGAGAGAGTGTAAAAAGAGAGAAGAGAGAGGAGAGAAGGGAACGATGAGAGAACGTTTGCGGAGAGAATGTGACGGAAGAAACAGTCTCCTTCAACGTTTTCTGCGCTTCGTGCGAGCATAAAACGTCTGGCTGTGCGTTAAAATGATGTTGAAGGCTTTGGCGTATCGCAAACGCGGCGAAGAAACTCCGCGGAGGTCCCCCCTTAAGAGAGGGAATTATAATGACGCCGGACTGTGTAACGCTGAGGCGTAATATGACTAATGTAATGTCGAAGCCTTGTGTGTGCTTTTGCTTCTCTTTGCCCATCGATATGATACGAGAGCGATTCGCAAGCACGAGAATATTGCGACTATTTTCGTATAACGTGTATATCCCTCCTCTGTTTATCTGGCCTGGATCAAGCACACACACATACATATATATGAATTTGTGTATATGTTTATATAGATACGTGGATATTTGTAGAGGACCTCTCACGTCAAATTTGCGGATCATTTACCTCGTCCTTTGATTATAAGCATATTTGTTTTTCTCATGAAAGAAGATTTTCGGACTAATTATCTTTTTATACAGATATTTATAAATGAATATTAATAAGAATATATTTTTTTTTCATCATGCTGAAACTCGCAACCTTGAAATTGAACGAAAATCACTTTCTCAATTGGAATTGATTTTATTTATTTATTTATTGAAATTTATTTTTATTTGAGCATTTGTTTATCTCAGAATAATTTCTTCGTTGAATTCGTTGAAGCATTTTTTTGAATGTTTATTGAAGATTCGAGGCTCCGAATGCAAGGAAATGAGTCAGCAATACTTAAAATTTGAAGAAAAAAAATTTTGTTTTTTCTACGATGCAAGCTTCAACATTTTTTTCCTCAGGATTTTCTTGTGTGTTCAAAATATTCTCAGACGTTGAAGCAACGTGTAAGAATTGAATTTCAGGGTGAAAGTTATAGTGAAAAATATAAAACAACATTTTTTTCATTTACTCAAAATACTTTTTTTGAACTTTTGCCAGCGAATGCTTAAAAACTTGTAAACAGATTTTCAATTTTTTTTATTTTTATTTTTGTATTCGCAGTGGGAAAGTGTGTTCCTAATTGGTTTCAAGAATTTTGATAATTACTATTTTTAAAACCTGCTCGAATAAAAAAAGGACCTTGAGGATGAAAATTTTTTTAATTCGTCGCCATTTTGCAAATAAATAAATAAATAGCTACGCATAACGATAAATTCGTACAAATATTTTTTTATTTAAAAATAAAAAATAATTAAATTAAATTTTTTTAATTAAATTAATTTTTTCAATTAAATTAATTAAATTAATTTTGTTAATTGAAAAATAATTTATAAAAACTATCTATGAAAAACTATAACCATCATATTATTAGTATTATTATTAAAAATTTTAAAAATCCGACGATTCTTGGTAAATAATTCTTGTAAAAAATGAAAGGAATTTTAAGAATAATTTGTCAAGTACTGGAGAGAGATTTTTTAATATTTTGGCGAAAAGATAGATTTGGCAAATTTTCTTTCAGCCAAAGATTTTTGACTATATAAAAATTGATTAAAATCGAAGGGGTTGAGAGCGAACAGAATGCTAATTTGACGTGGAATTCCCCATACAATTATGTAGTTATGAGTTCCAGAAGGCGACCGATAGTTCTACGAAGAAGATACAACGTGTGGGTTAGTGGCATATAAGTGATAGTGTGTGAGAGAGAGAGGGAGATGAATACGACGCAGAATGAGTTCAACCGAGAAATCGCGATCGATACGAGTCGCGAATAAGTCGAAGAGCTTTTTCCCCCCTGCGTCTAACGTGAAGATTGAGATAAGTCATTTAATGGTTATAATTCCTGAATTAAAAAAAAATAAATTGATCCATAATCCATGAGAAATGATTTATTCGATCCAAATGAATTTTTATTAATTCAATTATCGCCCTTTATATCAGATCAATATCAGAATTAAATTTTATTTATTTTGAATAAATTTATTTCAAGTCAATAAATCATTTGATGAATCATTCAGACTTAAAGTATAATAAATTTTTCTTTAATCAAACAAGTTTTAGAATTCATAATTTTCAGCATCAATTGAATTTACAATATGTATCAGAAATAAAGATAATAAATTCTTATCTTCAATTAAATTTTCAACGATGATTGAGAATTACCATTTCAAGTGAAATCCACAAAAAAGAGCATTTTGAGTTTGCATTCGTCGAAAGAAAATTAAAACGTGATTATTCAAAATCCACGATGGAAAACAAATATCACTGACTTATCCAACCTCCAGGAATCAGAGATCGTTAAGATAATTTACTTCCACGAACGAAAAGGGGGATTTTTGAGGTTAAGAAAAATTCTCAAACGCTTTCTTCGTGGAGTCGCTGAAAGAAAACGTCCTCTATTCGTGATCACTCTTGATCCACAATGCTTTAGATATCACTATGATCCATCATACTGCATGAATCAACGATCGTTAACTTAATTTACATAAATATGTGCGCGCGTACGTAAGTATTTCTCGAAATCGTAATTGGAGCTCCTCGCACAAATCGGTGGGCAAACGAGACTTTCTCGTTGCTTTCACGATCATCGCGAGTTTGAATCATTTATACCGTGCGTTTCGCCTGCCTTGGCAGAGAGAATTTTTCTCACAAGATGGAGGAGAAAAAAAAGGAAAATCTATAACTTTATCGTGAATAGAAAAAGCAAGCAAACACATCAGGCGCATCGACATTTTCCACATAACTGAGTCACATATATATATGCATTAAGCCGGTCCAAGATGGAACTTTTTTTTACCTCCAATTTGATAAAATCATAGTTTGTACTATATAGTTGAACGCTGTCAAAGGAAGGCTACGTACAATTTTTTTAAAAGGTGTCTCAATAGCTTTTTCTATCAGCCATTCGATTGACTCATGGAAAATCGATGGGTGTCGTTTGAATGGGAAAAAAATGTTTCTATGGACGAACCGTGTATCCTAAATCGTTCAACGATGCACCAATTTGGAAAAGAGGTTGGACTCTGTCATACGGGAGCATTTCTACTTCGGTTTATTCGACAGAAATTTTATTTTCCCTGTCCAAACTACGGACATCGATTTTCCATCATGAGTCAATCCAAAGGCAAATGGAAAAAGCCATTGAGACACTTCTAAAAAAAATCGTACGTAGCCCTCCTTCCACAGCATTCAACTATATAGTAAAAACCATGATTTGATCAAATTGGAGATAAAAAATGTTTTATGTCGGACCAGTTTAATGCATGTATATGTGCCCCTGTGATGGGAAAACGTCGATGCGACAATTGCACATCACTGGGGAAAACTCATAGAACCCTAGAAGAATAGAAACACCCATTGAGACACCACTAAAAAAAATCGTACGCAGTCCTCCTTCCACGACGTTCAATATCATAGTTGAAACTATGGTTTCATCAGGTGGGAAGTGAAAAAAACACCGTTTCATTTTGGGCCAGTCCGCTATATGTATGTGCATACATTACATGTTTAGCTTGGAGGAATTGCACGGCGTCAGCGTGTAAATTGGGGCAAGACAATTATCACTGACGCACAATGCGTGGGCGATTTCGTTCTGACGAAATTAGAGGGGAAAGAAGCATGTTGAATGAAAGAACAAGATGTTTCCTTTTTTATTTCATAGCTCGAAAAATTGCAACGCGTGTTCTATGGTTATCAGCGCGTTGCTCGGAAGACACACCTGGCTTTGCAGAGAAGACAATCGCGAGCACGGGTGCACTTCGTGAATGCGCTCTCTCTCTCTCTCTCTCTCTCTCTCTCTCTCTCTCTCTCTCTCTCTCTCTCTCTCTCCCTCTCTCTCTCTCTCTCTCTCTCTCTCTCTCTCCCTCTCTCTCTCTCTCTCTCTCTTGGTCGACGTGGAGGTAAGAACAGCAAAGCGCCGATGTCACGGTCGAGCTAAAATTAGCAAGACGACTGGATTGGCCGAGAACGACGTGAGAGAGAATTTGTGTCGGGGGAGCTTCGAGAATTCTTCAGGGCAATACCACACGTTCGGCAATTAGACGATGGGATCGATAAAATCGAACGCGATTAAATTAATTACTTCACAACGAAAAGTATTGAAATTTTTTTCAACATTTTTTTTCAAAATGTAACGAAAAGAGGTTTTTTGTTATTTATCTTCGTTAAGGATGGCTTCTCAAAAATTAATTTGACTTAAATTTTTAATTTTTTAATTTTGCTTAAATTTTGCTTCATCAACTAAACGCAGAAGCTAATAAAATTAAACGCCACAAATTTTAGAAAAATAAATGTATTTCAAAAAACAGCTGTTTCTAAAAATACCTCTATATTTATTGCAATTGAGAAGATTACGACAAACCTGTCGATAGATATAAATTATTTTTAATTAATGTGTGTTAATATTCTTTTAAATAAATAATAAATCAATAATTTCTTTACAGGCTTCCTTCTTTATTTTCTTTTTTTATTGGCTCAATAAAATAAAAATCGAAACTCCCTCCAATTAATGAATTTTCAAAATAAAATCACAATCTCGAGTATTTTCACAGAAAAACTAAAGTAGATTGAGAAAAAAAAACAAACTTTTTTCTACATGATGTTCAGAGACTTCTACCGCTTTTTTCCTCCTCAGAGGAGAAACGTGTTCAAGTAATCTCGCACATCAACGCCATTTTGTTTCTCAAATATAAGTAAAAAATATTTTACACCTCAAAACAGAAAGAATAAAATCTTAAAACTTTATCTTCAATCCCTTGCATATAGAGTAGGTAGACTGATTCAAAAAAGCAACTATTTTTTGTCTTTCGAAATAACATATTAAATCCTTTCGGGGAGGTGAAAAAAGATGCCAGTTAAAAGCAGAGCTCTTAATATAAATATTTAGATATGTCTCATCGCAAATTTCTATTTCCCATTTAAATAACACGGGGAAAAAAACTTCAAAGTTTGAAATTTTGTATCTCGGCTTCAAGTCAATGTACCAAAATTAACGATACATATTCATGCAGATGATTGAACGCTTTACAAAAAAGATCTCTCATGATTTTTCGATCAACTATCTCCTTCAAAAGTTATTCAAGGTTAAGGTTAAATTTAGAGTAAATTTCACCTTTTTCTTAGTTTCCGGCAAAATGTTGAAACTTATTACTAAATATCGTAAAATCTTTCTTGAAACAAAAGTTCAAATTGCATTAACATAAATTACCTAATTTTTTAAGAAATGACCAACGTTCACCCATATTCACAGTCTAATACACATATATATTAGACCGTGAATAACTTTTGAAGGAGTGAATTTATCGAAAAATCATAAGAGACCTTTTTTGTAGAGCGTTCAATTCCCTACAAGAATGTGTATCATTCGATTCGGTACATTGACTCAAAGCCAGGATATAAAATTTCAAAGTTTGAAATTTTTTTTTCCTGTCTTATTAAAATGGGAAATAGAAATTTGCGATGAGCCATGTCTAAATATTTATATCTAGAGCTCTGCTTTTAATAGGCAGCGTTTTTCCCCTCCCCGAAAGTATTTAATATGTTATTTCGAAAAACAAAAAAATAGTCGCTTTTTTAAATCAGTCTAATAATAGAATAATGCCCAAAATCCCAAATCCTAGATGAAGTATTTTGCATTTTAATGGGCAGGGACGTTTTTTTTGCTTTTTTTGCATTTTTTACTGAGACTGTACGAGGTCGGATCTCTCACTCTCTCTCCCTCCCCTCCTCTCTCTCTCTCTCTCTCTCTCTCTCTCTCTCTCTCTCTCTCTCTCTCTCTCTCTCTATTACTAACACACACATGAACACCCACACGATGTAGGTTACAAACTGAGGGACATGGATATCGATTTCATGCGCTGCGTTATATACAACAAGCATTGTGGAATGTGCCTTATACATTAAGCCCCCCCCCCTCTCTCACTCTCTCTCTCTCTCTCTCTCTCTCTCTCTCTCTTTCACTCACTCACTCACTCTCTCTCCGACGTACGACTACTCTATGCTCGACGAACGAAACGTACGGGGCGGATAAATACACGTACAAAAGGCATGCACACACGGCCGCGGAATGGTCGCGAGCAACGAGCGCGCATTACGAATGGCGCGATGTACACACGAGAGAGTAAAGCGGGTAGCGCGTCTCTCGGCGCGCTCGTCTCCGAGCTGAGTCGTATCGTGTGTGAGCTCGACTCCGCGGTAAAGCACACACACACCGTGTAGACCTAAGTATGTAAAAGTATGTGAATAATGCATGCATATGTATATCACAGGGCCAATGTGGGGTAATATGGCCCGGCCGAGCAGTTCGGCCCATTTATTCTCCCAATTGAAACGACAAATTCAAAGCTAAACGGAGATTTGCAGCTCGAATGAGTCGAATGAGATGAGAAAATGTTTCAGAGTGAAGAAAATGCAAAAAAGTTAAATCGAAATATCTGTAAACTAGAATCTTCGAATAAATTCTCAATAAACTGAATCTTGAAATTTTGAAAATGCCATTTTTTTGAGGTACATTTTCTTATAAATGTTACCTTTTATAAATAAATGTATTTTTTTCATTCATTTCATTGGATTAATGAAAAAAAAAATTCATTAAGGACTCTCATTAAGAACATTCGCCATTTCGGTTTAATTAAATTTATAAAAATGTCTAAAAAATAAATAAAAATATCTAAAAATCGGAAATTTGAAGGGCAATATTTACAGAAAACAACTGACGGATAAAGTAGCGTCACTCGATTGACTTTTGTGCATTAGGATCGGATTTACAGGTTCATACAAATTACGGTGGTCCATATTGCCCCACTTGGCCCTATATATGAGCTAGAATCGTGCGTGATCCGTATCGGGGATCGTGTTGGAGTCTCGCCGTTTGTAATATGGATATATATGCAGTATGGCAGCTCTCGTCGACTTTTGCGCGAAGTAAGCAGCGATAAGTTGTACAAGTTTTAACTCTCTATACGCCAGCGAGAGAGAGAGAGAGAGAGAGACAGAGAGGGAGAGAGAGGGAGGGAGAGAGACAGACTTACGACTGTGAGAAGGAAGCGGACTCTATGTATATACAATCTCGTGTATTCACTCGGATAATGCTGCGACAGCATTTTAATCACGTTACAAATTCTCGTGTTTTCTTTTTCTTACGGATTTAACGGACTCAAAAAATATCAAAAAATGTCTAGATCAAAGAAAATTAATTATCATGACAATTATAATCAACCTCGTTGAACAAATCGAAGATCATTTCTTGTTTACAATATTTTTCCAATTTCATTTTTTAAAATTCTGTTTTTATTATCGAGTTTACTTTTTATTGTTAATTTTATTTTTACGACATTTTCACGACTTTATTTTTCAAAATTTCTTTTGATTATTTTTTATTTAAACAATATTCAAAAATTTATAAATCCAACAAAATTAATCGATTTCAATTATAGTCAACCTGATCGAACGGATCAAAGATAATTTTTTTACAACAAGCTTTGTATTTTTTAAAAAACATTTTTTTAAAAAATCCTTGCATTGTTTGAATAATTGTTTATGCAAATAAAAATGATGGGTTTTCACGATTTAAATCTTGATCGTGATTGTTTTTTAAATCCTACACCAATTTTGTCTCATTAACATTGATAAAATTTGACAATATTTTAATAACATTACAAATTAACTTTTAATTAATTCTTAACTTTTTTCTTTGCTCAAAGTTTATAAATCCAAAGGAATTGTGATTCCGATTTTCGTCAACCAGATCGAAGATCATTTTCTTTCTCACAATGGGCCTCTTTGGGGCTCTTTTCCAAGTAATTGATCATTCATGCAGATAAGAATGATCCAAAACGATTTTTCACGATGTCGATCTTGATCGTGATTTCACTTCGAGAATAGCATAACAATTTTGGCCGATTACGATCGAAATTTATTTAAAGGAAAATGCATATGTATGTACTTTTTTGTATAATTCTTTGAATAATAACAATTGTATACGTTTGTGTATACCGTTTCTCGCATTATCATTCGAATACACGTTCTTTCCTCGAGAGACCGCCACTTATTTATTTTCGTGTGTAAAATGACGGGCGCGTCTCCGACTCGAGAGATCACACTTTTTATTTCGTTCGGTAAGAAAAAAAAAATGAACGAAATTTGAATATTTCGTCAATTAAGGCCCCTGTGTGCCCCGATTTACATAGGTGAGGCAGTGGGGTTAAAAAAAGGCCCCGCCATTCCACGAGAGAGAGCCGAACGTTTGCCTTCTCCTTATCTCTCTCGAATCTCAAAAAATATCTCTCGCTCGTCGCCCAAAAGCCTCAAAATTATTCGAGAGCCAACAATTCGTAAATGGGTGCATTTACTCGAAATTCCAAAATGGGTCCGTCAGAAATTAAAAAACGTCGCTAAATTGTAAATTTTCACAAATGACTTGAAATCTTTTATTTTTATCTCGTAATTATTATTTATTTTTTTTAATCAATTTTATTATTTTTCTCATTTATCTTCATATAATTAAGATGAATTAATTAGTTAATCTTAATGTACTAATTATTAATATCAAATTTTATTTTTGCGATGAAAAATGTTCTCACGAAATTCAATGATTTTTCCCACGATTATATGGAGTCCGATAATCAGGCCCAATTTTTTGAAACGTTTTCTATAAGGCCCAAATAGAAAAAAAAATTTCAACAAAAATCTGGCCGGATAATTTTTCCTTTTCATAGCAAAAATTTGCAATTGTACGTAACAAAATTTTAATAACCAATTTTTAATGAATTATTTTGTAATTAATGATTGTTTTCAGTTTTTCATATTTTTTTAATCAATAAAAGCTGTTAAAAAAAGTGTAGGTATAAATAAAAATGCTCGATTTTTCTAATTCTGATCTTCATTTAATTAAGATTAAATAATTAGTTAATCTTAATTTTCTAATTATTAAATATCTAATTTTATTTCCGCGATGAAAAATTTTCTCACGAAACTCAACGATTTTTCTCACAATTATATTGAGTCTGATAATCAGGCCCTATTTTTAAAAAATATTTTTCTATAAGGCCCAAATAGAAAAAAAAAAATTCAACAAAAATCTGCAATTGTACGTAACAAAATTTTAATGAACAATTTTTAATGAATTATTTTGTAATTAGTGATTATTTTCAGTTTTTTATAATTTTTTAATCAATATAAGGGCTGTTAAAAAAAGTGTGGATATAAATAAAAATGCTCGATAATGATAATTCAAGTATTGTACGACGAGTTATGTCACCCTTATTCATTAAATTCCATCTTAAGAATTTTAATACCGTGAATTAAGAATATTTACCATTTCAAAGGTGAAATCTCTACTCGATTTTGTTGGATTTTTTTAACCTTTCGTGAATTTGAAACATTCAGTGAAATCGGAAAAAAATTATGAAAAATTCCCTTATCTTCAAAAATGTGGAGATTAATTTTTTAATTATTTTTCAACAAATTTAGAATTGGACGAACGAAGACAAAAAAAAATAGAAAAAAATTTCTATCCGTATTCGTGTGATTTTTTTTTAAGTTTACAAAATAGTAATAATTTTAATAGAAACTAAAAACAAAAAACCTCAAAAAATGTGCTCGATTTGCATTTTCGGCCTTATTTTCTCCTCCATTCTTATGGGAAGTCTTAACGAAAGCTGCGATTATTGACGAAATGATTTCAATTTGAATCGGAGATAAAAAAAAAAAAACAACGAGTTATTAACCTCTGAACCATCGGGAGGAATCGGTGAAAGCGGGCCACGAGAACGGGGAGATAAAGGGAGACGCGGGACGCGAAACCGTCGTCGACGACGACGACTTCCTGTGTAAAAGGAGCGGCTCAGTCGCGCCGCTGCTCGCGATCGAGGGCCAGGGCGCGGAAGTGAATTTACATAAAATCGTAAATACAAAAGAGCTGTCCGTTACGTCGTTGGGTAATCAGACGACATTTGCATCGGAGAACACTCCGCCTGTTTCTTTCCTATACTCCTGAACATACATTTCTACAAATACACCTATTACGTCCATAAACATTAGGGTGGCTCCAAATTCAATTTGCCTTCTGGGATTTGTCCCTCATCGAGATTTTCCTGGCTCCTGAATCTTCAAAAGATTATACGCAGTCAGGATTTTCAAAAAATCGATTTTTTAAATCTTCGACCAATTTATTTAACGATTGAAATTGAATTAAATTTGGTTAAATTAAATTAAATCGAATTTCGTGCGATTAAATTAAATTAAATTTTGTTGTTTCGAAGTCTCGGTCAAAAGAAGAGAAAATTGAGAGACAAGCTTAAGGGATCGAGGAACCCCAAAGAGAAACGAAACGAGATCAAAGACAACTATTACATCCATAAACATTAGGGTGGCTCCAAATTCGGTTTGACTTCTGGGATTTGTCCCTCATCGAGATTTTCCGGTCTCCTGAATCCTCAAAAGCTTATACGCAGTCAGGATTTTCAAAAAAATCGATTTTTTAAATTTTCGTTTAATTTATTTAACCATTCAAATTAAATTAAATTTTGTGAAATTAAATCAAATTTTGTGCGATTGAATTAAATTAAATTTTTTTGTTTTGACGTCTCGGTCATAAAGGAGAGGAAATCGAGAGACAAGCTTAAGGGGTCGAGGAACACCAAAGAGAAACGAAACGAGATCAAAGACACCTATTACGTCCATAAACATTAGGGTGGCTCCAAATTCAATTTGACTTCTGGGATTTGTCCCTCATCGAGATTTTCCTGGCTCCTGAATCCTCAAAAGATTTCACGCAGTCAGCATTTTCAAAAAATCGATTTTTTCATTTTCGTTTAATTTATTTAACAATTTAAATTAAATTAAATTTTGTGAAATTAAATTAAATCAAATTTTGTGCAATTGAATTAAATTGAATTTTGTTGTTTCGAAGTCTCGGTCGTAAAGGAAAGGAAAACGAGAGACAAGCTTAAGCGGTCGAGGAACCCCAAAGAGAAACGAAACGAGATAAAAAATGTGTGAGTTTGTGTGCGACAAAAGCCAGCGTTAGCTTTCGTGGTTGAAAAAAACCTTTTTTTTTGTTTCGTTTCAAGCGCCAACGTTTCATTGACTTCCTGTTAACCAGGGGAAAGATAAAGACGCCAAACGGGATCTCGACGATGATTAACAAAACGTGCGATGATAAGTGGCTCGCGATTTTGGCCAATCGCGAGACACTTCGAGGCTCAAAGTCGCGCATGATTCATTCTCGGCATTGTCCGAAAGAAGTAAAATCATTCGCGAATCGAAAGCGAGGAAACGATGAGAATACGTAAGTAGTCTACGTCAACTCAGCAAAGTCTCCAATTTTAGCGGCGATTTTTTTTGTTATTGTCAAAACTCAAACATTTTCAGAATTTGTTGTCTAATTTTTTCCGGCCCTTTGTGTATAATATATTTTATCATCAATTTCTCCTTAAGAATGTAAAAATTGATTTTTCAATTTTTTCTAAATATAAATGTTTAGCTAAAGAAAATAGTAAATAAATGGAAAAATGTCTACTCGATTTTTGTGGATTTTTTGTTAACCTTTCGTGAATTATAAACTTCTTTTATTATCAATTTATCATAAAAAAAATATGACAAATCCGCTTCCATTTTCGAAAATGTGAAGATTAATTTTTTAATTATTTTTTGCGACATTTCTAATCGGACAAAAAAAGAGCGGAAAAAATAGAAAACAATCTCTACCCGATTCTTGTGGATTTTTTTTTTAATTTACAAAATAGTAATAATTTTAATGAAAACAAAAAAATGTATAACTGATAACGAGTTGGAACAAAAATTTTGAAAAAAAGGAAATAATATTTAAATGTTTAGATAAGAATGATAATTGGAGACATCCAGTTGACGTAGACCGCCCCATATATATACAAGAAACAGCGCGTGGCATTGACATGCAAATGCGTCTCACGGGTGATTTATGAGAGCCCGCAAGGAAGACACGTACGCGCTCCGCGCTAGAGACTCGCGCGCGGTAGCGCATTTAACGGACATTGTGCTTGCGCGCAAGCTCGAGCGCGAGAGCGACGCTGCACCTCAGATAGGATCTTTTCAACGCACGGAACAATTTTCTGCGACGACAATGCGGTCTGCAACTGAAAAAGAAAGAGATTTCTCTCTTTTTGTCTTCTTCTCTCTTTCTCTTTTTCTCTCTTTCTCTCGAGAGATTAGTGGATATTCTCCGGCCTGAACGTTCGATTTTCTTAGTCACCGCAAAGGGACACTCGAAAGGGATACACACCGCAGACAGCAATGAAAGTGTCGCGCGAGGTTTATAGCCAGATATTTATACTCAGATCCAGTGTCTCCTTTAAAAAGTAAAAAAAGGGTCCTTTTGCCTCCTCATATAAAAAGTTGTGCTTCCTTGATTTCTTTTTCAAGATTTTCCCACGATTTTGTTAATAATATTGAGAAATCTACTGGAACAATGTGCCTAGGTTTAGTTGCAGCTAAGAAGAAATTTTTGTAAAACTTTTGAATTTCTAAAAATTTTTGACATTGCTTTAACAATTTTTTAGATTTAAAACTAAATTTTTTTACATAAATAAATATATCTAAATATATATATAAATATATAAATAAATATATATATATAAATAAATAAATATCTCCAAGTGCGAAAAATTATTTGGAATGAATTTTGGAATGACCTGGAGGAGTTCAAAATCGTGTGATATTTTAGAAATTAAAAAAAAATAAACGAAATCGCTTTTGTAATTTTTTAATATGGAGCTTTGAAGCTTTTAATTAATTGTAAAATTAATTTTAATTATTTTTATTTATTTATTCAATTATTTAATTATTATTGCTTTATTTTTACTTTTATTATTCATTTCCTTATTCATTTTAATTATTTAAAATTCATTGAAAAATTCATTTAAATATCAACGTGAGACTGAATTGAACAAAATTTAAAAAGTGCGAAACATGATTTGGAATCAATTTTGGAATGACCTGGAGGGGTTCAAAATCGTGTGACGTTTTAGAAAAAAAAAAAAAATAAACGAAATCACTCAAACTTTTGCAATTTTTTAATATGGAGCTGGAAATCTTTTAATTAATTGTAAAATTAATTTTAATTGTTTTTATTCATTTATTTAATTAGTTAATTATTATTTTTTTATTTTCATTTTTATTATTTATTTCCTTATTCATTTTAATTATTTTAAATTAATTTAAAAATTAATTTAAAAATCAACATGAGACTGAATCGAACAAAATTTTAAAAGTGCGAAAAATTATTTATAATGGATCTTAGAATGGACTGGAGAGGTTCACCTGGGACATTTTAGAAATTGAAAAAAAAAAGTAAACAAAATCACTCGAGCTATTGTAATTTTCTAATATGGAGCTTTAAAACTTAGAATTGATTGTCAAATTACTTTTAATTATTTTTATTCATTTATTTATTTATTTCATTATTATTGCTTGATTTTTATTTATTTAATTAATAATTTTAAATTAACCCTCCGTCTGTACACTTAAATTTTGGGACACCGTCTGTGCTCTGGGTCATTTAAGTCCTGCTAATGTTTTTTCTAAGAAAAAAACGTCAAAAAAATCTGAAAAAATTCTGAATTACTTTCATAACCATTTGTAGTAAACAAATTTTTTTTTCAATTTTTCTAATTCCAGAGATATTTGATTTGAAAATTTTGCATGTGCCTTAAAAGACCCAGTGTACAGACGAAGAGTTAATTAAAAAATTAATTTAAATCTCGACGTGAGACTGAATTGAACGAAATTCAAAATCGGGTTATTCGCTCTCATTCAATTTCTGGCACTGATAGGGGATGTTTTTGGGCGATATTCTTTTTCAAAGAGCAAGGACCTACATTTCACAGAGGGATGATTTTGCGGGGGATGCGCACTGGTTCGCGATCGGCAGCGACAGTACAAGCGCGTTTAAATCGAGCAGACGCCAGGCGTCGCGACGACGTCGACGTCACGGTGAAGAAGGGTAGCAGCGGAGGGGGATGAATTCGCGTGACGCCGTCGGAAAACGCGTGGGGTGATGCGCGGTCTTGTTCCATCATCGATATTTTCCTGTACATGCGAAACTCTATGGCTAAAACGGGGGTTGTAGAAGAGAGCGAGACGAAACGACGCAGGGGTGGGAAATTTTTGCTAGAGATGGAGAATGGGAGAGAAGGAGAGAGAAAATGAGAGACTGAGTAAAGGGGAATAAGAAAGATCAAGAGTGAGCAAGTGAGAAAGGTGGAAGGGAAAACTACTTGTTGCTTCGAACGAGGTTGGAAAAGAGGGGTGGAGGGGGAGAGAGCAACGGCGCAGCTTTTTCTCCCGCTCCAACAAAAATAGACGCGTCGTCGCGACGCAACAGATATCACCAGACGCGTAAGAGAGAGAAAGAGAGTGGGGGAAAGAGGGAGAGAGAGAGAGAGAGTGTAAAATAACCAACCAGCGACCCCGTGAACCGCACAATTCACCCTCTCATCTCTCTCACTCTGTCCACTCTCTTTCCTTCTTTCTCCCCAATCTCTCTCTTTTTCGATATCCATTCGCAATGTGACCAAATTCTTTCGCATTCTTGGACTCGCACTTCAATAAGCTTTCATTTGATACCCCACACGATGACCTTAAAAAAAAAACAAAATTTCGCCTACCCTCCACTCCCTCAAAATCATCCCCTAAAATCAAAACTCAGGTTTTCGTCGCTTACGTCTGTTTTGGTCTACTAATTTCCATGACTGGCCAAATGTGTACTTTTTAATGTACCGAGGACATCACTAGAAGTAAACATTTTGTCAAAACAAATTATTTTCCTCAAAGTACCTTAAGTGGACCTCAAGTACCTCATAATGTATTTAGCCCACTCCTGGTGATTTTTAAAATCCATCAAGAAATCATGCATCTGGAGCGTTTGGCGAAGTTCGTACACGGTGAATCTAAATTCATGGGTACCCAATGTGAGAAAAAAATTTATTTGAGAATTTCTCTACCCTCAGAAACTACCCCCAAATAAAAAACCACCCCAATCGCTTAAAAATATCTTAATTTTATTTACCATCGTTCATTTCTGACAGACACTGAGGAAAAGTCATTCCAGAAGTGAGATTCTGAAGATCTTGCGAATCAATTAACCCTTATGAACTACCCCTCGATTTAGAGAAATTGACCCCTCAAGGAATAAAATGTTATCGCATTTTTTGTTATTTTATCGTGATCTGAATCGAAATATGAGTGTTTCAGAACTGAACATCAATGGAAGTGCACTTTTTGGCGTATCACCATTTCTAGGGGTGCTTTTCGATGTTTCGTTATTGATAGGGGTAGTTTTTGGAGCGGATGTTCTTTATACACATTTTTCATGCGTTTTAGAAAATATATATAAACTGGACATCAATGGAAGTTCACTTTTGGGCGTATCACCATTAGTAGGGGTGGTTTTCGATGTTTCGTTACTGTTAGGGGTAGTTTTCCAATTGGATATTTTTGCTACAAATTTTCGATGTTATTTCAAAGCACACACTTGAGATAGCGACTCTAAAAAAAATTTTGCCTGAAAGTTATGTTCATTTCTTCACAACTTTTGCACTTTTGGACAGGGTGTGAGACTGAAAGGATGCAACCCTTGCGTTTGCCGAATTTTTCATGATTAGATGCATCTTTCATCTTCGAAATGCGACCTCAACAATGTCGATGTGTTCATTTTTATGGAAGTCCTGCGTTTTCAAAGTAGGTGGGTCGTATGCGTCCCACCATCCGTTAAAGGGTTAAGGGTTAAAGGTTAAACGGTTAAGGCCCATTAAGGCCCACCTTTCACACGCGGGATCAGTGAAAAAAATGCTGTTCTTACTTGTATCTGATGTCCCGGATTGCTGATGTGAAGCTGCTGGGCCTGATTGATCTGAAGCGTCGACGTGCCTGGTCCCGATGGTGGTCTCGGGGGTGTCGAGCTGGTGAATGGTCCCTGCGAGCCTGATTGATTGGGCCCGGCACCTTGCGAGCCCCTCGGCGGTAACGGATAACCGGGGCTTCCGTGATTGGGCATAGAACCAGGACTGCCGTAGGGCGAGTACTGCTGTTTGTAGGCTCCGGTAGGCCCAAGCATATTTGGCTTACCACCACTTTGCTGTGGCCTCTTCATATCGGCGAGACCGGAGAACTGATTTTGTCCCGGGAACATATCGTTGCCCTGTTGTGACTGGAAGCCACCAGGCGTACCGTTGTTTTTCGTGTGATAGGGGGTATTGTTGGCGGCCGATTGATTCTGATTGGGTGGACCGTTGCTTCCCGGACTACCGAGATAGTCGTTCGTCGAGCCGAATTGCGTGAATTCGGCGTAAGGCGATCGGGCAGTCGACCCTCTTCCCGCGACAGCGGCAGCCGCCGCCGTTGGATTGAAACCACCGAGTCCCATCTGCTGACTCTTGTGCTGATGCTGTTCGGCCATTTGCTTTAGTGTCTGCGCGGCCGGACTCATTTCCGACTTGAAATCCAAGCCCGAATAGGGCATGCGCGCTGGTGAATATTGCGACGAACCACCGAGCGCACCGGGACTCGAATTGGAGCCAATACCAGCACCCCCATTGCCATTGGTCGCGGTACCGTTGTTCGTATGCTGATGAATCGAATCTTTGTCGTCCTCGAGCTTGATCTGACCGTTATTCGTCATAGCACCGCTACCAGGACCATTGTTGATGCCCGTACCGTTTCCAGTAACAGACCCAACGCCCCCCATACTGCCGGGAACACCCAGAGTCTCGACGCTCTTGTCATCAAAATCAAAGTCCTTTATCAGATCCGGATCAAAACCCGATATTTCCGAGAGCAAATCTTTGAAAGCGTCCGACGTTATTATCTCGTCGCCCGTGTCGTCACCAAAGTCTGGAAAACCAGGGAAACCGGTGCCATTGGCAGCAGCATCCTTGGCCAATGCTGCGGCGCATTGTTCAAGGTCGACAAACTCGTTGTCCGGTTCTTGCTTACACTCCACCAGATTGCCAATGTCTACGCAACCGATACCACCGCCTCCACCACCGTTACCACCTCCCCCACTACCTGTTCCACCTCCGCTGCCACCCCCACCGCTGCCATTACCACTGCTGACACCACCTGCCCCACCCCCTTGTCCGCTTGATTGCGTTCTCGTCGTGTTACCCGACGATTGATTATCCGGACCCGATTTCGGCGATGACGTTGAATTAACGTGGTCACTCTTCACCGAGGCGTTCGTCAATGCCTTCACCGTGACATTGGTCGATATCTGTTGGGCTTGGGAATTGGCCGCGGATGTCGTGAATTCAAGCTGCTGAACGATCTCGACGGAAAATTTCGTAAGGCCCTCGTTACTACCCCCATTCCCATTGTTACCGTTGCCACCCTGCGACCCAGGCCCACTATTTGCCCCGTTACCGGATTGATGTTGCTGCTGTTGCTGATTGTAACCATGATGCGAACCGCCGCCACCGCCACCGCCACCACCGTTCGGACCCTGCTGATGCTGATGCTGCGACTGCGTGCATTGCAACTTGACCGGAGGCTCGCCAAAACCACCGTCACCACCGCCACCCCCGCTTGGCTCGAGGTCCTCGGCCGTGCGCTTCAGAAATTTCTGCTGCTGAAACAAACACATCGATTTTTCGATCGTTAAAACCGTGATTTTTTAATTTTTTTTTTTTCGGACTATGGATAATAAACTTTGCACTGATAACCAGAGTTGTAAATAATGCATTACTTTGATAATGCATTACAGTGTTTATTACCCATTACACTGCATAATGTGAAATGGATAAGTGTACTATTACAAATAAAAAAAAAGTAATGTGTAATGGATGCATGTCTCATTACAAATAAAAAAGATTAATGTGTAATGATGCATGTCCCATTACAAATAAAAAAGTAATGTGTAGTGGATGCATGTCCCATTACAAATATGTAAAAAAGTAATGTGTAATGGATGCATGTCCCATTACAAATAAAAAAAGTAATGTGTAATGGATCCATGTGCCATTACAAATAAAAAAGTAACGTGTTATGGATGCGTGTTCCATTACAAATAAAAAAAGTAATGTGTAATGATGCATGTCCCATTACAAATAAAAAAAAAAGTAATGTGTAATGGATGCATGCATCTAATAAAATTTGTCGCTTTATTGAATCCCTAAATAATGTGCATGTTCTTTTTTTTATTAACTTTATGGATCATTTGCGATAATTGTGGATGAACTCTTAGTGAGCGGAATAAAATAATGAGCCAGCAATATGCAAGTTTCTAATACGAGCAATTTTTAATATACGGCAATTTTTTTATTTGTAATGGAATATTCTCCACTGCAAATTACTTTTTTTAAATTGTAATTTGTAATGGAACACGCATCCATTACACATTAATTTTGTAATTTGTAATGGAAAACTTGTCCAATACCCATTGTTTAAAGTAATGGGTATGCATTACTTTTACATTACTATTTTCACAACTCTGCTAATAACTGGCGTAAGAAAAGGAGACTGGAAAGAAAATAACTACGCTGAGAAGAGGAAAATTGGTCCCTCTATCAAATTAATCCTATTCCTAGAATGAGTTCTCAGAGTCAAGATTCCTTGAAGCTTTTTTGGACCTCCATTGAGAATCTGAGACTCTGAATGCGTAGGAAACAGGTCAGCAATACTCAAAATTTAAGAAATTGAAAAATCAGCAGGATTATTCTTCGAAAAAAAGTGAACTGCCCCCCAGTTTTCCGGGAATGCGATCCTATTTTCCGCGTCTCGTCGCAAGCTTCCTTATTCGGCATTAAAAATAATGTCACTATGCCAATCGAACCGAGGAGGCGAGCATCGAGGTACAAGATGTAATTGGCAGAGTTTTTCCGCAAAAATTCCTTCGCGGCGATTCGAACGCGTGTATTATTAGCAGGACTAAATTTACCGCGGCGGAGGGTGAGCAAAGAGACGCATCGCCGCTTTTCTCGTTGCGACTTCGACCATCGTTCCGGCTACGAGCGTCATTTTTTTGTAATTAACCCTCACAATTTCTCACCGCAGTTGTCAATACCCAGGCTTTTGTGAGAGGATGAGCTTTTTTTTCCTCCTCGTTGTACGAGAGTTTGCGCGCGTTTGTGATGCCGAAACGTCACTGCGACGCACATTTGGAACATCAACAGCGGAATCACGGACTCGCCGAGACGTCATCGCCGATGTTTTGCACAGTCGTTTTTCTGCCGTACGTACACTACCTTCCAAAAGTTGGGAAACACTCGCTCAGATTCCGCGCCGCACAAAAAGTTTCACTGCTCTTATAAAAATGAAGATATTTAAATTCAACAAGCGGCGTTTCAAAGAGGACATATTTGGCCTTTTTGGCTTTTTCAAAAAAAAATCGATTTTTTTTTTTAACCTGGTATTTATTTTTTTGTTTTATTTTGGACGTTGAAATTTTGGTGCACGATCCATGAAAATTTTTTTAGACTGTTTTTCGGGCAAAAAAACCTGTGGGGAGAGTATATTAAATAAAATGTATATTTATAAAATGTAGCTTAACTCTAAAACTACTGAGTTTTCGTGAAATCACTAGGAGGATAAAAAGTTGCATATAATTACTCTGGATTCAAGAAAAAAATTTCAGAATTTTTTTTCAAATTTTTTTTTTTCGAAAATTTGTTCTGTCAACGAGATATTTTTTATGTTAAACAATTGGGTCTCTCACCTCATCTACGAAGTTTTTTTCGATGAAAAAGCCGCGTAGATGAAGTTTTTTTTATATAAAAGCCGTGTAGATAAGGTAAGAGAACCGATTGTTTAAGATAAGAAAATATCTCGTTAACAGGAAAAATGTTCGAAAAAAAAATGTTGAAAAAAAATTCTGAAAAAATTGCATTGCATCCAAAACAATTATATGCAACTTTTCATTCTTCTAGTGATTTCACGAAAACCCAGTAGTTTTAGAGTTGAACTTCATTTTATAAAAAAAATGTTGGAAAAAAAAAATTTCGAAAAAAAAATCCGAAAAAATTTCATTGAATCCAGAATAATGATACGCAACTTTTTACCTTGTCAGTGGTTTCACGAAAATCCAGTAGTTTTAGAGTTACTCTACATTTTATAAATATGGTCGTTTTTTTACGAAAAATTGAATATTTTTGTGAAAAAAAATCGTACGAAACTTAAAAAAAAAACGAAATCAAAGCTCATACTCCCCGCCACAAGTTTTTCATGCGAAAAACGGTTTTAAAAAAATATCCTGGATCGTGCATCAAAATTTCAACGCCAACAAAAAAGCCAAAAAACGACCATGTTTCAAAGATCGTACCGGGTTCAAAAAAAAATCGAAAAAATTTTTTGGGAAAATCAAAATGAAGCTGAATATGTCTCCTTTGAAAGGCCGCTTGTCGAATTGAAATATCTTCATTTTTGAAAGAGCAGCGCCACTTTTCGTTGCGACGCGGAATCGGGGCGAGTTTCCCAACTTTTGGACGGCAGTGTACTTTTTTTGTGTATGTGTGGGTTTGGATTCATTCTCCGATGGAACCCACCCACCCCTTCACTCTCGGCGGGCCGTATAAATCTCTACAAACGAATAGCCGCTAAATTAAGCGACTCACCGCTCGCGGCACGTGAGCTTATGCACTAGCTCTCTCCTTCTCTCTCTTCATCTTTCTCGCGCACTCTCTTGATCTCTGCTTTGGCTCTTCGCGGATTTGCGATATAATATATAACGCGTACGGACACGCAGAACTCTCGGCCCGTTATTTTCTCGGCTACGGCCATTACCAGCAATGGGGAGGGGGGAGGGGGGCCTACCCCCTCCCCCGATATACAGTGTCACACATGTACGTTGCACATGCAGCGCGTTATTTGTCTCGTTACATTAATCTCTCCGTCACTATCTCAGCTGCGAAGAGCGTTGAAGGAGCTATTCGTTAGCAGAGACTAGAGGCGATCCATTATTCAAGATGATACGTTGCGAAGGATCGAGGAGACAACTCGCTCGCTGGTAATTAGAAAATACGCTCTCTGTACACTGCTTACAGTGCTTTTCTTTTAATTACACTGTCGTCGTTAAACGTGAAAAGTTAATTGACAATGCCGGAAGAGATTGGCTCCAATCGATTGGTGAGGATGATATGAAAAATGTTTTCCTTTTCATCTTTACGATTTTTTGTCTTTTTTATTTTGCAACGCAGATCTTTGAGAGGAAAGAACTTGAAGAATTTTCGTCACATTCCAGCGATAAAAAATCATGAAAAAATGGTGAAAGAATTGTTGGTGATTTTTTAAATCCTTATAGTGGCAATTTTGACGTCGTGAAAATAAATTTACTCGTGTTATTTCCTGTTTCTAAATATTCCTAAATGCTCCTAAATGTCGGAATATCTAATTTCATTAATTTAGTTAATGGTATAAATTACATAATCTTAAGTAATTTAATTAATTTAATTAATTTAATTAATTAATTCAAGAATAACTTTGCAATTTACGGATTTTAGAAAAACTAATTTTTTAGAGAAAAATGTATGCTTTCCTAAAATTTGCTATTTCGAGCTAAAATTATTCACAAAAATAATTTAGTGTAAAGACATTTTTTTAAAATCCAGAATCGCCTGAGGCGTTTGTTTAGCAAAAATCTTTGAATATTTCTCTATGAAGAAACCGTTAGGACTTTTTTCGCTTATAGTGGAAAATTTGTGAGTGCGTGAAAATTATGACAATATTATGGGCAAATTTCCAATTTCCACGACTTTAAAGAACAACGATAGTGCTTAACTTTATTTGTGAGTGTGGAGAAAGAAGAATCGCGAAATTTCGAACTCTCGAAATAATATCTCGAAGGTGATTGTGTTAATCCTTGAATAACTTTTCTCCAGACGCTCAAGAATTCCGCTTTATTTCGAGCATATTGTGTTTTTTTCCATCGCTTTATATCGATGCACACTCTTCGCCGAAGAGTTCGATGAACCGATGGCGTTTTCGCCACGTTTTCATTTTATATTCAAGCTCTTTCCCTCCCCTCTCTTCTCTTTCTCTCTAAACCTCGAACATTTTCCCGTGGAAGATTCCGATTCGGATGCAACTATTTTCAGAGATCAGCGGCGATGCACGCGCGACAACATCGCTGCCTTTCTCATTCATTGCCAGAATATATTCGTTCGTCGTTTTTGCACCCGCGCTTTTTGATCAGGATGTTCAATCTCAAGCGTAGAACCAGCGAGATTTGTCAATGAGACCGAGTGAATGGGAGAAAAAACAAGATTTATTCGACGGATCGACTTCTTCTCCTGTCGAGGCAAAATTGATCAAAGCCGGATTTACATCTCTGAAAAACGGTCTAATATCATTCCTATCAATGTTATTAATATTTATAATTCATAGCTGAAATATTTGCTTCTAAAATTTGAAGAATTTCAACCTTAAATCAGTGACGAGGGTCCATATACGCCCTTAATGATGCAGCGCGTGGCTTTCAACGAGAATTACCCCCGAAAATCGGCAGC
The DNA here is from genome assembly GCA_946863875.1 of Alloplasta piceator. Lineage (NCBI taxonomy): Eukaryota > Metazoa > Arthropoda > Insecta > Hymenoptera > Ichneumonidae > Alloplasta > Alloplasta piceator. The sequence goes on from OX333072.1 coordinate 60,619,039, forward strand.
AGGATTCGATCGATCCCCTCCGATTGAAATCACTCTGATTTCGGCTCAGTTTGATAAAACAATTAAATTAAGCTCGAGTGAGTATTCGCCTCGTTGATCGAGTGCTTTTTGGGCGCTAAATCTCCTCTGCGAGTGAAAAAACGCGCGCAGGAGCGCGCAATCGAAAAATTTAAGTAGTACAAGTCAACGCTTGTCAGACGTCGACCGTAAAATCGTCCTTGCGGAACACAGCGCAATTTTTGCGCAATTCCAAGCGTTTCTATGATAACTAACGCATAATACAGTACACAATGTGTGTGTGTGTATAATGTTCGAGGACGCATTTTACTAGCTTCGAGGACCAATAAAAGGCTAAATCAAGCGAGAGACTGACATACGACGTGAGCTCAGTGATTCTGTTATTCTTATTTTGTGATCGCGCGAGACGAATGTAATGGCGATTAAACGCACTGTGTAATATTATTCACAAAGTTATGGGCATGCTTCGAGGAATCGAATCACGAAAGAGAGAGAAGGAGAGAGAAGACAAGAAGCGACGAAGAAGTGAGCGTCGCACGATTTAGTACCTCGATGTATATTTCCAATTCTACCAGTTATTTCTCCATCCGGAATCCAGTCCTAGCACAATAAGATTCTACCAAGATCTCTCCTAAATGATAAGATATTTTTTATGCAGTTTCTGTTGAGTCGAATTCGTAATTTCAGTCCGGTCTGGACGTGAAGCTGTTATGTGGTAGGGTTATGACTTTTTAGAGATGAATTCTGAAGGGTATTTTACGGTAAAGTTGTTATTTCGTAGCATTATTTAATAGATGTTAATTCTGGGAAGTGTTATAAGGTAGAGTTGTTATTTAGTAGTGTTATTATTTGGTAAAGATGAATTCTTGGGTATTTTACGAGGTAGAAATGTTATTTGTTATGTTAAATGTTAATGTTAGGGTTATTATTCAGTAGAGATACATTCTGGGTAGTGTTATGAGGGAACGTTGTTGTTTGGTAGCATTATTTAGTAAATATTAATTCTGGGAGGTTTTATAAGGTAGAGTTGTTATTTAGTAGTTCTATTATTCGGTTAAGATTAATTCTGGGATATTTTATAAGGTAGAAATGTTATTTGGTAGGGTTATCATTTAGTAGAGATGAATCCTGGGTAGTGTTATAAGGTAGAGTTGTTCTTTGGTAGGGTTAGCATTCAGTGGAAATTAATTCTGGGGAGTTTTATAAGGTAGAGTGCTGTTTATTAAAGTTATTTTTCGGTAAAGGTTAATTCTGGGAGGTGTTATAAGGTAAAGTTGTTATTCGGTAGGGTTATTATTCAGTAGAGATTAATTCTGGGAGGTGTTATAAGGTAAATTGTTATTTTATGGGGTTGTTGTTTGGCAGAGACTACTTCTGAGAGGTGTTATACGGTAAAATTGTTATTTTGTAGGATGATTATTCAGTAGATATTAATTCTGGAGAGTGTTTCAAGGTAGAGTTGTTTGGTAGGGTTATTTTTCGGTAAAAATTAGTTCTGGGAGCTGTTATGAGGTGAAGTTGTCGTTTGGTAGGGTTATTTTCAGTAGAGATTAATTCTGGGATGTGTTATGAGGCAAAGTTATCGTTTGGTAGAGTTATTTTCAGTAGAGATTAATTCTGGGACATGTTATACGGTAAATTGTTATTTTATGGGGTTGTTATTTCGTAAAGATTGCTTCTGAGAGGTGTTATACGGTAAAATTGTTATTTGGTAGGATGATTATTCAGTAGAGATTAATTGTGGAGTGTTTTAAGGTAGAGTTGTTTGGTAGGTTTATTATTCGGTAAAAATTAATTTTTGGAGCTGTTGTGAGGTAAAGTTGTCGTTTGGTAGGGTTATTTTCCATAGAGATTAATTCTGGGAGGTGTTATGAGGCAAAGTTATCGTTTGGTAGAGTTATTTTCGGTAGAGATTAATTCTGGGAGATATTATACGGTAAATTATTATTTTATTCAGTTGTTATTTGGTAGAAATTGCTTCTGGGCGTCTTTTAAGGTAGAGTTGTTATTTGGTAGGGTTAGCATTCAGTAGAAATTAGTTCTGGGGAGTGTTCAAAGGTAGAGTTGTTTGGTAGGGTTATTTTTCGGTAGAGATTAATTCTGGGAGGTGTTATCAGGTAAAGTTGTTATTCTGTAGGGTTATTATTCGGTAGAGATTAATTCGAGAAAGTATTATATTGTAAAGTTGTCATTTGGGATGTCTCTCTGGTAGAGAAATAACTGGTAGAGCTTTAAATATGACTATATGCCTATCCAGAGCTCGACTTGGGGTTAATCAGATGCGTATACAAAGCGTCGTTCGCTTCTCGTCGGCCGCAGTAAGATCGCGAGAAGCTACCTGGAATCGTTCGTTGATGCATCGCACTGAAAAGATACCCAATAAACGTCGTTAATGCGCTCATTGTTTACCATTACATTTACACTGTCGATTGAGCTCGCGCAGATTTAACATCCGTTTTATATGATGATTCATATAGTCTTCAAAGATGAATAATATTTAAACAATTTTTTTTTTCAGTGCAAGATAATTTATTTCATGCGAAAATCTCTAAAGAAATAAATCACTCTGGAATTGTTAATTAACGGGCTATTATTATTATTAATATTAATTGATTTATTATTATTAATCAAATTAATAATAATAAAATAAATAATAAAATTTTGAATAAAATTATAAAATCAAATAGCTGCATTTTTATATCGATCTCCAAGAAGATCTCTAGATCTGTTCGAACTTTTAAAAATTGTAAATTTTACATCGCCACGAGGTTTACTATCCAATATTTCTATCTCTCATTGCTTTGAAACTTTACAGACTTCCCTTGACATGCAAATGCTAATAATTATAATAACAAATTCGGGCTCGTGAAGAAACTCGTGACGATCACGTGATAAGTCATGCTTTGCACGTTACAACACAAAAATGTTTGTACGAAAAAAAAAATCGAGATAAGCGAGCCAAAAGTCCATTCGATCGATATAATAAAATGACAATGATACAAAATTACTTCCGAATGTATTTTTGTAAATCTAAAACCAATTTTTTCAATTGAAATAAAATGTTGTACCGCAAAATCGTGAATTGCACCTGCGATAAAGTTTGTTATTATTCAACAACTATTTTACGCGCGATCGTCAAAATCATCGAATTGGTCTGTGATTTTCCGTTTATTTTGGAGGGTGGCCATTTTGCCCCACCTTCCCCTATTGATGGGGGTTCTTGTGAAAATCCTCGTACACACTTCAATGCTGACCCCACGAATTCTCTCTCGCTCCGCGTCTGGAGTGTCCACCGTTTATCAACCCTCGAAACCCCTGCGAATAGTTCATTCATCCCCTAACGTACTAACATCCCCCGCCAACCCCCGAAAGTTTTATATCCCTCGTTAAAATCGACCAGTCACCGCGGTTCAATCATAATACCGAGATATCCTCGACACTTTCGTTCCTCTCGACGAGGGATCGTTGTGATTTTCGCGGTTTACCGAGACGACAGAATATACACTGGACTCTCGATTTAGGTAACAACCCCTTCCCGACGTTTTACCGAAATCGGGAGCCCAGTGTAATCAAGAAATTCTGCCTCGGTGATGAGAGAATCGCCGATGAGGACTCTTTGCCACGAAAATCTGAAAGCTCGCAGCTTTTTGAAGGCGTGACCTTGGGACTCAAACGCCGAACGAGACGAATTCTCCCAAGGAATAATAAATCATCTTCTTAAGAGGAAAATCGTGAAAATTTTTGAAAATTGACTACCTACAGACTTAGACACTGTTGAGAGGAATATTTTCGAAAAAAAAAAATTGAAAATCGGCTGATAAGTTTTTGAGTATTCGCTGGGATAAGCTCGGACCGAGTCATTTTAAGAAAAACGCGCTCAAAGTTTTTCGTTGCTCTGACTAAAGTGACTGTAACTCAGTCAATTTTCAGAATTTCAACTCAAAATTTTGACTACATGTTTTCGAAAATGTATACTTTGAAAAAATACAGATAATTTTTTTTTTATCTCTACAGTGACTTTGCCCCCTAAATATTTGGAAAATTGAGCACAATTTTTAAAAATAGAGTTAGCCCTTAATTTCTACAATTATTAAAGAATTTGGTGGAGATATATAGGAAATTTCAAGGTTTTTCGTTGTGGATTTTGGCAAAAATTGATCGCATCCTCAAGATTATTAAAATTTCATATTTAATATTCATATTCAATATTCAAAATTCAAAATTTTATGAAATTTCATATTCAATTCATATTCAATATTCGAAATTCAAAATTTTATGAAATTCAAACGCCGTTGGTAAAGTGATCAAGGTTGATCGCTCTTAAATTTAGCTAAAATCGCGAAGGCAACTTTTTTCCGCCTTTCACCAAAATTCTCGATTGGCGTTACGAGACTTGCCCGGTGAAAAGGAAAAATAATACACGCCAATATATTGCGTGCACATTTAATTTGAGAGCGATTCACAAGCTCTCCGCATGCTTACGACGTGTTTTCACTTTCTCGGGCTTATCAAACAGCGTTTGCGGCTCTCATGAGCGACGCACTTGCATACATATACATTGCATTCAGCGCTAACTTCATTTTTTTTTTGTAAACACACATAGATCTATATATAATACTCGCGCTCGACGATTGCGCGTCTCGAATAATTAATGGACGAGGAATTTGTTTGCCAACGCGGCTTCCCGTTGCCTCTGATATCCGTCGTATTTTTTTCCGCTCCGTTCGATAAGTGTCGCGAGATTTAAAACAGAAAAGAAAAACATAATCAAGACTGCTAATCGCGAAAAAAAAAATTAATTGTCAATAAAAAACTACCGAGATATTTTTTAATTTTTCTGCTTTTTAATTTTTTTATTTAATAGTTATATAATTAGACTGAATAAAATTTTATTAATTTTGAAACAAACATTTTTCAAATAAAGAAATAATTTTTCTTGTTACAGAATTCGTAAATTAAATGTAAAAAAAAATTGGCAAAAAATGAATAGATAAAATTTATTCAGAATACAATCAGGAAAAAATGCATACGATTGTATTGATTTTTTCCGAATTAATTAAATATCGGCCTAGACTGAATAAAATTTTATTAATTTTGAATAATTTTTTTTCAAAATAAACAAATAATTTCTCTGAGTGTAAAATTCTCAAAATTTCCCACAGATGCAAAATAATCAATTTTGTAAATTATTTAATGGAAAAAAAGGAGTTTCCATTCCAAAATTCACCCCTGAAATTGATAGTGGGAAATGCCGTTTGGTCTTTGAGGCGAAAAATTCGCTAAAAAAATTGGTCGATGTTTTTCAGTGCGCGCATGACGACAAGATAACCGTTATTTGCGCATTCTGACGACTAGAAACGAAAGAGAGCAACGAAAAAAAAAAGAAGAAAAAAACATTCGCGAGCCCGTGAATATTGTGCAACCGTAATACGTTCCTCGAGGCAAAACTGAGGTGACACACACGTCATGACAATGGAGGAGAAGGCTAATACGGCGCGCTCGTATAATCACGGATACGCGCGTGTGGAACAGAATGATGGCGCGGGGTATTATTATCCATCTACGTACACAAACGCAAACTCATATATATATATATACATATATATATATTTATACAAGAAGAGTCAGAGAGTGTCTCTGGGGAAACGAATGATTCCCATCTCGACGTACCATTTTTTTTTCCGTCCACCTGCCTTCTCATAAACAAATTGCGCATTGCTGACAAAAAATTGCAACTTATTTCTCCACCAGAAATACATCTAAAACATTAAAATACCGCCGTAATATCACTACCAATTGACAAACCCCCATTTCGAACTCGGTCGGTAATTTACCGACGTCGCGGTCCGCCCGGCGTCGGTAAGGTAGAGATCGCGGGAATAAAGAGCAAGAAAGATGTATTTCTTGATGAGAAATAATGGTAGAGCTGTAAATGTGACGGCCGGACACTTATCGACGCTGGAGCTCGCGCCCGGCGGTCGGTAAGGAAGGGATCGCGGAAATAAAGAGCCAGAGACTCGTAATCTGGTAGGATTTTTCATTATTTGAAAGAGATCTATTCCGGTAGGTTTGTTATTTGGTAGAATTATTGAAACGTTTCTGTTTGGTAGATAAATAAATGGAAGTGAATGTGTCTTAAATATGCCTGATGCTTTTTTCCCGTAAATTTGAAGACGCGTCTGTCGTTCCAGGTACCCTTGAACTTCAGCACCCGGAACCCGCTTTCTCAACAGAAAAGATCCCGATGCCGATATATCGTCGAGTATCCAAAATGCGCTTGGCAACGAAAGGGCGCAACTCACGCGATTTTAGTGTCGATCGCGCTCTTTTGATTCGCCAAGAAAATTGAGGCAAAATAATCTCGCCATGGCGCGCTCGCGTTTAACAATGTCGATGCTAATACGACCAACGCAAGAATATCGACGAGCGGTTGCTTTGCGTAGTCAGAAATAAACCGAAGGCGCGAGCGTCACGTTTATTTGGCGCTTGCCTGCATGAAACACTCTCGCGAGCGATGAGACGTGAGATAAAAAGTGCGCCCAGGAAATACGAAAAAAAAAATCATAAAAGTTTACACGTTTTGCGATTTTCTCGGGTTTCGGCAATCTCTGCACTGAGGGGCCATTTTTTTCTCCGCCATTTTGGTTCTAGAATTTTTTTTAGTCATCGCAAAACTTCCAATTTGGTTGGGATGATTATTGCACTTTTTTAAAATTTAAATTTTAGTCGCTAAATTTTAATATCCTCAGATTTTTTTGTCATTAATTTGATAATTTTTATAATTTTGATAATTTTATAACTTTTATGAATTTTTTGATCAATTTTATAATTTTTATAATTTCATAATTTCTGCCATTTTTTTCGCAACGTTTGATCGTCTTTCGTGATTCGCGATTTCCATCGGCAACGAAAATGCTCGTCGCGGTTTTCCTTTATTCGTGCAAAAATATCCTTCAGCACCTTGGCAAGATTCCCGTCGTGGGCGTCGAATTGATTATTGAACAAACAACCGTGCTAAACACATGTATACACAAATATATATGGGGCATTCCGGTTCAAATTTGCAATCCTTGGAAATTCTTCACTTTCCCTCACCTTTAATTACTTTTAACACGTTTTTACCGCCCCGAAGAAGCTTCAGGATAATTTCAACATTTTTTTTGAAAAAAAAACCTCCAAACTGCGGAAAATCGGTTCCGGAAGTGCTTCCAGTAAATCGACTGTGACTCCCTTACAATGTGATATATTTTGGTGAAAAAATTCCGAACTGTTGCTCAGACATTACTTTCCAACATACTGTACTTTAATAAAAAAAATATGAGAACGAATTTTCAAAAAAAAAAAAAAATCTAAAAAACTCGCTTTACGAAGCACAGCTGGAAATCTCTTAGGGGATGAAGGGGTGAGAATTTGACTGGAAATTCGACGCGAAATGGCCCATATATATAGTAACATAGTAGTACTATGCCTACTGTCGTTCGCGACCCAACAATGTTGGATATATGCAGGATAAAACGGAGGATAGAAGCGAAGGGCCGCGACGAATCGACCGAGTGGAGGCGCCCACGACCTCCGACTCACCCTTATTCTTCCACCCCTATCTGTCTCCTTCACTCACCCTTCCTTACTCCACATCGTCTCTCTCGCTCTGTATCGAAGTTGCACCGCTTGATTTCGATCTAGCGGAAAGCTCGCCCGAAATAATCTAGAAATACGTCGATTTTCCTTCTCTCAGGGTTTTCCCAAATTCAAAGAGAAAAGCAACGGAGAGCGATTCCGACTGATTTTCACGAGTTAAAAATATTCTGGAGATTCGAGTAGAGACGATTATTTACGTTGAATTTTTAGGATATGAAAAAATCGCATCGATTTGGAAGAGGGATTTTCATCCCTTTTGCGGGAGTTTTGCGTCAGATCCTTGCGAACTAAAATTGGAGTTTGGAATCGATTTCAAATCGATTTGTCAACGAAGAACACTTTGAGCTGTAACCTTTAACTTTTTTAAAAACATGTCGGAAAAATTTTGAGTAAAAATTGTGGAAATTGACTCTGTTGACTTTTAGATTTTTTCGATATTATCTTAACAAATACCGAGAAACTTAGGAGCTGATGTTCATTTTTTTTTTTAATTTATAATTGCTAAGTCTGAAATAATAATACCAAGTCTAAAATAATAATAACCCCATTCTTTGATAATGAGTTCTCAAAAATTCTCTAACAAATCATTTTCCTCATAAGGGAAGCTTTTGTTGCATGAAATTTGTTTTTCGAGATTTCATTGCTAAAAAGTTCGATTTTTTTAAAAATTACACCCAGAAAAAAAAATACATTTATTTTTAATAAATTTCATGAAATGTTATTTATTTTAAATGAACTTACTTTAATTAAGCTCACAGTTGTTTTTTTATTTCAAAATCGATCAAAAATCAACCAGTCAATTTTCCTCAAAGCAAAAAAAAAACCCAAAGTCATACGCAAAGTTTGGGAAGAGCTAGATTTATATGGTTTAAAAAAATGTATTCAAAAATTCAAAATAAATAAAATTTTATACAAATATCTAGTCTCATGCGCTATTTATTAGACTCATATTCAAATAACTACAAAAAATTCTCCAAATGAAATAATTTTTTTTTCAGGTGTGAAAATTATTTCAGGCCTGGAAAGGATATTTTTTCTGCAATTTCAATTTCCAATCGTTCACACAAAAATTCCTAGGCTCAAATTTCTTTTTAATTGTCTATAAATAAACCAGGGTTGCGAAATTTTTAATGAAAAAGTAATGCATCTACCATTACTTTTTTAATGGCTAATAAAATTTAATGGTTGATGGAAATTTAATGGTTAATGGAAATTATTTTCATTAACCATTAAAATTTAATGGTTAATGGAAATGATTTTCATTAACCATTAAAATTTAATGGTTAATTTAATGGTTAACCAATAAAATTTAATGGTTAATGGAAATGATTTTCATTAACCATTAAAATTTAATGGTTAATTGAAATGATTTTCATTAACCATTAAATGTTAATGGTTAATGAAAATGCGAATGCATTAAAAAAAGTAATGCATTATTTGCAACCCTAAAATAAACAAATCGATTAATTCATCAAATTTAAAAAATGCAGATTTTAATAATCGATTTTTACCGTACGGAATAATCGACGAAACGACTACGAAAAGTTGCAGGGTTGAAGATAGAGGGATGCGCAAGTAGCGTCGCAAAAAGCTCGTCGAGGAAAAGTGGCAAAGCTCGAGACGCAGCGCGAAGAAAGCCCACGTAGAGGGACGAGTGACTTACAGCAACGGACTATTTGCGAATGCAACGGACCACAAATATCCTAACACGCGCGCAGAGGCAAAAACAGGAGTTCTATTTTCGTTTGAAAACGAGATGCGCGAGCAAACTCGACGAAATCATTTCATTTGTGTTCGCGCACGAAGGAATCCGTTTCCAGCTTCGTTTGACCGTAAAAAAACGTGTGCACGTGTTAATGGAAAGAAACACGAGGATGATAACGAAATAACCAATTTTCCACATTCCATTAGAGAATAAATTGCATTCACCGTGGAAAACGCGAATGCAACGAGACGAGAAGCGCGCGACGATCAAAAGGTAATCCGTTGTGTTAAATCCCGCAATACACGCGCATATGTAATACAACGTAGGCGCATATTGGCTAAATTAAATGGCTATTGAATTAATTGTCAATCATGCGGTAAACGAACGCCATTAGAGAGAGAGAGAGAGAGAGAGAGAGAGAGAGAGAGAGAGAGAGAGAGAGAGAGAGAGAGGAAGGGAGAGAGAGAGAGAGAGAGAGAGAGAGAGAGAGAGAGAGAGAGGGAGTGGAGAGTATCGTGAGCGAATATAACTGGTTGGATTAAATGCGATTGAACGCATGGAAACGATATATAATTTCCGTGTTTACGACCGCTAATACTGTTACCATTCGTCTCCGATTTATTTCCGTATAGATTAGTGTGACCTCATTATCGAAATTTTCGATATTTTTTTTTTTTGCTCCAAACAATTTCAGAAAGATAATTGTCTTAAAAGCTTCACTAAGGAGAAAAATTAGGAGGTTACCAATTTCTTTTTTTTTTGTGGTCAAATTTTTTTCTGAATTGTGGCCTTATTATCGAATTTTCCGATTTTTTATTTGTTGCTCGAAACAATTTTTAGAAAAATAATTGTCGAAAAACTTCTACGAGGGACGAAAATTAGGGAAAGGTTACCAATTTCTTCTTTTTGTGGTTAAAATTTCTTTTTAAGTTAAGTAAGTTATCGAGATTTAATCGAATTCTATCATCGAAATTTTAGCAGATAATATCTGAATTTTAGAAGAATTTGTATACTTTTTAGAATTCCTTGTTTTGTGAAATTTCCATTTTTTCAACATTTTTCTTAAACGCATCTAAACAAAAATTTAACGTTAGTAGGACTGATTGTCAGTTTACCTTTTTTTTAAACCTAAAATTGAATCAAATTTGGAAGTAAAATACGAGATCCTAAAAAAGGAAATTATTATTAAAAATTAGGACTCTGATTAAATAAGTTAGCCATAATCATTTTTTAGTTGAAGTTATAGTTTTTACTATTGAAATAATATTATTTTTATTTTGGGATTCGATAAAATATGAGAATTACGAGGTAGGATAATTTATTTATAATAATTGATAAAATGATAAATGACATTAAATTATTCAATTTAATGAGTTATATGCGGCCGTGTTGATGAATATTGTTATTGTGGAGTCGGCTTCGATTCGGCCCAAAGTGTCAAGGTCTTGATGGAAAGACGTTACGATATGATCGATAATTTACGTTTCGATCCTTGGTTGGGATCCTCTTCAGATTTTATTTACTCTGAATATTATCAGTATTCCAGTTTCATGTTTTGTTTGGAAGATGATAGAAATAAGTTGTATTGTCAAAGAGTTGATTTTGACAGTTAATTTTGATAGATAGAGAGATTAATCGTTTTTCGGCGATTTTTGTTATCTATCGAAAATTTTAATTTTCTTATTTATATCTTCCAAAGCACAAATAGAAACTGGATATTATATGTGCTTTGGAAGATATAAATAAGAAAATTAAAATTTTCGATAGATAACAAAAATCGCCGAAAAACGATTAATCTCTCTATCTATCAAAATTAACTGTCAAAATCAACTCTTTGACAATACAACTTATTTCTATCATCTTCCAAACAAAACATGAAACTGGAATACTGATAATATTCAGAGTAAATAAAATCTGAAGAGGATCCCAACCAAGGATCGAAACGTAAATTATCGATCATATCGTAACGTCTTTCCATCAAGACCTTGACACTTTGGGCCGAATCGAAGCCGACTCCACAATAACAATATTAAATTATTCAAGTTAAGCAAAGCATAATTTTAGTCAGTGAAAAATGGCTTCTTCCAGAAAAAATAGATGCGATCGTCTAAAGACCGTTTATCCGCAGAATCAAATAAGTAAAAAAAAAATACAACTTTAAAAAAAGAGACAAGAAAATAAACAGTAGTCGATTCTAAAAAGTGAAACCAGCATCTTCTATTATCATTATTATTGTTGTTGTGGTTATTCTTGATTGTGACTGTGATTTATATTAATGCAATTGTCTTTTGTTTCAAGAAAGATTTTACGATATTTAGTAATAAGTTTCAAGATTTTGCCGGAAATTAAAAAAAAACAGTGAAATTTACTCTAAATTTAACTTTGACCTTGAATAATTGTTGAAGGAGAGTTTATCGAAAAGTCATAAGACATCTTTTTTGTAGAGCGTTCAATTCTCTACAAGAATATGTGTCCTTCATTTTGGTACATTGACTTGAAGCCGAGATATAAAATTCCAACGTTTGAAATTTTTTTTTCCCGTGTCATATAAATGGGAAATAAAAATTTGCGATGAGACATATCTAAATATTTATATTGCGAGCTCTGCTTTTAACAGGCATCTTTTTTCACCTCCCCGAAAGTATTTAATATGTTATTTCGAAAAACAAAAAATAGTCGCTTTTTTGAATCTCTAATATAGATGCATATATGTAGTGATATAATCTGCAAGTGGATTGACTAGGATATGGAACGAGATTTCACGCTTTCGATGTACGAAGACGCAGGGTTAAGGGCGCTTCGAAGGGATGCCTGGAACACCCCCATCAATATATATATGAGGCATTCCACGCCATTTCGATCAACATTTTGCCTCGATCATTCCGATTTTCCTCTAAATTTTTTATATAAAAAAACACATTGAAATACATTTTCCCAATTTTTTTCAGAATTTTTTGGCCACGCGTTTTTTGGATTTTATTTTTTTTCTTTGAAAAAAAAGGACCACTTTGTAAAATCTGAAAAAATTCAGAAAAATCTAATAAAATGTAACAAATTTTTTGGGCTTTGTTCCAAAATGGAGATTTTAATACTCTGTGAGTAAAATTCAAAAAATTGCAAAAAAATAAAAATTTTACTCATAGAGTATTGAAAGCTCCATTTTGGAACAAAGCCCACAAATTCTGTTATATTTTATTACATTATTCTGAATTTGTCAGATTTTACAAAGGAGTCCTAAAAAAAAAATGCAAAGAACGCGTGATCGAAAAATTCTGAAAAATTTGGGATTTTTCAATGTGTTCTTTCATATAAAAAATTGAGAGGAAAATCGAAATCATCAAGACAAGATTTTGTCGTGTCATTCCACGACATTCCGATCAAAATCTTGTCTTGATGATTTCGATTTTCCTCTAAATTTTTTATATAAAAAAACACATTGAAAAAAAAATTTCCAAATGATTTCAGAATTTTGTGGTCACGCGTTCTTTGGATTAAAATTTTTTCTTTTTTGAAAAAAGGGACCCCTTTGTAAAATCTGAAAATATTCAGAATAATCTAACAAAATATAACAAAATTTTTGGGCTTTGTTCCAAAATGGAGATTTTAATAATCTATGAGTAAAAAAAAATTTTTGTTTAAAATTTTTTTAATTTTACTCACGGAATATTAAAAATTCTATTTTGGAACGAAGCCCAAAAAATTTGTTATATTTTATTAGATTTTGCTGAATTTTTTCAGATTTTACAAAGCGGTCCTTTTTTTTCAAAGAAAAAAAAATCCAAAAAACGCGTGGCCGAAAAATTCTGAAAAAATTTGGGAAAATGTATTTCAATGTGCTTTCTTAGATAAAAAATTGAGAGGACAATCGGAATGATGAAGGCAAGATGTTGATCGAAATGGCGTGGAATGCCTCATATGTATACATATATGACAGCACCTTCACCACCATTTTGGCAGCTGTTATCGTGCACACAAACACAGGCACACAAAGGGGTAGGCGCGATGGGAGAAGGTATCGATTCCGCCCTCAGCGTCGTGCGGCCTTTCTAAAATGCCAGAGAGCCAAAAGCTCTCTCTCTCTCTCTCTCTCTCTCTCTCTCTCTCTCTCCCTCTCTCTCCTTCTCTCTCTCTCTCTCTCTCTCTCTCTCGCAAGGGCGCAGCGGCGACGTCAACTCATCGTCGTCGGTCCTTCCGGAGAGGGATGAAATGCCACAGAGAAGCGCGGTAACAGAAAGATAGAGAGAGAGGGATGAGAGGGCGAGGGAGAGAGGAAGGAGCTTTTGCATGTGATTGCCTCGTTTCCCCTGTTCCCTTTTCGCCCCGCTGTGGCGGCGCGCGTTGAGGGCGGCGCACCCCACGGAAGCGCCGCCGAGAAATAGGGGATGAAGAAGAGGAGCAGCGCCAGTTAGTCGCTTACGAGAGGCTAGAGAGGGACGGAGGCTCGGAGAGGGATGAAGGGCGAGAGAAAGGGAGACTGAGAAGAGGGCTGCGAACTTTGGCCGAAGCAACTTCTCGTCCGACGACGCTTCCAACAGGAAACGGACTTGGAAGTTTCCCCCAAGTCCCGTATACACAATTCCCAGCGGCTCGGGTCACCGAAACAAACTTAAGGTAGCAAAGGGGTTGTAGGTAAAAGGATCTCTCTCCCTCTTGCCCTCTCCCTCTCTCTCTCTCTCTCTCTCTCTGGCACGTTATTGCCTCTGCTAGTCTCTTCAGCTTCATCCCTCCCTTATCTGCACCCCTATTCGTCTATTTATGGGTGGAGGCGTCGGTTTGCCTATCGTTCTAGTCCCAGAAGGTGCGGAAATTCGTTGGGACCATTTTATTTCGAGGAATTCACGCGAAGAATTCAGCACGACGAGAAGAGACGCTCAAATGAAAGCTCATCAATGCCAAATAAGAGTCTTAACAAAAAAATCAAAAAATAAAATTTAAAAAATTAAAAAAAAACCGTTTTTTTAATTCTTTTATCTATTAGGATAATTGTCTAGAATATTTTTCCAAAGTTTCAAGTTAATCGAAGTAAAAGTCCAAGAGAGAAAGCCTTTGGGAGCTTTTGAAAGCTTTTTTCTAAAAACACTATTTTTGAATCTTTGTTGACTTCTTCAAGGATGATGAGTCCCTATGAAATCTTTTAACGTTAATTGTTCAATAAATAGCTTCTTAATCATCGTGAAATTTTTACACGACCTCCCGAATACTTCATGTAAAAACATATTAAATTTTCAGAATTCTATCATCATTACTTCAACCTCCTTAAGGGTTAAAATGAAAAATGATGAGAAAATTCTGAGAATTTGGTATGTTTTTGTACGAAGTATTTTAAGGAGCAGATCAAAAAAAAACATTGCCTCTATTTTTTGTAATATGTAATGAATAATTGATTTTATTTAAAATTTTGAGCATACAAAAGAGCAACATTTGAACAATACTTTACAAAATGCTGAAAATTTCACGACGATTAGGAAGCTCGTTATTAAAATATTAACATTTTGTTAAGAAATTTTTTTAAACAAATAAAAATAACATTTATCAATAAACTTCGTTTCGTTTACGTTGTTTTCAATATAGTGTAGGTATTAAAAAATTGAGAGGTAAAAAAAAACTTATCGCAAAGTTATATCAGTTTCCATAAGACTACATTTAATTTAATTTAATTTGTTAAAGTTAATTGTTCGATAACGAGCTTCCTAATCGTCGTGAAATTTTTACACGACCTCTTAAATAATTCATCCAAAAACATACCAAATTTTCAGAATTTTCTCATAATTTGCGATTTGGGACTCAACATCCTTAAAATAGGTTTGATTAGGGAGTGAACGAAGGTTTTTTTTCGATTAAAACTAATATTACAGAACGTAGTCTAGGTTGTTCCATAAATTGTACTGTTTTCCATAAAACTCTGCCAAAAATTCGAGTTTCAATTATATTTCAAAACTTGGTTTTTAAATTTCAGATCATTAGATTCAGATGAAAATTATTATTCTGGCATAAATTACACCACTTTCGAATGCTCATATTTTATGGTAATCGAAAATAAAAATAAAATTGCAACCGAAATATGAAAATTTCAACTTACAAAGAGAAATTATTATTTTAGAATCGTGTAATAAAATTTTTATTTTTATTGTTCTGGTTACCATATTTTTAATTCCGGTTATTACCAAAAATTTTCTAATTACGATAAATGATTCTACATTCATTTAATTAAATTGATTCGAAATAAATCGAAAATAGTGAATATAAACAAAGAATATTATTTTATTATTTGTAGCACAAAATTATTAATACAAATATTTTAAATAGATTTTAAAAAATCCAAATTTTTTAATCGGCATTTTGTAAAGTATTGTTTAAATGTTGCTCTTTTGCATGCTCACAATTTTTAATCAAATCAATTATTCATTACATATTACAAAAATAGAGGCAATGCTATTTTGATCTGCCCCTTAAAATTAGAAAAAAAAATTCCAATTATTATCTGCTTCGAAATCGTGAATTTTTTTCGTGTTTATTGCAACCCTCTTTCGCCATAACGATTTTGCTCAAATACTAATTTCGGAAAATGTTTCCGCTGAGGAGGAAGACAATCGTGATTTGTGGCAAATTATTTTGCAAAGAATTATTTTGGCTCGATTTGGCGAGGGAATGATAGATCTATTCTGCGAGATAAGGAATTTTATGTCCTCGAAGAGTTTCGGCAGAAAACGAGCAAGCTGCTCATTTTGCTAATTAGTTGAAGACACTGTCAAGTCTCTCTCTCTCTCTTTCTCTTTTGTCTCTCTCGTTACAAACGCATTATATGAACACCGCTGAGGCTTCCGTAATACATTTGATCGATAATACGTATCGTTTTGCGGCTATACACACGTTTATAGGGTAGACCGGGGCAAAATGGTTCACCTCAAGAAATAACGCTGCCAATAACGTCAATTCGCTCGTTATCTATCAATAAAGAATTACGGCAACTTTTTTTATCGCGTCGTGAAAAAAAAATGGGATAATACGACTCTGATCTTAAGATTACTGTAATTTTATTGCTGCGGTACAATTTTTACCATTTATGATTCTCGCGAAAGAATTCTGCAGATTCAAGATGGAAAATTTTTTGCTGGGTCTCAAATTTTGTATCAACGTTCAAAAGAAATTATTTTGGAGTTTTATTTATAATATCGCTTATTTAATATCAAAAAAATTTTGAAAAAATCGTGAGAATTAAAATGTTGCAATTTCCTCATTTTTGTCGTCAGCTTTTATTCAAAAGAGGTCAAAATTGATAAACACATTTATGTTTTTGGCTCGAATTTTTGGACAATTTTGTCGTCAGCTTTCATTTAAAAGAGGTCAAAATTGATAAACACAATTATGTTTTTTGCTCGAATTTTTTGAAAATTTTGGAGTGAACCGTTTCGCCCCGGTCTCTCCTTTTTTTTCGCGACGAGCTCGAATGTTTCAGCGCGAACGAGGGTATAATAAAGCCATAATACTCGGTTGTGTACGCTCTGTGTATAGTTTTGAAATGTGCCACTCTCTCGTCTATCGTGAAAACAAGTTGTGGCAAAAATGCGAAACGAGACGAGAGGCTCGAACAGCTGTTATGTGTGATTCTCGCGTCGACGAACGCTCTTTCAAAATCCAAAGGGAAGATTGTAATCTCTTTGGCATCGCGGGGCCAATAAAATATATTGTAAAAACTCGTGAAATTCAGCGTCAACGAGCGAGATTGAAGGATCGAATAATTTATGTCATTGATTTTTCAGATTGCGAATTTTTTTATCCCGATTTATATTCAACCGGATATTGCGAAAAATTATGGTTATCCATCCTAAGATGGCATTTATTATTCTGGCATAAATTATGACTTCCAAAACTTATAAGCTAACCCAAAAAAAGGCAATTTGAACATAAAAATTTTGACTATGACAAAAAAAAATGGAATCGTTAAGTAAAATTTTTTATTTTTTTTTATTGTCATATTCTTAATTCTGATTATTGGACAAATTCTTGAATTACTATCAATAATTCTGTATTTATGAAATTAATTTAATTCGAATTAAATTAAAAATAGTTAATATAGACAAATTATATTATAATTTATTATTACGTTGTAATCTTATTTGTTTGTATTAAATTATTAATACAGACAAATATTAAAGATAGATGGAACAAAATTGTATATGGGGCGTTCCATTCCAAATCGGACAGTTTGAAAAACTTTTTTTTATTTCCTCAAATTTTTTATATTTTTCGGTATTTTTTTTCGGTATTTTGGTAATAAGTTCTTTAATGGTCCAAATTAAAAGTTTGTTTTTTAATTTTTGTTTTTTATGGCCTTTTCAAAAAAAAATACAACAAAAATATTCGACGTGTTTTTAAATGAGTTTTTTGAGTTTTAAACTTTAAATCGCGTTTTTAAAAGTGAGTGTATATTTTGATTTTTTTTTTAATTTTTTGTTTCAAACATCTATCTATTCAACAACTTTTAAGATTAGTCCGATCCTGAGATTTCCATAACTACTATTCTTTTCGATTTTTGAAAACTAAATTTTTTTTTATTTAAAAAGTTTTATAAAAAAGTGTTAAAATAAATTCTAAATAATGAAAAAAAATACACTACGGTAACGAAAATTGATATTCATAATAATTGATAGGAAAAAAAAATTTATTTTCAAAAATCTAAAAAAATAGTAGTTATGTAAATCCCACAATCGGACTAGTCTTAAAAGTTGTTGAATAGATAGATGTTTAGAACAGAAAATTTAAAAAAAAATCAAAATATACACTCCCTTTTAAAAACGCGATTTGAAGTTTAAAACTCAAAAAACTCATTTAAAAACACGTCGAATATTTTTGTTGTATTTTTTTCTGAAAAGGCCATAAAAAACAAAAAAAAATAAAAATAAACTTTTAATTTGGACAATTATTAAAGAAGATATGACCAAAATACCGAAAAAGAGCGGTTTTTTGGTCTTTTGAACGAGTTGTCGAAAAAATCTCAAAATTTACCAGCAAGGGTCTTTTGATGGGTACTAAAAAATATAAAAAATTTGAGGACATAAAAAAAAAAGTTTTTCAAACTATCAGAATTGGGATGGAATGCCCCATATATAGTGACAGTCAAAATTCAAATAATTTGATTTTTTATGAGCCCATCACATGTCTGATAGAAAAGCCCATTGAGGCACCTCTAAAAAAAATCGTACGTAGCCCTCCTTTCGCGGATTTCAATTTTACAGTAAAAACTATGTTTTCATCAAAATGGAAGTAAATCAAAAAATAACCTACGGTTTTGGGCCGGTCTAGTATATAATTATGTAGAAACGAAAGCAATGAGACCAGAATGAGGATGGTGGCGAAGGCGTGCAACTCGAACAACCGGAAGTCAACCCAATGGAGTACATATTTGATAAATGTATACAAGTCTATAAAAATGATTCTTCCAAATATCAGTTCGAATTCGAACAATCTCAGATTTTCGCACTATTTAAGCCAATAAAAAATCCTGCAACGATATTTCTCTATAAAAATACAATTTTTTTCTTCTAGGATTCTAAAATCCATTTTTGAAACGTAGTATCATAAATTAAGTATTAAATTTTTATTTTCAAAAATTATTTTTGAATTTCTAAATCAATTTTTACAAAAAATTAAAACCTCCCTTATTTTTCTATTCTTAATAATGGAGCTTTCAGAAATTTTGCTCCTCCCAAAAAAAGTGTCATATAAAAATGGCTGCCACTTCTACATTTCTCAATATTTTCTTATGAAAAAATGATGAATTCTTCTTGGATACTTGTGAATTCTAAAAAATGAACAATTAATTTGAAGTAACCAAAAATTGCTGTGAAATAAAAATTTAAAAAACCCTGTTTTGTTCACTCTGGATAAAATTCCTTGAAAATGATTTTTGAGCAATTTTGGGAATGAGGCCCAAATTTGGTTTCAGGGAAAATGGATCATATTTGGAGTTCGTATAAACGAAGGGTCGTGGAAGGATTCGCGTATAAGAATCGATGGTTGGGAATGAAAATGGCGCAAATGGGGCGATTCAGAGTGCCAAAATGAAACGATTCGCGTCCTTTTAGCTCGACGACAGTCGATGCAAAAGCGAAGCCACGAAGCGGAGAGGCCTCGACGAAGTCCAACGGACATGGACTCACACCCCCGCGCAGCAACCGCCACCTTCGGCCTTTCTATCGATCCGCGACGAGACAGAGAGAGCTTTTGCACCCCCTTCGCCATCCCCTATCCTCCCTTCCTCTCTCTCTCTCTTTCTTTCACTCTTCTCTCTCTCTCTCTCCCCCTCTCTCTCTCTCTCTCTCTTGGTCTTCCTCTCTCTCACTCTTACACTTCCTCTCTCTCTCTCCCTGCCGTGAAAACGCAACCCCCTCGCAAGGGTAGGTCGCTATGTGTGTATTTAAACATATGTATATACACGCCGAAGAAAATTCTCGCCAGTAGGTGAGTCGAGAGAGACAAAACCCTCAGACTCTCATCTCTCTTTTTTCCCGACTAAAAGGGATGAAAAAAATGGAACGCAATGAGGAAAACCAAGAGTGATGAAAATGAAGAACAAAAATCCCAAAAACCTGATCAAGAAACTATTCGGAACTTATTCGATTATTTTAATTCTAGATGAGAAATCTACAAAGTTCTAAGGGTTGAAAAATGACCAGATTTGAATAATTTTTTTAATAACAAATTTTTCAAAGTAACTGTTCAAGATGCTCTTCAAAGTGCGAAAAGATTCATCCCAATAAGGTGACAAATTTTCTTAAGAGAAATTCCTGAAATTGGTGACCTTTTTCGACATCGATTGGACCGTATCATCCCTTAAGAGCTTGCGAGGTCATCGAGGTCAAAATTTGCATACCCGCTGAAAATTTTCAACAATGGGATGAGAGAGGGATTTTTTACGATGAAAAAGAGAGCTTTTCGGTCACCAAATATTTTCGCCCTGCGAGGAGAGGGTGAATGTGCGAGGGATGAAGAGGAGGGATGAATTCTGCACTTGTCAATGGATAATTTTCACGGATTCATCGGCGAGACTCTATCCGACAGATTTTGTCAACCTCACTCCACGAGAGGGTGATTAACCCTCTATTTGTCCGTCAACCCTTGTTTCCAGTCATTAAGGGATGATTGGAAAAAATTGACGACCTACAATTTCCGACAAAACTGTGCCCAATTCTCAAGGGAGGAAAGCCAGTGTAAAAATTAAAAATAAAATTTGTTTTTTGCATTCTATTCAAGTATATATTTTCAAAAATATGTGGATAAAATATTGAGGGAACATTCTGAAAATTAACTCAGTTATTCTTCTGTTTTTTTTCACCCCTTCCAGAGATTTCATCCCTTAAGATTTTATCAAGAATGTAAATCTTAGACTAATTAGAAGGGTGAAAAAAAATTATGAAATGATTGTGAAAAAACATCAATTATTTGGATTCCTTTTTTAATGGAAAATCAAATTTCCAATTTGAAATGGTGAAAAATTTATGCAGATCTGGATTTTAATCCAACGAGGCTAAAATCACCGACAAAGTGGAAAATTAACGTCACTTCATCGTCAATGTCCAAGATCGAGGTCACAACTCGATAAATTGGAAACTGCGCTGAAAATTCAATGGCATTTAATCGGCGAATGCAGAAGCAACAAATGAACGTCAATGTGCGCATACAAAATATGCATCAGAGCCGAAGAACGCTGAATAAAATGTGAGAATCGTCTTCTCGTGAATTGAAAATATATGCGTAACGCACGTTGCATGCGTACGTATTTCAGTGCATATATATTTTACAATTGTCCATTGTATGGGCTTTTTCATGTAAACTCAGTTAATTTCCAATGACGTTGAAGTTTGAATGGTTAAAACGCAACCAAAAAATCTATGCATTTCTTAATTTGAAGATTTCGCTCCCCTTTCGCATTTGGGACCCCAGAGATTCAATACCCACCCCTAAAAAATGTTTAAACCATTTTACACGTGAAACTCACCCTTAGAGGGAGGAATTTTATTTTTTTAAATTATTTCTGATTCTCACTCTCTCAAAATTGTTATAATAAATTTAGAAACTCAATACCGACCCCCAAAAAATGTTTAAACGATTTTACACGTAAAACTCACCCTTAGAAGGGTGAATTTTTGTAGAAAAAAAATTATTTCTGATTCTCACCCTCTCAAAATTGTTATAATAAATTCAGAAACTTAATGCTCACCCCCAATAAAATGTTTAAACGATTTTACAGTTGAAACTCACCTTTACAAGGATAACCTAAAAAAAAAACTATTTCTGATTCTCACCCTCTCAAATTTGTTACAATAAATTCAGAGACTTAATTGCCCACCCCCAAAAAATGTTTTAACCATTTTACACGTGAAACTCACCCTTACAAGGGTGAATTTTATTTTTAAAAAATTATTTCTGGATCTCACCCTCAAAAATTTGTTATAATAAAGTCAATGCAATAAATTAATAAATTTTTTTTCTCAAGGCGACATTTGGATTTTTTTTTCTAAATTAGGGTTGATGAGTGAAATCTGAAAAAAGGGAAATGTTCATTAATCCCAGTAGTAGAATTGTAGGGAAAATCTTGAATCCGCGAGTTATCGAGGATCCAGACATTGATCGACTTGAGAGTCAATGTGCGAATATATATTATATATATATATATTATATATAGATATGCAATGATGCGAGAGACTGCGCGATGTCTTTATCGCGAGAGGACTCGTTCTCGAAGAGCAAAGAAGCATATTACTGCTATACATAAAACACACTCACATATACTAATACACATACATATGCAAATCACGAATAGCGATTATTTCGGACGTCCTCCGCACGAGCGATCCCCGTCACGCGTCTAAATATACCATCGCGAACCGCGAACTCTCGCGGTCTCGCGCAATTCGTGTATATTAGGTTGAGAGAGAGAGAGAGGGAGAGAGAGAGAGAGAGAGAAAGAGAGAGAGAGAGAGAGAGAGAGAGAGAGAGAGAGAGAGAGAGAGAGAGAGAGACGGAGAGAGAGATGAGCGGGGAAGGGAGGAATAGAGAGGGGGAGGGCGGAACGGGGGTGGGGGGGTGTGATTACATAGAAACATCTAAAACAGTGAGATGAAAGCTTGTAACACTAAATAGGAAAGAGTTGTCCTAATCGAAAATGTTTTGGTTATTACAATTGGTTATTCGCACGTGGCAGAAGCCTAATCGGATACAAACGTGAATATGCGTGAATTCATTAATTTTTTAAAATCATGAATCGTGTAAACAAAAGACGATCGTTTGGAAAAATTAATCAAAATTGTATTATTCAATTTATCATTTCCATTAAATTATTATCATTATTATTAAATTTTTCTAGTGATACGTTTAGAAAAAATTCGCGATTGATTTGCGAAGAGAAATTTTTTTATCAGCTAAACAATTTCGTTAGTGGAAAAAAGGAAAAATCAAAGATTTTTCTTCACTTTTTTAAATTAATTTAAATTTTTTAGATTCTTTACCGTTTTTTATATACAAGCACGATTTAAAAATAGTGATTATGAAATTTTTTGAAATAGTCTATATACAGGCTCAGCCATTGCGATTTTTATTTTTGTTTTTGTGTTTATTTTTGTTTTTATTTTTGAAAAATTTAATATCATTTCATAAGTATTTTATTCCACCTGCTCTCACTAAAACGACTGTAACTCGGTAATTTTTCAAAATTTTGACGCAAAATGTTACCTTACATGTTTTTGAAAATATGTACTTTGAACGTTTGAATCGTTTGGAAAAATTAATCAAAATTGAATTATTCAATTTATTATTTCCATTAAATTATTATTATTATTATGATTATTATTAAATTTTTTTAGTAATACGTTTAAAAAAATTTTAAGATTGATTTGCAAAAAGAATTTTAATTTTTTCATCAGCTAAACAATTTAGTAAAAAAAAGGCATGATCAAAGATTTTTCGTCAGTTTTTCAATTGGATTCAAATTTTTTAAATTCTTAATACCTTTTTTTTCTATACGAACAGAATTCAAGAATAGTAATTGTGAAATTTTTTTAAATCGTCTATATACAGACTCAACCATTGCGATTACAGATATAAAAAAAAAGAAAATGTTTTTTTTATTTTTAAAAAATTGAAAATCATTTCACAAGTATTTTATTCCACCTGCTCTCACTGAAAAGACTGTAACTCCGTCAATTTTCAAAATTTTGACTCAAAATGTTACCTACATGTTTTTGAAAATATATACTTTGAACGAAGGCAAAACATTTTTCTTTTCTATGGCTTTTTCTTCAAAATTTAAAATGAATCCTGGCGAGTAGCGAGAGACTCGAGGAGAGACATGTGGCCGCAAAAGACAGAGAGGGAGATAAAGATAGACTTTTTAGACCGACACTATAACGAGAAAACGAGAAGACCCACGCGCGGCCTTCTTTGTTTCCATTCCTTCTCTCGGGCGACTCACAAACGCGCACAGACGTGAGATCGATAATGGAAGCGCGCTCGTAGAAAGTTGTGAGCCTTGACTGACCGATACCGCGCGAGAGCGTGAACGCCCGCACGACAAACTCGCGCGATCACTAAAATCCACAGACAAGAAGCCGAGGAACTTGAATCACCCGGCAGGATCCATAATGTGTATCTAAAACCGAGGAAAATCAAGAAGATGGAAAACAACCGGAATTAAGGAGTCAATCCGCCAAATTAGGGTATAAATACTGCAAAACCTAAACCCAAACCCCAGTTATAATTAAAAATCGATTTTTTCCAACAACTATGTGACAAAACCGGCGATTTTGTAGTAATCTATGACTCAATATCTGCCAACCCCATTAAAATCTAAATTCCAGCCCCAGAAAGCCAGAAGGGTCATTTCTAGCAAATTTTGAACTGCTTCATCAAAACCACTAAACCAGAAATTCTAAAAACGATATTTTTAGATTCCTCAGAGATAGCTCTTTCAAATGATATCCCACACGACATATCGATCACAACTTTTTTTTTAGCCCCAATTCAACCCCTATTTTCATCTAAAATAATTTTCAAGCCTAAAGTTGTGTTGAAGTTCAAATTCCTGAGATAGTTTTCGAGAAAAGTTCTCTGTAACGAACGGACATGAGAATTATTTTATGCGGGATCCCTTTTTTCGTCTTTTTTTCTCAAAATGTGCATATTATAGGTTATAGACCTAGAATTAAGCCTACAAAACAATAATCTCTTTGGATTGTTGATTTCAGATGACTCCTTTTTTTCGAGGACTCCACTTTGACGTTCAAAATCATAAACAAATTAATGTAAAATACGTAAACAAAATTTTTTTTGTACACTTCGAGATACAAATAACAATATGTCAAAATTTCAAAACGATCGCTTTTTATTTTGTTATTTAAAAAAATTAATGAAAAAACGTCGAAATCTCGGTCGTCACAGTGGGGTTAATTTAAAAAAAAAAACCTGTTTCCATTGCACTCGAATGATGCAAACTTCAACATCATCAATTTTTACGACGCAAACTTCTGCATCATCAAAATCTCATCTCCCGCTCGGTCGTTTTGGCACCCCCCAAGAGCGACCTTATCTCTCGTGGGCCGCGAGAAAAGCTTCAAGCTCTGATCCCTCCGCCCGATTTACGCGGTACAAATCCTCGCCGCGAGCGCGCCACCGTATCCCGTTGCGGTATAATCAGAAGGTATAAATAATTTTGTCGCGCTTGCGCGACTGCGAGCCTGCACCGTGATTCCTCATCTCTCCAACACCAGGAACTTACTCTCCTTTCCTTGATTCACTTTTTCTCCCTTTCTATAATCCACTTCCTGCTCTCCCGCTTTTTTTACACCGTAACACACGTTGCTGCTCCGTTTTACAATCGTCGTTACATTAACCCTCGTTTTCAACCCTGAAACTCACGATTGGAGTAGTTTTTAACCCCCAGAAAAATTCTCAACTAATTTCCTAAGCTGGCAATTAAGGATTAAAAACCTCAATAATTCAGAGAGACTTTCTAAAAGTTGGGACAAGATTCCTTGAGAAAATTGCTGTAATTTTCTTGTGAAAAGAATCCCAAAAAATTCTATCTTTTCCAACCCTCAATTTAAGCGTAATTTTTCGAGTATTTTTTCAATTATAAAAAATGTGCTTTTCAATTAATAATTGAATTTTGACACAGATTAGGTTTCCAAATAAATTTAAAGAAATGTTTTAATCAAATTTTTCTTAAAATTCGTCACTCTCAAGAATAACCTCAACAATAATTGAGAGAGACTTTATAAAGTCAAAATTTCTTGAGAAAATTGCTCTAATTTTCTTGTGAAAAAAATCCCAAAAAATTCTATATTTTCCAACCCTCAATCAAGCGTAATTTTTTGAGTATTTTTTCAATTATAAAAATTGTGCTTTTCAATTTCTAATTGAATTTCGACGCAGATTAGGTTTCCAAATAAATTTGAAAAAATGTTTTAATCAATTTTTCTCAAAATTCATCCCTTTCAAGAATGTTTTCTCAAAGTTTCATTTGAATTCAGCAGATACTGAATAAAAATTTCAAAAACCTTAAAAACGATTTTTTACTCCAAAAATCCACCCTTAAGGGAGATGCATTTTTCAAAAAGTCTCGTTTCCTATTTCAACAATGCGATTTCCAGCATCATAATCTCAACCAGAACCAGAATTTCACTCCGAAAATATCAAAAATATATATATTTATTTATAATATATTTTTAATATATCAAAAATCTTATCAGCACTTTCCTCTCCGTACATCGATTGGACGATTCCTCACACATTTTGGTCGAAAATTTCAATTTTTGATCGAACCGATTCGCAAATCGTTTGCAATCGCTTTTGAGGTTAAATCCGAGCATCGAACTGATGGCCAGAATTGTGGACACGCTTGTGCACATTTCGCGAGAACTTGGATGGTTTTTAAGAAAAGGCAATGAGGCTTCGTACCGAGAGAAAGAGGGAGAGAGCGAACCGGTCATTAGTGCAACGGAACCGATGCGCCGGACTAGCAAAGTCGACGGAGAATGTCCGTACATCGTATAGACAAATGTATACACATATATATGGGGCATTCCATACCAAGTCGACCTGAGTATGACCCTCGACCTCGCTGATTTCGTTTACGATTTTTTATATGAGTCTTCCAACTCAAAATAGCATTCAGAATTTTTTTCAGATTTTTAAAACCAAATTTGAGTATGGTATGATTTTTTGAACATTTTTTTTTAAAACCTCGAGGGCCGTAATTTAAAAATCTGAAAAAATTCTCAACAATACGGTGTCAAAAATGAAAATTCTAGATCCGAAATTCATGATGTCCAGGATTTCCCTAAATCCCGATATTAGGTTTTTATGAAGAAAACGTAAAAAAAAAATAGATGCGGAAATTTATCTACCGTGAAAAGTGGCTTGAATATTTTTATCGTTAACCAGCAATTTCCAAAAATAGTTGGTTAATTTCTGCATCTATTTTTTTTACGTTTCCTTTATAAAAACCTGAAATTGGGGTGGAAGCGAAAGCTTGGACATCATGAATTTTGGGTAAAAAATTTTCATTTTTGACACCGGATTTTTGAGAATTTTTTCAGATTTTTAAATTGCAGCCCTCCGGGTTTTCGAAAAAAATATTCAAAAAATCATAACGTACTCAAATTTGGTTTTAAAAATTTGAAAAAAATGTTGAATGCTATTCTGAGTTGGAAGAATCATATAAAAAATCGTAAACGAAATCAGCGAGGTCGAGGGTCACACTCAGGTCGACTTGGCATGGAATGCCCCATATATAATACATTTATATATAGATAATATAGTACTTATAGCGGCAAAGTCAACGGCAGTGGCTTTGGTTGCCCCTGTTATCGGTATAGCGTATACCGGCCGTTAGAATGCCGTTAGACGAAGGCCCGATCCATTGTCGGGAAGAAGAGCAAGAGAGAAAAGTATGCAAGAATGTAGAGAAACACAGCGGAGCAGAATTGCAGATGCAGTAACGGCGAGCGCCGGAAGCGCGGCCTCGCGACTTAACAGGAGGGGGACCACAAATTAATTCCATAATCATCGACGAACCATGCGTATGTTTATATTTGTCTACAGTGCTATAACTTTGTATATCTAGAAGATAGATGAAAAAAAAGACCGGCCAAAACGAGTCGGGCTCGCCCAATTAGGGAGGAGCCTATTTTTTCATTTTTTTCTAGCAACTATTAACAATAGTGAAAAAACAAGGGCTTTTCGGTATCTATTAATAGCTACCGACCATATTAAAATCTAAATTTTAGTTCTAGAAATCTAAAATATCAGGGCGAATCAAGTGTCATTCCTCTAGCAAACAGAAAAAGCCATTGAGACACCCCTTAAAAAAATCGTACGTAGCCCTCCTTTCACGACCTTGAATGTTATAGCGAAGACTATGATATCATCAAATGGGAAGTAAAAAAAAATAACATGTACAATAGTTGTCTACTATATTTGAATCCTGGGACGCTCTAAATTCTAAATTTTAGTTTTAGAAATCTAGAAGACTGAAGCGGATCAAGTGTCGTTCAAGCAAATACACAAACCCATTAAGTAAGTAAAAAAAATAACATGTACAACAGTTGTCTACTATATTCGAGAGTCCCGGAACTCCCTAAAATCTAAATTTTAGTTCTAGAAATCTAGAAGATCAGGACGGATCAAGGTCATTCAACTAGCAAATAGAAAAACCCGTCGAGACACCTCTTAAAAAAATCGTACATAGCCCTCCTTTCACGAAATTCAATGTTATAGTGAAAACTATGATTTCATCAAATGGGAAATAAGTAAAAAAAAAAAATATACACATGTTGTCTACTATATTCGAGAGTCCCGGGACTCTAATTTATGCGCCTCGACGTTCGTCTATCCTGATTCAATCTCGGAATAATTTTAATCCACATCCCGTAAACTCCTGAATCGTCTCGCGTGATTATTCGATTTTTAGGTCTGCGACTGTGCGGCGGTGTCTTTTGAAAAAGAAAAGAAAAATACAACGAAAAAAGCTGGACAGGAAGTGACGTCACTGCAACATGTTTTAAACATTTGATTTTTTCCTGATAGTTTTACATCACGTTTTGATCAACCTTCTTTTGGTAACACATTTGACTTGATCCGATTTTACGGAGAATCTTTATTAACTAAAAATACCCAATAAGGAAAAGCTTTGAAAATCTAGAAAATTCAGAAAAAAATGCTGCCCACCGTGAGAAACGCAGTTATCAATTTTTCTATTTACGTATTTTAGTCTGAGGTGAGCTGATTTTATTTTTCAATTTTGAATATTTCCAATTTTTAAACTTTCTGTATTTGATTTTTAATTAATTTAATTTTAAGACTTTTTGTTTGTTGATAAAGAAAATACTAAAATAATAGCTGATAATGAGCTGATTAAAGATAAAATACAGAATGAAAGAAAAGTTGCGTTTTTTTTGTGAGGAAACTAAAAATTTCGTGAATCCTGAACTTTTGACATTTTCCTTTAAACAAGTTATCAGTGTGAAAATGTTTTGGATCTAAATTTTTTTAAATCATATATTTCTTGTTACGCTTTCTTCTAACTTTATCATTTATTATAATTCATTTATTTTATTGCAATTTTTTTAATAATTGATTTATTCTATTGCAGTTTTTTTCTTAATTTTGTTTATTTTAATCGTGTGCATTTTTTTAAGACTTTATAATAAAGTATAGAAGAAAAACCGAGATTCTTTTCCTGCATCAATGATAATTCGATTATGTCTTCGAGACGTGTGTACTTATGCTCTGACTCGGGAGATATATAGATTAGATTAAGTGCAACAGCACTTACATCGGGTTCAATCCAATTATGTAGTGGTTAGAAGTGACCGAAGTGCTCCTATCATACTTTTCATTTCTACATAGTTTCTAGATGATTTGAATTTCCTTGTTTCTTTACAAAGAATAAAATTCTCAAAAATTTCGACACTAATCAGTCATCGTAACAATTTACATTGTCTTGATTCTCAGGCAAATGCATTTTTTGCATGTAAACAAAAATTGGCGTTTTAAAATAAAAACCATCAAAATAAACATCAGATTTATGTCTGTCGCAAATTCATAGTGATATTCAAGGACTTTTTAGGAACTTCAGCATTACTAGATTAATTATTAGATTTATTTATTATTATTTTATTTATTTTTTTAGGCTATTATTTAATATAATTTCTTTATTACAATTATTGGATTTAAATAATGAAAATGGGTACAACAAATCTAAAACTTTTCTATTACTCAGTCGATTTAAATTGAATTATATTGCACAGTTGAGCAAGTTAATTTTTTATATCCATTGCTATAAAATACAAGTACATTTTTTTTTTTTTAAATATCTGTAATCGCAGTTTGATTATTATTATTATTAAAACCTGCTTGAATAAAATTCGAAATTTAATAAAATTAGATGATTTGCAAGATTATCAACGAATTGATATTGAAGTGTCAAAAAAAAAAAATTCCATCAAAACAAAGAATCCGTCATTAGGAAACAAAAGTAATTCGCCGAATAAAAACTTGAAAAAACGGGGTAAAATGGTCAAAGAATAATCGAATAGTAATAGTCAATAAATTTGGGTCTTGTCTATGATTTATCCGTCACTAAAACCTCAAACCTGAAAAATATAAGAAACCTTACGACCTCCAATGAATTGCATCCAATCCTCAAATGTGTACAAATTCCCGACTCAATTCGATTCCAATGAATTGAATGAAAAGAAAAATGGTTTATCGAGACTCTGATAAAAGTGACAGGACTAAAAATCGTCAGTTTTTCGTTTGGCTTGCCAATACATGAACGTACCATCATTCCAGGTGATCTGCAGTCGCGCGATTGGCGAGGTAGAGTCCCCTCACAGAGCGGGCCTGACCCGGGCCTGATAAGGGCCCTCCGACCGCGGGTATCCCATCGTCGACCTCACCAATCACTCCTTCGCCCTCGCTCAAGCGTTTCTCGCAAGAAAAAAATCCACAATCACCAAATCCCTCTCTCTGGATCTCACTCGCCGTTTAAGCGCCGAAATATATCTATCGATCCACTTCAAGCGGCAATTTTTATCTGCACAGCGCGAAATCAACGAAACTTGAACGTCATTTTATCCAAATTCAAATTCACAGACACAAAATGACGAATTTTCTCGGTCAAACAGAAGCGTTCTCTCACATCCTCGAAATCTCGACGCGTTCGAGAGTCTCATATTCGAAGAGCATTTTCACGGGAAACTTCAATACTACCCCTCGATTTTCATCCCTTATTTATCACTTTTGTCTCTCTCTCTCTGATCAATATTTCTCCTCACAGGATTAAAAATCCTTGCCGATCAGGAGTAACCGATTAAATTCAGTTATGAATTCTTTGAAATTCTTTGAAATTTTTTTAAATTCTTTGAAATTCTTTGACATTCTTTGAAATTCTTTGAAGTTTTTTGAAGTTTTTTGACATTCTTTGAAACTCTTTGATGTTTTTTGAAGTTTTTTGAAAT
Source organism: Alloplasta piceator (assembly GCA_946863875.1). Taxonomy (NCBI): domain Eukaryota; kingdom Metazoa; phylum Arthropoda; class Insecta; order Hymenoptera; family Ichneumonidae; genus Alloplasta; species Alloplasta piceator. The sequence continues at coordinate 60,649,918 of OX333072.1, forward strand.
TCTTTGAAATTCTTTGAAGTTTTTTGAAGTTTTTTGAAATTCTTTGAAAGAATTCAGTTTTGAATGCTTTGTATCACGAAATTCGGGGCTTTTGGAGAATTCTCTCAGTTTTTACTCCGATTTGCGCGAGCGATAACAAGCCGGAGATTCGATAACGCTCGGTCAAACCTCGCAACTTTATTTATACATCCATATCTACGTAAACGTGTGTAAACTCGCGCTTGTGTGCATCATAAAATGCTCGACGAGCTCTCGTGGCGTCTCGCGTGGATAATATCGAAGCCACTTGACGTTCCACGAAGTATGTGTCACTCTCTAAGTTTCCCCTCCACTTTTATCGGTGAATTTTTCCCATTTGTGCCTCCTCAAATCGTCAAATCGATCGTCGAATGATCTATCGATCATTTCCTTCGATTTCTCACTGTTGCCACTAAAATCGACGGGAGGGATAAAAGTTTGAAGGGCAACTTCCGGAAACAGTTTTAGGCCGGAAGCAGCGCAAATTTTCGCCTCTGGATCTTCTTCTTGATCTTCTCGATTTGGGGGAAAAATGATCCAAACGTCCTCGACGCCGTAAAAACGTGAATAACGAATTATCAATCGGTTCAGGATTTTTTAGAGGACAATTTTTCGCAGAGAAATGCGAGACTTCCGGTTGGAATTCACGGGCTACGTCAATTTTCCTCTCGTAAATCGTCAACAGGTGGTTTTCAACGATCGTACGTTCTCGCCGAGTCTCTCTCTCTCCCTCTCACAATCGTTCACACTGGCTCTATTTATTTTTCTCCTTCCTTTTCCCTTCACCGATTCGCACTTCCGGTTCTACACGCACAGTCAATCTGCAAAATGGGCTCTATCTTGCTATTTTCTCGAAATCAGCTGATTTCTCCGTCGACCATTTTTTCTTCACCCACGATTTAATACTTTTCGATGATCACAGAAAAATCGACGATAATGCTTTATTTTTGCTCTTTGGTACGAAATTTTTGTCGCTGTTCATTCTTCACTCAGAGAGGTAGTTCTTGTTCTTTTTTTTGCACACTGAGATTCCTCGACTTTTCCGGGCAATTTTATTTATAAAATTATGAACACAAATTGAGGTTCTGTCGTTTCTTTTAAATATTGTTTTTCACTCGGATTCTCGGTCGAACGAAAAAGCGCCGCAAGAGCAGCGAACGGCACACGCGATCTCTCTCGCGGGGATCGTACTGTATTTACGCTCGAGCTCTTCTCGGCTCGTTCCTTTCCTCTCTCTCTCTCTCTCCCTTTCTCGATCTCTTTATCCCTCCCACGCGGCTCCGCACGCTCCTTTATTTTCCTTCCCCCCTCCCCGGGTTATCCCCTCCCTCCCTCGCGTTATCAATCTTTCTCGCGAAGACACAGCTCGATCATAAACGAGAGCCCTCACGAATGATCATTCGAATCACGAATCAAAGATCTTCCGGGAAAGCGCGCCTCTCCTCCCTCCTTTCTGCGGATCGTTTATTTCACACGCGGATAAATCGAAGAGGGGAAAAAAAAATGTAATTTCCAATTTCCGGAGGGTTTCTCGATGCCCAATCAAGGGATGCAAAAGCTTGAGAACGATTCTGGCGAGGACAGGGAGCGAATTAGGAGGAGGAGGAGGATCAACTTGTTTTTCGTTCGGCTGCTCCGCTCCGACGACCCGTCCTGTTCCGTGGTCCGCGAGCGATTGACTCCCGCGCGAGCTTCCCGGCTCACGGCCGTGGCACGCGTGTTGGAGCGAAGCGCGGATTGCGCGAACAAGCCGGGAGGAGAGGGGAGCGGGAGGAGAGGGGAGCCGCTGCGAGAGAGAGAGAGAGAGCGCGCTCTCTCGCGGTAGGGAGCGAACAAAGTGGGTGGAGGAGCCCGAAGATGGGGGAGGGGAGAGGAGGGGAGGGGATGGAGCGAGGGCCCGCGAGGAGGGAGAGGATTATGGCGCGTGCCGCTACACGCTGTCAGGTGGAGTGCGCGTGCCCAGGAATCTTCGCGTTCCTCTTCCCTTTCTCCTCCCTCGCTATCTCCTCCGCGATTCTCTCCTTCTCTCACCCTTCGGCTCTCCCGGCTTCCCCTATCACTCTTCTTTACTCCCACGAAATGTAAGCCGAATGTCGGCCAACCGAAAATCCTCGAGGATAAATATTGTCCGCGCCAAAACAACAACAACGGCGAGAGAGAGGAAAACAGCCGATTCAACGTCCGATCGCACGTTTACTCGCACTACTTGGAGCCCTTTTTTCCCGGCAAAGGCACTTTTGGGAGGTTAATTCTTCAGCACTTTTTTGCGGTCTCTGGCAGCCTTTTCTCCATAATTAATGGCTCTCCATTTTCATCTTTTTTTTCTCTGGATCACTTTTGCACAGTTCGGAGTTCAGATTCGCACTCGAGAGTCGTTTTTACAGCGGAGAACGATTTTATCTATACACGATGCTTTATCGAACGAAGATTAATTGAGAAGCGTGAGTTAATTTTTGTCTCTCTTTGCGATTCGACTCCTCAAATTCTCTTATCGCTCATTTCTGGCTCGTTAAACTCCGAAGCTGAGCTTCATTCTCGACGGACGAACGATAATTGCGTTGGAATAATAAATAATAGCCGATTTTACGAATTCACGGTTGTCGCCGACTCCTTCTTTCTCGCCTCGACCGAGGTTATTCTCGAAACGCCGATAAGAGTTGCCAACGGCAGCGACGATAACGGCTTCGTCGTCTTTTTGTTGTTATTGTCGTTCTCGTCGTCATCGTTCTCGTCCGAGAAACGCCTCGAGCTTCTCCTTGCTCCCAGAATCATATTTATCAATTTCCTCCGTCGAGAGTTTACTCAACGCTCATTTGTATCGAATTTTTCCGAAATTCTAGGATTCGCCCAAAGTCAGGAAGATTCTCTTCGGAGTCTGCGAAGCCGATTTATAGCGATCAAACGATTTTCCGATTTTCCTGCCTCGTGACAAACGCATCTTGACTTTTTAACGATGCACGATTCGTCGCGTTTGTCCTCGGCGAGCTTTTTCTGCTTCGATCGTCGGTTGCAATTTAATTTAAGTAGTCGCTAATCTCGCGTCTCTCTCTGCTCGCGGTGAGAGAAGGGAGGCCGATAAGGAGGGAGAGAGCGCGTGTGTTATCAGCTGTCACGCAACGCACGTGGTCGATGGATCGACGCGGCCGTGGAATTGCAGCGAAATAGGGGGAAATACGCGATTGTGCATGTGTGTAAATTTGCGCGGGCGTGTTTGTGTATTTATATTTATGTGTGGGTGTGTTTGTGGATGTGTGTGTTTCGGGGAGTAGGAGAAGCGACACTCCACCCTAGCACGACGATCCTGACGCCTCGAGGAGTCGTCAGCCACTGAATCGAAGGCGGCGCGGAGCGGCGAGTCTCGCGTCGACTCGTCTCGACTTCGTTCGCCACTCTAAAACGGCTATACCGATATCATACGCGTATATAACAGAGTGGTCCCTTGAGAGGGAAAGTTACGGGGAAAATTAGGAAACATTTTTTTTTGCAGTTTTTTAAAGGGTTTTTCAAGTAGGTGGGTCAAAAAAGGGCATTTTCCAGAATGGCTTAATTTGATGGCTTTCAGGTATATTTCCTGAGTTTCGTTGAAATATTCTTAAGATCAGCTACATTTTAATTTAATTTAATTATAATTAAGTAGTAGTTAAGTGGGTCGAAAAAGGGCATTTTTCAAAATGTCTTTATTTGATGGTATTGGCTATTAGGTAAATTTCCTGAGGGTTTCATTGAAAGATTCTTAGAATGAGCTACATTTTAATTTAATTTAATTATAATTAAGTAACATACTAATTAATTAACAGAGTAATTAAGCCCTTGGCGAGGGAAGTCACTGTGAAAATTAGGGACGTTTTTTTGCGTTTTAAGGGGCTGAAGTAAGTGGGTCGAAAAAGGTCATTTTTCAAAATGGCTTCATTTGATAGTATGGCTTTTAGGTATATTTCCTGAGGGTTTCATTGAAATATTCTTGGAATGAGCTACATTTTAATTTAATTTAATTATGATTAAGTAACATACTACTTAATTAACAGAGTATTTAAGCCCTTGGCAAGGGAAGTCACCGTGAAAATTAGGGACATTTGTTTGCTTTTTAAGGGGTTGAAGTAGGTGGGTCGAAAAAGGGCATTTTTCAAAATGTCTTTATTTGATGGTGTTGGTTTTTAGGTATATTTCCTGAGAGTTTCATTGAAATATTCTTAAGATGAGCTACATTTTGACTTAATTTAATTAATTTAATTCCATCTAATTTAATTATAATTGATTAATATAATAATTAATTAAGAGAGTGAGCCTATGAGAGGGAAAGTCACTGTGAAAATTAGGACAACATTTTTTTTCAGTTTTTTGAGGGGTTGAAGTAGGTGAGACAAAAAACTGCATTTTTCAAAATGTCTATATTATGGTGTTGGTTTTTAGGTTTCCCGAGAGTTTCATTGAAATATTCTTAAGAGAAGCTATATTTTGATTTAATTTAATTCCATTTAATTCAATTATTGTTCATTAACATAATAATGAATTAACGGAGTGACCTCTTGAGATGGAACGTCGCTCGGAAAATTAGGGAAATGTTTTTTTTTTCAGTTTTTGAGAGAAGTAGGTGGATCGAAAAGTTGCATTTTCCAAAATGTCTTTATTTGATGGGGTTGGAATTCAAGTATATTTTCTGAGAGTTTCATTTAAATATTCCTAAAATGTGCTGCATTTTAATTCAATTAATTTAATTCCATTTCATTTAATTATAATTAATTAACATAATAATTAATTAATAGAGTAAATTGTTGAGAGGGAAAGTCACTGTGAAAATTAGAAAAATTGCATTTTTCAAAATGTTTTAATTTGATGATATTGGCTTTTAGATATATTTCCTGAGAATTTCATTGAAATATTCTTAAAATTGAATGAGCTAAATATTAATTCAATTTAATGAATTTAACTCCATTTAATTTAATTATTATTCGAACTCCAAACGCTTTTTCAGGAAAAGCCGTAGGAAAATTCGCGTTTCTCTCAAAATTACTTTTCAAATTTTTAATTAAAAAATTTTAATCATATAACAACAATAATAATAAATTCAAGTTCACAGACGCCCTTTTCTCTCAATAAATAGAGGCAAGAGATCACATTGAGTTCTTTAAATATATTTAGAGTCGTTTTAAGGGATGACCCTATTCTATATGACCTAAATTAAGGGAAATCCTGGTGCATATAAAAGGACCAGATTCCCGATTATCCCCTGCAACTCTCATTTCACTAATTTTCCCTCCGTCTTTCTCAACTTCTTTCCCTCTTTCTCTAAATTTCTCCCTTCTTCTCTGTCCTCCTCCCATTCTCATTCTTTAGAATTTAAAATCTCCGGTTCTTACATCCAAGTTTCCCTCAAATATGTTTTCTCAAAGAATTATTAAAAAACCCCACAAAAACTCGGTTAACTATTCTCAAATCATCTTTCATTAATTTAAAAAATCATTAACCAAAATAAAAATCATTAATTAAGAAGAAAACTTTTTTTCGTTGCATTTCAATTATGCAAATTTCATTATTTCACAATATTTTGCTAATATTCCTCACCAGAAAAGTTTTATTCGGTAGAGATGCAAATACCAACCAAAAAATCTGAAGAATTTATTCAACAATGAAAATTCTGCGAAAGTCCAATAGTCGATAAAACGATGCTTTTAACAATGAAAAAATCAGGATAAAATTAATGTTAAAAATTTTTTAATCCTCCAATCTTGTTTGTGTAAATTCTCTCTCAGCGCGGTAACACTGAGATGCAAGTGCGAAAATGCAAAGTCAGAGCTATGACAGCGGTATCAACTTACGAGGTAGCGTACTGTACACGTGGAGACATCGGTATATATGTTCATGTAAAATCACCACCTACACTTACATCGCTGAATGCCTCGGAGCGAGGCTTCTAGTCACGTACGCCAGGGCACAGTACGAGAAGCCGCGAGTTTAGATACAAATGTAGATGTACAGACATATATATGTATATATGTATTTGTTGGATGAAACGGGGAGACCCTGAGAATCGACTCGTACGTCACATATACACCATCGAGCCTCTATATACATATGAGGCATTCCACGCGATTTCGATCAACATCTAGCCTTGATCATTCCGATTTTCCTCTAAATTTTTTATATAAAAAAACACATTGAAATACATTTTCCCAAATTTTTTCAGAATTTTTTGGCCACGCGTTTTTTGGATTTAATTTTTTTTCTTTTAAACAAAAGCTTTGTAAAATCTGAAAAAATTCAGAAAAATTTAATAAAATTTAACAAATTTTTTGGGCTTCGTTTCAAAATCGAGATTTTAATACTCTGAGAGTGAAATTCAAAAAATTGCAAAAAAAAAATTTTACTCATAGATTATTAAAATCTCCACTTTGGAACGAAGCCCAAAAATGTTGTTATATTTTATTAGATTATTCTGAAGTTTTTCAGATTTTACAAAGGGGTCCCTTTTTTCAGAAGAAAAAATTAAAATTCAAAAACGCGTGACCAAAAAATTCTGAAATAATTTGGAATTTTTTTTTCAATGTGTCTTTTTTATATAACAAATTTCGATTTTCCTCTTAATTTTTTATATAAAAGAGCACATTGAAAAAAAAATTCCCAAATTGTTTCAGAACTTTTTGGTCGTCACGCGTTCTTTGGATTTTTTTATTTTTTTAAAAAAACGGACCCCCTTTGTAAAATCTGAAAAAATTTAGAATAATCTAATAAAACATAACAACATTTTTTGGCTTTGTTCAAAAATAGCGATTTTAATACTCTATAAGTAAATTTTTTTTTCAATTTTTTGAATTTTACTCATAGAGCATTAAAATCTCCATTTGGGAACGGAGCCCAAAAAATTTATTATATTTTATTAGATTTTTGTGCATTTTTTCTGATTTTACAAAGTGGTCCTTTTTTTCAAAGAAAAAAAATAAAATCTAAAAAACGCGTGGCCAAAAAATTCTGAAAAAATTGGGGAAAATGTATTTCAATGTGTTTTTTTATATAAAAAATTTAGAGGAAAATCGGAATGATCAAGGCAAGAGGTTGATCGAAATGGCGTGGAATGCCTCATATATATACATGGGCTGCATCATCTCGTTACATTGCTTGTTGCCGAGAGACCGAGACTGCACTATCCTAGCCTGTATCATAGACTGTATAAGCTATAAAGTTGGTTTTAGATTGCGCTTAAGATCTAGTCAAGAATTTTCAAAAAATCATTCTCAAAGTTTGGATCTTCAAGAATATATCCTCGAACGAAATTTTTCAATTCCAATAATAAATGTATGTTTCTAGACCAGGATATCGCCTTAAGGGAGGTTTATTTTAAGGGGGTGAATTTTTGGGGTCAAATTCTTGTCCGATTGGTTTTAAAGGGGACATCTACAAGATGGTGGACTATTAAAAAATATAGTTTCAGAGAATGGATTTTTTTACTTCAACGACTGAGGTCGGACAAGGCTTGAATTTATATGCAGCCAATGCATTTATCGTGTTCACTCGGTTTCAAGAGGGCTCGTATCGTTACTGTTGCCCTTTCACACGGACTTCCCCTTTCCCCGTGCTCTTTTCGTCGGATATTTCGGACTTTACGAAGCGCGAAGAACGTTTTCGCGCATACAATCGCGCTCCCTCGACTTTACGACTCGCTCTTTCATCGTCGCTTTCTCGCTGTGAAATCAGAGGGCTGCACATCGAGGTACCATTTTTTTCCCATTCCCGAACCCTTTCGTTATTTTTATATATTTTCCAACGAGTTCAGAAAGATTCCTCTCGCGTTTCGAATTTAAAAAAAAGATGAAGATAAAAATAAAGAGAATATTAAAAAAAGCTATTATCATTATTATGAAACAAAATAAAAATAGAGACGTAGAAAATACACCCAGAAAAAAAAACAGTACATTCAACTAAATCCTAGTCAAGCCAATTAAATTTTTTTAGTCGTAGGCCAGCCTAATACAACTCTATTCGTGTCGACGAATTTTTTTTTTTTTAATGATCTACTAGGAAAATATATTGCGATCTAATAAATTTTTATGTAATATTAGTAAATATTATTACAAACTGAACAAATATGTATTTAAATGAAATAATTTTTTTTTTATATTTACACAATATATATTTTTAAACATTTCAATCTTTGAATGTATAGCTACACATATGAAGTCTACAATTTCGTTGAGCTTCTTCTTTTCTTTAACAGAAGGGAAAAGAAAAAATAACCTTTTTTATGGGAATCGTTTTCGGGGTTTCGACCATCTTGCGTTTGGCCGCAATGTTCAATGCATTAAATATCCATACTGAAAAATAAGAATATCAAACATAGACGAGCTTGGAAAGGATATATAGGCGTCGAGAGGCAGCTTCGCTTGTGCGAGAGGTCGCCACCTGGCGGATTTTTGGGGAACTGACAAATCTGCAGATATGATCGGATGAGATTACGGGTGAATAGGTATTTAGTAAGAACGAATAGAATTTTTCTTCAACGCCTGTTTCTCGATGACAGGGAATTCAAATAAATATAGTGGGAGTAAATATCGCCCAAAATTGGATGCAAAGAAAATTTTCTTCAAAGTAACTAAAAAATAATCAAATAAACGATTATAGTACCTACGACTAGATCTTTTTTCTGGGTGTACAAGGAAAGAGAGAGAATTTAAAAAACGATTCGCCGTCCCAATTGAGGAATGTTTATCGCAAAATGAGAATAAAGTTTTGCGCAATGTCCGCAAGAACAAAATGAAAAAAAAAATCAAAAAAAATGAGAGGAAACTATAGAGTCTCTTTTTTATCAATGATTCGCTCTGAAAGAGCATCACATAGAGTACGCGATTGCATCATTGCGCGCGCATGCAACGAATGAGCTATCATCGTGAGACCAACGAAGAGGACAAGATGCATCTCTCTCTCTCTCTCTCTCTCTCTCTCTCTCTCTCTCTCTCTCTCTCTCTCTCTCTCTCTCTCCTCTCTCTCTCTCCCCCTCTCCCTCTGTCTACCGCCGATGCTTTTACGCTTTTATTTTTAATGCAAAGAGAGTGTCTCGCGTGCACGAGTTACTCCCAGTGTCGCTCAACCTGCTCGGCGCAATTTAACGATGAATTTCAGGCCGAGAGAAACGCTCGAGCCAGCGACGTCTGACCAAACGTCGATTTTACTACTTGCCAGCCGCTGATTTCACTTTGTTTCGCTTTCACGGAGCTCAGAGCTGTCTCGGGCTATTCCCAGTCATTTTTCCACAATCTCGCGGATGTTTGACGACCAAAGTACGAATTTTTCATAGGAAATAGCACAGACAGCGACGAAAATAGACGAAAAGAACGAATACGTCGCTACGAGTCTGTTTCATGCGCGCACCGACTTCAGACGGCTTCTAATTAAGTTCAATCAGTTTCACGGCGTTCCTAATTGATCGTGATTCATAATCTCATTATCAATAACCCACACTTGATCAACGAAACCTTCTGACAATCGTGCATTCGTTGAATCTCGCGTAAAATCAGCGAGCAACAAAGCGCGAGTCGTTGAATCGAAAAATCACGAAATTATGAGCTTCGCGGATTTTGGCGCGTTAAAACTCGATATTTCGAGCCTTGTTTTTTTATTCCGAGCCTCGGATCTACAATATGCATTTTATTGGAAAAAAATGGCTAAAGAGCTTTTTGGAGAGATGGCTTTTGCTCCGACCCTTTGAAAATTGACATTTGATTTAGAAATCGAAATATTTTTCTTTCTCACGTCTCAATGCCTTTTAACCTGATTAATTCATTCGGGCAAATTAGATAAATGTATATTAGCATTGGATGATCAAAAGGAAACTTTTACGGTCACGACAGAGTAGTTTTATATCAACCCTGATGGAATTTAATTTGTCTTGGATTTAATTTCGTGCGATGCGATATTTCAACATAAAAAGGAGCCTCAAATATTTCAATTGAACCTGCGCAAGAATTTTTTTTCTTATAAAAAAAATATAATGGTAAAATAAAGTTATGGATAAAGTTATCCGTTAGAATAAAGTTATCCGTTATGGAAAAAAAAAAGAATCGAATTTGAATTAAAACTAAGGTCAATTTTGTCCGCCCTGATCGATCGAGATGGCGCATCAGACCTCGAAATATATTTCCGCGCTACCGCGTTAGTGCGTCTCGATCTTGTTTTCTCTGGTTATTTTCGTGTAGGCACGATCATGCGTGTAACCGTGATTGTGAGTGCAAACACCCACATTCTGCAAGACCGATCGAAGCGGTCGCGTCGATGAAGAAAGGAAGGCAAGAGACACAAAAAAAAGGACACACACGCACAAGCGAGAACGTAACGCAAAGAGGGGAAGTATATCGGGAACGAGTCCGGGCCCTCTGCGAGTCTGTTGCGAAGCAACGCCAAATGGCCGTGAATTATTGCCTCGAGTGGTTTAAAAGTAGAGGCAGTTAGGAAGAAGGCGCGTGCGCGCGTCGATGGAGGAAAGCGAGAGCGCGAAAGATACAGAGTATGAACAACAGGAACGAAGGAAAAGAGTCGTGAGAGGCGCGCGAGCGCGGAGAGATGAACAAGGAGAAGATGAAGAAGAAGACGAAGAAGGAGAACAAATGGATGGAGAAGAAAGAGAAGAAAATGAAGCTAAAGAAGAAGAAGAAGAAGAAGAAGAAGAGATGTAGACGATAATAATGAAGAAGTGGATGATAATGATGACAAAATGATGAAGAGGAAGCAGATGATGGTGATGAAGAAGTGGATGATGATGATGATGATGAAGAAATATAAGAATAAAAAGAAGCTGAATAAGAAAAAGCTAAAGAAGAAAAAGAAGACCAAAAAGAGGAAAAGGAAGAAGAAGAAGAAATAGAAGATGATGAAGAAGAAGTAGACGATGATGAAGAAATATGAGAATTAAAAGAAGCTGAATTAGCAGAAGCTAAAGAAGAAAAAGAAAGTCAAAAGGAGGAAAAGGAAGAAGAAGAAATAGAAGATGATGATAATAATTATGATGACGAAGATGAAGAAGAAGTAGATGATGGTGATGAAGAAGTGGATGATGATGATGACGAAAATGATGAAGAAGAAGTAGAAGATGATGAAGAAATATGAGAATAAAAAGAAGCTGAATAAGAAAAAGCTAAAGAAGAAAAAGGAGACCAAAAAGAGGAGAAGGAAGAAGAAGAAGAAGTAGAAGATGATGACGAAGATTATAAAGAAGAAGTAGACGATGATGAAGAAATATGAGAATAAAAAGAAGCTAAATAGAAAGAAGCTAAAGAAGAAAAAGGAGGTCAAAAAGAAGAAAAGGAATAAGAAGAAGTAGGAGATGATGATAATAATGATGATGACGAAGATGATGACGAAGAAGTAGATAATGGTGATGAAGAAGTGGATGTTGATGATGACGAAAATGATGAAGAAGAAGTAGAAGATGATGAAGAAATATTAGAATAAAAAGAAGCTGAATAGAAAGAAGATAAAAAAAAAAGGAGATCATAAAGACGAAAAGGAAGAAGAAGAAGAAGAAGAAGAAGAAGAAGAAATAGAAGATGATGTCGATGAAGAAGTGGATTATGATGATGATAACGAAAATGATGAAGAAGAAGAAGATGATGAAGAAATATAAGAATAAAAAGAAGCTGATCAAGTAAAAGCTGAAGAAGAAAAAGAAGACCAAAAAGAGGACAAGGAAGAAGAAGAAGAAATAGAAGATGATGATAGGATGATAAAATAATGATAATGAAGAGAAAGGAGACCAAAAAGAAGAAGAAGAAGTAGAAGATGATGATGATGAAAAAGAAGATGAGGCTGATGAATAAATTGAAGGCAAAAAAAATAAGGAAACGAAGGTGAATATGAAGAAGTTAAAGCAGAAGACGAGGTAGAAGATGATGATAAAGAAGAAGAAGAAAAGAAGATGAAGCAGAAACTAAAGAAGAAGAAGAAGATGATGATGAAGAGGAAAAAAAAGAGGAAGAACGTCCGCAGCAGGGTGCTTACACTAAAAAAAAGAGTGGGGTCCATCTGCCGAATAAACGCGATATCGATGATCCTAGAGAACCAGACCATTACTCTCCGGACGTTTCTCGCTCCCCTTTTTTTCGCTCTCGCCACGCCAATCGGCGCTTCTGCGCTCTTTTTCGCTCGTTGCAATGCGAAAGGTCGCGCGCGCTGAACTTCATCGGTACGACCACCGAAAGAATCACGCTCTCGTATCAAGTGTATTTATATACAGCAAACAAAAGCTCCACATAACCCAAACCCCACCCTTCACGCTCGAAAAACTGACACTGGAGGGGAAAAATAAAACGGAGTCAAGTGTGTGTTTGTATCACGCTTCGACAGCGCGCCTACGGTTATTAATTATGTTCGCGCGGGTTTTGGGAACTCGATGAAATGTTTTCGTAACGACGATAAAATGTAAAAGATCCTTGTAATTATAAATAAATTGATCAAGAATATCGGAGGGACATCCCCAATTTTCTTGATCTAGTTTTAGCTATTGCTACACTCTGATTTATAAACGTTTCTTCTGATACCAAATTTTTTTAAATTGTCAATAAATATTATATTATTATTTAATTATTTATTTATTAGTTAAGTTAGTTAGTTAATGTAAATGTTAATATTTTTCGACTTTTTCCCCCCTCTCTTCAGGTGCACCCATCTTCTAGAGGAAATTTTTTTCATACATTTTTGAGACTGGATTTATAAAGAGGAAAGTTTGAGTTTCAATTTCCTTTTTTTTAAAATTGTGAGTGATTTTTTTTTCCAAAGTTATTCTGTTTTTGTGAAAAAAGAAGAACTTCGAACAATCCCGTATAACATGAAAACAAAAAGGATTCATAAAAAATTTCAAGATAGCAAAAAGTTGCGTCTGTTTTTGTTGAGTGCAGAGGAATTTTTTCTGATTTTTTTCCCAAACATTTTTTTTTCTCATTTTCTGGGTCGGAGCTCAGATCATTCAATTACCATAACTCGAGAACTATGGCATTATCGATAAAATTTCAAGAGGGAAAAATACTTTATTTTACCATTTTCAACACATTGGAATTTTTTTTCAAATTTTTTCCCCTAATTTTTTTTCCAGCCTCAACATGAGAAAACAAAATTTTGGAAAAAAAATCTGACAAAATTCCTCTGAACTCAACGAAAACAGACGCAACTTTTTGCTATCCTAGCTGAAGTTTTTCATGAATCCTCTTTGTTTTCGTGTTATACTGGATTTTTCAAATTTCCACTTTTTTCACAAAAAACAGAATAACTTTGGAAAAGAAAATTGCTTAAAGTTTTTAAAAAAAGGAAATTGAAGCTCAAACTTTACCCTTTCTGAATCCAATCGTAAAAATGTATTTAAAAAATGTTCTCTAGAAGATGGGTGGACCTGAAGAAAGGGGTAAAAAGGCGAAAAACAGCTGTTTTCAAAATAGAGTCAAAATCTAGAAACAATTTGTAAAAATAATTAAAAAATCAGCAAATGAAGCCGAATTCTTCCCCTTTAAAATTCCGCTTGTTAAATTGATCTGCGTTAACTTCCGGCGAAATGGCATAAAAAAACGTTCCAAACCTGTTTTGAAGTTTTGTCCGGAAACTTTTCGCCGGTAGTGTACATCGATAGGGGTAGTTTATTCCTCCATGAAGGGGCAAAAAAATGTATTTTTTTTCTTGCATGTTTGTGGGGTGTTTCGGTGCGCTTCCTCGTCTGACACCCTCGAGTGTTGTCGAACCAACTATGGGGAGGAATCGGCGACTACATTATTAAGTGAACGTTGAAAGCTATATGCACATATATATGCCATGTGCAATTGTCAACTGGCGAAGATAAAGGCAGGTTCTCAACAAATCGTCATGCTGAGTGCCACGATTTACGCCATTTTGTTCGCGAAGTGTACAAACCGCCACTCGACGAATATTATAGCGAGGGGTGTGTTTTGTCGGGCTGCTCTCGCACAAGTGTAAAAACGCCACATCTCTACCGAAAATAACTCTCCAATCGACAAATCGAAAATACAACCCTTAAAACAAATAAGGAGAGTTCGTTTGCGAGTCTAACGAGGCTGAAAAAGGTAGGAATAAAGGTCGTGTGGGTCGCTCATTGCTCTGGCAAAATGGATGACCTTAGGACCCACACTTCCGTCCAAGCGTACGAAAAATGACCTTGAACGACCCTTCAACCATAATACATTCAGTACATTGGCTACATGATCAAAATATTGAGTCCGAGGACAATTATCTCGATTTCAAGACCCCCCGGAATGCGTATTCAACCAAAATCTGAAGTTACGCCCCTCTGGCAGTAAGATATCGATACAGGGTGTTAAGCAGCTAGATAACCTGACTAGGTTCGCCGTGTAGAGCGTGCCAAGACAAAAAATTAGCTTTTTTTGGCAATATTATACGATAAAAATTGGCTTAGTTATTAATGTTTTGAAAATTGACCAATGACCGCTGGAATCTAGGAGAAATACCACTGGTGGGGGAAACGGTGCCGTGTGGTGGGCGTAACGGCGCCGTGGGGTGGGGGTAACGGTACTCCAGGGTGGGAGTAACGGTGACGGCAGGAGTGGGGGAAGATACGCCCACAACACGGCTGGCAGCGTCATTTCTCTTAGATTCTAGCCGTCATTGGTCAACTTGAAACATTAATAACTAAGCCAATTCTTATCGTATAACAATTTTAAAAAAAGCAACGTTATTGTCTTGACGTGCTCTACACGGTGAATCTAGTCAGGTTATCTAGTTGCTCAACACCCTGTATAAGCAGATTTGAAGCGTACCAAACTGTCCCCGAGCTTCCCCTCGAATCTCGCTCAAGTTTGTCGCGAGGTGGGGAGAAGGAGGGGTGATGCATGTACAGATGGAAGAGGAAATCGGGTTGAGCGGCACTGGAGCGGAGCCGCATTCCCTTTGTGCAGCCCATTGGCGTAGACGGTGTTTACTCTCATCTCCGGTGGAACGCTGATGGCGCGCAGCTCGAAAAGTGAGATCAGCTCCTCGCGACACAGAAGAAAGCGAGTGACGTGTGTTTATGCGTGTGTATTTGAAGCTTTACGTATATAGACGAGCACGGCAACAAGGGGAGGAGGCGGGGGAGGAAATACAGCTGGAGGAGGCAAAGTACGACGCTCCGGCAAGTCGTCTCAATTTATTTCGTAAGCCGACGCCGAATCCTCCCACTCTCACTCTCTCCTCTTTGCTCTCCTTCGTTTTCAGCCTCTCCTCCCCTTTACCATTTTATACCTCTCCTCTTCTCTCTTGCTCTGACTCCTCTGTCTACCTCAGTCGCGTTTCCGGCACTCTCCGGAGAATTCTCTCCTCTTCTTCCCTCTCCCTCCCTCATTTCGCGCTCATTTCTCGGCTCAATCCTTCCTTATTCTCTCCTCTCCATTCTCTCTCCTTTCGGGGAAGCGCGCGCGTGGCTTTCTCGTCGTTTACTCCGCTCCTCTCCACCTTCCTCATCCCCTATCGCCACCTCTCCTCGCCCTCCACCCCTCTCCTCCCTTTTTTCGGGAACGTATTCACGCTCTCCCTCTGGTTTTATCCCTTTCTCGCCAGCCAACAAACTTGAAACTCGTCGCGGAGACGCGTAAATCTCTCTCCCTCCCTCTGTTTCAACCCTTCTCTGACACGCGATCGACGCCACATCTTTAGCTTCGCTCTCTTGAATGTTCGAACATTCAAGCTGCTCTCGCACTCTCCCTTCCATCTCCCTCGCTTTTTCCCGCGGATATGAGGAAGCTCGAAAATTTTCCTGATCATCCCCCTCCGTCTATTTTCCACCCCCAAACGTTTTCCCGCCAGATTCTCCAAACGGCGCGCACTCTCCTAACCTCAAAAAGCTTCTTTCAAGATTATCTCCATTTTTCCTCCATATTATGTATTTATTTTTTACCCCTAATTCAAAGAATTCTTGGATTCGTTGGAAAAATCCAAGGGATACCTCGGTGAAAGCTTTGGAGAGCCCTATACCGTCATTATAATAGTAGGTTGGGGGTGTCTTTCTCTATTCGCGTTGAACGGCGAGTGAGCGAGAAGCATTAGCGGTATCCGGCCGCAAGAAGTCTCGGGGGTTGCACAACGAAAGGGGAGGATAAAGAAGAAAAATAGAACGAGAGGGTGGAGAAGGAGGAGGGGGTGCGGAGGAAAGGAGAGAAGACCACTTTGGCAAAAGCCACCCTTCTTTCATGAATTTCCTCTCGCGGCGCGCCGACTCGATTTGATGGTTGCGCTCCTCCTCCCCCTCCCCCTCCCCCGGATGGGCGCGCTACTCCACGCGCGCTGCGCTTCTGATATGGCTCTCAGGGAGAATCCCTCCGCGTGTGACGCGCTCCGGTGTTGGTAGCGAATACATCTATTACGTGAAATGTACCAGAAAGCGAGTGGGAGGGAAGTGAATGGGGCGAGAGGGGGGGGGGGCGAATGTGCGAATGAAGGTGCGCGGGGGTAAAGGTGCCTTCACGCCGGTCGTGTGGTGTGCCAGTGCAACCACCCCACACGCGCCAACACCACACGGTTTGTATGCGATCCTCTCTCCTACCCATCGCCGGTCGACGCTATCCTGACCAACCGGCTGTTTACTGTTTGGCCTCCCGGGATATCGATCCCAGTGGCGTAAGAACACCCCTTGCAGCCACAGAGTACCCTATATAGGTATATTTATATTAGGGGGATGCAAAAAGAACCTCGATCTCCCATTTTTTGGTCTGAGAGCAAAACTATGGCGCATGGGGGACCAAATATCCTTCCTAAGGACGAGGACCCCATTTGTTTTATTTATTTATTTATGGTGAAATTTGCATTGTGGAAATGCAACTCAAATAGGTATTTTGATAATGTCCTTAAGGATGTGAGTTGCTGAGAAGGACCAATCATCCTTCACAAGGATGAGGCCCCTATTTATTTTATTTATTTATTTATGGTGAAATTTGCATTGTTGAAATGCAGCTTAAATAGGTTTTTTTTGTAATGTCCTTAAGGATTTGAGTTTCTTAGAATGACCAAAAATTCTTCCCAAGGATGAGGTCCCCGTTTGTTTTTTTTAATTTATTTATTTATGGTGAAATTTGCATTGTTAAAATGCAACTTGAGAAGGTTTTTTATTGGTTCATTATCCTTAAGGATAAATCAATTAATTCATTATCCTTAATTTATTATTGTTGAATTTAATATATATTAGAAAATTTATTAGACGAAGCTTTTTTTTCTATTTTTACGTAATTTGAGAGGGAGCAATTTTGGAATATCATCAAGTGAGGCTCATTGTTTTTATTGGGTTCTTACGATTCAGGGTTCAAGTTCAAGAAAGAGGAATGAAGAATCGAATCGATCGAATAACAATGGGGACATTGTCGAGTTGAAATACCTCGAATCTTCAGAGAGCATTATAGATGCAAATGAATGCGAAACTTAAGGGATGATCCTACTGCAACCCCCTCAAAATAAATTCGATTTTGGGCATTGATTTTGGAAAAACTTCAAACGGGCTATAATTTATTTTTCAGCCTTCGACACCTAACATTTTTTTAAGGGTTGATCTTAGGGGTGGAATTTTGAGGGGTGGCGCGACGGGTTTTGTTATGAGTTGAAAAACAATAAGGGCTTAACCAACAAAATTAAATTACTGCGAAGAAAATGGGTTACGCCATTTTGTTTGACGACATTTGACGGAGTTTACCTTATTCTCCTTCTTTCTTATTTCAACTTCTACTCGGTTATATCTCTCTTGAAATCCCTCCGACTTCTCTCCGCCAGTACTTTTCCACTCTTCTCCTCCTTGGTTATGCCAATACTCCCAATTTCGCTTCGTAAGCCGACCCAAGGACCTCAACCGTTACTCTCCCGACCCCGATGACTTGCCTTATTTCCCTTGCCGCATATTAGCTTCGTGCGCGCGCGCGTGCATTTCTCCCTCTCCTTTGGCAGGAGCCACTGTCACCCGAGAGGGTAAATAAAGACCCACCTCCGAAGGATTGCATAAATCCTGTTTGATCACACGTACATGGAAAACGCTAAATCTGAGGCTATTCTGGAGCTGGAAAACCGCGATATCTTTGGTGAACTTTGGGACCCCCGATTATTAACCCTTTTCAACTATTCACTCGGACAATTCCAGCAGTCACGATTAATTGAACCCTTTTAATAATCATAATCGAATTGACAATCGTTGATTTTCAACTCGATTCAAACTCAATTTGACTCTAGAGATTGGACTTAAAATCGCGGCGAAACGGAAATAAATGGATGTGATTTGAATGAACTTGAATGTGGATTTCTAGACTTATTTGTCGAGGTTATCATTTTCAAGTGGTGGTTACCATATTTTTTGTTGGGGTTACCACAATATCTATGGATTCCTGAAACTACTATAATTGTAGTTATCTACATTGTCGTCTATAGAAACTACTATAGAAAACTTAAAAGTGGATTGCTAGACTTATTTGTTGAGGTTATCATTCTAAAGTGGTGGTTACCACATTTTTTGTTGGGGTTACCACAAAATCTATGGATTCTTGAAACTACTATAATTGTAGTGATCTACATTGTCTTTAGTTAATTATAGAAACTATTATAAGTTTTACAAAAATCGAACTAAAAAATATGATAACTAGAACTATAAAAATTATAACTTCAATTAAAGGGAAGATAACAGGTTAAACATCTATAGTTGTAATTTCTATAGTTCGGTTACCATATTTTTCATCAGAACTTCTATAAAATATAGTAGCTCCTTAATCTAGTGTAAATATAGTGAATCATTTCTCACGAAAAACCTAAATCTCATAGTAACTCCAACTACAGAATCTAGAAACTACAACTATAAGAAATTAAATTGAATTAAAAAAAGTAAATGCAGAATAATTGTCTCTTTGTTCCAATTACTATAAAATGGCGGTGTTTCTAAGACTACTATAAATGTAGTGAATCATTATTTTTCATTTTAGAGACAAAACCTAAATTGCACAGTACTCGAAGTTCAAAAACATGATAACTTTTATAGTTGTGGTTAACATACTTTTTGTTGCAACTACTATAAAATATAGTAGTTTCCTAAGCTACTTTGAACATTCTAAACCATTTCCTTCGATTTTTCATGAAATACCTCAATTGGACAGTCACACGAACTACAGAATTTGTTAACCCCAACTATGGAAATTTTAATTCACATTAAAAAACTTCAACTGAATACTTGTTTAGTTGAAGTTACAATTTTTATAGTTGAGGTTACTGCACTTTCTACTGGAACTAGTATAAAATATCGTGGTTCTGCAAACTACTATACCGATAGTAAATCTTTTTTTCACTGCAAAGGGACAAATTGAGGTTATCTCGACAAAGTAACCATGTTTTCGGCAGAAATGGAATCGAAGTCGAGAATATATAATCGGTGTTAAACTGTATGAAAAAATATACGAGTTTTAAGAGCGTTGTAACAACTATACGTCCCTCGACGAGCCGAAACACGTGTACTATGTTTTATACCTGGGATTATCGATGAGACCATCTCCTTCTTCTCTCTCTCTCTCCCTTTCTCTGCATTTGGCTTATTCTTTTGGACGCAACGAAGAGTTTGTCGTTTAGTTGCTACCTGATGCATTTCGAAGGACTAACCCCTGTGGGAAGTTGCCTCCCTCGGGCGAAAAGGGCATCGATACAATGAAGTAAAAAAGAATCCTGGTAAAACAAGGAAGAGATGCACGAAGATAAGTTCAACGAAATTAACGTGACGAAGGAGAAAAGATGGACGCCACGTGGAAGCAACCTAAGAAGTGTGCACACATTTGGTAAGATGAAGAGGTTAGGTTAGGTCGGCAGGATCAGAGAAGAAAAAATAAAATAAGGACGAGGACGCGCGAACGCGAGGGGAGGATGAGACGACAATCTGTCGGCTTAGACTCCCCCTTTTATTACTGCGCCACTGAAACGACGACGATGAACTCAGCCGCCATTATTCAGGGTCAAAAATTCATCCCAGCGGATTGATGCGGCATTTTTTTGGATTTTCTCGTCACAAATGAGAATTCATGAATGTAGTTATGAATAAAAATTCTTCAGGAAAGATCTTGGCTGAAGAAAAAAATCAAAAAAGCCATTATTTTGGAATTTCAAAAAGATTTTGCAAAACTTGAGGCAAATGAAATTTTTTTGCAATATTTTTATAACTTGAAAAATATTTTTATGATTTTTAGATCCTTCTGCCTTTGTGCTGAAGAAAAAAAAATAAATTCAAAATTTAAAAAAAGTTAAAAATAAATAAAAAAATTTAATTACAAAAAAATTTTTTAAAAATTTTAAATGGGATATAGCGCGTAAAAATGTGCAGGATCGTTTGGAAGAGCCGAAAACTTTCACGATCGGTAGAGAGATCAAAGTATATGGCGAAAAAGGGTAGGAGAGAATATTACTTAAGAGACGGGGGGAAAATTTGCTTTCGCCCACTGAGCTATTATATTGTTTCGTAGCCGCGAGTACGGATCGCGAACAGCTTCTCGTTGAAATCTCATGAAATGCTCGCTGAGGCGCCAACCGACACAGAAGAGATCGAGATTCTGTCCTATAGATCCGAATATATGGGGTATTCCTGAAGAAATCTTACCAGAAAAATTTACTCTCAAAAAATTCCCAAATTCGGAATTTTTTTTTGCGAATCGCTTCATTCAAAAGAAGCCCACTTTTGTAAACACGAAGCTACATATATCGAGAGTGTTGGAAAAAAAAATCAACGAAAAATACCGAAAAACAACAAAAACATGGCCGCCGACAGATGATGAAGTCTTCTTCGCGACTTTTGTTGAAAAAGGGACGTGATTTTTTTTCATCATAAACCTATATCGAGAAGTTTGGAAAAAAATCCTATGAGTTAAATCTACAGCAAACCTTATTTTTCAAGTTTCAAGTATTTTGATAGCAGCCAATTATTTCAATTTTCACGAATTTTTCAATGATAACAAATTTTCTTCAAAAAGAGGCTTTTTGAAGGACAGTCCGAACATTTTAAGAAATTATACGAAAAAATTGGGGAAAAACGAGTCTGGGATAAATATTGATGGATTTGTAGAGGAATCCTTCATACATAAGCCCACCTCTATCCTTACGCGGGCTTTGACTTTCTTTGAGAAAAAGAACTTGGCCCGCTCGTACACAAGAGCGTTGTGAGAGAGGGACAAAATATATGGTTTCTCTCTCGGTCCGATGTCGCGAAACTTTCTCCGCGACGCTCCGCGCGCGCCCGGAAGTATCTCACGGGCTCTTTCGCGCTGTGACTTCTCTTAAAGACACATTTATGTCGAGACAATATGAAGCAATATGCGCCAGCTTATTTATCTTAAATGACTGGGAAAAAAAATAAGATTTGTCCTCCCAATGTCTTGGTAACCTTGAAAAAATAATTCATAGTCCCATCAATGGGATTTTTCATCGAATCCGAATTTGTGTCTCGAAATTCGATTGAGATAACCGAGAGCTTTTTTTCAAGTTAATGTCAATTCGAACAAAAATAAAAAATTGCCATTTTATATTATTATTCAGAGATTATTGTAAGGATTTGCGCCCTATAATACACTCAATAGCATAATCCCAATTTTAATAAAAAAAATGGTGCAAATCCAAAAAATTTTAATTCAAAGAATCGCCCTTCAAGAGCAAGCTTTCTCAACTTTGGCTTTTTCATGAAAGAGACTTTGTAAATACGGAAAAATAACTATTTTGTTAGCATTTATTATATTTGATTATTATAATTCATTAAAATTTGAGGGGGAAAGCCAATGAAAAAATTGGAAAACTGATTTTCTTTTGCTTTTTCGAAAGTTTATATTTTTATTTATATATTTTGTTTTCATAGTTTATCTTTTTTACAAAAACATCTAGGTCAAATTTTCAGTCACAGAAAATTTTACGAAATTGGGCTGAATTTTTTTTTCACCCATCGTTTTGAGGACAAAATTCAGGATTGAATTTTATCCCTTAAGATTTTATGTAATTTTAATTTTTTTAATCTAAAATTTCACACAAATTCTCTACAGTATGCAAAAATTAAATTTTGGAAAAATCGCTCAAAGAAATAAAATTTTTGCAAAATGAAAAAAAATCGTATTCGGTCGTCAACCCAAATAAACCCAAATTTGAGTCATGATGTCATTCACAAAGTTTCCTCCACAAAGAACTTACAATTGGAGAAGAAAATTATTATAATTAAAAACTAAAATCTTCAAATTTTCACGAATTTTCCTAAATCTCGAAATTTCAAACGTAAATCCTAAAATTCCTAAATCTCGAAAAAAATCTCTCACCAAAGCTTCCTTTACGCCGAAGGAAAAACGTAAAATAATTCGTTTGGAAAATGACCTTTTTCAAAAGTTCACGAAGGAAAGCAGCTCAAATTTGGAAAAAAGATGAACGGACTCGGAAAGAAAGAGAGAGAGGGAAGAGATCGGGGGTGGAGGGAAGGCTTATTGAACGAGGAAAGTCTGGAGATTGACGCCTTTGTCAAATGCATCCACGGGCGTATATACCAGAACGTAATGTGGGTTTACATAAGCTTTTATACGGAATCAATACTCCATTCCCGATATACGCCACCCCCAACCCCCGAAAGAGAGAATGGCCCTCCCCTGTATATATAATAGTTTATATACACACATGTGTGTCCTTGTGTGTGTGTGTGTGTATGTGTCGAGCGCCAGGATAAGCGTGAGGGAAAGAGGCGACGCTGGCGAACGAGCGACAGAGCCAGAAGGGATGATAGAGGGTGCGGCGCGAGGGGGTGGGCGCGAGGGGGTGGGCGCGAGGGGGTGGGTTTTCGGAAGTGGAGAAGCGAGATATAGTCAGGCTATCTGATCAGGTAATCCCTGCCACATACAAATGGGTCATTCCATGTCAAATCGACCTGGAGTTGGAATGAACCCCTTTCAGGTTCGATGGAATTTGGTCAAAAGTTTTCGTTTTTAAGGGTGTTGAGTCCCAAATCGCAAATGATGAGAAAATTCTGAAAATTTGGTATGTTTTTGGATGAATTATTCAAGAGGTCGTGTAAAAATTTCACGACGCTTAGGAAGCTCGTTATCGAACAATTAACATTAACAAATTAAATCAAATTAAATGTAGTCTTATGGAAACTGATATAACTTTGCGATAAGTTTTTTTTTGACCTCTCAATTTTTAAATATCTACACTATATTGAAAGCAACGGAAACAAAACGAAGTTTATTGATAAACATTCTTTTAATTTGTTTTAAAAATTGTTCTTAACAAAATGTTAATATTTTAATAACGAGCTTCCTAACCTTCCTCAAATTCTACTAAAAGGAAAAATTGCAAATTTTTTTTTCGAAAGATATGCAAGATTCAATATTTCACAATTTTTCAAATCTTTCAAGTTCATTTTTTAAGAATCTTGAAAACTATTTTAGTTACGAGAAAATCGTTCTGTATTCGTCTTGAAGAGTATACTCGTGGCTACGAAGAAAAAAATATTCCGAAAAAAAATTTTGAAAAATGATGAATTTGGAGAATTCTAAATCTTTTCAAAAATCGTGAAAATCCAAGTTCAGTATTAAATTTTTTGTTGAATATTTTTTATTTAATACCTTTCACTGATCTTAAAAGATCCTGAAATTTTCAGAAAGGTGTTTCTTGTTTTTTCAAAAATATGAATTTTTAAAAATCGTGTTAATCGACGATCAACATTATATTTTTGGTTTATTTTTTTATATAATACCTTGTACTGATCATAAAAGGTCCTGAAATTTTCCGGAAGGTGTTTTTTTGTTTCAAAAATTTAAATTTTTTAATTTTGGTAAAAAGCAAGATTTTTTATCTCTCAGTCAAATAAAGTTGAGCAATCATGTAGTTTTGTAATTTTGAGCAGTAAAAAAAGTAAAAGTAACAGTATTTTGGTAAAAAACAATTGTTCTTTACCAATATTTAAAAATTTTCATTTTTGAAACAAAAAAACGCCATCCTGAAAATTTCAGGATCTTTTAAGATTCGTACAAGGTATTGTATACAAAAAATTGAACCAAAAATTTAATACCGAACTTGGATTTTCACGATTTTTGAAGATTCAAAATTCTCCAAATTCATCATTTTTCAAATTTTTTTTTCAGAATATTTTTCTTTCATAGCCCCCAGTATACTCCTTGAGAAGAATTCAGAACGATTTTTCGTAACTATAATAGTTTTCGAGATATTTAAAAAATAAAATTGAAAGATATGAATAATTGTGAAATATTGAATTTTGTATAACTTTCGAATTTTTTTTTTAAATTATTTCCTTTTGTAGAACTTCGTTTTATTAAAAACGAAAACTTCTGACCAAATTTCATTGAAATTGAAAGGGGTCGATTCCAACTCTTGGTCGATTTGACATGGAACGGCCCATGTACGAATATCGACACCCACATATTCTCGACGTTTCCTCCACTTCATGGACGCTTTTGGGGTGGCAGATTCGCTACAAGCCGCCGCGAGATGATGGAACCCAAAAGCCCGCGAACACACGCTTTCGCGAGAGGGGTCGCGACCCTTTTCGATATCCTAAATCAGAGCGAGAGCCTCATGACGCCCGGGCCAAAGATACAGAGAAAAAGAGAGAGAGAGGGAGAGGGTGAGTGAGAGAGAGAGAGAGAGAGAGGGTGAGAGAGGGTGAGTGAGGGTGGGAAAAAGAACGCAGCATTGGGTTTTCATCGTCGAATAATTATACGAAGGCTTAACAGACTGTTTCCTACGGTTAAACGAGCGTGTAACCTAATTTCATATCGAAATTGCGAAATCTCAATTATAGGGAAGCCTAATCCGATAGAACGGGGAATAAAGACGGGCCAAGGGGGTGAAACGGTCCTTATTCGGGTTAGATCGTGTTATTCGTGATTATCGATGGAAAATACAAAATTTTTTTGGAATTCCTGTCAGAGATTTCGTCGTTGGGACTCTAAAAGGACGTTTTTGGCACAGAGAAAATTTTAGCTCCAGCGGGAATAATAGGGGATGAAGGTGGAAGCGAAGGGGATGAAAAGTTTTAGGGGATAAAAAGTTTCAAGGTAATGCAAATGAGTTTTTTTTGGGGTGAGACATCGAGGAGATATTTAGGGAATCAAAATTTCAATGCAATTTCGCGAGGGGGTTGATTTCGATGCACTTTGCGAAATATCGACTGTTCGATGGGGTGGAAACTCGAAACAATCGAAATTATTATCCTCACTCTTGTGATGAGCGATGTATCGGAAAATTTATTCGGGATCGAGATTCAATTATGTTTTGGAATTTCCATCGTTGAAATGCAAATACATTTATTCTTTGAAATCATCCCCCTTTGGGTACGATTGTCAATCGCAAAAATAATTGAGACTTTTTTTCTATGGTTTGACTATAAAAACAATAAAAAATGTTGAGAGTGAATCCAGTAATCGCAAGTACGCTTTTGTGGGGGAGGGTGAGGCAAAATGGCCGCGTGGGGCAAAATAGCCACCCCCTAAAATGATCCAAAAACATTGAAAAATAAAAAAAACTGGAAAATGAGGGAATTATTATTATCATGGGCGTATATATTCCAAAATAGACTCCTCTTGCTAAATCGGGTATAGAAAATGAAATTTTCGTTACAATTTCCTACTAAGGGTTGAAATTTGTTTAAAAACTGTTATTCTAATCGCATTTTTAAAAAAACCACCCCAACACGCTCTTACAGTATTACAGTGACCCACTAGAAACGGCCCAGAAACGAAGGAAATTGATATTTCGAAAAAAAAAAAATTGGGGGTTGCAATTTAGCCCCCAATAATTTTGTTTGGACGTTATTTTTAGGTTAGAAGCAAAGAGATTTGACTATACCAAACATCTTTACTGCGTTATCTTCTTCTGGTGGCCATTTTACCCCATCATCCCTTATATGAGGATAGTGGAAGAACTAGGGGTTGAATAGTTCTAGTGGGGAAAAAAACAAGTTTGATGTACGTGTGTTGGCGTTTGTGTGCGCGCAGAGGAAGGTCGTCGCACTGGACGAGTGTATCGTCCGCAAGCCACCCTCTACGATCCACCCTCTCGCTCCCTCATCCATCTACGCTTGCATCTCCTCCCCATGCTCGTTTGGACCAGAGTCTCTCGCTCTATTTTTTCTCTCCGTTTCTCTCTCTCTCTCTCTCTCGAACACTAGACCCGATCCGTAAATCCACCCCGTGAGTCTCTCTCGTGACGCGACCTGTCGATAAATCACGACGCCCGTCATTGAAGGAAACCCGGAATCTCGATCGAGAGCCCCATCGAGTAGAGTTCCAGAGTGAGAGAAGAAGAGAGAGAGAGAGAGAGAAATGGTAAAACGCATCGGAATTTTGTGCGAGCACAGCACAGAGCCTGAATTTCCCTGACCATTGGTCACTAAGGCAAACCTACCAATGGCGGGACGCCTTCCACCCTCTGAATAAGGGAGGAAATATTTGGTATTCCTGATCATTTCAAAAATAAAATTAAAAAAATAATTGGAATTATATTTATGATTCAGAATTAACTTTTAGGGAAAATATTATTTAAAAATGTTTTTAGAATTTTTATTTATTATTTTTTTAATTTTTTCTAAACTCTTTTTAAAATCTTTCTAGAATGAAGATTTTTGTTTATCCTAGAATCCTATTTTTTAATTTCTTGTACCTTTTTAATCCTGGAAAAGATTCTAGGCAGATTTTTTTAAATATTGTTAGAATCTTTTTTCAACTCTTTTAAAAAAATTTTTAGAATAAAGATTTTTTTTTATTTTTCTCTTTCATTTCAAAGTTTAATTCTTTCAATACGTTTTCTCGATCGATTTCTAGACTCATAATTGACTCCTATAAATAATATTTTTTTAATAATCTTTTTTGGTCTTTTAAAAATCATTCCTAAACCTTTTTTAACATATTTCTAGAAAGAAGATTTTTTTTAAATCCTAGAATCCTATTTTTCATTTATTTTTGTACCTTTTCAAGCCGAGAAAATCTATAAGGTTTAAAAAAATATATTTTTAGGGTTTTTTAAAACTCCTTTCAAAAAGTTCCTACAAAAAAGAGTTTTTTTCTCTTTTATTTCAAGCTTGAATTTGTTCAATGCGTTTTCTCGATCGATTCCTAGACTCATAATTGACTCCTAGAAATAACTTTTTTTTTAAATTTTTTTAGAATATTTTTTAAAAATATTTCTAGAAAAAAGTTTTTTTTCAATTTTTTCTCCCTCTTGTTTCAATCTTGAATTGCTGAAATGCGTTTTCTCAATCTATACGCAGACTCTTAATTAACTCCTGGAAAAAAGATTTATGTACAATTTTTTTAAAAATCGTTTAAAAAATCTATTTCAAACTTTTTTAAAAATCTTTCTAGAAATGTATTTTTTAAAATTGTTCTTTATTTTTTTTTTATTTAACTGGTATAAAGACGCATTTATCGACGTATTTTTAAGCTGATATAAAAATGGGGAAATCAATTTTCCATTTTCCCAGTCGTCAATCGAAACCGTACAATTTTCATCGAAATTTTTCCATACTCTGACACAAGTATATCTCGTATATTTCGCGAAACGTCAACATTCATCATGCACAATGTTATTACGTGTAACATAATTTTCGTCGGGTGTGACTTTCGGATGAAAAATCCACCCTGGGACAAGCTGGGCTTGGATAATACGCGCTGGAGCTGGAAAACTCTGGAGCTCCGACAGTCGTCGAGGTTGGAACAAGGCTCGTGCACATTTGCACCATTTTTCTTTTTTCTTTCAGATAATACGTATGTGTAAGACCCACGCACCCGGAGATTGGAGAAAAATATGGGAATCAACCCCCGAGATTCCCCCCCCCCCCCTCTTACTCTGGCGCGAAGGCTCGTATGACGGGAAATTTTTTTTCATAAATCATAACTCGAAGAATGGGCCAACGTGTGCGCATTTTTCGCCTTCCTACATCAACGCACATCTACCTATTTAGCATTTGTGTGTGTTTTTCTTTATGACAAAATAGGAGAGCCGACAGCACTTCCTTGCCTTATAAATCAGGCGTTACCTTGACTCTCGGCAAAAAAAAAATTACGGCAGAAAGAAAGTCACATTACCGTACTTATTACCGCGAAATGAATGTTTGGACCAGAGTCCACCGAAAGAAATTATGGTTAACCATCATATAAGGGATTAGTGTCCAAAATGATCCCCATAGGTAAAATGATCCCCAATGATTTCCACGAATTTTATTTTTTTTGTCGATGCTGTGGATTCTTAAGTGACTTTTGTAATTTTCAAGACTGGATTTTTTATAATAAAATGAAATAAAAATACGGTAATCATTTAAATTCAGTGCTGGGTATTCAGGGATCATTTTACCCCACGGGGGATCATTTTACCTCATATTTAATGATTCTTTTGCAGAAGTTTTAAAGAATATTAAAAACTTTAGAATTGAAAATACAAATACTTTTTAAAATCGTAAAAGTATCAGTTAAATAACTAGTTTAACTACATATTGATAGATAAAATTATGTCTTGATCCTCCATATTGAAAAAGTGATTTTCCCTTGATTGGATCGCATTTTGGAAACCTTTTTTTCTAACATGATTTTTCTATAATTGATATTTTTTTAAAATTTTGTTAACAAATGTTGATAAAATGAAATGAAAATTGAAATACGTATTAGAATCCTAAAAGTCATAGTTTAATAACTAACTTAACTACATATTGATGGATAAAATTATATCTTGATCTTTAATGTTGAAAAAGCGATTTTCTCTTAAGGGGATCATTTTGGACACCTTCCCTCTACGATTATTTCTCTATAATTGATATTTTTGTTAAAATGTTGTTGACAAATGTTAATAGAATGAAGTAAAAATATGTTGAATCAGTTCAATTCAGTACTGAGTACTCGGCGATCATTTTACCTCATGGGGGATCATTTTACCTCGCATCAAATAATTATTTTGTAGAAGTTTGAAGGAATATTAAAAAATTTAGAATTGATATTTCGAAGACTCGTTAGATTTTTCAAAGTTTTAGTTAAATAGGTTAACTACTATTGATGGAAAAAATAATATCTTGATCCTTAATATTGAAAAGGCGATTTTCTCTTAAAGGGATCATTTTGGACACCTTCCTCCAACAATGTTATTTCGCTAATGATATTATTGTTAAATTTTTGTTGACAAATGTTGATAAAATGAAATAAAAATATGTTGAATCACTTCGATTCAGTGTTGAATACTCGGGGATCATTTTAGCCTATGGGGATCATTTTACCTCACGTCAAATAATTCTTTTGCAGAAGTTTGAAGGAATATTAAGAACTTCAGAATTGATATTTCAAATATTCATTGGAATCTCAAAAGTATTAGTTAAATAACTAGGTTAACTACTATTGATGGAAAAAATAATATCTTGATCCTTCATATTAGAAAAGCGATTTTCTCTTAAGGGGATCATTTTAGACACCTTCCCCCTACAATGTTCTATCTCTAATTGACATTTTTGTTGAATTGTTGTTGACAAATGTTAATAAAATGAAATTAAAAGAATACTCGGGGATCATTTTACCCCATGGGAATCTTTATACCTCACATCAAATGATTCTTTTGTACAAGTTTAAGGGGATATTAAAAACTTTAGAATTGAGAATTCGAATACTCATTAGATTATCAAAAGTATTAGTTAAATAACTAGGTTAACTACTATTGATGGAAAAAATAATGGAAAAAAAAATGTCGACGCTTTTTGAACTCCCCCAAATGACTATAATTGAATGTAAAGGGCAAAATCAAGAACAGAAGATGGTGAGCTAATCTTGACACCATGAAGTCGTCATATCGATATTCGAATTGTTCATTCATAAGTGCCTCATATTCCCTCACACGTGGCTCCATCTTGACTTCCCCCGTTGGATTCTACATCCAATTATGCGTAACGAGCTTTCTGTTTCTGCGACTATAAACCTGGGAATGCTCTTTGCATCCCCATTTCTATATACGTTCGCCATCGTGAACTATAAATTACGTTGTCGTTACGCTCAAACGAGACAGACGAAACGAGATCATCCCCCCAAAGTTTCGAAACTCCGTGTCATCCTCCTCGACTATAAATGTTTCAAATACATATAAAAACAAAAAAAAAGGTCAAAAAAAGCGTCTCGTATTCTCACATACCTCATAGAAAATATCTTGGAACAGGAGGAATCACAAAGTTGAGACTTACCTGAAAAAGAAAAAAAGAAAGTGTCAGTTTTATAATCGAATAATTATCATCAAACTTCTAATTATTGTAGGGTCCATTTTTGCAACGCGTCTGCAAAGTTTTAATGGAAAATTTTCCCAACAATTTTTCTTTCACATATTATTTTCATCGTATTATCGTTAAGAGGGTGGTTTTTACGGCCAAGGGGGTGGGTCTGTCGTTAAGAGGGTGTTTAGGGTTGAAATAAGGGGGAGAGGGTGAAAAAAGAAAATCTGCGTTCCGACAACTTCGAAGCTCCACTTCGCAGAGACGCGAGATGAGATAATCGCTAATTGGTAATTAACAAAGGGTGTCTACTACCCCTTCGTCCAAGTTTCTATCTCCCTCCCTCTTGTAGCCAAAGCCGCCATTATGGTGGTTTTCCCCCCACTCTTACTGACTTGAAATAAGGGAGGAAAAAAAAGGCTAAAGGTTAAAACAGCGTTAAACACGTCGAGGGGGTGAGAAATCCACATGGGGGTTAAAATGGGGTGGAAAAAAAGGGTTGTCGAACGAGCGTGAATAGCAAAATGACCCTTTTTCATGGTCCGGGTTATCGGATTTACGTTACGATTCAATGTCCTTCGGCGCAATTCCCCGCGAAAGCAAGCATTGTCATGCTATATACAACAATAATCAATAATAATTAGAGATCATTGTTCATCAATAACAATATTGCCCAAAATTCATTGATAAATTGTTTAAACAATTTATTAACAACTTTTGGGCAATATTATTATTGATAATCGTTGTTTATAGCATGCCAAATGTTGCTGAATTTTTTCAGATTTTTATTGCATCACGAAGTACGGAAATTCCAATCAGATACAATTTTTCGCTGGGACGTCAATCAGCTGTTTCGAGCGAAAATAGTAAAAAAAAAAAAATTCATAGGAAAATTCTGAAATAATTTCAGGCGATTCCGTGTACACGTACGCTACTTTTTTCATACTTGACATTTTCTCATAAACTTCATAGTTTTTGAGTTACGTTGCATTTTTCAAAATTTGTCTTTTTTTAGCCAAAAATGAAATAACTTTGCGAGAAAAAATCGTACAAAATTGTTTATAAGACAAAAATGGAGCGTCTGATAGTACTTTCAAATGTACCGTAGATAAAAAAGACAAAAAAAAATGTCCTTAAGCTGTGCGCCCAATTCGCGATGGTCGAAAAAAGGTCAAAAAACGGTCACGTTTAAAAGGGCATACCGGGGCGAAAAAAAATCATAAAAAATATTTTTAAAAAAAGAAAACAAAGCTGAATCCCTTCCCTCCAAAACGCTTTTTTTAGAATCCAATTATCTTTTTTTTTTACGGAGTTATGCAACTTTTAGTGCGGCAAGAAATATCGACTGGCGTATCCAAACTTTTGAGCGGGGGTGTATATGGGGCGTTCCATCCCAAATCGGACAGTTTAAAAAACTTTTTTTTTCCTCAAACTTTTTATATTTTTGACCCATCAAAACCTTCCCCCCTACAAAGAAATACTTTGCGGTCAAATAATTTCGTGACGTGTCAAACGACCTGAATTTCTCCGCAATGTTTTGACATAATTGCCGGAAGAGCGCGAACCTTCTTAAGTGGGTAAAATACATTAAAATAAGCGAGTAAAGCTACAATGAGACTTTCGCAATGAAGGATGCAAAGGATGTGAACGACTTGAAGCGAGAGTGAGAGAGAAAGAAAGAATTGTGACTCAACGTCCACGACAATTGAAGAATCAATGGGGGAGGGAAGTCATCGAACGTTGATATTTCAGCGAAACGTCAATCGCGAACGTGCGGTGAATGAAAAGCATTGGAATTTTTTTTTCTTGGTCGAAAACAGGGAAAATCGAGATGAAGGAATTATTTTTGCCGATTCAAATAATTCTTCCTCAGGAGACAAACACAAATATATTACGTGCGTGCAATTAATTCTGTGGGGGAAAACACTTAAATGGAATAAACTCGATGCTCGGCTCAAATCGATTTGCCCGGGGCAGGAAGACTATCCGCGATTTTGATCGCAGAATCGCTCTCGCGATTCTCCTCTCTGTGACGGTGAACCCCGCGGGGCATTGCGGGTCGTCGGTCGATGAGCTTAAATTGCATATATAAATATATGCATGGGCCATGTCGAGTCAAACTCTGAAAATCCTCTGAAATTTGCCGAGCGAAATTTGTTCCATGATTTTTATTGAATTTTTATTGAATATTGTCATATTGTTAAATTGTTGGTAAAAATGTTGTAAATCTTTAAAAAATTCGAAAATTGGCCACGGTATAACAATAACAAAAAATCATCAATCAAATTGGCAATCGTGAGGATCAAAGGTTGGTCGATTTTACACGGAACGCTCCATACATGGATACTTGTGTACGAAATAGAATTCCCACACAGCGGACACGAGACTCCCGGATCGAACGGTCTCTCTTGCTGATGCACCGTGGATGGTCTTGCCAAGTGTAATTAAATCGAGAATAAAACCGTGGAGGCAGAACAGCGGGCAATTATTACTATATTCAGCGTGTGTTTTCCTTCGAACGTTAAACGAACGAGGATCTTTCGAGCGGAACAATGAAAACGATGAGTGTTCTTGAAAGTGTGGGTGTCGCGGAAGCTTTCTTGTTGTCAGAGCAGCTTTACCTCAGAGAATATTCTGTGATTATATCGGGATTAAACTGATTATATCGATTATAATGAATTAAAACCTTTCAATATATAAATCAATTCAAATATTAGGTACAAATCCACTTCAATATGATTTGAATGCGAAATAAGGGTGTGGGGCGTGGAGAAGCTACGGATATCTAGATTAGGCCGCGACACTTCGCTTGCGAGAGAGCGCTCGGCTGGCGGCGCCGCCTAGCGGACTCCTCGCGAACTACGCCTCTCCGCAGATCTGAACGTGAGACGACTTGAATTGAACTGATATACTTTTATATGCAACATAAAAGTGCAGTAACAGTGCAGATAATTTTTTAACAGAAATTGCGAGTAATAAACAATGAGAAAAAATTTATTGAATAATCGAAATTTCCTATAATCCGTTTTAAAGAATTCGATGCTGCAAATATTGTGAAAGAAAAATGGTCGAAAACTTTATCGAGTATCTTATCAAAGTTTCGACGTATTAAATGGTGATTTTGAAGAAAAAGGGTTGAACACTGCGGAGATCGCAAGCGGGGAACCCAAAATTAAGTGCGGGGGATGAACAAATCGTGCGTGGGCATCACGCTCGATCGCAGCATACAGACTTAATCACTTTGTAATTACGTGCATGTATGTAGCATCATGATTCGAGCGAAGGGAAGTATAATTTCGCGTGTACAATCAACGAGAGATGCGCCTATCAATTCATCTCACTGGATTTATGTACATCTATACGTTGATCCTATCACGATAAACGAGACTTTATTATTCGGGATCGAAGTTTATTAAAATATGAGCATACAGATATGATTCTGCCTAAACCAGATAGAGATAGAGTTTGTGTGTGTGTGTGTGTTTTCAGCTGCTGTTGGCAGTGAAATCTCGCGTTGGATAACCACAAGACTCGTAAATATAAATGATCTCTCTCTATCTCTCTCTCTCTCACCCTCTTTCGCTAATGAACCGATATACGCGCATTTCTGATTAAACGAGAGAATTTATGGATAGTCATGATATTGTTGCGCCAACTGTATGAGCCTGATTGCTGTCAAACTCAATCCCACGTTTTTCGTATTGCAATAAAAAAAATCTACGGCAATGATTTTTAAAACTTTAAAAAATTTTTGGAAATCAGCAATAATTGTGACATTAAACCGTTTTAAAAAATTGAAAATAAAATATTATTTTTCGAATCGCGTTAATATCAATATTTAATTAATTAATTCATCTTTATTATTATTATTATTATTATTATTATTATTATTATTATTATTAACAATAATATTAATTGAATTGTTTGTAAAAAGCTTTATCTAAAGTTGTACAAATAAAACTCCATTGATTGATTGATATTAATTAAATTTGAAAAAAGTAACCTTCAAGAAAAAACATCAATCGGTGATGATTTTAAAAAATTGAAAAAAAAATTGGAATTCAGCAATTGTGACATTGAACCCCTTAAAAAAATTGAAAATAAAATATTATTTTTCGAATAGCATTAATATCAATATTTAATTAATTAATTAGTTAATTATTCATTTATTTATTCAATTATTTATTCTTTCTATTATTATTATGATTATTAATTATTTAATTGATTTATTAATTAATATTTATTATTATTATGTACAATAATATATTCATTTAATTTGAAAAAAAGTAACCTTCAAGAAGTCACATCAATTTTTTTAAGTTGAATTACAAGCTTCATTATGCAAAATTTTTAAATAGGCAAGATTCTAAAAAACTCCTCCAAGTCTCCATAATTAATCCCGAGTTATCGACTAAAATTTTGTCAATACAAAATCGCAGAGTAGGTACAGAATCCACAGAAATTCCCTACATAAAATATTCCTCAAAATTTTTAATTTTGTTTTCAATTTTCGACTTGGCTTGATTCTTTGAAAGTTGATTGAAAAATATGAAGTGACTTTATAATGTTTTTCGATAATTCAATAAATTACGAATATCAAGATATTACCATAATATTAATTAATTAATCATTAATAATTAATAATTCATTAATAATAATTAATAGTACAATATTAATAATACATGGGAATTATAATAAAATAAGGAAAAAGGATAATTATGGATATAAAGAAAAAAAAGGTTTGAAAATTTTTTGAAAAACTTTTGAAAAAAAATTCCTGAGCAAATTGGAACCAAAAATTTATCTCAAAGGTGCGTATCCGTTTTAACGACACCATTGTCGCCGTGAAAGTCGTCGAAAACCATATCGACGAAGAATCACGATGGAAAACGACGCGTTTGAACATTCGTCGCTGCTCGGACTGACCGGATGCAACACAGTAAAAGTGATTCATGCGCGGCAAAAAAAAACCGCGCCTATATTATACGTATACAATGTACAAAAGTATATCTCAGACATCCGGATAAACATTATGCCGAAGAGAAAAGTAACATTTATATATTGTTAACGTTAATATATATATATAGTCTCACAGAAGTGTTTCATTCGCGGTGGGTGGACTGACACCAGATTTCACCAGAATTTTGCAACGAGACGAGAGAGAAGGAGAAAGATTACCGTGAACGTTTTTTCTTTCTCTTCTTTTTAATGCGCCACAGCGTGATGAAGTCGACGAACAACAGCGCGAGATCTTGCAAAACTTTGGTTATGCAAATACAATGTACATGCCATTTGTTGAACATGCATATTAGAGTGATGCAAAATAAAAATAGACTCGATTTTTTCAGTCCTGAAGCAAAAAATTATTTTCATCGTGAACGAACTTCGCTGAGATAAAGAAAAAATTTTGAGGGTGCAATTTTTAGATTTTTTTTTGTTTATATTTTTAGAGATTATAAACTTTCTGATCGTGAATAAATAATACATTTTTGAAAATGTTTTGTGAAATAATTTGAAAATAGGGCGAAATGTATTGCTAAATTTAAAGTATTATTGACCTTGCACGACCTTCTAAAATATTTTCTAAAGAGCTCATCTTCCTCAGAAGTAGTTTTTATCAACCATATACCAACATGTTCATTTTGAGATTTAAAAGAATAATTTTTTTGCCACACACGAAACCAAGATCTTGAAATGGTTTGCGCGACTTTCTAAATTTTTTCTAAAATCCACATCTTTCTGAGGAGTACTTCTAATGAACCATGGACTAACATGTTCATTTTGAGATTTAAAAAAATGATTTTTTTCGCAACACACAAACTCGAAATAAATAAAGATTTTGAAATGGCTTGAGCAACTTTCTAAATTTTTCTGAAAAGCTCATCTTTCTGAGGAGTACTTCTAATTAACCATGTACAAACATGTTCACTTTGAGATTTGAAAATCGATTTTTTTGTAATACATGAACCCGAGATAGATGAAAAAGTACCTGAAAAATACTTGTGCGACCTTCTAAAATATTTTCTAAAGAGCTCATCTTTCCGAGAAGCACTTTTTGTTAACCATAGACCAACATGTGCATTTTGGATTTGAAAAACGATTTTTTTACAATGCACTAACCCAAGATATAGATCAAAACACCTGAAAATTGCTTGCGCGACCTTCTAAAATATTTTCTAGAGAGCTCATCTTCCTCAGAAGTACTTTTTGATAACCATAGACCAACATGTTCATTTTGAGATTTGAAAAACGATTTTTTTACAATGCACTAACCCAAGATATAGATAAAAATACCTGAAAATTGCTTGCGCGACTTTCTAAAATATTTTCTAAAGAGCTCATCTTTCTCAGAAGTACTTTTTTTTCACCATAGACCAACATGTTCATTTTGAGATTGGAAAAACGATTTTTTCGCAACACCCTAATGTATACAAGGTGTATCATTGAATAAAACAGTTAGAGGATGCCCGGACGCCAGCAGAAGCTCCCGCAATTGCGTCGCGAGCGTGATGCAAAGTACTGGCTCGTCTCGTTGGTAAAAAGAGAATGTTCGAGAGGTGACGATACCGTACACAAACACATGTACAATAAATACAATGTACGTTGTAAATATACAGGCGTCGAGGAGCGGATGCCAAAGGGAAATCGGACAATGAGGAATTCCGTGAAGAGATCTTCCGTTTCCCTCCCCCCCCCCTTCTTCCTCGCTATCGACAATGATCGTCTTTCCTTGGCAATAAAGCTGCTGAAGATCAAAGAAACAAAAAAAAAGAAAAAGACAAAAAATGGTTCGAGAGTACGCGATAGGCACGAGAAAAGTGAGAGGCGTATCGCGCCTGAGAGAGGAAAGTAAAATGAAAACGCGGTCTTCGTTTCTATTCGATTGGCAGAGACTGGATATAATCCTAGAGAAAGGTGACGGTGAAGTTTGTACAATCGAAATTTCATCGACTTCGTTACATTCACGCGTTAACATTGCCCGTTTTACAACGGCGTAAACGATCACAAAATACATCCATATTACACTCGCTCTGGCATTTCACTTTCGCCTCATGAAATTCGTGTCATTGTTTTGAAAACCGTTCGTCGATGTACAATCACTCATCGGACATCCTTTAACATGTACAGTTTTATGTTCACGATTTTTTTTTTTAATTTGATAGAAAAAATATGGTCGAACGATATTTTTGATATTTTTCCTTTGTTCAAATCGGCACTTTTTCATCTCTACCGGTTTCAACTTCACGATCGAAAAACTATACCAAAAAACAATCCTGCCGATAAATCTGTACCATTTCACGACTCCTCCGAATAATAATCCCTGCCAAATGTGAAAAAACATCTCTTCCGGAAATAACTATACCCAATAATAATTTTACGGCATGACAACTCTACCGGACGTAAATGCTTGGACAAATGTCCACCGAGAAACATCTCTACCGAATAACAATTCACCCAGGAAAATACTCCCTGACAGTGACATCTCTACCGAATAACGATATCTTTGATATTTTTCCTTTGTTCAAATCAGCACTTTTTCATCTCTACCGGTTTTAACTTGACGATCGAAAAACTATACCGAAAAACAATCCTCCCAATAAATCTGTAACATTTCATGACTCCTCCGAATAATAATCCCTGTCAGATGTGAAAAAACATCTCTTCCGGAAATAACTCTATCCGATAATAATTCTGGGGCATGCCAACTTTACCAGACGTGAATGCTAGGACAAATTTCCACCGAGAAACATCTCTACCGAATAACAATTTACCCAGGAAAATACTCTCTGACAGTGACATCTCTACCGAATAACGATATCTTTGATATTTTTCCTTTGTTCAAATCAGCACTTTTTCATCTCTACCGGTTTTAACTTGACGATCGAAAAACTATACCGAAAAACAATCCTCCCAATAAATCTGTAACATTTCATGATTTCTCCGAATAATAATCCCTGTCAGATGTGAAAAAACTTCTCTTCCGGAAATAACTCTATCCAATAATAATTCTACGTCATGCCAACTCTACCAGACGTAAATTCTTGGACAAATGTCCACCGAGAAACATCACTACCGAATGACAATTCATCTACGAAAAAACTCTCTGACAGTCACATCTCTACCGGATAACTTCACCATTTTTTCGTAGAGTTTTCGTGCTCGTTTTCTACTTCAAATTCCAAATGTTCAGCGGAACGAAAAATCAGAAAATCTACAAATGTATTACTTTATTGGGGAATTGAAAGAAAACCTTGATAAAAATTTCAAAAAGTAATTGAAGAAATTTTACGAATGATTCGGTAGAGTTGTTTGCGGAGAATTGTTTTCTGGGAGAGATGTTTTCTTCGTATTTGGTAGAGTTATGAAATGGTAGAGATGTAACGGCGGAGCTGTTTTTCGGTAGAGTTTTTCGCCGGACAGTTTTAACCGGTAGAGATGTGTCGGTGAATTTTACCATAATATACTGATTCTAATTGTCAAAATAGTCAGTTTTCGTAAAATAGTTACTCTACGTTTTCCGCACTTTTGTATTCCTCGACACATTGTTAACTTTCGGGAAAAAACGTCCAAAAATTGACCAAAAAATTCAATTTCTAAAGTTATTACCCAAATCGTAAAATCGTCGATTACAAACGGGAGAAAGATGAAATAACCACAAATTTATTCGCGTTTGATTTTTGGAAAGGGTTCAAAAAGTTTGAATAAAAACAGCGAAAAACGATATTGTTCCACTTCAATTATCGAATTTACTGGATTCTCATTTCCGTCATCGTTCGTGCGTGTAAAATGGGGAGCGGAGGGAATCCCCACATCGAATAAGCTGAAAATGTATTTTCGCGTCGATTATCGATTGTCAAGGGGAAGGGGCAAAAAAAAAGGGTGTGGGGATGTTGGTGCAGTAACAGTTTATTCGCACAATGCAGCAGTGATAAATGTCTAATGTGAAGAAAAAAATTTCCTCGTTGACTGAGTTCAACTATCGTGGATCCTGTCACTCATTTCGCAATGGTGAGAGGCATTTTGTAGTTTGAATACGTATTTATACGTTCTGTTTTTTTTTCTCCATAAGTAACACCGTATGTATTATGCTCAATTGGGGAGGGGGGGGGGGGGCAAAAATGAATCCCACGAGTGATTATAGGTCTCGACAATGTTGCATTCGCGTTTCCAGCATAAACATTGTAATTGCAAGAGGAGCTGAAACAAGAAAAAAAAATATTCTGCGAAACACTTTGTATTTGCACGAAATCAATTTACCTCCTTCGTGCGAAACGCGAGGGCGATACGCTTTGCAACTCTACCGATTAAAACTCTCCCAAAGAATATCTCATTTTAAAATACAGGCCTTTTGGTACATTCACACTTCTTAACAACTCTACAGAATAATACTTGACCGGATTAAAAAAAAAATTCAGAAAATAAGCCGTTGGAAACAACTCTACCGAATAACAAGTCTCCCTGAAAACCGAAATTTATTTCAAACAATGAACGAACTCTACCGAATAATACTTGATCAGATGTAATAAAACTTCAGAAAATAAGCTTTGGAGACAACTCTACCGAATAATTTCCCTGAAAACTAATTTCAAAAAATAAATCTTCGGACCAACTCTACCGAATAATACTTGACCAGATGTAATGAAAATTCATTAAATATGCCTTAGGAAAAAACTCTACCTAATAACGAAGACGTAAGTATACGACACAGAAGTCCAAGAATCGTGTTTACAGTTTACAAATTAGCCCACAATTACTTCGATAACATTGAGAGTAGAATTTTTTAAATTTTCGCGGTTCCTCTTTGCCATAGGCACGATCCCTGGTCTGAGATGAAAGGAAAAAAAGTGCAACGGACGAACTGCATATATGCCCGCAGCAGGAGCAACGACACGCCCTCTAACCCACTAGCAACCCATCCCACTGTAGCTTCATCGCCGTCTGTCCCGATCTCTCTCGCTCTCTTTTGGGGACACGATGCTGCACGGCCTGTATTCTCCTTTCGGGGCTTTACTCTCCCACCCCGCATCCCACTCTCCGCGCCACCCCACTCTGCGCGCCATCCCACTCCCGCGCCATCCCACTCTCCACGCCATCCCACTTCCCGCGCCGTCCCACTCCCCGCACCGTCCCACTCCCCGCGGCGTCCCCTCCCCGCGCCATCCCACTCCCCGCGCCATCCCACTCTCCGCGCCATCCCACTCCCCGCTCCATCCCACTCTCTTTGGAATAATTTCCACTCTACACTCTATCGTCGAAACGTGGATAGAGAAAGATGGAGAGACAGAGGAGGAGAGGAGAGGTTTAGGTGCACCAACATCAGCAGCGGAATAACTATGGAAGCGGCGTGGGGTGGGGGTGCACCGGATAACCGTGCACTAAACATACACTGGCACACGTGTCCACGTGTATATTGGATGTAGGGATGTGCGCCAGTAGTTGCACGGACGTTAAGGTCCAAAGGCATCGCATGTAACGCGAATGTGTCAGGCCCAGAAATACGTGTGGGTAACTTGGTTGGGAATACAACTAACCGAACTCGATATACGTGCCCACGCGTCCCTTTGAAACTCATGTGTGCGCCTCCACCCCACAAAGTCGTCGGTTTCGCGCCACGAAATTCTTCATACGCCCTTTTTGGCTTTCTCCAGACATTTTGCACGAAATGGGCACATCTGGTACCACCGGAAGTGGAACAGGGATCAGGGCTCTACGAGAAGGTTCACTCCCGTATGAGGGATTCTTCTGAAGCTTGCATCGCGATGCAACGGAAATGAGCTTTTCTCGAATGTCTTCTAGTGATAGCTTTTATCGGGCCCTCAGCATCCCAGGGCCTTAATAAAGGCCCGGGAATACGTTTTGATCATTTTTTTATTTAGAAACTTTTTAGGGGGAACTTTGTCACTTTTTTACGGTACAGTTTTCGCAAGGTGACTTCTTTCAATTTTATCACCCCAGGGTTGCCAGCACTTCAGAGGGCCGAAAATAGTAGAATAGTGACTTACTTTCACAGAAATAGTGATATAATAGTAACTTTTTCGTTTAAATAGTGACAAAATAGTGACATATTCCCTACCAATTTAGGAACTTTTGTGAAAGCTAGTCGTATTTTTTTCACCATTTTAGAGTCATTTGCAGTATTTTCATGGGAAAATTTGTAGGATATGGGACGTAAATGAGGGACGAGGCAAGACAAACTTGAAAGTGACTTTTTTTTCCTTAAAATTTGTCAGTTTAGCGATACCATTTGAAAGAAAATTTGTTATGCACTTACCATAGATTTCTAATAATCTAAGGAGACTCCTCTGAAATCGTGAATAAAATTTCAGCTGTTCCATATATTTTGGATCGAATAGGTATCACATTTAGTATGAAACAGCTGAATTTTTTTTCACGGTTTCAGAAGAATCCCCATGGGAAAAGTTTGTATTGATGGGTAGAACCACCTTTTAAAAAAAGGGGTATCAAAAAGAACACGGTGCATTGAAATATATTTTTTTTAGTTTTTCCTTGCTTTTTCTCACGAATACATTTTTTTTTCGACAAAAACTCTGCGTGATTCGCAATCAGCGGTGAATTTCCCATGGAAACAACGTTTGAAAACGATAAAAATAAAATTTAATTTTTTTGCTCAATTTTGACCCTATTTTCAAAAACCTCAAAAAAGCGAAATTTCAAGTTCTCGTAACTTTACTTCAGTTTGACCGATTCCAAAAATTTTTTTTCGTGCTAAAAGGCTGTCACTGAACTTAGAGAATGGCGTTTGATTCATTCCGATAACTTAATTTTTGTAGATATGAGAGCACTTTGAAAATCACCGAAAAAAAATGGAAAGGGGTATGCTTTAAAAAATTTGCAAAAATCTATGGTCGAACTTTAAAAATCTGCCAAAAATCAATGAATTATTCGAATTACATGAACAAAGTGGCATTTTGAAGCTTGAACGATTCCGAAGAGAATGAGCGCATGTAGAACCCAAAATTCTATCTAGCAAATAAATTACAGTCTTTTTAGTGAACCGATTCAATTTTGACCAAAGTGCGAAAAAAAAATATTTTCAATTTTTTTTTCGGGTCCTATACCGATGTATTTTGTCTCCCTGAACACGAATCTACCAATAGTTTTCTCAAAAAATCAAAATTCTCATGAATTTTCATCAAAAACATTTTTCTTCATTTTTAGCTCCATTCACAGAAACCTCGAAATCGCGAAATTTCAAGTGCTCATAACTTTACTTCGGTTCAACTTATTCCAAAATTTCTTTTTCGTACTTAAAGGCTGTTACTGAACTTAGAGAATAGCGTTTGGTTCATTCCAATAACTTAATTTTTGTAGAAATGAGAGCACTTTGAAAATCACCGAAAAAAAATGGAAAGGGGTATGCTTTAAAAAATTTGCAAAAATCTATGGTCGAACTTTAAAAATCTGCCAAAAATCAATGAATTATTCGAATTACATCAACAAAGCGGCATTTTGAAGCTTGAACGATTCCGAAGAGAATGAGCGCATGTAGAACCCAAAATTCTATCTAGCAAATAAATTACAGTCTTTTTAGTGAACCGATTCAATTTTGACCAAAGTGCGAAAAAAAAATATTTTCAATTTTTTTTTTCGGGTCCTATACCGATGTATTTTGTCCCCCTGAACACGAATCTACCAATAGTTTTCTCAAAAAATCAAAATTTTCATGAATTTTCATCAAAAACATTTTTCTTCAATTTTAGACCCATTCTCAGAAACCTCGAAAAAGCGAGATTTCAAGTGCTCATAACTTTACTTCGGTTCAACTTATTCCAAAATTTCTTTTTCGTACTTAAAGGCTGTTACTGAACTTAGAGAATGGCGTTTGGTTCATTCCAATAACTTAATTTTTGTAGAAATGAGAGCACTTTGAAAATCACCGAAAAAAAATGGAAAGGGGTATGCTTTAAAAAATTTGCAAAAATCTATGGTCGAACTTTAAAAATCTGCCAAAAATCAATGAATTATTCGAATTACATCAACAAAGCGGCATTTTGAAGCTTGAACGATTCCGAAGAGAATGAGCGCATGTAGAACCCAAAATTCTATCTAGCAAATAAATTACAGTCTTTTTAGTGAACCGATTCAATTTTGACCAAAGTGCGAAAAAAAAATATTTTCAATTTTTTTTTTCGGGTCCTATACCGATGTATTTTGTCCCCCTGAACACGAATCTACCAATAGTTTTCTCAAAAAATCAAAATTTTCATGAATTTTCATCAAAAACATTTTTCTTCAATTTTAGACCCATTCTCAGAAACCTCGAAAAAGCGAGATTTCAAGTGCTCATAACTTTACTTCGGTTCAACTTATTCCAAAATTTCTTTTTCGTACTTAAAGGCTGTTACTGAACTTAGAGAATGGCGTTTGGTTCATTCCAATAACTTAATTTTTGTAGAAATGAGAGCACTTTGAAAATAACCGAAAAAAAATGGAAAAGGGGTATGCTTTAAAAAATTTGCAAAAATCTATGGTCGAACTTTAAAAATCTGCCAAAAATTGAAAAATAATCGCAATCGGAGGAATAAAGCGGGGTTTTGAAGGTTCATCGATTACGAAGAGAATGACCTGTGAACAAAGTCAAAATCTCATCTATAAAAAAAATTACAGTCATTTTAATGAACAAATTCAATTTTGGCCAGA
The DNA here is from genome assembly GCA_946863875.1 of Alloplasta piceator. Classification (NCBI taxonomy): domain Eukaryota; kingdom Metazoa; phylum Arthropoda; class Insecta; order Hymenoptera; family Ichneumonidae; genus Alloplasta; species Alloplasta piceator. The sequence goes on from OX333072.1 coordinate 60,693,788, forward strand.
CAACAAAAAACAAAAAATTCAATTTATTTTTTTCGTCGTCATGTCGATGTATTTTTTTCCACTGAATACAAATTTACCAACGAATATTTCAAAAACCTAAAATTTTTATGAATTTTTATCAAAAACAATTTTTTTACCGTTTAAACTGTTTTGAGGGTGGAACAAGACTTTTATTTCAATTTTCGGAGGTTCAATTTTTTTTAACTAAATGTTTTTTTCCCAAAAAATACCCAAAAATGGCTTGTTTCTCTAATCCTAACTCAGCATCCTCTCTTAATCCCTAACTAAAAGCTAACTCCCTTCTTAATGCTAACTCAAATTAAATTAACTAACTCAAATTAAATATACTTATTTCCTCAAAAAGTAATTGGTAATTTTCTCAACAATAGTTAAATTGTTTATTTGTTTAATAGTTATTTAATAGCAATTGGTTATTTTCTCAATCATAGTTTAATTGTTTATTTGTTTATTAGTTATTTAATAGCAATTTTTAATTTTTCGAGAAATTCGATTTTGGTTAATTTTGTGGTTTCTCTCTGCCTTGCCTCCCTCGCTTTTGATGCACACGTGCATTTTATACGTGTAAACAGTGTCTCGTGTACTTGCTCAGCATTTAGTGTACGCGATACGCCAGTTTACGTACGAATTCGCGTGCGAAAATGGCAAATAGCGACAGACGTGAAAACAGAGACGTACGAGCCGGGAATCGCGGTAAAGTGGAGGGGGTAAAAAAGCTCCCCCTCTCCTTCGCGCGCGTAGGACTCCCCACCCCCCGTTAAAGCGATTTTACTGGGGATGCAAGAGAGGGCAACGGCAGTGCGCTTTCGCCGCTATTGTCAAGTTGGCGTCGCGCCTCGGGCCATGTGGCTCCTGTGTATATCGACGTGTAACACGCTCCCGGTAACACGATTGTTCATACGCTGCGTGTAACACACATGTGTGCACTCTCAGAAGTGAGAATCACAAATGCACCGCGACGAATCGCAAAATATCTTGGAGAATCTCGTTTTTCGACAGGGAAACGATACCCAAAAAAAGAATTTATTTATTTAAGTTGTTTATTTTCATTTTATTTAAACTAAATAAATCATTTTCCTCGGTAAACAATTTTTTGTTATCCATGAAAAATTTTGGTCAGCTTCTAAAAATAAAAATAAAAATGAATATGCAATATTTTCGAGGCTCCTTAGTTAAATTTTTGTTGTCTGATAAAAACTTTCCTAATTTTTCTGTATTTTCTAAAGTCTGATAACTTTATAAATTTTGAGAATTTAGAAATTTTAGAAATAAAAAATTTAATTTAGTTGAAAACATTTCAAAAATTTTCTAAATTTTTAATTCTCTTCTAAACTTGAATTCTCTTCAATTAAAATGTAAATTTTTGAAGTTCTCCAATTTTTCTGAATTCAGAAACTTTTCTAAATTTTCTAAATTCAGAAAGACTCTATAAAGCTTCGTGCGAATTTGCCATTTACGGTGCAATTTTACATTATACAAATTATAGAAATAAAAAATTTAATTTAATTTATAAATTTCGAAAATTTTCTAGATTTTTCTAAAATTCAAGTTGCCCTAATTTTTTTGAACCTAAAAAAATTTCTAAATTATAAAATTTCGAAATCTCTATTAAACTTAAATTCTCCTAAATTGAAATGTAAATTTTTGAAGTTCTCCAATTTCTCTGAATTAAGAAAATGTTCTACACTTTCTAAACTCAGAAAGACTCCACAAAGCTTCGTGCTAATTTGCCATTTTTAAGTGCAATTTTAGATTTTAGAAATTTTAAGAGGTTAGAAATTTTAGAAATTAAAAGTAAAATTAAATTTAAAAATTTCTAAATTTTCTAAATTTTTTTAAACTTCTAGATTCCCTAATTTTTCTAAACCTAAAAAAATTTCTAACTTATCGAATTTCGAAATCTGTCTTAAACTTAAATTCTCCTAAATTGAAATGTACATTTTTGAAGTTCTCTAATTTCTCTGAACGTAGAAATTTTTCTAAATTTTCTGAATTTAGAAATTGTTCTAAATTTTCTAAATTCAGAAAACTCTATAAAGCTTCGTGGAAATTTGCCATTTTCCACGATTTATCCATAATATATCGAAAATTTTCCAATTTTATGTCCGAATCGATAAATGAAATGAAATTTAAGGATCCTCCAAATCGATTTTCCGACGTTTTTCCACAGATAAACTGCGCATCGAATTTTTTCCGAATTTCAACAATTCTAAAATCTCAGCTAGAACGACGCTCACTAAAGAAATTAAATACACGATATACAGTTATCCATGATTTTCCCATCAGTGTGAGTTTCCCTCACATTCATTTTGTTCCGAGCCGTGAAAGTCGCTTTTAGAGATCCGCAACGTTTTAAAACTTCGCCATTCGGAAAAAGAGAGTGCGCTTCTGGAATAGGGGATGAAGAGCCAAAGAGCAGAGAGGAACCGACTGTGTGTGTGAACTTTTTCTCTCTACTCACTGCGGACTTTCGAGTATCGAGCCACGCGAGTCCTTTTTCTCTCGTACCTTTTTTCGCCCCTTTTACTCTTCCCTCACCGTCGGTCGGCGTCGCTTCATCCCTCTCTGAGGGAGAGCCACACAGGGGTGCAGAAACCCTCCCCCGACCCGTAAACGAGCGAACGCCGGAGTCTTTGCTCTGTCGCCGCCGCATCCAATGCCTCGTTGCTCCCTTTTCGCCGCGTATCTCGCGCTCGCGCAGATTCACGAGTGTCCATCGTCATGGGAGGCCTTTTTGGTGTGCGATCGTGTGCGTGTGTGTGTGTGTGTGATATATGCCTGATCCTTGTTAGCTACCAAGAGCCGAGATACTCCTCAAGCTTTCAATGGATGGTCCAGAGAGAGGGAGAGAGAGAGAGAGGGGAAAATGAAGAAAGTAATCACGAGGTAGAGGACCAGAAACGGGAGGATGCGCGCGCACTCCGAGTTTTGCCATTTACCGGCTGCTGGACGAAATTCACACGAATTTCACGGTGAAAAATATCTTGCGAATTACGAACTTGTCTCCAAATTTGTTTCTATCGTTCGTCATGCTTTTCTTATGAACAGTCCCTAGCGTTGCTTTATGATGTTCATCAATAGCGTTCGTCAATTACGTTCAACGATTATTTTCATCAATTGTGTTTATCAATTGTGTTCATAAATAATGTTTATCGATTTATGTTTATCAATCATGTTCAACAATTATGTGCATCAATTATGTTGATCAATAATATACATCAGTTGTGTTTATCAATTGTGCTAATCAATTGTGTTAATCTATCATGTTATTCATTGTGTTCATTAAATATGTTTATTAAAGATGTTCATCAATTGTGTTCATTAATTATGTTCATGAATTATTATATATTCATGAATACGTTCCTCGATTGTTCATCGATTTTTGTTTATTAATTATGTTCATCAATTATGTTAATTGATTCTGTTCATTAATATCTGTTCTCAATCTGTTTGTCAATATTGTGTTCATCAAATATGTTTATTAAATATGTTTATTAATTATGTGTATCAATTGTGCTCATAACTACGTTCATCAATTGTGTTCATTAATTATGTTTATCAATTTTGTTCATCTATTAAGTTAATTAATTCTGTTAATCAATAATGTTCATCAGTTATATTTATCAATTTTGTTCATCTACTATGTTATTCATGGTTTTCATGAATTATGTGCATCAATTATGTTGATCAATAATGTACATCAATTGTGTTTATCAATTGTGCTAATCAATTATGTTCATCAATTATGTTAATTGATTATGTTCATGAATTGCGTTCCTGGATTATGTTCAGCAATTATGTTAATCAATTACGTTAATCAATTATGTTCATGAGTTATGTTTATCAATTTTATTCATCTATTATGTTATTGATTGTGTTCATGAATTATGTGCATTAATTATGTTCATCGATTATGTTCACCAAATATGTTAATCAACAGTGTTTATCAATTATGTCCATCAATCAATCAATCAATCAATCAATCAATCAATTGTGTTAATTAATTAAGTTCATCAGTTGTATTCATCGATTATGTTCATCAATCTATTCATCAATTATGTTCAATAATTCCTTGATTTAAAAAATTTAATTTTGACTATTTTTTGACTATCTTTGCTTTTGATATCGATCGTATTTTTTTACGATGGCGCTAAAACACGCTGATTTCGATATAATACTTTGCGTATCAGAGCGGGCAGGCGCAGTTGCAATATATCACCTGGCATGTGGCGACATCGTCGATGAGAGTCGCGCAGGTGAATATCAACTCGTCTCTGGCTTGATAAATAATATATTCCCATCGAGGTTAAGCTTCGTGCAAATGAGCCAGAGAGATTTTGCAAAAAACGGGCGGGGATGTTGAGCGGGAAAGAAGAAAGGAGAGAAAGAGGGAAAGACGAGTCATTTCGAATTATTAATGTATGCTTGTGACGCCTGCGTCTCGCGACCGAAAGAAATCGCCGCTGCACCTGCATTATCGGATTACGAGCGCGCACAACAGCTGCCATTCGAATCGGTCGATCTTATTGATACGATATCGTTGTGCAATAAATACACGCGCATATGCCGAGGAGAGCTTTTTCACGAATTCCCAATCTCAAAAATCGCGCGATGAATAAAAACCCGCTAATTAATTGAAATCGTTTTTTTGGACCGGAAATCGAAGGAACGGAACGAAAATCGTATTCGTTTAAAGAAAAATTAAGATAATTGCCAATAATTGCCAAATTATTAATTTTAATAATGAATAAAAATTTGTGAATTTCTTCTCTGAACCTTCGAAAATTCCAACGAATCTTTATTTTTGTCAAACAGGGCCAGTCAATGCATTTTTAGCAGTCCAGTTGATATTGTTTTTTTTTTTTTTTTTTTTTTTTTTTTTTTTTTTTTTTTTTTTTTTAATTTGGTATTATATTTGGGCTGAGGGATTTTTTGGAGTCTCTTAATTTTGAAATGGCGTTATTAGAAAAGTTAGAAAAATTATAAAGATTTTGAAAAAGCGTTGTAATAAAATTTTTTTAAAATTGGAAAAATCTTCATTTTTTCTTTCCACATATTCCTATCAAAAGTTCCTGAAATTATAAACTTACGCAAAAAATTCGATCATCTTAAAAAAAAACTGAAGGAATATTTAAACAAAAGCTTTTTTTCTACTCATAATAGAAAAAAAATCTTATGACATTTTTTTTAAATCGAATTTTAAATTAAACATTTTCCATTCAAAATTTAAGCTAAATTTTGAATTGAAATTCGTTTGTAAAAAATTGAAATCAAAATTATTTTAATGAAATTCAACAATACTCGCACGATCAAATTCAAAAATATATTATTTCCTGCTTTTAAAAAATTTATAAGAAAAATCCAATCGCACGGGAAATGCATAAAAAGAATTTCAAATGAATATTGAAGCAATTCCAATTTTGCATATCTTCAATTCTTGCCAAAAAATCGTTAAAAGAACATACCAAAAAATAGATTTTTTCCACATTTCAGAAATTATAAATTCAAACAAAAAATATGATCTTTAAAAAAAAACACACAGGAAAAAATTCTTAAAAATGATTCTAAAAACGATGACATTGTTTTTAGAGTTCCAAAGCTTGAACCTAAAGATCAAATTTGATCGTATTAACCGACCAAAAAAATCGCAGCATCTGCGGTATTGATCCGAAATAATGGGGTCAGCAGCCGCGTATCGTCATGTTTTAACAACGCCTCCGAATAAACGATATTTGAATATGCGAGCGGGCACAGAAGTGCATAATTTTGAGAGTTGAAAAAAGGGATCGGCGCATATAAATGCATTTCCTGGATGATTAAAGATATAAACTGTGATCGGAGATAGAATATTGGATCGTTGAGTCTCTGGAGGGTTGAAAAAGAAAGGGAAGATATTTCTGTACTTCGCCCTTAAGGGTTGGGATCACCGTGGAAACATGCAGTCTTCGTCGTAAAGAAAACGCGGATCCGCATAAAATATATTTCGTCTTCCCATCCAATCTCGTCGTCAACGACACTCTTTTCCCTCCCGCTCTCTCTCTCTCTCTCTCTCCCTCTTTTCCTTCTCCCTAGTGTCGCTACAACCCTGCATTATGAAAATGCATACGTCGACCATAATAATTTATGAACTCTGAACCGAGAAGCGAACGTTGATCTTGTGCTGCACTCTGCACATCGCTGTATCGACTATCTGACAAATAAAAGGGCGTAACTCGCCTCAATGTCTTTCTGGAATTACGTGAGGGCTGCGCCCTTTTAGAAAAGCTCGATTATCTTGGATGTCTGCTGGAATGCAAAGGCGTTAATCACTTGTGGATGCTGGAAAAATTATTGCTCCAGCATCCACGATTCTCCAGAAGGAAATTTCCAAAGTATCTGCTTCGAAATTTCCTCTAAAATTCTGCACAATTTTTGCTAATTGTTATTATTATTGAATTGTTATTGTTATAGAAAATTAAAGTATTTTTTTTTTCAATTTATTTGTTTATGTATTTTTTTTAAGAATACATTTGAACACAATTGATGAACGTTAATTATTTATGAATGCTGGACAAATTATTGCTTTAGCATCCACGATTGTTCAGAAGGAAATTTCCAAAGTATCTGCTTCGAAATTTCCTCTAAAATTCTGCACAATTTTTGCCAATTGTTATTGTTATTAAAATTGAATTGTTATTGTTATTGAAAATTAAAGTATTTTTTTTTTTAATTTATTTGTTTATGTATTTTTTTAAAAGAATACATGTGAAGACAATTGATAAATGTTAATCATTTATGAATGCTGGACAAATTATTGCTTTAGCATCCACAATTGTCCAGAAGGAAATGTCCAAAGTACCTGCTTCGAAATTTCCTCTAAAATTCTGCACGATTTTTGCCAATTCTTATTGTTATTGAAATTGAATTGTTATTGTTATTGAAAATTAAAGTATTTTTCTTCAAATTTATTTATTTATATATATTTTTTTAAATACATTTGAAGACAATTGATGAATGTTAATCATTTGTGGATGCTGGCAAAATTATAGGTCCAGCCTTTAGAATTCTCTAGAAGGAAATTTCCAAAGTATCTGCTTCGAAATATTCTCTAAAATACGTTTTCAACAATAGTTATTACTATTGAAAATTCAAATGTTTCATTTTATTATATATTTTATTGTTTTTGGAACTTATTTAAACAATTAGGTAAAAGTGACCACGCAAGCGGAAACGCCATTCATAAGTCAAGAGAAAGCCAGAATTTGAAGCTCGAAGTAGTACGAGTCAAGCAATGGTCAGACATTAAGTGCTCGCCAGTTTTGAGCTTGATATTTTGACAACATATTTATAAAAATAATCGATATAATTGGGGTTTATTTGTGCCCTTTTAGAGGTATTTTCACCCCAAAAAAACAGTCTATGAATAATGAAGATTGTTTTTAAAATTCAAATAGTTTTTGCCATAATTTTTCCGACAGGTAAATATTATTTAAATTCACTTTTATTAGAACAATTATTTTGATTTAATTTTTATATTCATAGTTTTATCACTCAATCAATCGACTGTAACGGTTGGGTCATGTTTCCAAAATGATTCCTTTAAGGAAAAATCGACTTTTCAATATAAAGGATCAAGACACAATTTTTCCATAAATATTTAATAAAACTTGGATTTAAATTATACTTTTACGATTCTAATGAGTATTTCAACTTCCAATTTTTCAGTTTTAATATTCTTTTCAACTTTTACAAAAGGATCATATTGTTTTTTTCTCTTTTTATCTCGAACATCCTAATTTATAAATCGTGTTGATTTATCGGTGGAATTTATTCAGGAAAATTCTTTGATACGAGAATAATCGATCTCAAGAATGTTCGAAGACTCATCGATAGATTGGAAATTTATAATAATTGAGTTCTTTGTAATATAATCGTGAAAAAGAAACGACCCCAGGATTAATTATAAGCTTTCTCTATCATGGATTTCTCAGTGGAAAAATCGGTGTGAAGGAAAATACAGGAGAAAAGGTCGAGATGGAAAAGAAAATGAAAAATCGTGAGTTTTCATTGCCGTAGAAAAGTCGCTCGTATAACTCTGCCAGGAATTTCCTTCATAGTTCCTTGGTTTCGTTTTCGCAATATATTTTTCCAGCGGACGATTTTCCCTGCCGGAAATATCTCGTAAAATGTACTCCGTGTAATATGATTTTTCCGGCAAAGGGAATGCAAAATCTTGACGAGATCAAGACGAAATGGAATAGTCGATCTAGATCTCCGGACGATTGTGAGGATCAATCGATATCACATGATCTGGATCCAGATGGAATTGTTCACTTTTTCAAAAGAATCTTTTTAAAAATATGTGATTTTTTATAATCACGATTTTCATACGAAATAATTGCTCTTTTTCAAATATGATTTTTTTTTAATTCCCTAAATTTCCGTAATTATATGCGGAAAGTGGGGGCAAAATGGACGCCATCCAAAATAATTGAAAAAATTGAACATTGAAAAAACTAGAAAATTAGGGAATTGATCATTACAATTTGGATTTAATTATAATTTAAACAATACAAACAATTGGGTTTAATTATAAATTGGGGCAAAATGGACACTGGAAGCAAATTGAACACTATTCAAAATTATCGAAAATTCAAAAAATTGAATATTTCGTCATTAAATTTAAGTTTGATTATAACTTTAACATAATAAGTTAGGTATAATTATAAGTTGGGACAAAATGGACACTGGAGTCAAAATAGCTAGAGCCCATCCAAAATTATCGAAAAAAATCGAAATCCAAACAAATTAGAAAATCAGGTAATTATCATTATAATTGGCGTAGATATACTTAAATAAAATCACCAACTCCAAATCAGATCTAGATTTGATATTTTCAGGACAATTTCCTATGAAGAGTTGAAAAATGTTTCTAAAAATTGTAATTCTCAGCGCATTAAAAAAAAAACACCCCAAAATACTCTAGAAGTATCATGATAACCAATTTTTACTAAAATACTTGGATAATCCGAGGGCCAGAACAAAATGAGGTTTCCGGGGCAAAATGGCCACCTCCATAATAGTAAAAAAAATATTGGACAATGCAGCTACGATTAAAATTGAATTTCACCAAAAATTGAATTCCAAAATGGAACAAGCAGCAAGTATCATGGATATTAAGGTGATGTGAGAAGCGCGGAAAATTGTTTTTTCAACGTTTTTCCTCGTTTACTTGAATTTTGGAAAAAAACTAAATTTTAGAGTATCCATTTTAACTCCATTTTGCCCCCCCCTTTTCCCATATAATTACAATTTTCCAGAGAAAAACTGCAAGAATACGCTTTCTTTTGCCCGTTCAACCGCGTGCAAGTCCCCAAACGTAGACATTGGAGAACTTATTATTTTTTTTCACGAAGCTCGAAACGTCCTCGCACATATTCACACAGAATATCGACTCTAGAGAGTCGCTGTCTTCTATATTCGCTATACTTATCGCGTCGTTACAGCCACATTGCCCGGTTGCCTCAGCACCTGAAGAAAGAGACGGACGAAGGGAGAAGGAAGCCTGAGAAAGAGGAAGAGAGGCGGAGGATAGCCCGGAGGGGTCAGCTAACAGCTCGGTGCAACATCGGACCTTGGAATGTGCGCGCCTTCCACCAAAGACCGAGAACGAAAGAGGAGACGGTTGCGCCGGAACGACTTGAAACCGGTGCGAAGGAGGTGGATAACCGCAAGAGAAAGATCGACGAAGAAAGGAGAAAGAGAGAGAGAGAGAGAGAGAGAGAGAGAGAGAGAGAGAGAGAGAGAGAAATGTAGACGTGAAACAAAGTGATCCTTATGCCACTGTTCAGCCATTGAGTTTCGACTAAATAACAAAGAGCTAATATCTACTCTACATTAGTTCTATTGAGTAGATATATTATAGAAAAAGCCACTTCAAAATTGAAATTTTTTGATCTTTTCAAAGTATGTATTTTTTAAAACATCATGTAAGTAAAATTTTAAGTTGAAATTTTGGAAATTGAGTTAGAGGTACTTTAGTGACAGCAAGTGAAATTTCAAAAAAATAAAAAATAAAATATTTTTTTTGCATTTCTTCAAAGTATAAAAAAAAATGTACAAAAAAAGTATTTAAAAAAAAATTATAGAAAAAAAAATCAAAAAAAATTCCTCTGAATTCAACGAAAACAGACGCAACTTTTTGCTATCTTGAAGTTTTTCACGTATCCTCTTTGTTTTCGTGTCATACGGGATTTATCAAATTTTCTATTTTTTTACAAAAAACAGAATAACTTTGGAAAAAAAATCGCGTTAAAGTTTAAAAAAAAAGGAAATTGAAGTTCAAACTTTTCCCTTTATGAATCCAATCCTAAAAATGTGAAAAAAAAATGTCCTCTAGAAGCACCTGAATTGAAGGGAAAAAAGGCGAAAAACAGTTGTTTTCAAAATAAAGTCCAAATCTAAAAACAAATTGTAAAAATAATTTAAAAAACAGGAAATGGAGCCGAATTCTTCCCCTTTGAAATGCCGTCTGTTAAATTAGTTTACATTGACTTCCGGCGAATTGGCATTAAAAAAACGTTCCAGACCTTTTTTGAAGTTTTGTCCGGAAAATTTTCGCCAGTAGTGTATATTTTTGAAAACATGTGGGTAACATTTCTAGTTGAAATTTTGGAAATTGCTTGAGTTACAGGCACTTTTTTTTTAAATTTCTTAAAAGTATATATTTTTGAAAACATTTTTGATAATTACTATTTATAAAACCTGCTTGAATAAAAAATGGGCCTTAGAAATGAAAAAAAATCAATTCGTCGCCGTTTTGTAAATAATTGAAGAAAAAAAATGGACTTATACAATCAAATAATACTAGCTCTATTTTTATAGATACTAATATATTTTTTTTCAGATAACCCTTCACCACAGCAAAGCTTCAAAATTGATATTTTTCAATTTTTCAAATATTCATTTTTAACCAATTTTGTTTCAACTTCATTATTAATTATTATCAACATTTTTTTCTTCATAAATAAAAAAATATAAATTAATAAAAAAAATTACTAATCTAATTTATTAATTAGATATTAATTTATTAAACGATATTTTTCAATTTTTTAAATACTCATTTTTTAAATACTACATTTTGTTTCATATTTTTATATATTTTTTTTATTTATAAATAAAAAAATATTGATAATAATTAATAATGAGGTTAACAAAAAATGGTTAAAAATGAATATTTAAAAAATTGAAAAATATCGATTAATAAATTAATCTCTAATTAATTAATTAGATTAATAATTTTTTGATGACTTGAGAAAACAAACTCTACATTCTTCCATATAATTCCTTCAGGAACCAAATTGACAGTGAGCAAAATTGCTCACTGTCAAGATTGTCAAATGGACTGACACTGTCAAGCAAGGATCAGGATAACCAGAAGTTTGTTTGCCAAAAAAAGAATTGGGATAGAATTGCAAGATTTTTGGAAAATAAGGAAACTGAATCACGGTGAAAAGTCTCGAAAGGATGTATATAGCTATATTAAAAAGATAATAGAATGGATGGGCGAGGCAGGCGGTCACTTGTTGCGATCCTGTTAGTTCACCTCGTCTCTTGTCTTCGTCTCTCCTCGGTCTCAAACCCGTCTTTTGCTCTCTCTCTCAAACGTCTGCGATCTTTCATCGAGGATCCTCCTTGTTTTCTCGTCCTCGTTGTCGTGAAACATTTCACCGGAGCAACGGACAAGCGTGGAAGTGAGATAAATAACAATGTCACGTCAATTGAGCAGGAAAAAGAAGGAGAGGAAATCAGATGGACGAGAGAAAGCTGCTAAAAAAATGGAGAACCGCAAAAAGCTTTCAACAAAAAATTTGAATTTTTTAAAGGAAATTCATTACTTCCAAAATGTCAAAATTTGATTAATCAAATCGAAGGAACGTCATCAAAGCGAATTAAATAAAAAAAAACTTCATACAGTTATCTCAAAATTCGCAAACTTCACTCTCCAAACATTTTCATTAATTTTGGGAATTAAAGAATCCTTTTTTGTTCTTAGAGTCAGGATCAAGTGCCAAAAAAAAAACAATTTATCAACAAAATTAATCAAAAATTAATCTTCTTTGATCGGAACGTTGGAAAAGCGAATTTAATCGAATCGACGTCATCCAATAATTTGAAAATTAGTAAATTTCACTCCGCAAACATTTTTATTAATTTCATGAAGTAAAGGATCCTTTAAGATTGAAGATTCTACAGACTTAAGGTCCAACACATTAATTTGCGTCGTTTTGATTAACGAAGGATATAATTGGTGAAAAGTAGCGCGAAAATTGTGGAAAAAAAGATCGACGCAAGCTCGAAGGATCCGCAGGAGCTATCCTTTGGGTCGAAGGATAGATATAGAATGAAGGAGGAAGAGAGAATGAGAGAGGAGAGAAGGAAGATTTCTAGCCGGTGGTTCGCCGGCGCGAAATTCGATAAAGCAACGCCTCGGAAGGACTGTATGTGCTCTTGCCCAAGAATTTAAAGGGCGTAACTCGTCCTGTGCGTAGGTTAACTTAAGGTCGGTCAAGTCTTTTGGTTAGCCGGCGGCAGGTAGACGCCAAGTCCTGCCCGGCAAGGAGATACCACGCGAAGTTCTCCTCTCTTCGTCGCTTCTGGCGCTTTGAGATGCTTTCGTTATTATATAGAAAAGGGGGGGGGGGGTAAAATGGACACTGGGGCAAAATGAACACCATCCAAAATTATCGAAAAAAATTTTAATCTAAACAACTCGAAAATTAGCGAAATGATTGTCTAATTTGAGGTTAATTATAATTTGAACATTAAAATTTAGGTATAAGTTTGGCAGAAATTATAGAGGCAAAATAGACACCATCTAAAATTATCGTAAAAAATTGGGAATTTAAAAAATTATTATTGAAATTAGAATTAAAATAGAATATATATTATAATTATAATTTAAATTAGAATTTTTAATTATTATTGTTTTTCGAAGGTTTTTCCTCGTTTACTTGAATTTTCGAAAAAAACATTTTAGGTATGGTGACCATTTTACCCCACATTTCCCTACACACTTTGGTATAGATTCCACCATGTGAGTACAAAGCTAACGATATAGCCATGAAATGAAGCATGAGGAGAAAAAATAATCGCTGAATCTTACTCACGTACACAAGGAAGTAATAAAAGGTAGCGTTGACTCGCAGTAGTAATGTACCGTTAGGCTCAGACTTACCTGAAACAGAAAAAAAAATATGGTTAGTAAAGAGAAACCTTATTGAGAGGTAATGATTGTTTAATCATTTCGAAAAATCGATTTTTTTTACATTTTTCGAAATTACATAGACCCAAAAATGTTTTGTTAAAATTGCATAAAGATCCGAGCAGTCTTCGAAATGGTCGAAGCTGACCTTGATCAAACTTAAACCTAAAAATTTTTACGATTTTTCGTCACCAAAAACAATAAAAAATTCTTCTTAAAAAAAAGTCCGCCATTTTGTTATTTATGCACAAATAATAAAAATTCCCCAAAACAATAATATCAAAATTTAGATCAGCAACCCCTAAAAAAAATGCCTACAAACAGCCATGTTTAAACGGCTTTGATTTTTTTTTTAATTTTGGCAACGCATTCCAAAATCGGAGGGGGTGAAAATCGATCCTTAATCAATTAGACGTAAAATACCCCTTACAAGTAAATAAATATATACCTTTGATATTTCGACTTGTACCGCATTAGCATGAATAAACAAGGGGGTAGTTTTTGACCCGCAAGGGCACATCGATGCTTCTCAAATTTCGCGACCCTCCAAATACGTAAAAAAAAAGCTGCGCACCCTTCTCTGGGAATCCATCGATACCCTGAATTTTCCCCACTGCTGGTATCGCGATATTAAAAAAAAAAAAAAAAAATAGGGCAAAAAAAGGCGAGAGGGAGAAATATGTTCGGCCTGGAGTCGACCAACGGAATATCGGCACTTTGCTCGATTTTCCAATATTCCGGAGTGCCGAGAAAGCTTCATCACGTCGGGGGTGCAGACCAAAAGGACGCAAAGTTTTGGTTGAAAAAAAAATGTTTTTTTTTGTGAAAAAAATTGGTACCCGGATAAATCTCTCTGAAGGGCTGGTGAACAAAAGGGCTCGATGCCAAATAATTTTGCACATTGAATCGCGCGGCTCTGGGGTCATTCCCCCCCCCCCCCCCCCCAAGTACAGACGAGCGAAGAGTGAACCCGGAATAAAACTCGGACTTTGATCTCCGTACGTTTCCCGGCGACGCCATTTTTGTACCATTTTTTGGGCGAATATCTGCCATTTTGCGAATCTCCAATTTGGGCCTTTTCAATGGTTTTAGGACTTGGTAAATTCACTAAATTTTGGGTGAAAAATAGGACTGAGATAATGGGACTTATAAACCTCTAGATAAGGACAAGTATTCTCTATTTTTATCTTTTATCTTATAGCTTTATTTATATCGAGTCTAAAATTGTTTTAAGAAGTAGTGAAAGCTTGAAAAAGAACGAAAAAGGTGCAAATCGATTTTAAGACTTGTTATATTGAAGTTTTTAATAAATTTGGTGATATTTAGATTGGAATACTCACTTGAATATTCTAGGAATGGCTTAGAATTGGTTTTTCAATATAATAAAATTTGCAACTTTTTTAGACTAAGCTAACAAGTTTTAAGCTGTGATTAAGATATTCGATATTTTAAGGATTTTTGTATTTATAATTTACATTTTGTTTGAGTATTTTTGACAAATTTATTGACTAATGATTGAAAAATAAAAACTGAAAATTCGAAAATAAGCCATCTTAATGTTAAAGCATATCCAAAAAAATGATTAATTCGATCCCAATAAATTTCTCCCATTTATTTAAATAAATTTATCGAAACCCAAAAACAATAATTTTTCAATTTAAAAGCCACTGTAAAAATTAGAACAATTTTTTTTTATTTTCTCGAAAGATATATTTTCAAAAACAAAATTTTTTAAATTAAAAACTCAAAATTCAAAAATAAGCCATCTTAATGTTAAAGTATATCCAAAAAATGATTCATTCGATCCCATTAATTTCTCCCATTCATTTAAATAAATTTATCGAAACCCAACAACAATATTTTTTAAATTTAAAAGCCACTGTAAAAATTAGAACAATTTTGTTTAATTTTCTCGAAGGATATATTTTCAAAAATTGATTTTAAAAAATTTAAAAGCCACTGTAAAAATTACAAATTTTTTTTTTATTTTCTCGAAGGATATATTTTCAAAAATTAGTGAGTAAAGTTTCAAATCGAAATTCTAAAAATTGACTGAGTTACAGTCAGATTAGGGAGAGCAAAAAAAACTTGAAGCGCACTTTTTTCAAAATGACTTTTTTCGACATTGTCCCAGCAAATACTCGAAAAGTTATCCCCAGATTTCCAAATTTCTTTTTCCCTAATATTTGTGATTACAATGACTAAGTTTGTACAGCGCCAAATTGGAAAATGTTGATCACAACTATTTTTAAAATCTACTTGAATTAGAAAAAGGTTTTAAAAATATGCTAGAATTCAAATCATCGCCATTTTGTAAATAATCAAAAATAATAGCTAATATTGATATATTATATATTATTATATATTCTATAGATATTTCCATCCCTTTTTACCCCTTAGTGGTTTCCCCTCTTAATGGAAACCAAAAAAAACGCTTCGCGGAATCTTGACTCTGGGAACTACTTTCTTAAGGTGGCTTAATTCGATTAAGAAACTAATTTTCGTTGAATTCCAACGATCCAAACTTCAACATGATTTTCTCTAGCTTCTTGGTTTACAAAAACAAAAGACGATTGTCTGGAAATTCGCGTTTGAGGAGAAGGGATCTTAAGGGTGCGACAGACACTCGAATCGTACAATTTTGGAAGATCGATCAGCGGGGCTGCTTCTCCCCTGTTTCCGCTCGATTCGGCCCTGAACAGGCGCGGGGATTCCCGGAAATGACGAAAATAATAATTATCGATTATACGGTAAAACGGCAGCCATGTTTATATCGCGTTTGTACGGAAGATTTCACATTCGGAAATGCCACGTTCAGCGTGCGAACCCACAAAAACGGCCCACGACAGAATCAAACCCCATTTTCCATCGTTTTAGGCATTAGTGGCAATGGCAAATTTTGATCCAAAAAAAAATCGTTAAAATATATTTAGCAATATTCATTGAGGATATGCTAAACGTCCCAGAAAGGCCTGAATCTAAAAAAAAAATTAAATTCATTTTTAGTGAGTCCAATGCTTTCCTGGGCTATTTAGCAACCCCAAGACACTTAAGGGCTGAAAATGAATTTCAACTTTACATTCAAATTTTTATAGGAAGATTAAATTTCATTAAAAAAAAATATATCGCCCATGCGTTCGAAAGTCGTAAACTTTAGCATGATGCAAGTTAGCATACGAGGGCAAAGGGGGTAGGGGGTGGTTTCTCGTGCTCGCACGGGGCTAATGCATCGTCGAAGTGCAAGAGGCGCATGCAATCCCAATAATTCACCGTCTATCGATCGTAGGTACCACGCGCGGAGTGCTCAAATTTGCTAATTACAGCATAATTGTACGGGCAATGTTAGGCCAACCCCATTTCATGGTTCTCTCCTGCACAGACGCACCCCCACATACAGACTGTGATTCCAGCGAAAGCCCGTTGCTGAAACTATCGACTGAAATACACGAGAACGTGTACAGGGTTAGCACACAGCCCTATCGATTCTTGGCAAGCAAAAGGGCGTACGGGAAACGTTGGACGCTTTGGGGGATGAGGGTTGCACGACCCTGTGTTCGCCAGAAATCGACCTGCAAGCCATAGACATAGCCATACGCAATTTGGGGATGGGACTGCGGAAATTGGCCTTTCTCCCCTGCTGGAGGAGACCAATGGCACCCCTACAGAGGACTCGGGGTCAAACCGATCAATTTTCAACCCCTAATCCAAAAAAAATTAATAAACCCCCAACATAAACATTGCATTGATAAATTCACCCCTAAAGAAGTAAGAATCCTGGAGCAAGATGAATTCAAGGGCGTTTTGGCGCAAATCAGTCAATTTTCAACCCCTATTCGCAAAATAAATTACATCCCCCAAACGTAAACATTGCATTGATAAATTGACTCCTAAAGAAGTAAGTATACTGGAGCTAGATGAATTTAAAGGTATTTTGGTGCAAACCGGTCAATTTTCATCCCCTATTCGCAAAATAAATTACATCCCCCAAACGTAAATATTGCATCAATAAGTTCACCCCTAAAGAACCAAGAAGCTGGAGCGAGATGAATTTAAGGGCGTTTTGGTGCATCGAGCTTCGCTAGGAATATTAAAGAAGGAGGGTTTAGGGGTTGCAATCACGAAACAGGAGTCTCGCGCAGCAACCACCAAAACGACATCAACAACTGGCTCTCGGTAGTAGCGGAGTGTAGCGTTAAGTTTCGGATGATCCCTTAACGAGCACGGAAAGCTAATATCGCGTTACGTGAGAGAGAGACCCCCCTCCCCTCCGCCCTGCATTCCACAGAGGAGGGGGGGAGGAAAGGAGCAAGAGGATTGGAGGAGGAATTATCCCCTCCAAAGACGTCGGAAACACGCGCGGGTTCAGATGCGGAGACTATCATCCCCACCATAATTTTCGCACCCCTACCGCGACTCCCCCTCCCCTCCACCGGTCGATGGAGGGGGAGGGGAGGCATAGGCTTCCCCGCTGCGATAGACTACCGGAAAATCGTAGGGGGGGGGGGATGATGGCATAACACTGGAGGGAGGGGAGGGTTGGCCAAGTTGAGGGCGTTCGGGTGTTTGTGTGATATACAAGCGAATTGATTAACCTCCCCACCACCTCCAGACCACATATGGTTATATATGTATATGTTTATATACGTTGGCACGCAAGTTCACTCGTACCTCCCCACCCTCTTCCCCCCGCCTCCCCCCAGTTACCGCACCCGGTAAATGAAATCGTGTAATTATCGTCGGGGAATGATAACGCGTTACCTTAATCGGCTACCCGACTAGTCCAACGCGTTTATATACTCTATATGTACGCATATATTTAGGGGAGGGGGTGCAAATTGTGTATTTTCCAGAGAACAAAACACACCAAGTTTCCAATTGGACCAATATGCGGAAAACTCGATGAGCAACACGAAACCCATTATGATCTGGATTTTCACCCCCTTGGAGGGGAGGAATTCCACACCCATTTGTATTACCAATTGAACCCTCATTATCTTGGCACTTACTCATTAAAAAAATGCTTTCGCATCTTGCCGGTTACTTTCGATATTGCCGGCGTTTTATTTTGAAATTAAGACCGGAAAATGGATTAAATTAAAATTTCCAATCATGAATTGTAAATTAATTTATCTCTATTAATTTTCTAGATCCAGAGATTATTTTTCCTCTTTCGTAGAGAAAGATTTTTTTGTTGTTTTTCACCTGGAGACTTCAATGCCAATTGATGTAACATTTTTTCAAGATTTTTGCACATTTTGGGTCGGAATTAAATAAGGATGCGATTCAAAAAAAAAAAGTTTTGGACAATCGAATAATTTGTAGAAATTTGAACAATACTCAAATTCAATTATTCGAATTTAGTGTCTATTTGTTTTCGAACTTTCGAATTATTCAATTATTTTTTCGAATAATTCAAATCTTTAATTTATCCTCGTCGTATTCACTATTTTTGGAAAATACTGAAGGTGACCTGATGTCAGAAATATCAAGCTGTAATTATAGAAAATAAATTTTGAATTTCGCACAAATCGTGTTGTGAAATTCAGCTTTCCAAAATTTTTAAAATTCGAAGGAATGCTTAAGAACTCTCCCACTTTCGGAATTTTGTAAGAATGGCGATTAATTTTTTGGACGAATTTGATTGGCATTAAAAAAAAATCAATCATTTGATTTTTTTTATTTGTTCAAAAATCAATTTAGGCGCCATTTAAAGTTAACGAAATTTGAAAAACTTCAAAAAATCCTACAAATTAAAAATTCGCGATAGTTTCCTCATTTTCGTTATCACCATTTATGCACCATTCTATTTCGTGACTTTCCTCGCATAAAATATTAGCCTCACTCGAAGGATTTTTTTTCCACCCTTACTGTCAACATTATGATTGCGGGGACAATGAGGCTTCGAGAGTGGACTGGCCAAGAATCATACGCGTGGATTATCGTCACATGCACCCTCGCAGAGGACGAGGAGGAAAAATAAGTGGAGCCGGAGGAAGATGAGAGGAGTGCGAGAGTAAGATAACCGAGAGAAGGAGGCGTTAAAGGGCAACCATATAGATAGTTAAGGGTGGAATATTGTATGAGGGGTGATGGCGTTACCGGTATCCGGAGCGCGTCGACACCGAGTTAAAGTGGAGAATCTCTCCCCCTCCCTCCTTCCTCTCACTCTCGGGAGAGGGGTTGAAAGTGGGTTTGGGGGATGAAGATGACGGCGCGGGGGGGGGGGGGGGGGATAAGCGTATCGCCACGGTACGTTACACCTGGCTCTCGTTTGTAGTCGAGGTGGTGTCATCTCTCGGCGATATCTCGAGTGACCTCCCTCCCACGATCTAAACCCTCTTTCCCTCCCCATCCCTCTCTCTGCGGCCCTTCAACCCCCTGCTCGAACTTCTCCCTTCGTATAAGGATGTTCCGCTAACTGTGGCGGCTCTCTCTCGCTTTGAGAAAAGAGGGGAAGAGGAGGGAGAGAGAGAGAGAGGGGCGGGAGGGAGGGAGGGAGGGAGCACTTCCAGTCTGCAAAACCGACCGAGAAACCCTCCCCTCCATTTTCAAATCAGCACCAACACTGCCATCACGTCATCATCAATGTGGGAGAACGTGTGCGGAGCCGGATGGCATCACAATAAGAGAGAGGAGGAGAGGAAGAGGGGTAGGGGAGGGGGGTGAAGCAATGTAGCGTTGAACGACGCCGCGGCATCGACTGACTTCCCCTACTGTGAAATATGTATACAACGGATTCCCCACCCTTTGCCACTTCGCCAAGTGTCCAACTCGTCGTCGGGTATGAGCGTGGCCAGCATTGAGCAGCATTGAGAACAGCGGAGGCGAAAGAGAGACCAAATGAGAGAGAGAGAGAGAGAAAGGGAGAGGAATGCGTATGAGGGATTCCTGACTATACCGGTCAATACTCCACGCCGAGAGGGATGATTTGGTTTAGGGGATGAATAAAAAAAAAATTGGAACTATGAATCTTCCAGAATATGATTTTCATTGTTTATTGGAATTTTTTAAAATATTCTTGAAGGTGAATTTGTTTATTGGAATTATTAAAAATCTTCTTGAAAGTGAATTTGTTAATTAGAATTTTTTAAAATATTCTTGAAAGTGAATTTTGAAGGGAAGTTTGCATGGGATTTCTTTAGATAAGTTAATTTAATCATTATTTATTAAAAATTGATTGCACTTTTATCGTCGAAAATTGAAGATTTTAATTCCTCGCCAATTGGAGAGGATTTTTTTTTTCGAAATCCACACGTGTATTTTGAAAAAAAAAGTAAAAAAATGCGACCCATTGAAATTGTAAAAAACAATTCAGACACTGAAAAGGTGCAAGCGATTGTGAATAAAATCGGAAGGGGTGAGGATTATAATTGATTGATTGGGGCAGGAAGCCCTCATATGTTGCTTGCTCTCCACAACTCTCCGGCTTACTTTCCTGCCTCGTTGTTCACGGTCACACCCGCGGCGGTTCTCAAACATAACCGATCTTCACCGGATGTCCGATATACGACAGAGTCCATTTGCATGCGTGAAGAAAGATCGAAGAATTCACGCTACCGGACGACTCCAAACAATGAATTTCAAACCTAAACCTCTTGACACCTATTCTAGAATCTGTAAAAAGCTGTCCTGTTGTTCTAGAATTATTCTGGGAAAAGTTGTCTTGTTGCTCTAAAATTATTCCAGAAAAAGTTGTCCTGCTGTTACAGAGTTATTCTGGAAGTAGTTGACCTGTTCTAGAATCTGCAAAAAGTTGTCCTGTTATTTTAGAATTATTCTGCAAAAACTTGTCCTGTTATTCTAGAATAATTCTGGAAACTGACGTTCTGTTGTTACAGAATTATTCTGGAAAAAGTTGTCCTGTTGTTCTAGAATTATACTGAAAAAAGTTGTCTTATTGTTTCAGAATTATTCTGGAAAAGGTTGTCTTGTTGTTCCAGAATTATTCTGGAAAAAGTTGTCCTGTTATTCTAGAATTATTCTGAAAAAACTTGTCCTGTTGTTCAAGAATTATTCTGGAAACAGTTGTCCTTTTGTTGGGTTGACTCAATTCCTAAGACTTTATGATTATTCATTTCATTATTTAATGATTCGTTAATTTAATTTATTAATTAGGCGGTCGCACCATTATTTTTTCTATTATATATTATTTTTTAAATTATATACTTTTACACCCCTAAATTATTGAGGCTTTTTTAGATGTTAATTTTTCAAATACCAAGCGTTGCTAAAAACCTTATGAAAAAAGTACCATAATACGCTTCCTTTGAATATCCGACTGTACACAATCCTGAAGTAGTTACGCCGGAGGGGAAAATTCGCCGAAAGTGTATTTCCCGCTTGGAATTGAGCGTCACTGAGGGGTTCAGTATCAGGAGTCTCCACCTAGCATAGGGTGAACGCGGGTCGGAGGCCGTTGGTTCCTCATAGAGTTGCTCTCTTCTTATTATTATTACACGAACGCCGGTACACCGACCGTGCAATCCGTACAGTGTACAGTATATGAGGCATTCCATGCGGTTTCGACGGTCAAAAAGTTGCCCACCCTCGAAAAGATTGAAATGTTGTCAAATTATTTAATTATATGAAAAAGAGTAGCGTACATTTTTTCAAAATTTTTGGATCGCATTTTTTTGAGTTTTTCAAAATTTCAAAATTTTTCAAGTACCGTTATATCTTGAAAACATACGATTAAACAGAAAAACGTTTCAGACAAAAAAGTTGCAGTTTTACATAAACTTTGTGACATTTTTTTTCGAGTTTAAAAAATGACCATTTTCATTAAAAATATACGAAAATAATTTTTTTCAGTCGGTATGACACTTTCGATTTATCTCAAAAAATTCCAGAAAATACTCCGAAGTGTGTACAATAAAATCAATGATTATAAAGAATTGTTCTCTCCGAAATTTTTCTCACATTTTTCAGGTAATAAACATCGATAACGTAATAATAATTTTTAATAATAATTGATTTTTCTAAAAAAAAACAATGATAAAACAAAGCATAGGTTTGGAACAAATCGAGCCATCTAAAAAAAATACGTGTCTATTGTACTGTACAATGGACACGTATTTTTTTTTGAAGTGTGTACAATTTGTACACACTTGAGAGTATTTTCTGGAATTTTTTTGAGATAAATTGAAAGGGACATACCGACAGAAAAAAATTATTTTCGTATATTTTTTATGAAAATGGTCATTTTTTAAACTCGAAAAACAAAAAAAAATGTTTTCACAAAGTTTATATAAAACTACAACGTTTTTGTCTAAGATATAACGGTACTTAGCAAAATTTAAACTTTTGAAAAACCCAAAAAAATGCTATGCAAAAATTTTGAAAAAACGTTCCATACACTTTTTCATATAATTAAACAATTTGACATAATTTCAATTTTTTTGAGAGTGGACAACTTTTTTACTGTACGAAATCGCATGGAATGCCTCATATACATGTATACGGTGTACATGAGCGTTAGAGGAGCCGCAAATTTACGGAGAGAGTCGCTCGCGTGAGCGCATGCGCCGAGCAACGGTGCAGCAAGGAGCAGACCGAGTGTTCTGGAGTGGCGAAAGGGAGATGCAGAATCGAGAGAGAGAGAGAGAGAGTGGAGGGGGAATAGACAGTACAAAATCGCGCGAGCGGCTCGGAAATCACGTGGGTGGGGGAGGGGGGGTGGGGTGGGGGGTGTTGAACAGGTTGACTCGCACGCGAACCGTTCTCTCTCCCCTATCGGTACGTATACACCCGATTTCGATTTCGAGGGGTGGGGGTAAGAGGGGTCACCGTGTCGCCCGATAAATGCCAGGAGTAGGGAGAATCGGCGCGGAGTGGGGAGGATCGGCGCGGAGTGGGGAGGATCGGCGCGGAGTGGGGAGGATCGGCACGGAGTGGGGAAGATCGGCGCGGAGTGGGGGAGACGGAGCGCGTGGAGGGATAGACATGCGGTGACGATGCCTCGGTTAAAGGGAAAAAAACGTGGTGGGGGGGGGGGCGGTATAATGTATGCGGAGAGAGAGAAGCGCGGATTGCCGCACCGCCAATCCCGCTCACGGCACAGATGAGCACCGGTGTTCGCTCTCGATGCAGCACAGGTCAGCATGGACGATCATGAGGTTGCTGCACTTTGCTTTACGACGATAATGCGTCGTTTCGTCAATATTATTCGAATGGGCTCGATAAACAACGTCTGGCAATTGGTCATCAGCTGAGGACGATATTGAGCCTCGGGGGTTGCTTCTTTTGAGGCAGTAAGGGTCTCTTGACCCTTTTATTCAAAGTTTGAGTATTTTTAAAATGAATTTTTTTTTTTTTAATATTGTTGTCATTTGATTCCTGATATAATGCGACTTTGGTAGAATTTTAAGGGTGTCAAAGTTGAAACAAAAACTTGAACATTTTTTTTGGGGGGGGGTTCCATTGAGAATCTGAGATTCTTGGTGAATCAGAAAATTGTGAGGCATATTTGACATGCAAAAGAAAATCTTTTTCAACATGTTTTTTTTAAATCTAATTCATCCCTCCTAAGGGATGAAGTTAGAAATAGTTGAAATATTTTTTTCAGTCCTCATTAACGATGTTGGGCCCTAGATGCCCAAAAAAGGATGAGCCTTACGGATGGTGGAAGAAAAAAAAGTACTCGTTGAGTACTTTAATTTGAAATTCATTATTATTTAATTGTCAAGTTATATTAACTTCTGTATATCAAATATACTTAATAAATGGATTTTG
This sequence comes from Alloplasta piceator, assembly GCA_946863875.1. Classification (NCBI taxonomy): domain Eukaryota; kingdom Metazoa; phylum Arthropoda; class Insecta; order Hymenoptera; family Ichneumonidae; genus Alloplasta; species Alloplasta piceator. The sequence continues at coordinate 60,717,780 of OX333072.1, forward strand.
ACTGCTTTTTTTATTTATAGGTTTAACTTTAATATATTAATTTATTGAATCTAGAAGTATTAATTTTTATTTAGAATATATAAATTTAAGAATGTTTATAATTGATCTAATATTTATTTAATTATTATAATAATATTATTATAATATTATCAATTGTTCTAATACTAGATTTAGTTTTCCATAGTCTTGTCGTACGAATTTACAGTATTTCCAGGCCACATTTTTCCGTCGTGGCTAAAAAAAGAGCACCTTTGAGCGGTAGTTATCTTATCGGCTCTCTTCGAAACTATTCTACGTTATTTTAGAGTGCGATAAATATCGACATTGTCATTGGGGATGTAGAATACAACGTGTGCTTCGCTATCTATAGACGGATAACAAGACTCGTTGGTGCACTTCAAAATATCTCGCGAAGTACACTTATACTTATAATCGATTGTGCTCGTTGACGAAGCAAACGCCTTTTCAAATGAGCTCGCAGGTGTATAAGCGAGATATCTCTCGGTACAATCGATCCGTTTTCCCTTTATTCAGGCTATACACGACGAATTTACAAGTGAATCGCTGGCTAAAGGGCTAAAAAGCCCTTCCAGAGTGATTGAGGCTCGTCAATGGAGGTGGATTAGGCTCTTGAACTTATTTATTTATTCTGGTCTAGAATTTAAAAAAATTTTTTTTTTTGCATATTCTTGAAGTTGAGACCTTTGAGAATAATACATCCTCGGTAGGAAATTTTTTAATTCCAATAATTTACAGAGTTATAGCTATTTTAGTGACGCAGCAACTGTGCGTCACTAAATCACTATGCTTTTCATTTGTTTTGCCGAAATTTTTTTTGTTTATTGTCAATGTATTAATAAATATGTCGTAAAAAAAAAAGAGAATGGTAAAAATATTTTTTTATCGAGCTCGACAAAACGCTCAAAATTTATGTCTCTACACTAGAATACCGCCTTAATTCTATGTTATTCAAATTCAACACTCTCCAATGTTATATAATTTTATAAACTGAGTGATAAACAAATTTCCTTTTATTCTTAGAGACTTCCTTTTAGATTTTCAAAAAAATCAAAATTAAAAAAATTGATTGCTCACAAAGGGCCTTCGATAAAAAAAAATAATGTGCAAATTTCAATTAGTCTATGTCTACAAATTTGTCTACAACTATGTCTACAAATTTGCTTTTGAAAACGATTCTCTTATTGCTCCCTCTGCCATTTTGGTCCTCTGTCATATTCATGAGAAAGCGAAAGAAAAAGAAGAGAGAGATAGAGAGAGAGAGAGAGAGAGAGAGAGAGAGAGAGAGAGAGAGAGAGAGAGAGAGAGAGAGAGAGAGGACTGAATGTTGGCTGCTGTGGGTCTAACGATAAGTAAAAGTTTTTTTCACTGCGGGTGGCCCACCGCTCCGTATTATATGGTTTTTTATGCTCTTGTATGTATATGAATCTAAAAAAAAAAAAAAAACGGATGAGACATCCGGGTGAGCGCGTAGGTGTAAAACGTGGGCATATTTGCACGGAACAATATTCGTGAGGTCTCCCCTCCCTCCCCCTCTCTTTCTCTCTCTCTATCTCGTGCAAATGGTCATCCGGCTCTTTTTTTAAGTTGAGGGAGAGAAAAAAATGGCGGCGGAGGAAGCGAGAAGATATCACCGGTAAAACGAGAAGCGGAGGGAAATATTTCAACCACGCTGAAGCTGGAATCGTTGACAATGTAATATATCGATTCTTAGATAGTTGGATTCATGTAGAGTCCAAAAAAAGTGGATTCAAGGGCGTTCGACGTATTTATCGACTACTTTTCAACGTCCCCAAGCTTTTGGATCGCGCCCTCCGATTCGGGGATGCGATTTATACGGCGAGATCTTCACGATTCTTCACTCTTCAATTCACACGATCCTCAAGTTTGCCCTTTAGTTCAGGCTCACTTGAGAAGGGCTCGAAAAGGGCTCGTGCCGAAAGCCTCCCTTGCGTTAAGGGTTGTTTTGGCGAGCGGAAGGAATTTCGCGTCAATTTGCGGACAAATCAGGGAATTCTTCGAATATCACGCTGATGAAAATTCACCAGCATCAATTATTTCACCCTTCTATTTTGGAAATCATCCCCCTAATATTTGTCGACGATACTTCGTGTTTGCTCAGTCGATAAAACCACCCCTTATCGATTAATTGGCTGTATGATCGACGGTGTTACGCCAATTTCTCGCGAGAATTATTTTTGTTACACTTTGAGGAATTAATTGTGTTTTTTGAACGATTTTGGTGATTTTAAGGGGTTGGTTTTACTCAAATAGCTCGAGGAGTCCTTGGAAGATTTTTTTTAAAGGAAGGGAGGGTTTTTCCATCTACAATCAATTCTAATTAATTTAATAATTGTCATTTTCAATTGTAATTTTTTTTCCCTATATCAATAATTCAAAATCGATATTTTGACCTTCCATTCGGTGGGACCCCTTCTCCAGGACGAAGGAAGAATTCGTCCTTGAATGTTTTTGGAGTCACTTGCCCTTCCTCCCCCTCCCAACCCTCTCGGACTCTCGGACTATCGAATTTTATCACGGGGGTGGTTTAGGGGTGGAATATAGGGTTCAAAGGGGAGGAAGGGCATGATGGAACATCTCACGAGGTTACTGGGCAACTTATCGATCTCCTCGTGGGATTCCGCAGAGGAAACCGCGCCCGCGCGCTTCGAGAAAATCCACCCCCTTTGGCCCAAGACTCCTGACCTTGTAAAACCTTTTCTTCGCGGGGTCGAACGACCGCGCGGTATTTCACCCCTTCTTCTTAAACGAATCTAACAACAAAGAGCTTTCTTATTGCGTCTGTCTCAATGGAAACTGCCAATGAAGTTGAAAGACCAATCTTTCAACTATTTCATGGATCTACCTTCCTCCCTTTGTTTTGCTGGTCACTTAAGGGTTGTTTCATAATTTGCGATTAAGGGATGAAAGGATTCGACTCAATGGAAACTGTTAATGAAGTTAAAGGATCAATCTTTTGACTCTTTGAACGATCTCCCTTCCTCCCTTTCTTTTGCTAATCACTTAAGGGTTGTTTCATAATTTGCAATTAAGGGATGAAAGGAATTTGTCTCAATGGAAACTGTTAATGAAATTGAAAGATCAATCTTTCAACGCTTTCAAAGATATCCCTTCCTCCCTTTGTTTTGTTTTGTCGGTCAATTAAGGGTTGTTTCATAATTTGCGATTAAGGGATAAAAGGAATTTGTCTCAATGGAAACTGTCGAAGGGGTTGAAAGATCAATTTTTAGATTCTTTCAAAGATCTTCCTTCCTCCCTTTGTTTTGTTGGTCAATTAAGGGTTGTTTCATAATTTGCGATTAAGGGATGAAAGAAGTTTGGACGCTTCAATAAAAGGCTATTTTTCGGATTTGGGGGGGGGGGGGGGGGGTTAAAGGTATAAACTTGATCTTTTTCTTTTAAGGCTCAATTATTATACCTACTCTTGACATACAAATTAATTAATTTATTTATTTTTTAATACTTTATATCGACGAAAATGGCGGGAGATAATTCTAGCGATGTGCATTATTCCCCGAACAACTCGAACCGAAGAACAAAAAACCGGTTGAACCGAGGGTCAAATCGGTAATTGAAATTGTACGAGACGTTCGCAAAGCATACGTCAAAAGCACGAGATCGCAAGATCGAGAAGTTAAGTGGTTTCAAATAGTCAAGCGAGCAAAAAAACTTATCCTTGCTTCTTCTTTAAAAAAAAAAAAAAAAAACTATAATTATGGATTTCTACAGAAATTTGGCATTTCGAAGAGTGACATCTGCAGTAGGTTCAATAATTGTTTTATCCAAAAATACAAATAATTAAAACACTAATTAATTCTGCAATTAATTTAATTTATCCTGCAATTAATGGAAATAATGGAAGAAATTAAAAATTAAATACAAATCGAGGGTCTTTAAATCTTTCAATTCAATTTGAACGGAGAAGTTTCAAAATTGTTTCGAAAAATTATTTTTACATCATTTAAAATATTTATTTTGAAATTTTTGGACTTTTCTAAATATCAGGATGAAGATCGGGACAGAAAAAAAAAATTTCTTCGATAAACCCAAGTCATCTAATTGGTCAAAAGAGTCGATTCAGATGCTACAAATCTTTTGCGACAACGAAGCAGGCAAATTGATAAATATTAATATTAAATAAATAAAAAATCAAATAAAAATAAATAAATGTTGATAATTAATTAATGCCACAATCGTTAGCGAGACTTCCAAAGTTGGTCTACCGATAAATAATTAAATATATAAGTGAATGCCACGAGACAACATTACATTCTTGCCTCGTTTATCTCGCTGAAATATAAGAGACTGTAAAACGACGCGGTGCATTCGATGCGATTCCCCAACAAATTATCCCCGATAAGTCTCGTTGTAATTCATCGCGAATCGTGTATAATTATAAATACACATTTAATGCACTCGTTGTATCATGTTTCTTCGTTTAATATTATCATTGTGAAGGCACGTTGTCGCCTCTGATTATAACAAATTGGGAAAATATAAAAGTGCAATTGCACACATGCACAGTGTGATGTCAATGCACGAGCAGCAAATATATATATACGAATATAAATAAAGGAATGTGGGGCAAAATGGACACCCTGAAATTGTGGGTTTCTTCCCCCAAAATTCAAGTAAACGAGGAAAAACGATTTTCCTCGCTTATCACATCACCCAATTTTCAAGATACTTGGACCCTGCGGACGTATTTTTGCAATTCAATTTTTGGAAAATTAAATTTGAATCGTAGTTGCATGTATGATTCCAGAAATTTCTAATTTTTTGAATTTTATTTAATTTTATTTTTGGGGGTTTATTTGGCCCCACCTTATAATTATACCTAAACTATAATATTCAAATTACAATTATGAAAGTGGGTTATCATAATGCTATTAGAGTTTTTTTTTATTGCGATGAGAATGATAATTTAAAAAAAAAAATTCCAACTCCATAAGACAATTGTCATGAAAATACCAAATCCAGATCTGATTTTGAGTGGGTGAATATATTTAGTTATATAAAATCCAATTGTGATAATACTCCCTAATGTTCTAATTTTTTTTTTTTTAATAATTTTCGAGGGTCCATTTTGCCCCACATTCTCCTATTCAATATGTATATATATATATATATATATATATATATATATATGAGTGAGATGACTTAGTCTATTATCAACGCCAATTGAAGTAATCCCCTAATTTTATAATTGTTTGAATTTTTATTTTTTTTTTAATAATTTTTTGGGTGTCCATTTTGCCCCCCATTCTCCCACTCAATATGTATATATATATACAAGGGCGTTAATGACCGCTTAGTCGCGACTTGTTACACACACAAATCGTGCGTAAAGCATGCTAAACAAGACTGTTTAACTCTCCTCTACGTGCTTAACTTGGCACTGTGCATATATATAGATATGTATATATTAATATAGACTTGTCCAAGCATCTACATATTTGCGTATATTTATACAAGGCGGAGACTTAAGTTTCTCAGGGAGAGAGAAATAAGCGTCGTTTATATGGCGGAGTCCGGTCTGTGCAGCCCTTTCTTTTGCAGTTAAAAAAAAAATTAACAACAATTTTACTTAGGTTGAATTGGACTGTTGAATTGCAGAGAGCCAAGAAAAGTGTACAAAAATTTAAAGATCTTCATTTTGTCTGGATTAACATGTTAATAATTAATTAATCATAATAATAATCACCTAATAACAATAATATTCATATATAATTATTAATTTATGTAATTATAATTACATATTAAATTATATTATTATTATTATTATTATTATTATTATTATTATTAGTTCATTATGTTATTAATGGTTAGTTAATTATAACATGTTAATGCAAAACATTTAGTGGTCAGATAATGGTCAAATTGACCTGGAACAACCCATGTACAATCCTCTTGTATCTGCCTCTTTCCCTCGATCCACCATTTTGATTATATACGATCGCTGCCTTTATATACATATATTTATATATAGATTTATATATAAATATATAGTAACTCGGTCCCCAGACGCACATTGCAATTCACACCAGGGAGTCGCGGCGCATCGAGCCGCGACGAATTAACGTTTATTATAATTGAGCAACACACTAAGACACAGAAAATAAAAAGTGTTTACGTTTCTTGGGGAAACCCGCCGATAAACATTTTTTTTATGGACAATATCAATTAATCGAATTCAATCTCATTTGTTAAAAATGATCAATTAAACAAATTCTTAATTTCTCAAAAATCCAAAAATGAATAAAAAAAATTTAAGGATTGACAAAAAATATTTCCACGGTATAATATTTACAAAAAGAAAAAATGCACTTCATTAAAAGCCAACCCCATTCCTTCAAAATTAAACAATTAAGATCCCGTTCGACTAAATCATTAGAAAAAATCATAATGTAATGGGGTATTCCATGTCAAATCGACCATTTTGTTTTCCTTTTCTACCCAATGAAAAACATTTTTCAGGAAAGTTTCAAATTTTTGTATCCAACACAAAAGAAAAAGTTTTTTTTTCAAATGATAAGTTCTTCAAAAATTGACTAATAGGGAGGTTTTTTTTTTAAATTTCGTTTTTGAATGTACTTTCCGAAAAAAAATACAAAAAAATTTTAAGATATGACAAAATACTTTGATAAATTCCGAAAAAAATGCCGCTCTACCTAGAGTGGCATTCCTTTTCTTTTTCTTTTCACTTTTTTGAAAAAAAAAAAAAAAAATTCTTCGGCGATTACCCCTTTCAATTCATTATTTCTTCTCAATTTTTTAAATTGCGAGGTCCTTAATAAATCCTCAAAAATTTCCAGAGTGCTACTTTGTGAAATAAGCCCAATTGAGAACATTTTTTTTCAATCGTTAAAAAAATAGAAGGAAAAGGAATGCCACTCCAGGTTGGGCGGCATTTTTTCCGGAATTGATCAAAGTATTTTTTGAGTGAACAAAAAAATTGAAAATAGTGAAATTCGATAAAAAGATGATTTTTCTGGAAAAAGTAAAAAATTTCATAGATATTAATATCTTAAAATTTTTTTGTATTTTTTTTCGGAAAGTACATTCAAAATCGAAAATTTAAAAAAAAACCGTCCCAATTAGTCAATTTTTGAAAATGTTATAGTCATTTAAAAAAAAAAGCTTTTTTTTGGGTTGAATAAAAAAATTATAAAATGGGTTTAAGAGTGGTCGATTCGACATGGAATGCCCCACCACAATTAATTATAAATATCGATTGCAATTAATCAATATGCAATTAATTTGTTTATCCAAAAGCTTCGTGGTAAACGTTTAATAAATAAATTCCCATCCAAGGGAACAAATATTGAAGAAATAGGGAAAAAAGAGATAGGGGAGAAAAAATGAAAAATGGCCACATTCCTCACGATGATACACCTCCCTTTGCTATTTCTCATCAAGATGCAGCTTCCCGGTTGTGCATGTACATTGATAATGTATAGCACGAACGAGAGGAGAGATTCGCCGGTATGTAATAACAGTGGGGATGCCCCGAGCGCTTTTAAGGCCCAAGCGGCGGAGAGGGGGAAAGCGCGAAGGTGGGAGAGAGTGGGACTGAGAGAGAGAGAGAGAGGGAGGGGGGAGCGTGCGTTACCTGTCGCGTCGGTGAGTAATAATCTTGGGAAGGTGTACGATGTGTGCGCGGTTCAAATGTGTAGAAAGGGCGAAAATCCGGGGGTGGGGGGATGCGATCTTTGCTGCTGGACGCTGCTGGGACCGATTGGGCCCCGAGTCCAAGATCGCGCGACCAAGAAAACCAAGAGGGACCAACGCAAGAGCAGAAGGAAAAACATAAATAAGAAGAAGAGGAGGAGGAGGAGGAAGAAGGGAGCAGAAAGGATCAACAACCTGCGGGCACTCCCCTGTTGCTACATATATATTAGACTGGCCCAAAATAAAGTTTTTTAATTCCTATTTGATAGAATTATACTACGTTCTGAGTACGATTTTTTTAGAGGTATCTCAATGGGTTTTGCAGCAACCGATTCGAAATTTGGATTAAATTTCCAAAAAATTGCTCCGGTTATTTTATTCCAAAAGAATTTTTGGAAAAATTCTCGTAATAGTACGAACTTTCATAATTTTGCAATTATGGTTCTCAATTTTTTTCAGTCTTCAGGGACAAACGCACCAAAGGTCAAAAATGATTAATATTGAATTTAAAAAAAAATCGCTATAGAGTACTTGAACTTGGGAAAATAAAATAAGAGGCAAAATTAGATAGGCATCGCTATTATCGACAATTCGACGATAAACGTTTCTCTCTGCGATAAAACAAGTCGATATACGTGGAGGAAGAAGAGGGAAAATTAACCAAAGGGTTAATTCGATCCTTCGTTGAGTGCGGGATGGTAATATAATTTTGAAAATTTCCTCGCCGATTCTTTGGTACAGCTTCATTGGCTATAAAAGGTACGGGAGGGCCTTCCTCTCTCCTGAGGTAAAAATACGGTATGATGCCTCCACGACCAAGCCCATGTGCTATTACTATACAGCTTCTCATACCTAACGGTCGCAACTAAGAACTATTTTCATCTCTCTCTCTGCTCATATAAATACATGTATAGTGGGATTACGAAGGATCTTTAGCTCCATCCTTTTTACTCCCTCTTCTTATCCTCTCGGTAAAGTCTCACTCTTTGCCACATTGCGATATTACTTGTTGACGGTGAACGTTTTAGATATCTCTCTCTCCCTCTCTCTCTCTCTCTCTCTCTTTCTCTCGCTTGTATGGTCGCGGATCGCCAAGGTTAATGCCCACCGAGGTCGATACGATCCTAGTTATCGCTTCGGCGAGGACTTCGTCCGCACCCATACGGTAACGCACAAAGCTATTCAACGGAGACGACGATGACGACGGAGAAGTCCTTCGAGTCGTTACTACTGTCTTATGGTTAATGTACTTGCGAACAACTCGAAGAATTTCTCTTGTATTGCCATCAAATTCCACTATTTTTTTTTCTCATTCCTAACCGTGTGTCTCACAGAGCCATTTTTTAAATTCACATTAACTCAAAAATAGTAAAAATAACACGATACAGATAAACGTAGCCTCAAAATCGTTTTAATAGGTTTTTTCTCTAAAATAGGATGATGGAATAAAAAAAAAGAATAATGGAGAAAGTAGTTGCTCAACTACAACTTATAGCGGTGACTCCACTATTTATTTTTTTCTATTTACTATTTTTTTACCATTTTTCCTATTTTTTTTACTATTGCCCCTATTTTTTTTACTGATTTCCCTATTTTTACTATTTTCCCTATTTTTCCTTTTTCCCTATTTGTTTTACTATTTTCCTATTTTTACACTATTTTTTCGTGGAAAAAAGCAAATAATAGTGAACGTGAATAATAGTGAACGTAGCTAATTAATTACAACTTGCACCGGTGACTCCTCTATTAAGTAGATACTTTCACTATTATTTGCTTTTTCCACGAAAAAATAGTAAAAATAGGAAAATCGTAAAAAAAATAATAAAAAATAAATAGTAGAGCCGCCGATGGAAGTTGTAGTTAAGCAGCTAATTTCACCATTATTCGTTTTTTTTTAAATTCCATCATCCTATTTTAGAGAAAAAAACCTATTTAAAAGATTTTGAAATTATGTTGATCTGTATCATGTTGCCCCTTTAGGATCTTTAATCCTTGAATCCAATAGGGATCCTTTAATCGAATTCTAACGAAACATGCTTCATTGTCAACGAACATCGACTCTCGTATAGGGAAACAACACGGAGAAGTAGAAGCCGGAGGATGAGGCTTTTGTTCTCCAATTATGTGCCTGGTCGAGTTCGCGTAACGGTATCATCCTCACTCACTCTCTCTCTCTCTCTCTCTCTCTCTCTCTCTCTCTCTCTCTCTCTCTCTCTCTCTCTCTCTCTCTCTCTCTCTCTCTCTCTCTCTCTCTCTCTCTCTCTCTCTTTCTCTTCCTCTCTCGCTCTCCTTCTTCTTTTCCTGGCGCGCTTTTGTAAGATAAAATTCTCCGACGCTAGTTTAGGAGAATTGTTTTTCGTTTTCAGTAGCAAAACAGAGCACTTATTGAATTTTGATTAATTTTTATTTAATAAGTTTTGGTCTCTTTTGTCTAAACTTTAAATTATTTACGTGTAGAACTGTATTATTAAAAAAAAAAAAATTGCGTTTATTCCATTCGAAGTTCTTATTTAGTTCGCAGAGAAACCCAAAATTAAGACGCTGAAAAAAGTGTAATTTTTGCAAAATTTTTATCGCCTCCAATAAAAACAGATTTTTTGAAATTTTTACCGTCAATCCTTTATCACAAATGTTGACATTAAAAATCAATTTTTCTGACATTTTTTAAAATAATTGTCTTCCATTTGAATCCAAGAGATTAAAGAAAATTGAATTCAAACATTTTTTTGAACAATCAAGGTCAACAATTATTTCAAAAACTATTTTTTTCAAAATTTGTGACTTGTATTTTTCAAAATTTCCAAGCATTTTTGTTGTAGGTCAAAATTAACTCCCAATTAACAACTCATTGTGTAAAAAAACCTAAATACTTTTGTATTATGATATTTATAATATGAATAAAAATATTTTGTAATAAATATAAATAAATAGAGATAAAAATAAATATTTTGTATTTGCAATAATGAAACATAAAAAAAATTTCAAAAGATTTATTTTTCTAAAGCCGATTGAATCTGCAAAGATTGCGCATTTTCAGCATTCTAACTTCGATTCGACCCTCAAAAATATTTTGAAAAAATGGCTGACACAAAAAATGCCTGATGAAGTTCCTTGAACCGTTTAAAAAAATGTATTTAGCTCAAATAAATTAATTTGAAATAAATAAAATTTTATTCAAACACGGACTTAATAGGCCCATTCAACATCAGGCTCATATTCAAGTAAATAAAAAAATTCATTTGGATCAAACAAATCTTTTCTCCGAAGGTGTATTTTTGGGGCTGGTCCATTTTTCCCTACATCCTCCCCCAACGTCGCGACGTTGTTTAGAACGAAGTCTCGGTATTCAACAGCTAATATTAGAACGATCTACTTCGGCTGTTGTCAAATCCGGCCAATGGCCCTCTGAATGGCAATTGGACGCTGTTCACTTGTACGTCGTTGGCGTCTTTGAGGAAGGGCCAAACTCGTAGGAAGGGTACAAAGGGCGGGGACACCACGTGAATTGTGCCCAAGCGACGGAAACGTTTGGCAAATACACACAAACACGCGGATGAAGGGGTTGTTGAGAGGGAAGGGCCAAAATGGCGATCTGGATGGGAATTGATTGTGTCTCCTGTGGGTCATCGGTCAAGGGTGAGAAAACGAACCCCCTTCGAATCAAATTCCCACAAACAACTTAATTCCTCACAATTGATTGATAATTAGGGGTTGCAAGATTTTCATCTTCATCCCCCATGATCATGCTTTTCTAAAAAATATATTTGTTGAAGAAAACAAAAAAATTTTGGACTCAGAGACGCTTGGAATCGATAAGGTCACTGATGCCTTAAAAATTTAGGAAAAAGGGCTAATTGATAATTAGGGGTTGCAAAATTTTTATTTTCATCCCCTATGCCCCTGTTTTCTTTAAAAATAGATTTGGCTCAAAGACGTTTGAAATCGATAAGGATGCGAATTAAGAAACAAGGGCTCATGAGTTTAAGGGTTGATTTTCTTCATTCATTACATCGAGCCCTTTTTTTTTAATCAGAATAAAATCCCCAAAGATTCGGAGGTTTTTTTTGTAAACGTTTCTGGAACAAATGTAATCCCCCGCAGGGGATGAATAAAAAGGGGGATGAATTTCGCTGCAGGACAAAAAACCAGATGAATTGGGGTAACTGCGTTTCGACGACACGAGTATGAAAGTAAAGTAAATTCTTGATTGCGCGTCTTTTTTTTTTCTTTACTCCGAATCAAATTTAATCGAGCCTGTACAAACGCGTGCACGGGGATGCTGCTGGGGGTGGATTGAGGGTTGAAGTGAATTGATATAACGAGCAAACACTGGTAATGGAGACTGGCATGATGTCCTAACACGAGCATCCACGAAATAGGGGATGCGCGCGAGGATACACACCCTATATGTATAAATATGTGCAGTGCACATTTAAGGGATGAATCACCCCTAGCGCGGGGTTAAAAATCATTTGAGAACCCCTATTATTATTCGAGGGGTGAATAACTGCGGCGTGGAGGGGCCAAAAGGTTTGGGCGTAACATTGCATCGAGGGGGTTGTTTTTTCGGATTTGCATCAAGTTCATCGTGGAAAATTCGTAGTCGCGCGGGGGGTAAAATTGACATTCAAGTTACACGCGGAAATGTCACATGAGTTTCATCTTTAACTTTTTTCCCACAAGAAAAATGGAGATAAACTGATAAGAGGGCGTTTACCGAGACGATTTATAAATAATTGAAATTCAATTTTTTTAAAATCATTTGAATTGATATTTATTAAGATTAATGAGAGATAAAATTTAGTCCATTATCCATTTCTTGGGTAATGGACTCCCAATGCCAATGGAATTCCATTCGTTATCCATTATTTTGGTAATTGATAATGGAACTCAATTCATCGTTGATTATTTTTACCGCGTAAATTGCAATTCACCTTCCATTGATAATTGATTATAGAATTCGAGCTATTATTTTGGTAATCGATAATGATTAATGGAATTGAATGCATTATCCATTATTTCGGTAATGGCTGATAAATCCATTATCAATTATTTTGGCGATGGATGATGAAATTTTATTCGTTGAGCATTATGCCAGTTTCAATTAAAATGCGTAAATTAAAATTTAATTTATTTAATTTGATTTTGAAAATTGATTTTTAAAATCGAATTGAACTTAAGATCCAAAATAAAATGCATTTGTTGCTCGAATTTTAATGGCCCAGCATTTTCACGAAGCCGCCATTTTTCTTCACAATTTTGTTTCCCCTTAATTTCACACAAAAGGCCCGGAAAATGTCTCACGGATCTTCCATTCTCTCGATGCGGAGGAACAGAATTGAGATATTCGTGGATTCTTGAAAGAAGTATGGATTCCAAAGAAGAAAAAAAAATTTTCTCGTCTCGCGAGGTTCTCAATTTCCAAAGGATAGGATTTCTTCCGCCATCTTTCTTTTTTGAGAAGTTTGCGTGCGTGAGAGATGCGGGACCTTTTTGGGCCTGTTTAAGGGTCGAGGGCTCTCCCTGTGTGAGTGCTTTTCAGGGGGTTAAGTTTTTTCTCTCTCTCACGTGAAGACGAAACGGAAGGGGCCCAGTTTGTGATGCCCCGAGGGGTCGAGAGATGACGAGAAAATAAAAAAAAATGCGTGATCGGGAGTGAGAGACGCCATTGTGCGTGCAAAGAGTGTTTATATGTAAAAGCACCCGGTGAAATACGAAACAGCTGTTGCTCAGAGTCCTCCGATATCTTCGCAACAGGATTATAGAAATATCAATGTAAAAATAATGCATTAATTTGAAAAAAAAAATTATTCGCCTTTCATTATTACTAATGTCACGAAAATTCGTTGTAACTTCACTTACACGATCATCCAAAATAATTCTGAGACCCAAAAATATTTATAATTGGAGCGAAATTGATTTTTTCAATTAAAAGATATTTGTTATTAAAATTGAACACTTTTAATAATGGCAAATAATAAAAAAACGTTAATCTAGAGATTGTAGAAGTATTTTGAATCAACATGTACATTGTGTATAGAAATCATCTAGAAATTGAAGAAAATAATTTTTTCGAAAAGCCCACCATTTTGTTATTTATGCATAAATGTTAAAAATTCTGATTCCAACGAGTCATAATTGTACCGAATCTCTTAGATTTTTCCATTCCCAATGATTCTGCATTGAAAAGTCGATAAGGAAGGTCGCCTCTCTACTTTTTGAGGGATTACGATTGGCCGCCATTTTTGGGTATACATATACGGGATAAAATACATATAGGTCATTCCATGTCAAATCGACCAAGAGTTGGAATCGACCCCTTTCAATTTCGATGAAATTTGGTCAGAAGTTTTCGTTTTCAATAAAACGAAGTTCTACCAAAGGAAAAAAAAATTTTTTTTCGAAAGTTATGCAAAATTCAAAGTTTCACAATTTTTCAAATCTGTCAAGTTTATTTTTCAAATATCTTGAAAACCATTATAGTTACGAAAAATCGTTCTAAATTCGTCTTAAAGACTATACTTGGGGCGACGAAAAAAAAATATTCCGAAAAAAAATTTGAAAAATGATGAATTTGGAAAATTTTGAATTTTCAAAAATCGTTAAAATCCAAGTTCGACATTACATTTTTGGTTCAATTTTTTTTATATAATACCTTCGTAACTATAATAGTTTTCGAGATATTTGAAAAATAAACTTAAAAGATTTGAAAAATTGTGAAATTTTAAATTTTGAATAACTTTTGAAAAAAAAAAATTTTAATTTTTTAATTTTAATTTTAATTTTAATTTGACATGGAATGACCCATATAAATATTTCCAAGTATTTGAAGAGTTTATTTATGATGTCCTAAAAAAATAATAACAATATTTATACCAGCAACCTCTAAAAAAAATTCCTCAAGTCCTTCAATTTCCAAATTCCTGTCTAATTTCCCAAAGCTCGTTAAAAAGCAAAATCTACCTGAAGTACGATCTACATCAGGTACCTTGCTCTGCTGATCACGGTTTTTCACTTGCACGCAACGTGTGCACTTCCATGGAGTCCAAACGGCGCGCACCTCCACGAGTAATTCACTTAAACAGTATCGCCCTACCGCGCCGGTAACTCTCTCTCCCCCTCTCTCTCTCTCTGCGAGTGAACTCTCCGCGAGTAAAAGCTAATTAGCTGTTACACACTCGGCCGAGTAGAAAATGGTCCCGTGTGCGTTCGAATCCGTGCGAGAGATCGCATACCCCTCACATTTTGTTGATGGCGCGGGTGCGAGCCGATAATCATGTACCAAAAACTGTGCATATGATACAGGACCATTCAAAAGAGGTAGCAAAGTCCACAACGAATGGTAGGGAATGATATTCCGAGCCCGACTACAAATAATTTTATTTCAGTCGACATGGTCTTTAAATTGAAGCTCTTAGGAAAATTGTAATAGAATCAGGTCGAATTAAAAAAAAATGGCCAAGAAATAGCGAAATAGAATCCAAACTATAAATATGAGAACCAAATCTACAGAAATTATTACTTGAATTAAATAACTCTAATTATTGTTTTGGGTCAACTTGTATTTATAGTAGTGGTTATTATAAAAACCAGGGGTTGGTGAATATATTGAATGACCCTGTATATAAGTAAATGCTCTTGTAAACAATAACTAAATAATTATAAAGCAATAATTGTTTTGGGTGAACTTATAATTGTTATAGTTCCGGTTAAAATAAAATCTAAGGGTTGCTGTATGTTTTGAATCACCCTGTATAAAGCAAATGTTTTGGATGAAGTTAAAATTTGTATAGTTTTGGTTATTATAAAATCTTAGGATTGCTGTCTATTTTGAATCACCCTGTATAAAAGTGCATGCTCCAATAAATAATAACTAATTAATTATAAAGCAAATGTTTTGGTTGAACTTATAATTTGTATAGTTTTGGTTATTATAAAATCTAAGGTTTTTGTCTATTTTGAATCAAATCACCCTGTATATAACTGCGTCCTCCCATAAATAATAACTAAGTAATTACAAAGCAATAGTTTTGGTTGAATTAACTTATAATTTTTATAGTTCCGGTTAATATTAGAATCAAGGGGTCGTCTATTTTGAATCACCCTGTAATTACTCAGTTCTTATTTATTGGAGCATGCACTTTTATAACAGTGTATGCTCTAATAAATAATAACTAATTAATTATAAAGCAAATGCTTTGTTTTAACTTATAACTTTTATAGTTTTGGTTATTATAAAATCTAGGGGTTGGTGTCTATTTTGAATCACCCTGTATATGAGTGCATTCCCCGATAATAATATTGCCGTAGGAATGAATTTTCAAAAAATCCACTGCGAAATTCGTCACGATAATACGAAAATTCGATGAAGCTTTCGATGGAAATTGTAACGCCCTGTATTAGCGGAACTTTAGAGAAATTCAATTCAGGAGGAAATTTGAATGAAATTACGAGACACAAATTTTGCGCTTATTCAGAATCAGCATGGGAAAAAGAGAGGGAATAGTGAATGGTGTAAAAAAAAGCTAGAAAATAGAAGATAGTGATGACAAATATGCAACACGTCTCTGTCAAATGAGTGATTCGGACGAATTGTTTCGGTGAATGACCGAGTCCTGCATGTATATATCCGTTCTTTCCATGTGATTCGTTGATGACAATGATGATGTTGGTGGTGCTCGAACGTGACTGAATCATTCATGAGATTAGAGTCGAGCTTGGTGTCCCTCGAGATCGCGAATGGGAAACAGAAAGAGAGAGGGAGAGAGGGAGAGACAGATGAGATAGAGAGGGAAGCTGCAATTATGATGTCGCGTTCGTTATGGAGTCCGATCTCTCTCGCTCTTTCTCACTCATGGAATCACCACGTTGAGAACCATCGATGGAATAAAAGCGATGTTTGCACACCGATTAGTAAACCGACGGGCGTGTACTGTCTGGTTCGCGCACCTCAGTTGTCAGCTGTCGACCGCTGGACTGTGTTCAAGAAGAGGTCACCCTCAACGTGACGCAGGGGCATCGAAAGAACAGCATGGGAGGCAAAATTGAAAGCGACTAGTAAAAGTAACCCGGAAAATAGTAGAATAACTAATTTACCGTATTAATGGTAATCCAAGGAATGGTAACTCTGTCTAAAAATGGGGTAACCACAACTATACCGATTGTAACTTCGATCAATATTTTAGTTAAGCTTGTAGGATTATAGTTGTGCTTATTATAAGATTTACCTAATCTAAGGAATGGTATCCTGTCCAAAAATGGGGTAACCACAACTATACCGATTGTAACTTCGATCAATGTTTTAGTTAAGCTTGTAGGGTTATAGTTGTGCTTATTATAAGATTTACCTAATTTAAGGAATGGTAACGCTGTCTGAAAATGGGGTAACCACAACTATACCTATTGTAACTTCGATCAATATTTTAGTTAAGCTTGTAGGATTATAGTTGTGCTTATTATAAGATTTACCTAATCTAAGGAATGGTATCCTGTCCAAAAATGGGGTAACCACAACTATACCGATTGTAACTTCGATCAATGTTTTAGTTAAGCTTGTAGGGTTATAGTTGTGCTTATTATAAGATTTACCTAATTTAAGGAATGGTAACGCTGTCTGAAAATGGGGTAACCACAACTATACCTATTGTAACTTCGATCAATATTTTAGTTAAGCTTGTAGGATTATAGTTGTGCTTATTATAAGATTTACCTAATCTAAGGAATGGTATCCTGTCCAAAAATGGGGTAACCACAACTATACCGATTGTAACTTCGATCAATGTTTTAGTTAAGCTTGTAGGGTTATAGTTGTGCTTATTATAAGATTTACCTAATTTAAGGAATGGTAACGCTGTCTGAAAATGGGGTAACCACAACTATACCGATTGTAACTTCGATCAATATTTTAGTTAAGCTTGTAGGATTATAGTTGTGCTTATTATAAGATTTACCTAATCTAAGGAATGGTATCCTGTCCAAAAATGGGGTAACCACAACTATACCGATTGTAACTTCGATCAATGTTTTAGTTAAGCTTGTAGGGTTATAGTTGTGCTTATTATAAGATTTACCTAATTTAAGGAATGGTAACGCTGTCTGAAAATGGGGTAACCACAACTATACCGATTGTAACTTCGATCAATATTTTAGTTAAGCTTGTAGGATTATAGTTGTGCTTATTATAAGATTTACCTAATCTAAGGAATGGTATCCTGTCCAAAAATGGGGTAACCACAACTATACCGATTGTAACTTCGATCAATGTTTTAGTTAAGCTTGTAGGGTTATAGTTGTGCTTATTATAAGATTTACCTAATTTAAGGAATGGTAACGCTGTCTGAAAATGGGGTAACCACAACTATACCGATTGTAACTTCGATCAATATTTTAGTTAAGCTTGTAGGATTATAGTTGTGCTTATTATAAGATTTACCTAATCTAAGGAATGGTATCCTGTCCAAAAATGGGGTAACCACAACTATACCGATTGTAACTTCGATCAATGTTTTAGTTAAGCTTGTAGGGTTATAGTTGTGCTTATTATAAGATTTACCTAATTTAAGGAATGGTAACGCTGTCTGAAAATGGGGTAACCACAACTATACCGATTGTAACTTCGATCAATATTTTAGTTAAGCTTGTAGGATTATAGTTGTGCTTATTATAAGATTTACCTAATCTAAGGAATGGTATCCTGTCCAAAAATGGGGTAACCACAACTATACCGATTGTAACTTCGATCAATGTTTTAGTTAAGCTTGTAGGGTTATAGTTGTGCTTATTATAAGATTTACCTAATTTAAGGAATGGTAACGCTGTCTGAAAATGGGGTAACCACAACTATACCGATTGTAACTTCGATCAATATTTTAGTTAAGCTTGTAGGATTATAGTTGTGCTTATTATAAGATTTACCTAATCTAAGGAATGGTATCCTGTCCAAAAATGGGGTAACCACAACTATACCGATTGTAGCTTCGATCAATATTTTAGTTAAGCTTGTAGGATTATAGTTGTGCTTATTATAAGATTTACCTAATCTAAGGAATGGTAATCCTGTCCAAAAATGGGGTAACTACGACTATACCGATTATAACATCGATCAATGTTTTAGTTAAGCTTGTAGGTTTATAGGTATGGTTATTATAAATCGAAGAGGTTTCGAGGTTCAAGGAGGAAAACCATCTCTTTAAAGGAATGGTTTATAGTAACTCTGACTAAAAATATGTTAACCACAACTATACTAACTTCGATCAATGTTTTAGTTGAGCTTCTAGATTTATAGTTGTGGTTATTATAAAATGTAACCCTGTAACTCTGACTAAAAATGTAACCACGACTATACTAATTATAATTTCGATCATTGTTTTATTTGAGCTCCTAAGTTTATAGTTGTGGTTGTTAATTATTAAAAGGTGAAGGGGATTCGAGGTTTAAAAGAGATATAATTTCATGAATGGTATATAGTAACCACAACTATGAATATGATAACCACACCTATACCAATTATAACCTAACTTCATGATTATCGAGCAATTACTGTTTTAGTTAAACTAATTACTTCTATAGTTGTGATTATTTTAAAATGTAAGGGTTTCATCACGATAATCTTGAGCACTTTTCCCAGGGAATTTCCGTTCGAAATTTTGAAACAGTTTGGACTCAATCTATAAGCCGAAAATTCGAGTGGATCATCAAGTGGTCTAGGATAGGCATATTGCTCTCGTACATATATCTATCTATATCTATAGCATAATATAAACAGGGGTTGAAAAAAGCTATGGGTTCATATGGGTTGAAGCACTTGAGCCCTTCACAGAAGAGATTTCCCTCGGTGAATAGATGCCCTTAGTAAATAATCGCGCAGGCCTGCAAGTGGCACTTGTAACCCTCGATTCCCTAACCTCAAAATTCTTGAATATATAACGACATGCCCAGCAATTAAGCTCCAAAAATTCTCCCATTGAAAGAAGAATAAATAAATAAAAAAAATACTTCCCAGCTCCGGCTATAGTTAATTTAGTTGTTAATTATAAATAAATAAAAATCAAATAAAATTTACTTGGATGAAATAATCTCTTTTTCGGACTTACAATAATGTTAAAACATAACCATTAATTGGTTATGTAAATTATCATTTTAATATTTCTCAAAATAATTTTCAAAATTTCGCCCTTATTTCACTCCATTATTTGCGCTCCAACCTTTTCGACGCTAAATTTAATTGGTTTTTCCAATAAACGTAATAATCGCTCTGATATGGGCAATAACCTCAAATAAGCTCAATCCCAAAATGGAAACCACCCAGTTACTGTTTTTTCCAATCGTTTTCTTTGATTATTCTCACGTTCCGAATAACTTTTCTCTCTCCCATTGTCATTGCAAATCATTCGGTTCTACATTAGCCATCTCGACACAGACTTAAAAAATAATATGAGAAGCGACAGAGCCGGGACTAATGATCCATGTTTACTCAATTCCCGAGGGAGGAGGGAAAAGAGGGAAAAGAGAAACAGAGAGACCTTGCGGTTTTCGATTTCGAGGTCGAATCGCCACTTTTCGCTTCTACAATCTGGCCAACTTTGCTAGCTTGCCTTGTACTCCATATGTAAATATTAAATCGAGAGAAACAATGAGAGGAAAAAGAAAAAATCATATCTGAATATCCTTTAAGGGGCCGGTCAGAATTTTCGAAAAATCGATTTTTTAAAAATTTCATTTTCGTAATGTACATGCATTTAAGTGTGTACCCAGAAAATTTCATGTCAATCCGACAAATATTTTCTAAATTATAGAGATATTTGTAAACCCGTAATTACTATGTGAGCGCTTTTGAAACTTCGAACGCGTTTTTTCGCAAAACTGTTTTTTTGAGTCGGTGACCAAGATGCCTCAAAAACGGCACAACCGATCGGTCTCAAATTTTTACGCAAGCTCAATAAATATATTTATTAGTCATTTATAGAAGGTTTTTTTTACCGATAAATATTTTCCATTTTATAAAGAATTTGAGGCAAACATTTTCATTATAAATAGAATTTTTTTTTGCGACGCCGCCATTTTGTTAAAAATTCATATTTTGCTTATTCCTTCGATCAAATACTAGATTATACCTTATATTAACAAAATCTATTTTATTTTTTTATTGTGGATGATTCAATCCAGAAATATCGTGGTCACCGTAAGACAACTTTTTAGAGATCCTCCCAGAAAATCATTAATTTTTAAAAAGAAAAAATTAAAAATAGAGTCAAAAGTTACAAAAATATGTATATAAATTTTTATATTAATAGATTAAAATGTCTTTGCAGAAAAAATTCTTGAAAAATCACTTACTTGACTTTCTGACAGCGTCTTAAGATAATATCTATATTTCTGTTAATGTTAAAATTTTTATATATTTCTATTAATTAAATTAATAGAAATATATTTAGTTAATTAAATTATAAATATTAAGTTAATTTAATTTCAGGATTATTTGTGCTTGCTCATTTGGGGACTTATACAAGACCCAAAAAAAGTTTGAATATTATTTAACTCAAATATTACACCTAAGGGCGATAATTAAATTAAAAACAAAAAAAGCTATTTCCATTGCATTTAATCGATGATTTGAGAATAATAAAAAAACAAGAATCGAAGATGCATCCGCGTTATTATTCTTCAAAGACGTTAGGATGGTTACCAACTTTTTTTTACAATGAAATTTATGCCTTTTTTTGTCAGTAAGAATTCCAGACGGCCATTTTTTTATGAGCTCATCGGTGCGATTTAATTCATCCCCTCCTCCCTTATTTCAATCCGCTGGAGACGCGCGACACAATCTGCCTCTCTCTCTTTCTCTCTCTCCCTCTCTCTCTCTCTCTCTCTTTCTCTGTTATTATCAAAGTTACTGAGTTTCTTTCTCTCTCTCACTCTTTGAGCTCAACAGGACGATTACGTAACGAGGGAACGATTACACGCTTACTTTCTAGTCGAGAGACTTCTCTTTGCTCTCTGCAGCAGCACAGAAAAACAGCGCTAGTTTCTCGCTCAAATTATAAAGACACATGAGCCTCTGTTTTTAATTTCTAATTATTTCCACGATTTTGTGCTCAATCAGCTGACGTTTCGCGTGAGCAAAAACGTATGGATAATTTTTTGAATATTTTTTTTATAGTAATTATAATATTTTTACACACTTGCGAGATAGTGAATGAAATAAATAAATAATTTAAAAAATTAGTAAATAAGTAATAAATTAATTTATTATTATTATTATTATTATTATATTAAAAATTCTGATAAAACATATTATTCCAAAAACTCTTGATCATCGATTGCAAGACATACCCCAACTTCAACAAAGTCTGAAAAGGTGTTGAAAAAATCTCTCTCTCTCGTTGCGTTATTTTCCTCGCAATCTCGAGAGCGCGCAAGGTTAATAATGCGAAATTCTTTTTGCGACTTGAACGTGTAAAATCATAAGCTTCATATGGATAATATATTTGTATATATATATATATATATATACATATATATCGTATGTGCAATAGATACGCAACGTCACACGTCAATTACTGCACCCGTGACCCAATAATCAATGTCCGATCTTTCCCTCATTATTTCTCTCGCCGCTGATCCCGAGTTTCGCAAATTAATCAAATAAAAAAAACAGATACGCGAATAGAAACGATTTTGCAATCATTTCTGTCAAAACGTAGACAAGCAATTTTTTAAATCTTTGTACTCGATTGACTTTACCTAAATAAATTATTTATTTAGTTTTAAAAAAATGTATTTAAAATAAATCCAAATTTCATTAATATTTTTTTAATTAATTAATTTTTTATCATAGTTTCTGCCGTAAAAACGTAGGTAAACAATTTCATAAATCTTCGACTTTATTGAGAGAAACAATTTATTTATTTCAAATTAATTAATTTAAAATAGAGTTGCATTGAATCCTAATTTTTATCAAGTCAAATTTATTTTAATTAAATTTTTCCGTTTTGTTTGAATCATTTGCAATTATTTTTGTCAAAACGTAGGCAAACAATTTCTTAAAGCTTTGTACTCGATAGACTTTACCCAAAAAAATGATTTACTTAGTTTAAAAAAATGTATTGAAAATAAATCCAAATTTTATTAATATTTTTTTAATTAATTAATGAACTTTTTTATCATAGTTTCTTCTGTCAAAATGTAAGAAAACAAGTTTATCAATCTTCGACTTTACCGAGAGAAACAATTTCTTTTGAATAAATTTATTTAAAATCAAGTTCCATGGAATTTTAATCTTTATGAAAATAAATTTTTTAAAATTAAGTTTTTCCGATTTATTGAAATTTAATTTTGATAAATAGCCGATCAGACCGATATTAAAATAATAAAATTTTATTTGTTTGTATAATTATTTTTTTTTAGCTGAATAAATTATTTCTTTCGATGAGGCCTTTGGCTGGTGAACCCATAAAATTCCAGGGGCTGCATTCGACGACAATAGTTTTATAAAATCGCGGCGAGACAGCGCACGGTGAAAGTGAACGATAAAGAGAGAGGTTGTGTCGCGCGAGCTATGATGAAAGAATGCGGAGAGCACCAAGTTCTTATTTAACGCTCGGGCAATTTCCCGAATTGATATCGCACACTTTGCCCTCTTTTTCCCTCCCTTCTTCCCCCTCTTTTCGTCTCGCGCAATGTGCTCTTTAGCAGATAAAGTATCAGGGAGCGGGTAAATCGTGGACCCAGAAAAACGATTTATTTAATTCAAATAAATTTGTTTAAAATAAATGAAATTTTATTTAAATATTCGCCTAATAAATAGTCTATTGGAAAATCACTTATTTAGATCAAATAAAATTTATTTTAAATAGATAAAATTGTATTCTAATATCGGCCTAATAAATAGCATATTGAAAAATCATGTATTTAGAATAAAGAAAATTTTAAGCCAATATATGCCTAATAAATAATATTGGAAAATGATTTATTTAGTATAAATAAATTTATTTAAGATAACTAAAATTTTATTCAAATATCGGCTTGATAATTAGCCTATTACAAAATAATTTATTTAGTTAAAATAAATTTATTCAAAAAAAAATAGAAGAAATATTTATTCCCATCAAATAAATTTTTTTAATCATAAAAAGTTGTCAAAATCTTTTATCAAGTGTCAGCGGGGTCTTTGAACTTTTAATCGCAGAAAAACATGGTTTTTATCGATTTACCGTGGAGTTGAATATTCGAAACTTCAAGAATATGAAGCACAGATTATGAGCTAATACGTACGTTGATACATTGATGCAAACGAGTCTTTCAGGATTTGATTTATAATGATCAGCCTCCGCACGGTGATTAAATGCCGCTAATAGTGACAACATTGGAAATTTATCGGTCTACCATTTTTTTCCATACCGACAGAGAAAGTCTTACAAATCGGAGCGGTCAGTCGATTTCGTTAATTCAATAATTCACAACCCATTAATTTATTAATAAATATTTCAAGAAAAAAAATGGATTTTATCGTGTAAATTTTCCAAGACACGATAAATATTTGTAAATATTTATAAAAATTAGTAAATACATTTTTTAAATTATTATGAATCATTTATTTTTATTGATTGATTCGATTAAAAATCTTTCAGTATCAAATTTTATCTTCATTTTTTTTTAGAATCCTAAGATATTTTTTTATTAAACAAACTGCTTTTACATTGACATTGTTGAAAATTAGAGATTATCAATTTTTTCAAATTCTCTGGAATATTTTTGTCCCGCAATCAATATCGATGAATTGATTATCAAAAATTGTGTACTTGAATAAATTGGATAAAAATACAGGAATCAAGAATTTACAGTATCGTTTATCTATTTAATAAGCAATCAAAATCTCTCGGATTATATTTCCCTTCGTCGGTATTTTTTTCGAACATCATTTCTCGCTTCACATCAGAATTTATCGTCGTAAAAATTCCCTGCAGATTAGATTAGATTTTCGAATTTGAGTTGCTGGTGAATACGACAATATCGAACGGTTTCGTAATTGTGAATCTTTTTTAAATTTTTGTCGATCTCGATTGAAAGAGTTGCAAGCAAAATCATAACCCAAACCTTTACGGATTTCCTAATTTCCTTTGAAATTTTCCTCATAAAAATATAATAAATATTTGAATCTGTTTAAATATGTATTTAATTAAAATTAATTAATTTAAAATAAAATTTTATGAAAATATCGACTTAGTAAAAAATTTATCAGGCCCATATTCAAATAAAGGGGACAAAATTTATTTGCATCAAATAGAATAACTCTAATTGAATTATGAAAACTAGTAACTCCCGAAAGAAAAAAAAATAAGCTCACAGGAGGCATCCGTTCCCCTTAATAAACACAGCTGTGACTTCAATTGGATTATTGTAATTTTTTTACTATATTTGGAGTCATTTTTAGGGATTCCTCTATTGAAATTCCATTTGGCACATATTAATAACAAAATTAGTTAACAAAATTAATTAATAACATCATAAAATATTGAGGCTCAAAATTATTTAAGCCCAATAACCAATTCAGAGACTCGAATAATAATTTTTGTAAATTACTTTATTTCCTACACTCAAAATTTTTCCCAACCCCAAAAAATCTCTTCCCCATTATCCTCATCAAAATTAGGCCTCTCTTCCTAAAATTTCAAATTATCTGCGCACTTTTTCCCCTTCTATTGCCGAAATTAAGCTTTTTTCATCGTTATGAAATTTAACCACGAATTCACGATAATATTCGAACTTACTCGTAATCGCGTTTTATTTTTAGTCTGTACGCGTGCATTTTATCTATATATAAAATACATACACGATGTAATGCATTCACGTACGTATGCATATAAAATATAATTGCATGTATATTAATATATAGATATATGTTCACATTTGTCGTCGTTGACGTCGCGCTTCGCGTTGTACGGCAATAAAACTTCAAGTTTCAAGGCGACTTGATTCTCACGTCGTGGTCGCTTATTCCGACCCCCCCCCCCCTCATTCTGTGCCACCCCCTCCGCCTATTCCGTTTGCCCCTCCTATTCCGTGCCTCCCCCTCTCCTTCCGTACGTCGATGGAATGACAGGAAGAGGTGGCACCTTATATATATCTATATTAGGGCGATTTTTTTCGACTTTTTTTTATTTCTTTCACTCCCCACCCGAAATTTTGTTGCATATGTTTGAAAGAAAATTCCCTGAAAGTTACAGTCCTTAATATTAATATTAAGTACTGTCTAAAATATATGTAATTCAAAAACTTTTTTCTTCAAAATTTTACCACTCCGCGGTTTTCTATGCTATCGCATTGATTTTGGTCACAATTTACATAGAATTGAACGATCTTTAAAAGTGTCCTGAACAGCGTAAGTGTAACTTACACTGGTGAGATGATACGACCCACTAAAGTTGATTTTTACCCAAGATTCTCGATTTTTTGCTGTTATCTCCGAAATGATCAACTTGACCGAAAAATCGTAAAAGGAAATTTTGTTGGAAATTTAATTTTCTACAAAAAAGGTCATTTAAACCTAACTGCTAAAATTAATATTTCTTGAGATATTGAACCTTAACTTATTTATGGTATAAAATTTGTATAGTTTATCGAATCAAAAGTTTTAAATTGTTGATATTCCATGTCATATCACCATATCACATATCATATCAACAGTGGTGATATGATATGAAATATCAACAATTTGAAACTTTTGGTTCGATAATCCATAAAAATTTTCATATCACAAATAAGTTAAGGTTCAGTATCTCAAGAAATATTAATTTTAGCAATTAGGTCCAAAGGACCTTTTTTGTAGGAAATTAAATTTCCAGAAAAATTTTCCTTTACATTTTTTCGGTAAAGTTAATCGTTTCGGAGATAACAGCGAAAAAAGAGAATTCTGGGTAAAAACCAACTTTAATGACCTCGTACCATCTCACCAGTGTAAGTTACATTTACGCTGTTAAGGACACTTTCCGAATTGCGACCGAAATCCATAGAAAACCGCAAAGTGGTAAGATTTTGAAGAAAAAAGTTTTTGATTTACGTGTATTTTGGATGGGAAAACTTATCACGCGAAGAGATATCACTTAATATTAATATTGAGGGCTGTAACTTTCAGGAAATTTTCTTTCAGACATATGCAACAATATTTCGGGTGGGGAGTGTAAGAAATTAAAAAAGTCGAAAAAAGTCGCCCTAATCTATATATATACATATATATATCAACGCACCTATATATATATATTTATACAATTTTGTGACAATTAGTTTGTCTTCATTTTTCAATTTTCAATTCTCACCCTATTTCTAACCCATTTCTACGCATCGTATTATTATTATTATATTTATTATATCATTGTTCCATTTGTTTCTATCTATTTCTAATCTAATCTCAAACTATTTCTCACTATTTAGAAAGATACTCGAAAAGAAATCCGCTCTGAATAGCCAGAATAAAAATATTCCACTACAAGCACAAAGATTGACATCTCTACCGAAAAAAACGTTTTTTTCCTCCCATTTAATAATTTTTTTAAATGCCTGAGTTATATGTTGAAAATACGTTTTTATTATTATTATTTTTTATGGGTGTTTGAGTAAATGTAAAAAAAAATTATATATTTTTACTAAGATAATTTTCTATAGATATTTTCTAATTCCAAGATAAACCCAAGTGAAAAAAATAGACCGCAATGCAAAAAAAATTTTTTTTTAAATATATTTAAAATCGATTCTTGTATAAAGAAGTGAGCGTCTTTAGAAGTGTCAACGAGGTTTTCCATGCGCGGGAGGACATTATTATGCGCGCGATAACACAAAATTATCGGAAAGGATACAAAAATACTTTGGCACGATTGAAATCGTTGCTCTTTCGACTGAATGACTATTTAATTCCTATGATTTCTTTTTTCACTCATATTTATGAATTGAGCGTAGAAAAAGATGTTGGAGTGAGAAAAGCCAGAAATAGATTTAAAAAAAAAAATCAGTTCAACTTTGATGTGTTTGGAGCGACCTCTAAATATTTTTAGTCAGACTCGATCTGTGCGAGGATTCAAAAATACATATATTCACACTGAAATATAATCTTATAATTATACTAAAAATTTATTAAAAATTTATTTAAAAACAAAATCTTGAATCTAATTTTTTTGAGATAAGATAATATCTCGAGGAGGAATTCAGCAACGAAAAGGGTTATTTCAAAGCACTCTTCATCAAAATACATTTTTTCTTTATAAAAAAAAATTGACATAATCTTAAGAATAATAATAATAATAATTCAATTTTTTTATGTTACTAAAATTTTGTAAAAAATGAAAATGTCGTTAATGAAGAACAGAATGGATTTTTTTTTAAAGATGAGGTAAATTTCAAAAAGAAATTTACCTACGAAGAGTTATTTTCAAGCACCCTAATGTATATGATGTATATGATGGATTTAAAAAAATTTGCGTTCTCTTGGTCTCGTTCACGAGGAGATTATTGTATGCAAACGTTTCGGTGAGACACATCGCACGATTGTTACGATCTCACTGTACGACTGTGACGAACGGCGACAAAACGACAACGACGACACATCGACGACGACGGGACGACCATCATCATATAGTTGTTATTATTATTATTCTGTATATATTCGAAACGCGACTCTCTATATCGCTCGACTCGAATAGAGAACATGTATAATAACATGGCGAGAGGGCAAGGGGGGGGGGGGAAGAACGTCAGAAACGGCGTTTTCCGAAAATGCAAACACGTACGTACATTTCCATTGAAAATTGAATTAAATTAATTTAATCAACGTTTCCAAAGTTCGAGTTCGTTTGCCTCCCTTTTTTTTTGTATAAAAAGTGTGTAAATAATTTTTCAAAAATTTTCATATGTATTTCAAGAGTATAATTATCAAGCCCTAAAAAAATAATATCAATATATAAAGTCACAATCTCCAAAAAAAAATTCCTAGATTTGCCTTTTATTTTTGGGATCCAAACTCGAACCACTTTATCAATAATTCAAGTTACGTTTGCCTTCCATTTTTTTTGTATACAAAGTGCACAAAATAAACTTTCAAACTTTTTTGCATGTATTTCAAAACTATATCCATCAATCCCTAAATAATAATATCAATTTTTATACCAACAACCTCAAAAAAAATTAAAAAAGAACAGCCTTTTGAGCCCTCTAACTCAATCCTGTATAAAATTAATTTTCAAATTTTTTTGCATGTATTTCAAAGCTATATTCATCAATCCCTAAAAAATAATATCAATTTTTATACCAATAACCTTAAAAAAAATTTAAAAACAGTCTTTTTTGAGTTCTAAAACTCGATCCAGTATAAAATAAATTTTCAAAATTTTTTGCATGTATTTCAAAACTATATTCATCATTCCCTAAAAAGTAATATTAATTTTTATATCAACAACCTCAAAAAAATTCCAAAAACAGCCTTTTTGAGCCCGCTGACTCAATCCTGTATAAAATTAATTTTCAAAATTTTTTGCATGTATTTCAAAACTATATTTATCAATCCCTAAAAAATAATATCAATTTTTATACGAACAACCTCAAAAAAAATTAAACAACCTTTTTTGAGTCTTCAAAATCAATCCAGTATAATATAAATTTTCAAAACATTTGGCATGAATTTCAAAACTCATTCATCAATCGCAGCATAATAATATCGATATCAATACCAACTATTTAAAAAAAAATTTTTTTTTTGGAGCCTTTACTTCCATAATCCTTAAAAAAATAATTAATTTTCTCGACCTACACAAGGCATGACCCCTTACGATTGGAGACGGTGAGTTTTGAATCTGGAATGAATAGGGATAGGCTCGAAGTCGCGTCGACAGTGAGAGAGCAGCAAGCACCAGCAGCACAGACTCTCTCGCAGGGCCACCGGTGGGCTTCTCTCACTGAACTGATCGCAGCGCGAGAAAGAGAGAGAGAGGGAGAGAGAGAGAGAGAGAGAGAGAGTGGGGGGGGGGAGAGAGAGAGAGACAGAGAGAGAGAGAGAGAGAGAGAGAGAGAGAGAGAGACGGAAACAGAGGAGAAGAGTGAACACGAAGAGCAAAAGAGAGCTGCTTCGAAGAGTCCACACGTTCTCTACTCTGTCGTCCTGCAATAACCGTTCGCTCTTTGTCCGCTCAGCTGCCTCCTGCCAGCCAGTGATTCTCAACCGGTTAAAAAGATGCATAGAGAGACAGAGCGAGAGCGAGAATGATGTCCCGTGTGTACCTCGAACTTTGTTTCGCTTATGCGAGCAATATCCTTGCTGCGCGATCCGTTCATTTATAATCACGCTGAATTATGTATCAGACTGATTCAAGCGTCTATTTTTTGTTTTTCGAAATAGCACATTAAATACTTTCGGAGAGGTGAAAAAAGATGCCTGTTGAAAGCAGAGCTCTTAATATAAATATTTAGATATGTCTCATCGCAAATTCCTATTTTCCATTTAAATAGCACAGGAAAAAAAAATTGCATACTTTGAAATTTTATATCTCGGCTTCAAGTCAATGTACCAAAATAAACGACACTTAATGTTGTAGAGAATTGAACGATCTACAGAAAATATCTGTTATGATTTTTCGATAAACTTACTCCTTCAAAAGTTATTCAAGGTTAAAGTTGAATTTGGAGTAAATTTCACTTTTTTTTTAAATTTCCGAGAAAATGTTGAAACTTATTACTAAATATCGTAAAATCTTTCTTCAAACAGAAGTTTCAATTGCATTAACAAAAATAACCTAATTTTTAAAGAAATGACCAACAGCAGTTAACCCATATTCACAGTCTAATATACATATATGGGGCATTCCACGTCAAGTCGGCCACCCCATTTTTTGTAATCACCAAAAATCGCATACAAATTTTTATAAAGTAGTTCTAACTGTCAAGAAAATTCGTGATTTTTTTCAGATTTTTATATTACATATTTTAGTCGGAAAAAAATACAAAAAATTTTCTTGTTCCAGTTCGTAACTCGAAAATTATTCATCGTACGAAAAAAAAAGTACGACATGAAATTTAGGATTTTCAACGTACTTTTCACTGAAATTTTTTACGAACTCCTCCAAAAACTCTATATGCCATTTTCGGAGCAAATAATATTTCGATATATTTTTTTCTCAGAATTGACATCTTCGATTTGTCTGCAGTTTCAACAGTTTTTTACTTGATATATTTTCTTGATATTTTCCCTGTCTACGATTAATAATGATAAAATATTTCGGAGGAGTTTGTCCAAAATTTCAGTGAAAAGCACGTTGAAAATCCAAAATTTTCGAGTTACAAAATGGAACAAATGTTTTTTATTTTTTTCCGGCTAAAAAATGTAGTTTAAAAATCTGAAAAAAATCACAAATTTTCTTGATAGTTGGAACTACTTTCTAAAAATTTGTATGATATTTTTGGCGATTTCAAAAAATGGGGTGGCTGACTCGACGTGGAATGCCTCATATATTAGACCGTGAATAACTTTTGAAGGAGTGAGTTTATCTAAAAATCATAAAAGACCTTTTTCGTAGAGCGTTCAATTCTCCACAAGAATAGGTATAAAATTTCAAAATTAAAAAATATTTTTTCCTGTATTATTTAAATGAAAAATAGAAATTTGCGATGAGACATATCTAAATATTTATATTAAGAGCTCTGCTTTTAACAGGCATCTTTTTTCACTTGCCCGAAAGTATTTAATATATTATTTCGAAAAACAAAAAACAGTCGCTTTTTTTAATCAGTCTAATATCTAGGTCTATAAAGTTAGCACAGCCAAATGAGCACAATCGCTTCTAACTTAGATGAGAATTTAGTGCTCTTTTTGTGCTAATTTATTGCTGTAGTCGCGATTTTTGTGCTCTTACCGTTTTTGAGAAATCAGTGGCTGTGCCAGCTTTAAAAAAAGCTAGCACAGCCACATAAAAAAAACAAGTTTTTTTTTTTTTAAACAACACAGCGATTTAGTGCTCTTTTAGTGCTTTTGAAATATGCAATTGGAAATTTTATCAGAACAACCCTTGGACTTGAAACCGACCATGACAGTTTGAAACGTAAATAGAACATACCGTTATAGGCAGAAAAACCAAGTTCAATATCTTTGGATATTATTTTCGAATACACGAATTATATGCTCGTTAAATAACCTGTGACCAATTGTATTGCTGCATCCCTTCCGATCAAAAACTACCCTCATCGTTCAAAGGATAAAGAGAGAAGGTAACAAAGTAACCAGAACAATCGAATTTAAACAACTGTTTCTAAATACTCGATTTATATGTTCGATAAATATCCTGAGTCCGATTTTGTTGCTGCGTCCCTTTTGATGAAAAACTACCCTTATCATTCAAAGGATCAAGAGAGAACATAACGAAGTAACCAGCACAATCCAATTTGAATAACTGTTTTTGAATACTCGAATTATGTGCTCTTCAGATACTCTGAGTCCGATTTTATTGCTGCATCCCTTCCAATAAAAAACTACCGTTATCATTCAAAGGTACAAGGGGGAACGTAACGAAGTAACGAGCACAATTCGATTTAAGACACTTTTTTTTAATACCCGAATTATGTGCTCTTCAGATACCCTGTGTCTGATTTTATTACTGCATCCCTTCCGATGAAAAACTACCCTTATCGTTCAGAGGCACAAGAGAGAACGTAACGAAGTAACCAGCACAATCCGATTTGAATAACTGTTTTTGGATACCCGAATTATGTGCTCTTCAGATACTCTGAGTCCGATTTTATTGCTGGATCCCTTCCGATAAAAAACTACCCTTATCATTCAAAGGCACAAGAAAGAACGTAACGAAGTAACGAGCACAATCCGATTTGAGACACTTTTTTTTATAACCCGAATTATGTGCTCTTCAGATACTCTGAGTCCGATTTTATTGCTGCATACCTTCCGATAAAAAACTACCCTTAGCGTTCAGAGGCTCAAGAGAGAACATAACGAAGTAACCAGCACAATCCGATTTGAATAACTGTTTTTAAATACCTGAATTATGTGCTCTTCAGATACTCTGAGTCCGATTTTATTGCTGCATCCCTTCCGATGAAAAACTACCCTTATCGTTCAAAGGCTCAAGAGAGAACGTAACGAAGTAACGAGCACAATCCGATTTGAATAACTGTTTTTGAATACCCGAATTATGTGCTCTTCAGATACTCTGAGTCCGATTTTATTGCTGCATCCCTTCCGATAAAAAACTACCCTTATCGTTCAGAGGCTCAAGAGAGAACGTAACGAAGTAACGAGCACAATCCAATTTAAGACACGTTTTTTGAATACCCGAATTATGTGCTCTTCAGATACCTTGAGTCCGATTTTATTGCTGCATCCCTTCCGATGAAAAACTACCCTTATCGTTCAGAGGCTCAAGAGAGAACGTAACGAAGTAACGAGCACAATCCGATTTGAAAAACTGTTTTTGAATACCCGAATTATGTGCTCTTCAGATACCCTGTGTCCGATTTTATTGCTGCATCCCTTCCGATGAAAAACTACCCTTATCGTTCAGAGGCTCAAGAGAGAACGTAACGAAGTAACGAGCACAATCCGATTTGAATAACTGTTTTTGAATACCCGAATTATGTGCTCTTTAGATACTCTGAGTCCGATTTTATTGCTGCATCCCTTCCGATGAAAAACTACCCTTATCGTTCAGAGGCTCAAGAGAGAACGTAACGAAGTAACGAGCACAATCCGATTTGAATAACTGTTTTTGAATACCCGAATTATGTGCTCTTCAGATACTCTGAGTCCGATTTTATTGCTGCATCCCTTCCGATGAAAAACTACCCTTATCGTTCAGAGGCTCAAGAGAGAACGTAACGAAGTAACGAGCACAATCCGATTTGAATAACTGTTTTTGAATACCCGAATTATGTGCTCTTTAGATACTCTGAGTCCGATTTTATTGCTGCATCCCTTCCCATAAAAAACTACCCTTATCGTTCAGAGGCACAAGAGAGAACGTAACGAAGTAACGAGCACAATCCGATTTAAAAAACTCTTTTTGAATACCCGAATTATGTGCTCTTCAGATACTCTGAGTCCGATTTTATTGCTGCATCCCTTCCCATGAAAAACTACCCTTATCGTTCAGAGGCTCAAGAGAGAACGTAACGAAGTAACCAGCACAATCCGATTTGAATAACTGTTTTTGAATACCCGAATTATGTGCTCTTCAGATACCCTGAGTCCGATTTTATTGCTGCATCCCTTCCGATGAAAACTACCCTTATCGTTCAGAGGCTTGAGAGAGAACATAACGAAGTAACCAGCACAATCCGATTTGAATAACTGTTTTTGAATACCCGAATTATGTGCTCTTCAGATACTCTGAGTCCGATTTTATTGCTGCATACCTTCCGATAAAAAACTACCATTAGCGTTCAGAGGCTCAAGAGAGAACATAACGAAGTAACCAGCACAATCCGATTTGAATAACAAATCGGATTGTGCACAATCCGATTTGAATAACAAATCGGATTGTGCTGGTTACTTCGTTAAGTTCTCTCTTGAGCCTCTGAACGCTAAGGGTAGTTTTTTATCGGAAGGTATGCAGCAATAAAATCGGACTCAGAGTATCTGAAGAGCACATAATTCGGGTTATCAAAAAAAGTGTCTTAAATCGGATTGTGCTCGTTACTTCGTTACGTTCTTTCTTGTGCCTTTGAATGATAAGGGTAGTTTTTTATCGGAAGGGATGCAGCAATAAAATCGGACACAGGGTATCTGAAGAGCACATAATTCGGGTATTCAAAAACAGTTTTTCAAATCGGATTGTGCTCGTTACTTCGTTACGTTCTCTCTTGTGCCTCTGAACAATAAGGGTAGTTTTTTATCAGAAGGGATGAAGCAATAAAATCGGACTTGAGATATCTGAAGAACACATAATTCGGGTATTCAAAAAAAGTGTCTTAAATCGGATTGTGCTCGTTACTTCGTTACGTTTTTTCTTGTGCCTTTGAATGATAAGCGTAGTTTTTTATCGGAAGGGATGCAGCAATAAAATTGGACTCAGGATATCTAAAAAGCACATAATTCATGTAATCAAAAACAGTTATTTAAATTGGATTGTGCTCGTTATTTCGTTACGTTTCCTTTTGATCCTTTGCACGATCAGGGTAGTTTTTTATCGGAAGGGATGCAGCAATAAAATTGGACTCAAGGTATCTGAAGAGCACATAATTCGGGTATTCAAAAAACGTGTCTTAAATCGGATTGTGCTCGTTACTTCGTTACGTTCTCTCTTGAGCCTCTGAACGATAAGGGTAGTTTTTCATCGGAAGGGATGCAGCAATAAAATCAGACTCAGAGTATCTGAAGAGCACCTAATTCGGGTATTCAAAAACAGTTATTCAAATCGGATTGTGCTGGTTACTTCGTTACGTTCGCTCTTGAGCCTCTGAACGATAAGGGTAGTTTTTCATCGGAAGGGATGCAGCAATAAAATCGGACTCAAGGTATCTGAAGGGCACATAATTCGGGTATTCAAAAAACGTGTCTTAAATCGGATTGTGCTTGTTACTTCGTTACGTTCTCTCCTGAGCCTCTGAACGATAAGGGTAGTTTTTCATCGGAAGGGATGCAGCAATAAAATCGAACTCAGAGTATCTGAAGAGCACATAATTCGGGTATTCAAAAACAGTTATTCAAATCGGATTGTGCTGGTTACTTCGTTATGTTCTCTCTTGAGCCTCTGAACGCTCAGGGTAGTTTTTTATCGGAAGGGATGCAGCAATAAAATCGGACTCAGAGTATCTGAAGAGCACATAATTCGGGTATTCAAAAACAGTTATTCAAATCGGATTGTGCTGGTTACTTTGTTATGTTCTTTCTTGAGCCTCTGAACGCTAAGGGTAGTTTTTTATCAGAAGGTATGCAGCAATAAAATCGGACTCAGAGTATCTGAAGAGCACATAATTCGGGTTATCAAAAAAAGTGTCTTAAATGTGATTGTGCTCGTTACTTTGTTACGTTCTTTCTTGTGCCTTCGAATGATAAGGGTAGTTTTTTATCGGAAGGGATGAAGCAATAAAATCGGACTCAGAGTATCTGAAGAGCACATAATTCGGGTATTCAAAAACAGTTATTCAAATCGGATTGTGCTGGTTACTTCGTTATGTTCTCTCTTGAGCCTCTGAACGATAAGGGTAGTTTTCATCGGAAGGGATGCAGCAATAAAATCGGACTCAGGGTATCTGAAGAGCACATAATTCGGGTATTCAAAAACGGTTATTCAAATCGGCCTGTGCTGGTTACTTCGTTATGTTCTTTCGTGAGCCTCTGAACGCTAAGGGTAGTTTTTTATCGGAAAGGATGCAGCAATAAAATCGGACTCAGAGCATCTAAAGAGCACATAATTCGGGTATTCAAAAACAGTTATTCAAATCGGATTGTGCTGGTTACTTCGTTATGTTCTCTCTTGAGCCTCTGAGCGCTAAGGGTAGTTTTTTATCAGAAGGTATGCAGCAATAAAATCGGACTCAGAGTATCTGAAGAGCACATAATTCGGGTTATCAAAAAAAGTGTCTTAAATCGGATTGTGCTCGTTACTTCGTTACGTTCTTTCTTGTGCCTTTGAATGATAAGGGTAGTTTTTTATCGGAAGGGATGAAGCAATAAAATCGGACTTGAGATATCTGAAGAGCACATAATTCGGGTATTCAAAAACAGTTATTCAAATCGGATTGTGCTGGTTACTTCGTTATGTTCGCTCTTGAGCCTCTGAACGATAAGGGTAGTTTTCATCGGAAGGGATGCAGTAATAAATTCGGACTCAAGGTATCTGAAGAGCACATAATTTGGGTATTCAAAAACAGTTATTCAAATCGGATTGTGCCGGTTACTTCGTTATGTTCTTTTTTGAGCCTCTGAACGCTAAGGGTAGTTTTTTATCGGAAGGGATGCAGCAATAAAATCGGACTCAGAGTATCTGAAGAGCACATAATTCGGGTATTCAAAAACAGTTATTTAAATCGGATTGTGCTGGTTACTTCGTTACGTTCTCTCTTGAGCCTCTGAACGATAAGGGTAGTTTTTCATCGGAAGGGATGCAGCAATAAAATCGGACTCAAGGTATCTGAAGAGCACATAATTCGGGTATTCAAAAAACGTGTCTTAAATCGGATTGTGCTTGTTACTTCGTTACGTTCTCTCTTGAGCCTCTGAACGATAAGGGTAGTTTTTCATCGGAAGGGATGCAGCAATAAAATCGGACTCAGAGTATCTGAAGAGCACATAATTCGGGTATTCAAAAACAGTTATTCAAATCGGATTGTGCTGGTTACTTCGTTATGTTCTCTCTTGAGCCTCTGAACGATAAGGGTAGTTTTCATCGGAAGGGATGCAGCAATAAAATCGGACTCAGGGTATCTGAAGAGCACATAATTCGGGTATTCAAAAACATTTATTCAAATCGGATTGTGCTGGTTACTTCGTTATGTTCTCTCTTGAGCCTCTGAACGCTAAGGGTAGTTTTTTATTGGAAGGGATGCAGCAATAAAATCGGACTCGGAGTATCTGAAGAGCACATAATTCGGGTATTCAAAAACAGTTATTCAAATTGGATTGTGCTGGTTACTTCGTTATGTTCTCTCTTGAGCCTCTGAACGCTAAGGGTAGTTTTTTATCAGAAGGTATGCAGCAATAAAATCGGACTCAGAGTATCTGAAGAGCACATAATTCGGGTTATCAAAAAAAGTGTCTTAAATGGGATTCCGCTCGTTACTTCGTTACGTTCTTTCTTGTGCCTTTGAATGATAAGGGTAGTTTTTTATCGGAAGGGATGAAGCAATAAAATCGGACTCGAGATATCTGAAGAGCACATAATTCGGGTATTCAAAAACAGTTTTTCAAATCGGATTGTGCTCGTTACTTCGTTACGTTCTCTCTTGTGCCTCTGAACGATAAGGGTAGTTTTTTATCGGAAGGGATGCAGCAATAAAATCGGACTCAGAGTATCTGAAGAGCACATAATTCGGGTATCCAAAAACAGTTATTCAAATCGGATTGTGCTGGTTACTTCGTTACGTTCTCTCCTGTGCCTCTGAACGATAAGGGTAGTTTTTCATCGGAAGGGATGCAGTAATAAAATCAGACACAGGGTATCTGAAGAGCACATAATTCGGGTATTAAAAAAAAGTGTCTTAAATCGAATTGTGCTCGTTACTTCGTTATGTTCCCCCTTGTACCTTTGAATGATAACGGTAGTTTTTTATCGGAAGGGATGCAGCAATAAAATCGGACTCAGAGTATCTGAAGAGCACATAATTCGAGTATTCAAAAACAGTTATTTAAATTGGATTGTGCTGGTTACTTCGTTATGTTCTCTCTTGATCCTTTGAATGATAAGGGTAGTTTTTCATCAAAAGGGACGCAGCAACAAAATCGGACTCAGGATATTTATCGAACATATAAATCGAGTATTTAGAAACAGTTGTTTAAATTCGATTGTTCTGGTTACTTTGTTACCTTCTCTCTTTATCCTTTGAACGATGAGGGTAGTTTTTGATCGGAAGGGATGCAGCAATACAATTGGTCACAGGTTATTTAACGAGCATATAATTCGTGTATTCGAAAATAATATCCAAAGATATCGAACTTGGTTTTTCTGCCTATAACGGTATGTTCTATTTACGTTTCAAACTGTCATGGTCGGTTTCAAGTCCAAGGGTTGTTCTGATAAAATTTCCAATTGCATATTTCAAAAGCACTAAAAGAGCACTAAATCGCTGTGTTGTTTAAAAAAAAAAAAACTTGTTTTTTTTATGTGGCTGTGCTAGCTTTTTTTAAAGCTGGCACAGCTTTAAAAAAAGCTTTAAAAATTCGGGTATTCAAAAAACGTGTCTTAAATTGGATTGTGCTCGTTACTTCGTTACGTTCTCTCTTGAGCCTCTGAACGATAAGGGTAGTTTTTTATCGGAAGGGATGCAGCAATAAAATCGGACACAGGGTATCTGAAGAGCACATAATTCGGGTATTCAAAAACAGTTTTTCAAATCGGATTGTGCTCGTTACTTCGTTACGTTCTCTCTTGTGCCTCTGAACAATAAGGGTAGTTTTTTATCAGAAGGGATGAAGCAATAAAATCGGACTTGAGATATCTGAAGAACACATAATTCGGGTATTCAAAAAAAGTGTCTTAAATCGGATTGTGCTCGTTACTTCGTTACGTTTTTTCTTGTGCCTTTGAATGATAAGCGTAGTTTTTTATCGGAAGGGATGCAGCAATAAAATTGGACTCAGGATATCTAAAAAGCACATAATTCATGTAATCAAAAACAGTTATTTAAATTGGATTGTGCTCGTTATTTCGTTACGTTTCCTTTTGATCCTTTGCACGATCAGGGTAGTTTTTTATCGGAAGGGATGCAGCAATAAAATTGGACTCAAGGTATCTGAAGAGCACATAATTCGGGTATTCAAAAAACGTGTCTTAAATCGGATTGTGCTCGTTACTTCGTTACGTTCTCTCTTGAGCCTCTGAACGATAAGGGTAGTTTTTCATCGGAAGGGATGCAGCAATAAAATCAGACTCAGAGTATCTGAAGAGCACCTAATTCGGGTATTCAAAAACAGTTATTCAAATCGGATTGTGCTGGTTACTTCGTTACGTTCGCTCTTGAGCCTCTGAACGATAAGGGTAGTTTTTCATCGGAAGGGATGCAGCAATAAAATCGAACTCAGAGTATCTGAAGAGCACATAATTCGGGTATTCAAAAACAGTTATTCAAATCGGATTGTGCTGGTTACTTCGTTATGTTCTCTCTTGAGCCTCTGAACGCTCAGGGTAGTTTTTTATCGGAAGGGATGCAGCAATAAAATCGGACTCAGAGTATCTGAAGAGCACATAATTCGGGTATTCAAAAACAGTTATTCAAATCGGATTGTGCTGGTTACTTTGTTATGTTCTTTCTTGAGCCTCTGAACGCTAAGGGTAGTTTTTTATCAGAAGGTATGCAGCAATAAAATCGGACTCAGAGTATCTGAAGAGCACATAATTCGGGTTATCAAAAAAAGTGTCTTAAATGTGATTGTGCTCGTTACTTTGTTACGTTCTTTCTTGTGCCTTCGAATGATAAGGGTAGTTTTTTATCGGAAGGGATGAAGCAATAAAATCGGACTCAGAGTATCTGAAGAGCACATAATTCGGGTATTCAAAAACAGTTATTCAAATCGGATTGTGCTGGTTACTTCGTTATGTTCTCTCTTGAGCCTCTGAACGATAAGGGTAGTTTTCATCGGAAGGGATGCAGCAATAAAATCGGACTCAGGGTATCTGAAGAGCACATAATTCGGGTATTCAAAAACGGTTATTCAAATCGGCCTGTGCTGGTTACTTCGTTATGTTCTTTCGTGAGCCTCTGAACGCTAAGGGTAGTTTTTTATCGGAAAGGATGCAGCAATAAAATCGGACTCAGAGCATCTGAAGAGCACATAATTCGGGTATTCAAAAACAGTTATTCAAATCGGATTGTGCTGGTTACTTCGTTATGTTCTCTCTTGAGCCTCTGAGCGCTAAGGGTAGTTTTTTATCAGAAGGTATGCAGCAATAAAATCGGACTCAGAGTATCTGAAGAGCACATAATTCGGGTTATCAAAAAAAGTGTCTTAAATCGGATTGTGCTCGTTACTTCGTTACGTTCTTTCTTGTGCCTTTGAATGATAAGGGTAGTTTTTTATCGGAAGGGATGAAGCAATAAAATCGGACTTGAGATATCTGAAGAGCACATAATTCGGGTATTCAAAAACAGTTATTCAAATCGGATTGTGCTGGTTACTTCGTTATGTTCGCTCTTGAGCCTCTGAACGATAAGGGTAGTTTTCATCGGAAGGGATGCAGCAATAAAATCGAACTCAGAGTATCTGAAGAGCACATAATTCGGGTATTCAAAAACAGTTATTCAAATCGGATTGTGCTGGTTACTTCGTTATGTTCTCTCTTGAGCCTCTGAACGCTCAGGGTAGTTTTTTATCGGAAGGGATGCAGCAATAAAATCGGACTCAGAGTATCTGAAGAGCACATAATTCGGGTATTCAAAAACAGTTATTCAAATCGGATTGTGCTGGTTACTTTGTTATGTTCTTTCTTGAGCCTCTGAACGCTAAGGGTAGTTTTTTATCAGAAGGTATGCAGCAATAAAATCGGACTCAGAGTATCTGAAGAGCACATAATTCGGGTTATCAAAAAAAGTGTCTTAAATGTGATTGTGCTCGTTACTTTGTTACGTTCTTTCTTGTGCCTTCGAATGATAAGGGTAGTTTTTTATCGGAAGGGATGAAGCAATAAAATCGGACTCAGAGTATCTGAAGAGCACATAATTCGGGTATTCAAAAACAGTTATTCAAATCGGATTGTGCTGGTTACTTCGTTATGTTCTCTCTTGAGCCTCTGAACGATAAGGGTAGTTTTCATCGGAAGGGATGCAGCAATAAAATCGGACTCAGGGTATCTGAAGAGCACATAATTCGGGTATTCAAAAACGGTTATTCAAATCGGCCTGTGCTGGTTACTTCGTTATGTTCTTTCGTGAGCCTCTGAACGCTAAGGGTAGTTTTTTATCGGAAAGGATGCAGCAATAAAATCGGACTCAGAGCATCTGAAGAGCACATAATTCGGGTATTCAAAAACAGTTATTCAAATCGGATTGTGCTGGTTACTTCGTTATGTTCTCTCTTGAGCCTCTGAGCGCTAAGGGTAGTTTTTTATCAGAAGGTATGCAGCAATAAAATCGGACTCAGAGTATCTGAAGAGCACATAATTCGGGTTATCAAAAAAAGTGTCTTAAATCGGATTGTGCTCGTTACTTCGTTACGTTCTTTCTTGTGCCTTTGAATGATAAGGGTAGTTTTTTATCGGAAGGGATGAAGCAATAAAATCGGACTTGAGATATCTGAAGAGCACATAATTCGGGTATTCAAAAACAGTTATTCAAATCGGATTGTGCTGGTTACTTCGTTATGTTCGCTCTTGAGCCTCTGAACGATAAGGGTAGTTTTCATCGGAAGGGATGCAGTAATAAATTCGGACTCAAGGTATCTGAAGAGCACATAATTTGGGTATTCAAAAACAGTTATTCAAATCGGATTGTGCCGGTTACTTCGTTATGTTCTTTTTTGAGCCTCTGAACGCTAAGGGTAGTTTTTTATCGGAAGGGATGCAGCAATAAAATCGGACTCAGAGTATCTGAAGAGCACATAATTCGGGTATTCAAAAACAGTTATTTAAATCGGATTGTGCTGGTTACTTCGTTACGTTCTCTCTTGAGCCTCTGAACGATAAGGGTAGTTTTTCATCGGAAGGGATGCAGCAATAAAATCGGACTCAAGGTATCTGAAGAGCACATAATTCGGGTATTCAAAAAACGTGTCTTAAATCGGATTGTGCTTGTTACTTCGTTACGTTCTCTCTTGAGCCTCTGAACGATAAGGGTAGTTTTTCATCGGAAGGGATGCAGCAATAAAATCGGACTCAGAGTATCTGAAGAGCACATAATTCGGGTATTCAAAAACAGTTATTCAAATCGGATTGTGCTGGTTACTTCGTTATGTTCTCTCTTGAGCCTCTGAACGATAAGGGTAGTTTTCATCGGAAGGGATGCAGCAATAAAATCGGACTCAGGGTATCTGAAGAGCACATAATTCGGGTATTCAAAAACATTTATTCAAATCGGATTGTGCTGGTTACTTCGTTATGTTCTCTCTTGAGCCTCTGAACGCTAAGGGTAGTTTTTTATTGGAAGGGATGCAGCAATAAAATCGGACTCGGAGTATCTGAAGAGCACATAATTCGGGTATTCAAAAACAGTTATTCAAATTGGATTGTGCTGGTTACTTCGTTATGTTCTCTCTTGAGCCTCTGAACGCTAAGGGTAGTTTTTTATCAGAAGGTATGCAGCAATAAAATCGGACTCAGAGTATCTGAAGAGCACATAATTCGGGTTATCAAAAAAAGTGTCTTAAATGGGATTCCGCTCGTTACTTCGTTACGTTCTTTCTTGTGCCTTTGAATGATAAGGGTAGTTTTTTATCGGAAGGGATGAAGCAATAAAATCGGACTCGAGATATCTGAAGAGCACATAATTCGGGTATTCAAAAACAGTTTTTCAAATCGGATTGTGCTCGTTACTTCGTTACGTTCTCTCTTGTGCCTCTGAACGATAAGGGTAGTTTTTTATCGGAAGGGATGCAGCAATAAAATCGGACTCAGAGTATCTGAAGAGCACATAA
The DNA here is from genome assembly GCA_946863875.1 of Alloplasta piceator. Lineage (NCBI taxonomy): Eukaryota > Metazoa > Arthropoda > Insecta > Hymenoptera > Ichneumonidae > Alloplasta > Alloplasta piceator. Next base: position 60,760,756 of record OX333072.1, read on the forward strand.
TTCGGGTATCCAAAAACAGTTATTCAAATCGGATTGTGCTGGTTACTTCGTTACGTTCTCTCCTGTGCCTCTGAACGATAAGGGTAGTTTTTCATCGGAAGGGATGCAGTAATAAAATCAGACACAGGGTATCTGAAGAGCACATAATTCGGGTATTAAAAAAAAGTGTCTTAAATCGAATTGTGCTCGTTACTTCGTTATGTTCCCCCTTGTACCTTTGAATGATAACGGTAGTTTTTTATCGGAAGGGATGCAGCAATAAAATCGGACTCAGAGTATCTGAAGAGCACATAATTCGAGTATTCAAAAACAGTTATTTAAATTGGATTGTGCTGGTTACTTCGTTATGTTCTCTCTTGATCCTTTGAATGATAAGGGTAGTTTTTCATCAAAAGGGACGCAGCAACAAAATCGGACTCAGGATATTTATCGAACATATAAATCGAGTATTTAGAAACAGTTGTTTAAATTCGATTGTTCTGGTTACTTTGTTACCTTCTCTCTTTATCCTTTGAACGATGAGGGTAGTTTTTGATCGGAAGGGATGCAGCAATACAATTGGTCACAGGTTATTTAACGAGCATATAATTCGTGTATTCGAAAATAATATCCAAAGATATCGAACTTGGTTTTTCTGCCTATAACGGTATGTTCTATTTACGTTTCAAACTGTCATGGTCGGTTTCAAGTCCAAGGGTTGTTCTGATAAAATTTCCAATTGCATATTTCAAAAGCACTAAAAGAGCACTAAATCGCTGTGTTGTTTAAAAAAAAAAAAACTTGTTTTTTTTATGTGGCTGTGCTAGCTTTTTTTAAAGCTGGCACAGCCACTGATTTCTCAAAAACGGTAAGAGCACAAAAATCGCGACTACAGCAATAAATTAGCACAAAAAGAGCACTAAATTCTCATCTAAGTTAGAAGCGATTGTGCTCATTTGGCTGTGCTAACTTTATAGACCTCTAATATCTATCCTAGGAACCTCGATCCAAAGGGTGTTTTTTTAATAATATTTTTTTTTCTATATTTGTAACTCGAAGATTAACGGAGATGCTCATCGCTCTTCGAGAAAAGCGTCTAAGCGAAGGAAGTACGATAAGGAGAATGCGGAAGAGCGCGGAGAGGGGAATTAAAAAAAAGGGAGGGGGAAGACTCAGCCATGATGGAGTTGCCATCGACGCCGAGGCGCGGTACGAAAAAGGGCATTGAATGGTTCAATGATTGGCGCCCTTTGAGAGAAAAAAAAGGATCAATGACTCGTTATTGGTGGCTCTTTTTACCGTTCCTTTTTTTATGGGCTGATTACAGGAATGAATTGCACATAACTGTACAGTCTCAGCGATTGGGAATCATTATCGATGGACTTGCATCAATTTTTTGCTCCAAGGATTTATACGGATCGATGGGTGTGACGAATTTTCGGTAATCACAGTCATCATTGAGAGGCGGGGCCATTTTTTTGTTCAATGGGATCAATGGGATCAATTGATAATCGCTGGATAGTTATCAATGGACTTGTAAGGATGAATTTTTTCGATTAATTACTTGGGACGAGTCGCCTTGAGTCATCAATGGACTTGCATGAAATTTTTGGTCGACGGATTTTATGAATTTGTCAGCGAAATCAATTGCCTGTACATATCCATTGATCAATGGACTTGCATCATTTTTTAAAATATTTAATAAATTTAATAGACTTAGTCATCATTGGACTTGCATCAATTTATTGCATTCTAATTTGATGGACTTATCAATAGGATCAATTGATTATCGTTACACAGTTATCGATGAACTTGTATCGATTTATTATTCTATGATTTTTTTTAAATGATTATTTGGGACGAGTTTCCTTAAATCATCAACGGACTTGCGCGAATTCAATGGCTTTGTGGATTTGTCAACGGAATGAATTACCTGTAAAATATTTTCCCTCCTCTTGTTAGGCAGTTATCATGAAAATGTCCTTATCTAGATCTGATTTTGCGAGGGTGAGTCTATTTAAATATATCAATGCCAATTATAATGGCCATTCCCTCATTTCCTAATTTTTTGAATTTTCATTTTTCTAATTTTGTAATTTTCCATTTAAAAAAAAATCTATTTTTACTTTTCTATCATCTTTAACTTGGTGAGTCTATTTTGGAATATTTATGCTTATAATAATAACAACCATTCCCTCATTTATCAGATTTTTCAATTTACAATTATTTTCCATAATTTTGGAAGGTGGCCTTTTTATTCCCACCCTCCAAAATTATCATAAAAAATTAGAAATTGAAAAATGCACATAATTAGACAATTATTATTATTATTATTATTCGTAAGATATAACGAAATGGTGATTATATAGGGAACAACAAGGACCATTTTTAGCGCATCGTGTATCAATTTTTCGTAATCGTCGTATCGTGCTTTGTGGGTGAAGCAATTAAACACACAAGTATCGCTCAATTTATTAATTACCGGTTTTGTTGACCGTGATGGTCAGAGGAGGGGGGGCATGCGCACAATGGCTCATTACTTATTACGTTTTTTTGCGGCGGTTTTTTTCCTCTCTTTTTTTGTCCTTCTCGTATCGCTGTTTTCTTACACGTGGCCATGCGATTGCAAAAAAAAAAATTCCTTCCGCATTTTTACAAAGAGGAAGACGCACGTGTCGCGCACGAAGGTCGCCATTTTTTAAATTATCTTCAAATCGTTAAAATTATTTTAATTTTATCATCTTCAAATTGTTCAAATTAAATTATCTTTAAAATTAATTTAATTATTATTATTATATTTCATAATTTGAAAAATGCACAAAATGGTACTTTTCTGTGAACATTTTTGGGATTTAATTGGGTAATTTAAAAAAATCCATTTTTTTAAATTTCATTTTCGGAATATACCGATCAATCTCAAATTTTTACGCAAGCTTTATAAATATATCGGAGGTTTTTTACCGATAAATATTTTCCATTCTATAAACAATTCAAAACAAGTCAAAAATCGAAATTTTTTTGAGAAGCTGCCATTTTCTTATAAATAGATATTTTGCTCATTCTTTTGATAGAATACTAGATTATATCTTAAATTAATGAAATATTTTTTATTTTTTTATTTTGCATTCCCCAATCAAAAGATTTCGAGCTCATCCCAAGACGCCTTTTTTTAGAGGACTTTTTTTTAGAGGATCGGCTACAGCGGCTTCGAGAATAATTATTTTCTAAAAAGAAAAATTCCAAAATAGAGTTAAAAGTTACAAAAATATATATATAAATATTTACATTGATAAATTAAAATGTCTTTCAAAAAAAAATTCTTGAAAAATCGCTTTTTTCGCCCTTTGACTATGAGCCCTTAATCTAACACTATCTCTCACAACCCTTCGCACCCTTTCAATCTTCGCAATTGCCCTTACATCATCGCTCTGTCCATCTATGTAATGCTGCAAACTAGCATCATTATGCCACAGTGAATCGATAAAATAGGCGCTACCTGCGGCTGTTCCATCTCGTTAGCACTTGCCTGAGAAACTCCAATAAAATGTCCTTCTTTTTTCCTCATCAACGATTCTCTTATTTCGTCATAAACAAGATTTACGTTTAACACACTTTGTAATATTGAAGACGGAGAATTGAAAGAAAGGAAAGCCAGCGCTCTTTCAATCACGTTCACACGAGTATTAATTATTTAGAAAATTCGAAAGTGAATTAGGAATGCTTTTTGTTTGAAGAGTAACTAATTTATATTTCAAAAAAAAATTGTCGAAAAGACCAGCAACTTTTTCGGTCATATTTGACTCAATGTCTACTGAGCCTATTAAAATTTAAATTTTAGATTTGGAAACTTAGAAAACCTGGGGACGGTTGTTCTAGCAAATTTTGGAATATATGTATTATTGAGACCACTGGACAAAAAATTATTTGAAGAATATTTTTAGAAGCCTTGGACGTAGCTCTTTCAAATGATACCTAACACGATACATTAAATAAAAAAAAAAAATTCTAAAATATTTTTTAGCAACTATTACATTGCCGAAAAACATGTAGTTTTACGGTAATCTATGAGTCAATATCTACTAACGATAGTAAAGTCTAAATTCTAGCTTTAGAAGCCTAGAAGATGACGGTGGAGGGGGTAATAGTCATTTCTAGAAAATTTTGGGCAATATCGTCAAGATAAAAAATTAGACAAACTATTTTTAGAATACTTGTAAGCTCTTTCAGATATTACCGCACACGATGTACTGATTTTTGAAAAAGTTGCTATTATTCAAAAAAAATTTAGCGACTAAACTTTTAATTTTAGAAAACCTAAAAGATTAGGGGTGGGGGAAACGGTCATTACTAGCAAATTTCAAACTGTATCCTTAAGACCACGAGACCAAAAATTCTAAAAAAAGAATTTATAATTTCTTAATGTGTCTAAAAATTTCGAAATATTTCTAAAAATAATTCTAAATATTTTTAGAATCCTGAGAGGTAGCTCTTTCAAAAGATACGTCACACGATATATTAACTACACATTTTTTTTCGTCAAACTAACCCGCCATTTTAATCTAAAATAATTTTTTTTCCAATCGCTGATCTAAAATTATGACAAATTTAAAATTTCTGCGTTATGATTTTCGAGATAAATGCGCTTTGACAAAAGGACACAAGAGTAATATTATCAGGGTGCGTTTTTTTTTTTTTAGGAATTCTAAAATCGAGGCGTCGAAACAAAACGTGAAAGCGCGGAGTGGAAAAGTGGCGCTGATCGTTCTGGATGTGCGAGAGGCACGATGCTTATTGAAAACACGGTTCAAAGTATTTCTCGTTCCGTCCACCGAGAAAGAGAGATAACATAGCGATGATAGGATGGAAGGGAGTGGGGGAGGCTAATGTGGGTTCTCTCGAGATCGCGTTTTGCTGTTCTCCAGGATTTTACTTGAGCCGCAGCTCTCGATGAATCTTTAGAGTACTATACTTGTACGTATACAAATTAATACACACATAAATCGCTCGGATGACAAAAAGGCGTAAATTCTCAGCCTATAAGATGGAAAATAAGACCTTAAGACTTTCAGACGATGTATATAGAAATGAGCATATTTGTAACCCCATATCTATGGGGTCTTCCATGCCAATCCGACTGACCCCTCAAAGACACTCTCCTGGACCTAATTTACCACTTTATTTAGCCTAATATGGCACTTCTAATTTTTTTCTAATTTTTCTTGCAGAAAAAACTTTTCTTTTGGAAAATAAATTTAATGTTGAAATTGAGAATTGAATTGATATTTTTATTCTTATTTATTTTGTCCGACATTTTTTGAATTTAGATTTTTAATTAATTCAATTAGTTTTTTGATCAATTTGCATCCTTAAAGGTTTATTATTCTTTATTTTGTCAATTATGAAATGATTCTTTTTCTATAATTTTTATTTAATTATTAAAAATCATTCTTAAATATTTAATATTTAGAAATTGTTTCGATTTTACTCAAATAAATTTTTTTCGCTATTTAAAGAAATTGAGAATTGAATTGATAAATTTTTAATCATACATTTATTTAGTCTGAAATTTTTTGAATTCAGATTTTCAATTAATTCAATTAATTTTGTCATCAATTTTTATTCTGAAATGTTTATTATTTGTTATTCTGTCAATTGTCGAATTATCCTTATTCTATAATTTCTCTTCAGTTATTCAAAATTATTCTTAAATATTTAATATTTAAAAAATTGATTCGATTTTACTTAAATAATTTTTTTTTAGATAACTCTGACCACTGAAATTTAGATGAATTAATTTTTTTTTTTCAATATGATGGGGTTGATGGTCAGGCGGATCAATTTGCACGGAATGTCCCATATGTAATCATATGTAAAGTCGAGTAGCCCCCACTTCCTTGGTTGAGAGCTCCTGTACAGCGATCACAGCTGAGAAACACTCTCGGTTGCGCCCGCGCGCGTTGCCGGTAAAGCGCCGCGCCGGAGGAACCGGCAACAGCGCTGCTTGTGAGAGCGCTCTTTCTCACTTGCAAGCGTGTGCACATGATCCTCGATACGCAAACTCTTTCATTCGCTCTCTTTTTCTCTCGGATTGCTCCTCGATTGTGTATGCAAGGAACCAGCGAGAGAGAGAGAGAGAGAGAGAGAGAGAGAGAGAGAGAGAGAGAGAGAGAGAGAGAGAAATCGAGAGACTAAGAAGACGAGAGAGAGAGAGAGAGAGAGAGAGAGAGAGAGAGAGAGAGAGAGAGGGAGACAGAAGGTAATATAGCTCGAGGCGCAGCAACCGCGGCGCTGTCTAGAGAACACCACACGCGTTCGTTCCGTGTAGAGCGCTCGTGTATTCTTCAGGCGCACGATGCACAACCAAGAATGCAAATTCGTCACATATGACGGATATTGGTCCATCATTTTGACAAATAAATAACAAACGATTTTTAGATAATTTTCAATAATTATTTCACATTTAAAATATTATAACGAGTGATTATGATTTTTTTTTTTAACCCTCCCTCTATAAACTTAAATTTTGAGACACCGTCTGTACTCTGGGTCGTTAAAGTCCTGCTAAGGTTTTTTTTTTGAGAAAAAAACATCAAAAAAATCTGAAAAAATTCTGAATTACTTTTATAATATTTTTTCCATGATCCAATCATTTATTTAACCATTTATGGTAAACAACATTTTTTTAGAATTTTTCTAATTCCAGAGATATTCGATTTGAAAATTTGGCTTGTGCCTTAAAAGACCCAGTGTACAGACGGAGGGTTAATTCGATTTTCTTTGTTTTTAATGGTTTGTAACATTTAGGACGAAAACTTTGCGCCCGGGGGAAAAATAACGAGCCGGAAAATTTTCAATAATTATTTCAAAATTGAAATATCGTATTTCAACGAGTGACCCTAATTATTTATTTATTTATTATTTTTTTTCGTTATTTATTTAGATTATTTGTAAATGTTCAATCATTATTTCAAAATTAAAACATTGCATTTAAACGGGTGACTTTGATTATTTATGAATTTTTTATTTTTCATTTTTTTTAATGATTTCCAATATCTAGGACGAGTACTTTGGGCTCTGGGGAAAGATAACGAACCGGAAAATTTACAATAATTATTTGAAAATTAAAATATTGTATTTAAACAAGTGATGATTATTATTATTATTGTTATTATTATTGTTATTATTATTATTATTATTGTTATTATTATTATTATTATTATTATTTCATCTATGTTATTTTGTTTTTTTTATGATTCATCAGATGTAGGAAAAAAACTTCTCTGTGGAAAGATAACGAGCCTGTGAGAAAATGCAAAAACAGTTTTTTCTTATCGGAGATAAGAAAAAAGCGAACATGATCAATGGAAATATCGAAATGTTTGTTTCCTCGTTGATGCTTCATTGTAAAAAAATTATTGGCTCCAGAAAATTAATAATTACATTGGAAAAAAAGAATTCAATTTCTTAGGATTTATTTTTAATCGTCTCAATTATGTCAAATAATCAAAATTGTGAATATCTGATTGAAATATTCTTTCAAAATTATCCTAAAAATTTTAGAAATTTCATTTACCAATAAAAAGTCGTTCATAAATAAAAAGGTCAAATTTAAACCCAATTCCAAACACTTACCATTTATTCAAAGTAGCGAAATTATCTAATGGCACATTGTTTATTATTGATAATTATTATTTACAACTTTATAATTGTAAAAATTAAATAAAAATTCGAGTTTTTATTCTTATGAATTCAATTATTTCGTGGGAAAATTTTTCTCTATCCGGATTTTCATTTCTATGGAGGGGTTTTTTTTTCTGGTCAAAGTCCTCAAAATTTCGGCTCAAATTGGATTGCGAGTACCGGGCCCGGAATAAAAGTAAGTCCCAAGGAGAATGCGTCGCTTCTTTAAAAGGGAGTTTGTGGCGTCATTCGACCGGAATTTAACACTCGTCGTTCTTAGAGAAAGAGAGGGAGAGAAAAAGAGAGAGAGAGAGAGAGAGAGAGAGAAGGAAATATCCGTCTATATCGTCGCTCTCGTCTCGACTTCGAGGCAAACACGTGAAGATTATATGCCCGCTGACTCGAACAACAACAAAGTCATATCAGTCCAAGCCGATATCCAGACTGGTCTGACTGTGGCATTTGCGAACGAACAAGTTGAGAGAAAAATCACTCTGAAAGATACGTTGAGAATGCGATTTTAGGATCAACGGGCCACAAGAGGCCCAAAATAAATGACCGATTTTTTTTTCTTTGAAACGGACGTTGAAAAAGAAGCGCACTTTTTTTAAAGAAATTAATTCTCGTTTAATTTCAAGAGTGCAAATTTCAAGGTGACCCCTGAAACCATCTTAGCTGAATCATCCTCTTGTTATCGTGGATTTTTTTTTATTAACTAGCGAATTTTAGAATAAAAAATTATTTTTTAATTATTAAAATATGAAAGTTGATTTTCGACCATATTGAGTTAATTGCTTTATACAAATTGTAATTGAAAACATTTATTTTAAGATTCTTGATTTTAAGAGTTTATCCCTTCCCCTGTGTCAAAGACTCCTTGACTCTCATGAGTTAACTCACCCCTTATACTTTACGTGACTCCGTATGAGTCAACTCAACTCCTGATTCTTTATAATTAAAGTGTCCCCTCGTGGGTTAAGTCAAAAAGCCCTGATTTTTCATAAGTTAAGTGCTTCCACAAAGGTTAAGTCTAAGTAACTCCGTATAAGTTAAATCATTTGTCATAATTTCTCCGTTAGCAGAGTTAAAGGCTTCTGCAAGTTAAGTCAAAGGTCTCTGATCCTCCGTAACTTGATCCCACAAAAATTTGTCCTAAGGGACTCATAAGTTAAATCATTGATAATTCAAGCGACCCCTATTAATTGAGTTAAGGGCTATTCTTCACAATTAAAATGATCCCTCCTAAGTCAAAAACCCCTGATTCATGAGTTAAGTATCTCCACAAAAGTCTAAGGCCGGTCATAAGTTCATAAATTAACTCATCCCCAATATAATTAAAGGTTTCTGATTCTTCGTAATCAAAGTAATTCCTCACAAGCTGAATCAAAGTTTCCTGAATCCTCATAAGTTGAGTCCAAGACCGCTGACCTCTCGTGAGTTGAGTTATTTTGCGAATTTAAGGGCCCACCCTCTCACAAATTAAGACCAGAGCTTCTGACCCTTAATAAGTTAAGCCCAGGACTCTTAACCCCTTGTAAATTGAGTCTGACGCCCCTGACCCCCCATAAGTTAATTCCAGAGCGCGCGACCCCTCTTAAGTTAAGTCTCAGGGCCCGTAACCCCTCCTAAGTTAAAATTAGAGCCTCTCAGACCTTTTTCGAGGCGGTAACAGGGCTTTAGTCGTGCGAAACCCTGCTATATATATCTATTAGGAATTCTCGAGTATGGGAATTGGACAAAGTAGGATATTTTTCAGACGGTGAGTGTTTAGCTCTGGTTTTTAATGGGCGGCGTGTGTGTTAGTGCGGTTAGGTCGTCGCTGCCATGGTGTATCCGGTCAGACCGAGGTCGGGAATGAAAATTACACACTATTCTACGAACACACCGTGAGCAGTCTTCTCTCTCTCTCTCTCTCTCTCTCTCTCTCTCTCTCTCTCTCTCTCTCTCTCTCTCTCTCTCTTTCACCGGGAGAATGTACATCCATCTCCCCTCTCTCTTGTCTGTTTTCTCTCCCTTCAGCATCAAAATTCTCTATCTTGCCATTGGGGCAAGAATATTTTTTTTATATTTATATATTTTTTTTTTTTACATATGGGGCATTCCATGTCAAATCGACCACTTTTAAACCCGACCCCTTTCGATTTGGCTGAAATTTTTTTTTTTCTACCCAATTAAAAACATTTTTCAGAAAATTAAAAATTTTTTTTATCCGACCCAAAATAAAAAGCTTTTTTTTAAAATCACTATAACTTCTTCAAAAATTGACTAATTGGCATGTTTTTTTTTTCGTTTTTGAATGTACTATCCGAAAAAAAAATACAAAAAAAATTTCAAGATTTTAAAATTTATTAAATTTTTCACTTCTTCGAGAAAAATCATTTTTTTATCGAAGTTCGACATTTTTAATTTTTTTTTTTCACTTAAAAAATACTTTGATCAATTCCAGAAAAAATGCCGCCCAACCTGGAGTGGCATTCCTTTTTCTTTTATTTTTTTTCACTTAAAAAAAAAAAAAAATTCGGCGATTACCACTTTCAATTTTTTATTTCTTCTCAATTTTTGAAATTCCGAGGTCCTTTATAAATCCTCAAAAATTTCCATGGTACTTTTTGTGAAATAAACCCAATTGAGAATTTTTTTTTTCAATCGTTAAAAAAATAACAAAAGGAAAAGAAATGCCACTCCCGGTTGGGCGGCATTTTTTCCGGAATTGATCAAAGTATTGCTTGAGTGAAAAAAAAAACTTGCGAACTTCGATAAAAAAAATGATTTTTCTCGAAAAAGTGAAAAATTTCATAGATTTTAATATCTTAATTTTTTTTGTATTTTTTTTCGGAAAGTACATTCAAAAAAAAAACGTCCCAATTAGTCAATGAAGAAGTTATAGTCATTTAAAAAAAAGCTTTTTCTTTTGGGTTGAATGAAAAAATTTGAAAATTTCCTGAAAAATGTTTTTAATTGGGTAGAAAAGGAAAACAAAATTTCAGCCAAATCGAAAGGGGGGTCGGGTTTAAAAGTGGTCGATATGACATAAAATACCCCATATATATAACAAAATAGTGAACTGATTCGCCACACTGAGAAAAATTATTTAAATATTTTGAGTGAATTTACTAAAAATAAAATTTCATTGAAATATCACCCTATTCATGAGATTATAGAATGTCAAAAAACTTGAACAAAAATAATTTTTAATTTTGGCTCCCTATTAAGGGGCTTTTAAGGGGTACAGTAAGGGGCTCTCGTGGCTTTAAGGGACCATTTAAGAATATTTTATTTGCAATTCCTTTGCTACATCTCCCAAAGTGAGTCAAAAAAATCCATTCTGTTGAAAGTTGCAGTCACCATGTTTTTGTTGTTTTTCTATATTTTTTGTTGATTTTTTTTTCAAAAACTCAATATACGTAGCTTTGTCTCGATTAAATTAATGCCACTAATAATAAGTTATCAGAGTCAAGATTGAACCATTTTTTTCAAGGACCTCCACCAAGGATCATAAATTCCTAGAAAACACCTCGGCGATGCTTGAAATAAAAAATAAATAACTTTCGTTGACCTCCAAACGAGCCAAATTTTGACGTCATTTTCAAGGAACATTTTCCGCTGGGATCTTTCGATGTGACAATTATGAGCATCCTGTTTGTAGATCGTCCGAGGACGTTGGCGTGAAAACGGCCTTAAAGTCAACGAAGGAATTTTTCGTGAACGCCATTGTACGACCAATGGAATTCACTCTTGACCACCCAGAAGGAGAGACGGACGTGCCACGCGTGGCTATCCTGCCGTTTGTCCGACGACTCTTCTTCTCGTCGTTGTCGTCGTTGAGATGAGATCGGTGTAAAATCATCAACTATTATCCCCCCTCCTCCTCCTCCTCTCCCCCCTCCCCCGCGATTTTATACGACTCTCAAGCTCGCCAATTATGATCTTCCCGCCCCCTTTTTCGCGATATTTATATTGCCCGAGCCTCTGCACACACTTATGGGCCGTTCCAGATCAAATCAGTCCCAGAAAAGTCCCAATGGGTAAATTTTTAATTTTACCAACTCCAGATTAAAAAAATTCAAATTACGATTTTTAAATTTTTTAATTATGTAATTGGTTAATTTAATGGAAAATGTGATGCTTTGATTAGTAATGGGATTTTTATATTTACTGTTTTTGGAGACAGGGGATTTTGAATTTGAGATTCAGAATTTGAGGTTTGTGGTAATTTTTTTGAGTATTAGTGAATTTTTATTCTACTGGGATTTGGAGGAGTTATTAAAATTTCAAATTTATAGAAATGATACAAATTTAAAGAATGGCACAAAATTAGGAAATATCTAGATTTAATTATCGTTGGGGCTTGAAAAACCCATATTTTTAATCGCGGAATCAGTGGTAATTTTTTTTTTTAACGGATTGGAATAGCCCATACATATGTATAACGTTGGTTTTATACGAGCAGCGATTTTATAGTCCCCCCTTTAGCAATAACGTGTGAGCTCATATACGATTCTTCATACACGAATGTATTATTAATGTGCAATTTTTCAAAAGCCAATTCATTCTCGCCACGAAACTTTTTAACCAATTTTTATTCTCCCCGGTTATATTTTATTTTTCTTCGACTGAGAATTTGTCAAATGAATTTTATTTTTTGGCGATCAATAATTTGTGAATTAAGCACCTCGATAATTAATTAGACACCAAATTAGAAAATTAGTAATTAGAAATTATTAGAAAGTAAAATTTGACCGAGAGGAATAAAAACCAGTTTTTATTCTCTTCGATTAAATTGGGTTTTTCTTCGATTAAGAATTCATCAAATAAATTTTGTTTTATTATCAATCAATAGATTCAATGAATAAAATTTGTCAACAATTAATCAGAAACTAAATTAGGAAATTCGAAATTATTAGAAATTAAAATTTGACCGAGAAGAATAAAAACAAATTTTTAATCTCTTCGATTAAATTGAATTTTTTTTTAAATTGAGAATTCATCAAACAAATTTTGTGTCATTATCAATCAATAGATTCAATAGATTAAAGTTGTTAATAATTAATCAGAAACTGAATTAGAAAATTTTTGAAAAAAGCTTTCATACAATTTTTAAAGTTTATGGATCATTCAAAATATTTCAGTCAAAAATTTTCTTCGTGTTGATTTATTTAGTTTAAACAAATAAATAAAATTTATTAAAACATCAGTTCAAGGAATTAATTAGGCTTACATTAAACGTCCTTTGAGTCCTTTTTCTGGGTTTGAGTATCAAAACGGAGGATCAATTTTTAGGTGGAAAAAAATGGCGATCGATTATCGAATAATGAATGAATTGAGAATCTCTGTCCGGTTTCGGAATGGATCTGGCCAATCCGGTGAGTGGTTTTGCATCACGTGATGCAAATCACAAGCGTAGAAGAGAAAAGGGAGCGAGAAAAAGCGAGAGAGAGAGAAAGAGAGAGAGAGGGCAAAGACTTGTCCCTCACCCGCGTCTTTCCTGATCCTGTCAACTTCTCGTCCAAGGTGAGTTGATCCTTGCGGTTCGGCAGACGACGACCAAAGAGAGACGAGATGAGATTTTTGCGTGTGTCTCATCCTCTTTGTTTACTTTTCTCTCGCTTTCCCTTTTTTTACGTCTCCCTCGAGTGTAACTATAAATTCGAATCTCTCGCTTGCTTACAATTAGATCTTGTAATTGTAATTGCAATATGTAATTGTAATCGTATTTATTTGATCAGAATGACCAAATTATTTTTTAATCAAAATTCGATTTTGAATTTTTTTTCGATTTTCTTATCGTGATCATAATTTAGGTTGTAATCCTAAATATAAATAATAGCCGCTACAAAAAAATCAAGTACAAAAATAACCCGATAATATCCACTCAAAATTAATTAATAAATTAAACGATTAATTAATTAATCAATTAATTAATTAATCTATACTTTTGGATAGTGAAAAGACATGTGATTTGGTTAGAACGAAAAACGTCCCAAGACGAATGGTCCCAAAATATTCTACCTTAAACTAGTTTTAAGATACTGACCCATCAATAATCGCTGATTTTTCTCCGTGTGACTTTTTTCCGGGTTAACAAAGATGGCTGCCTGGGGTTGGTACGCATATCGATGTAATCGAGGATGGTTACTGGTACCCACGAGTACCATCGTTGTTACAAATGTATATATATATATGTGAGGCATTCCACGTCGAATCACGCGGTCATCGGCCCGACCCCCTCGGATTTTGATGTCCAATGAATTGTGGGTTTCGTTTGGCCCAAAATATGACCTCAAAAATTTGGAAATTTTCATTTCATTTTTTAGGGATTGCCCGAGCTAAAAAATCATTAATCTGAGGGAAAATGATAAAGAGGGGCCTTTTTCAAATTAATGAAATTTTTTTCATAGGAAATAGTTCGATAATGGGCCAAAAATAATTACTATTTTTATTTTTTTATTTTTCAATTATATTTGAATCATCCGGTTTATTTCAGGTCGTCGAGGCTAATAAATTTTCGAAAAATGTTGTCGTTTCACTCTTAAAGCAAGAAAAAAAAAGTTTCATTAGAAAAATATTTTTCTTGTTATTCTCACTACAAGAAACAATCGAAATAAGAAATTATAAAAAAAAATTTGAATACAAACAAAAGTAGTAATTATTTTTGGCCCATTATCGAACTATGACGAAAATATCTGTTTTGGGCCCTAGTTTCTGTGAAAAAAATTTCATTAATTTGAAAAAGGCCTCTTTCTATGTTTTCTCTCAATTTAATGATTTTTTTAGCTCGGGCAACCCCTAAAAAATGAAATAAAAATTTCTAAAAATGCAAAGTCATACTTTGGGCCAAACGAAACCCACGATTCATTGGACATCAAAATCCGAGAGGGTCAGGCCGATGACCAAGTGATTTGACGTGGAATGCCCCATATATATGTAGATAAAACAGTTTAGAGAAACGAGAACGCGGTCAGATAGGTTATGTCGTCTCCGTTGCACCTCGAGTATATAATGTAGGTAACGATTGTTACAAAAACATACCGGTACACACAGACGAGTATTATTATTATGTTAGTTACACGGTAATATAGTTATGTAGCGAGTGATGTGTACGAGAGAGAAAGAGAGAGAGAGAAAGAAAGAGAGAGAGAGAGAGAGAGAGAGAGAGAGAGGGAGGGAGAGAGAGCGAGAGACGCCAAATGTTGGTAGTTGAGTTGCAGTCGATTTTCAACGTTATAAATTGCCGGTGGGCGTTCGACTAATGGATTGTAATGCGAGTTGGTCGAGGCAACCATAATGACAACGATGGTGGCTCGTCCACACGTTCCGGAGAAACGATGTCAGAGCCAAAGAGATAGGTAGAAAGAGAGAGAGATTCATCGTTGAATATTATAGCCAATAGCCGAGGAGAAAGCCAGTAACTATAAAGCAAAGTGCATTAAGCGAGCCTACACTGTAATCCGGATCAACACCACTCAGAATCACGGATGAAAAATTGGCACACGTGAAAATTTCTTCGAAATTTCGATTGGAAATGCCTTAAGCCAGGGCTCAACCACCTGAGACGAAGGTTAACTATCTGATACAAGGCTAAACCACCTGAGACACGGCTAAACCCGCTGAGATAGAGGTAAACTACCTAAGACAAGGCTAAAAACAACCACAGACAAAGCTAACCACTTGAGACGAGGCTTGCCTACTTGAGACAAGGCTACAAACAACCAGAGACAAAGCTAACCACTTGAAACGAGGCTCAACTACTTGAGACAAGGCTAAACCACTTGAGACAAGGCTAAAAACTACCTGAGACAAGGCTAAACCACCTGAAACAAGGTTAAACCACTTGAATCAAGGTTAAACCACCTGAGATAAAGCTAAACCACCTGATACAAGACTAAACCACCTAATATCAGGTTAAACCACCTAATATAAGGCTAAGCCACCTAGGATCAGGCTAAGCAGGTTCAGAAGAAGAGACTAATGCGATTAGCATGGGCCTGGATCAAAGAGTTCCTAACCAACGTAGAAAAAAAATGTGTCACAACGATTTCACCGCAAAATGACTCTGTTTAATCGAATAAATGCGAAAACTCAGTTTTATCTCATTTTATCTCAAGCTCAAGATTATCTTAGTTCTGTCTTGATCTGTGAAAGCTAAAAGTGAACTAAAGTTACGAATTTGGTTTCACAAATTAGTTAACTCGAATTAGTGAAGGTATTTTTACGAATTAGTTGATTCGCCATCGAAATAATTTCAATTTTACGGTTTTCTGCTAATTTTTTAGTGAAATCTTCGGATTAGTTAGTGATTTTGTGTTCATCAGAGATGCGTAAAATTAAAGCGTCAATCCTATAGAATCTTTTCATTGAGAACCGTCACTATCTAGCTATTTCCAACCGTATAGAGGGAGAAAAAAAATAGTCTGAGAGAGAAAGAATAGATCGGCGACGAGCAATAATAAAACAGTCGTCTCGAGTGCAATTGCAAATCAGGAGAGAGGCACTCGCCGACAGAGTTTCAATTAACTTTATATACATATAACTATATATATATAGATATATGGGTAGGTAGGACACTTGGCTTAACGAACCTGTGAGGATGATACATTGATGCAGCCATGATCGGGATTAAACACGAGCGATAATGAATGAAAAATAATTGAAAAAAAAAAAACATACAAGGAAGAAAGAAAATAAGGAGGAATCTGGTTCACAACGTTGACACGTCGATTTCACGCCGGAAATCTCCATTCCCACAGCTTTCCATTGCCCAACAACTCATTCAAGACTGTGTAAACAATGTTTGAACCAAAAAAATCCATTCACCAGACAATATCGAACCTAAAAATTCCCCATCTTTTGTTCCCGCAGGAAATCGATTTTTACGGAGAATGCAGAAAATTATTTAATTTTTTCATCGCAGTTTGAGGAATCCTTCATTTTTTGGGAAGTCCAACCAAAAAATTATTAATAAGGTTGAAAAATTAAAATCCGGTTATGATTTTATTCAAGTCACAATTTTGGTTATTATTTTTTAGTTCCGGTAAATGTAAAATTTAGAGCTTTTAAAACAGATTTTTTTTGACTGTGTGAATAACTATATTCCACATTTAAAATATATTCGACGAATATACTGATATTTTCGTAAATATTCCAAATTTTTCATATTTGAATATTTAAATTTTAAACATAAAAAATGTCAAATCCATAAATATTTATTATTGAATTGTTGTCAAAAAAAAGTTAGATACTTATGAATAATATTTTTACCACATTTGAATTCAGCGTTTATCATTCGAAGATTTTGTTTTTCGTGAAAGAAATAGAATAATCAATGAGGTCAGATAATAAATCTCGGATGATTATTTTTTTTTTTACTCCACCGTAGAAAAAAAGGAAAAAATAAAAAATCTGTAGGATTTTTTATAAGAATACATTATTCTCGTCAAAAATTATCGATTACTTGGGATTTAAAATCCCTCGTATGATTTTTATGGACTTAAAAAAAACATTGTTCAATGTCTGATAGTCAAATATTTTCTTTACGAATTAAAAATCCCATTGAAGAATTGATACAATGAAAATGTTTTTTTTTTCACATTCAACACCTCAGCAACTGTGTATATTTAATTAGTCGCGTGTGAGAGTCAGAAATTTCGAAATAGATAACACTTGTACATTATTTACTCTCGAGAGGGGATCGAAGTTTTTTTTTCCTCCTCGCGATATCGGGCTATCAATTCATTTCGTGAAGAGAAAAAAGATTATTTTTTTCGGAGGAGGAAAAAAACCTCGGAATAATGATTTTTCAAATTTATTTTTGGAATTCCTGAACTATGAAAAATTTACTGTAAAACAGCGTATAAATTTGAGGATAATATCAGGTATTTATGATATTTCGGAATTTCTGAGAGATAAGAGAGATAAGAGAGAAAAAAAGTGGCGCGCAGGAAATCGAATGCTCGAGAATGGTGCGCGCGCAGTTCCCCCCCACTCTCGCGCGCCTCTACCCCCTCTCCTCCTCGCGCTTACCCCCTCTCCCGACTGCCTCATTTAAGGCCGTACTCCTACGTGTGTATTTCAATGAGAAAGTGAGCTAATAATAAAATCCGCAAACTGGAGTCGCGAGGGCGTGTATTACGTATTTTGCCGTGCTTAACTCTCCATATGTCTATTATTTTCTCTCTCCCTCTCTCTCTCATTCTTTGTATGCGCAGTATATGGAGAATCTACAACCCTTTTTCCCTCGGGAGGGAGCCAAAAGCGGAAAAACGCCACCGGACACGGCCAAGGAACACGCAAAGGACAAAGAGTGAAACTCGAACGTCAATATTTCGTCTCTGTATGCGTCATTCCTCAATGAGACGCTCTCCCATATCATACGTATGGCTCAAAACAAAAAGGGCGTGTCAAGAGGGTTGAAGCTACGTTTTCAGGTCATCTATATACTTTTTTTCACTTTAGGTTCGTTAAAGTACGGAGATTTTCAAAATAGCCTTAAGAGGTCAAGACCCATTTTGAGGTTAAGAAAAAAATCTATTTTTTGGCTCAAACTGTACTTTAGGAACAATATCGAGTTGGTTCTGCGGTGAAAAAATATTTAATAGTTTGATTCTCGATTTTAAACGCGCTTTTCTTGAAACCACTTTTTTGGGAGGACAGATTTTTCAAAAAATAAAAAAATGTGATCAAAACAAAAATGAAAAATTGGCTCAATTAAAATTAAAAATTTCCAGACAGAATGAAGGGCATTTATAGTTTTAACGTCCTTCAGGTCATCGATATACTTTTTTTTCACTTTAGGTTCGTTAAAGTATGGTGATCTTCAAAATAGCCTAAAGAGGTTGAGAGCTATGTTGAGGTTAAGGAAAAATCGATTTTATAGCTTCAACCATACTTTAAGAACAATATCGAGTTGTTCCTGGAGTGAAAAAATGTTTAAATAGTTTGATTCTCGATTTTAAACACGTTTTTCTTGAAACCCCTTTTTTGGGAGGACAGATTTTTCAAAAAATAAAAAATATCTGATCAAAACAAAAATGGAAGATTAGCTCAATTAAAATTGAAAATTTCCAGACAGGATAAAAGTCAATTACTCAATAATTGCCCCAATTCCAAATGTACAGCAATAAAAAAAAAAAAATTGAAAAACAACCTCTGAAACAAAAATTGTTGGCAATTTTCTGAAGGATGAAAAATTTTGAAATGGGCGATTGCTATAATTTTAATAGGAGTACGTCAAAGATGCAGATAAGGAAACGAATATTTCGACGTTGATAATAAAAATGGAAATGCGATAAAAGTAATAAAATTTTGATTGACGGTGATACAAAGTGTTTGTATGACGTCATCAAGCGGAAAGTTTGTTTGTGTGTGTGCTAGTGTAAGGTCATTGGTGGGATTTAGCACTGACGTAATTTTCGAGGTCTTGCGCACGTGATTTTTTTTTTTACGTGCTTATACTTGAACCCACGAACTACACCGACATAAGCATTGATAGTCAACATTGTTTAAGAGAGTGTGAAAGCCTACGTAACGATCGACCTAAGTTCGTCATCAACCCCTCACACGCCCTCTTCAACTCTCCAAGCGAGGGTTGAAAAACACCTTCTCCGTACAACTCGACCTTGAAATATCAAGAGGCAATTCTTGGCTCGTCCAACAACAGTCGCAATATTTTGACCACTTTCCATCGATTTATACACTTGAATATGTACTTTCAATTCTTCCAGAGAGGAAACAATGAATCATTCATTATTCTGAATTATTTCAAAGGCATTTTTCAGGCAAATAGAATTTTTCGGTCAGCTCCCTTTGAGAAATATATTTTTTGGGGAATCTTTTAATCTTTTGGAATCTGGACTTTTTTTTATGTTGAAAGTTTGCCTGAAAAGATTTTTGAGACATTTTTTGTTCACAGGGATAAATTATTAACGAAGGATATTTGCTTTTTGGAGATCAAACAATGAATTTTGAAGGTCCATAGTTTTCAATTTTCTGCAAATTTTTTTTTTAGAGGCGAAATTTAAATAAAATAAATTTGGAAACGAGATATCTCGTAAGATTGGTCTTGAAGATTATTGAGAGTATTTCGACAATTTTAAAGTTTTTGCAAGCATTTTTTTGCACGAAAAGAATGTCAAATATTTATTAATAAATTCTGTGGAGTTTCAATTCCAAAAATGAAAGGATTCTCATACCAAAAAATACTGTTGAGAATGTTACTTCGCTAATTAACGAAATATGCTAATTTTAGCTTATTATTATCAGGGTTGTTAAAAAAAAAAAAATTCGATTTTTGTCGAATAGTAAATGGTAATAAATAAATAGCATTGAATAATAAATTTTCATACAATTTTGATGATGCAAATTTCAGTAATTATCAGATCACTTCTGATAAAAAAACTTAGTAACAATTTTTAACTTCCAGGAAATAAATTCAATTGATAAATAAATAAATACTTCAAGATAAAAATATGAAAAAAATACTAATTACGTAGTTAAGGAATTTTTGTCTCATCCTCGCCAAAGAAAACGAAAACAGGAAAAAAAATCCTGTTAATATCGAGTCGAGGACGAGTCGGGATCGATTCGAGATTCGAATGAATCTCGATGCGCGAATGGTAAACAAAATAGGAGCAGAATTATACACGTTAAGACGGGACTTTGTATCGTCTTTCACGACCTCTTGTTGCTCTTGGCTCTCTTTTTTCCTGTGCAAGACAACGAGAGATAGAAAGAGAGAGAGAGAGAGAATCAAGGATTTCCGAGAAACCAAAGTCGCTCATCCATGCGCGCTCTCTCTCGTTTACGTTTGTGTATCTCTCCTCTTTCTCTCTCTCTCTCCTCTCTTCGCTTTCTATCTTTCTCTCACGAGACGAACCGTTTACGATCTCGCGACTCTCTACGCGCCTCGAATATACGAATACACATAATAATGATAATAATAAAAAGGGCCACAGTTATTTCGTCTCTTGAGATCCGAGACTCCGTGAAGATATGAGATTCCGAGAGAAGCGAGCGAGAAGCAAAAGGATGAAGGAGGAAAAGAAAAGAAAATATGAGAGAGAGAGAGAGAGAGAGAGAGAGAGAGAGAGAGAGAGAGAGAGAGAGAGAGAGCGCGAGGGAGAGAGAGAGAACGAAGGAGAGAGGGAGAGAGAGAGAGAGGGAGGGAGGGAGGGAGGGAGGGAAAATCATGTTATGACGACTGTGCATTATGAGACCAATAACGAAAAAAGGGACATCTAAGCGTTTTGTACAAGTATTTTATCCTCATCCTGGAGGTCAGGATCCTTGAAGACGCTTTTTCCCTTTTTGTACAAAAAGGACTCTATATGAGGTCGAAGTTTGCATCGTTGAAACGCCACGAAAAAATATGTATTTTTATTAATATAAAAAGGATATAAAACGAATTTTATTAATATATATTAATTTAAAAATCAGGATTTATCCTTTTTTTCGTTATTCAGGATCCGAGAGACTTTGTCACCTAAAAAAAATTTCAATAATTTTTCAATTAAATTTCATGCTTTAATTTTTTTTAAATTTATGTACACTCCAACGATGCAAACCTCAAGGTCATCAATTAATTATCAATTATCAATCCCTAGATCTTTCCTTATATGGCCAACATCACCCCCTCCCTCTCCTTCTTATTAATTTCCGGATTATTTGTGATTTTTGTTTTGCCGTTTAGGGTTCATTTTTGTAATGTACAAATATTCAAGTATATATCCAGAAAATTTCATTTTTGCACAAGCTTTAAAATATATTCTTTAGTAATTAATCGAAGATTTTTCTACCGATAAATAATTTTCATTTTGCAAACAATTTAAGGGGAAAATGTTCATCAAAAATCAATTTTTTCAGAAGCCGCCATTTTGTTAAAAATTAATATTTTACTTATTCCTTCGATCAAATGATTTGACTTTATATTAACGAAATTTTTTTTAGTTTGGATAATCAGCGACTTTGAGAACTATTATTTTTTAAAAAGAAAAATTAAAAAATTGAGTTAAAAGTTACAAATGAATGTATATAAATTTTTACGTTAATAATTTAAAATATCCTTCCAGAAAAAATTCTTGAAAAATCGCTTTTTGGACCTCCAGAGTGGGAATAACCCCTTAAGCGATGGAAAAATCAATATCAACAATTAACTAACAATCAATTGTTAAAGATCGCTGATCTTGGTTCCTAAATCTACCCTTCTGTGGCCGACATCTTCGATATCGAGTTGACTGAAAGTTTTTTTTTCAGTCTTCACTTCCGTCGCGAGCGATCGCACCCCTCTCTCTCTCTCTCTCTCTCTCTCTCTCTCTCTCGCCCCTCTCTCGCTTGTGGCACAGCCACACCG
Organism: Alloplasta piceator; assembly: GCA_946863875.1. NCBI lineage: Eukaryota > Metazoa > Arthropoda > Insecta > Hymenoptera > Ichneumonidae > Alloplasta > Alloplasta piceator. The sequence continues at coordinate 60,782,759 of OX333072.1, forward strand.
GGTGCAAGAAACCGAGAGTTTCTCGACGGCACACGGTTTAGTGTGTAAACTCTACATTCGAACGCGCACCGCACGATCAAAAAGTGGGGGAGACCGCCACGCTCAGTGGTTCTCATTTTGAATTTAAAAAAAGAAAAAGTACCGAACCGATTCTCTTCACGCGCTAAATTATTCCCTGTCGAAGAAATTTGTATGTTTTCATTGTTGAGCCGAATGAGAAATTTATTCCTCGAAAATAAATTTAATTCGATGTGTGATTTTGAAATTGTTTTTTTTTCTTCATTATTTTTTAAATAATTATTTACCAATTTACCAAAGAGGTCTTTTAATTCTTCGTTGAACAAATATTTTTGTTGATCTTCCGTTCAGATTAATGTTCGACATTTTGGCTACATTATTTTTTATTAATTATTTATTTTTATTTTTATTTATTATTATTATTAGAAAAATTTAAAGACCTTGCTAATACTAACCAAACGATTCTCAATACTTCTGTCCTCATTCAAAATAATTATTTACCAAATACCATCCGGGTTTAAACTTTTTTTCAAAAATCCAATACATCAGTACATTTCCAATTAAGTTGAACGTTCATAAATATGTGAGTGAATATTAATTCTTGTAAAAAGTTGAAATAAACGAAAATACGCTTCGTGACGCAAATATTGACGTAAAACAGCTGATGTTATCGTATCAGCGAAAATTAATTATTATAACGGAATTTTTCGTGAATCGAGGCCACACGTTACAGTAAAAACTATGTTTTCGTTATCGATGATTTATACTCCGAAAGAAATAACTTATTTAGGTTAAGTAGATTTATTTAAAATAAATAAAATGTTCAAATAAATAAAAAAAAATCTATTTGAATTAAATAAACCTTTTTTCTGGATCTAAACGAATAGTTGCAGAGACTAAACTGCAAAATTCACCACCAATTTCACTACAAAATTACTTTTAAAAAATTTCTGGATTTTCCAGATTAAAATTTTAAAAACTCATTCAACATTCAAAAAAAACAATTTTTAGAACGGGTAAACAGCTCCACTTGACTTCCTCGACTTTTAAATTTCGACTCCCTATTTTCTACCCTGTTTTCTATAAAAAATAAAAATAATTCCTCAATTATTCAACCCGGAATAGGATCCGGGCAAGTGAATTCTACACAAGGTTGCAAATAATGCGTTACTTTTTTTAGTGCATTTGCATTTTCATTAACCATTAACCATTAAAATGTTATGGTTAATGGAAATTAATTTCATTAACCATTAAAATTTAATGGTTAATGGAGATCTTTTTCGTTAACCATTAAAATTCAATGGTTAATAGAAATTATTTCCATTAACCATTAAATGTTAATGGTTAATGAAAATGCAATTGCTTTCAAAAAAGTAATGCATTATTTGCAACCCTTAGATTTTTAGAATTATAATATAGATGCTTTTTAGAATTTAAGGTTAAGTCCTAAGTCAATAAAATGTAATGCAAAATTGCATAAATTAATTCATTTATATTTTTCCATTCCCAAAATTGCAATCAAAGTTTTGTCTATTACACATTACATTGCAATGGGTAATGGAAATTTTTTCGATTAAACACTACATTGTAATGGGCAGGGTTGCAAATAATGCATTACTTTTTTTAATGCAATTGCATTTTCATTAACCATTAACATTTAATGGTTAATGGAAATAATTTTAATGGTTAATGAAAATAATATCCATTAACCATCAAATTTTAATGGTTAATTAAAATAATTTCCATTAACCATTAAATTTTAATGGTTAATGGAAATAATTTCCATTAACCATTAAATTTTAATGGTCAATGAAAGTAATTTCCATGAACCATTAAATTTCATTAACCATTAAAAAGTAATGGTTAATGCATTACATTTTCATTAAAAATTTCGCAACCCTGATTCTACAATTGTGAGAAATTTCAAGTCGACAGGATTTTTAATAACCGAAATGGCCAATACCAAAGTCCCACAATGAGGATACTCTATCCGCCATTTTAATGCACTTGACCTAAAAAATCTGGCATTAATATCGATTTAACATAAGTTTGTTTTGACTCACCACGTGAACGCTGGACAATCCGACATTCTCGTTCTGCTTCTTGTCGGTCTTCTTCGCCTGTCTCTTGGCCTTGCTCTCGAGGAAACGTTGCTTCAGCACAAGCGTGTCCTGTATATTTTGCTCGCACAAACCATTGAAGCTCTGATCGAAGCGCGGTATGCAATCGGTCTGACGTCTGCGATAACCGGATATTCGTCGTCTAAGACGATCAACGACCGCCTGTCTCTTCGGGGTGAGAACCTCACCGATCCCCGGTGCTTGACCCATTTGTTGCTGTATGTGCAATTGCTGATGATTCGTGAGGCTCAATTGTCCGCCAGCGTTCAAATCCAATCCCTGATGATGCAACGTTTGATTATTGTTGTTGTTGTTATTGTTATTGCCGCTCAAACGTTGCACAACAACGTTGTGGGACGCCTGTTGTACCGCAATGGCGCCCGTGCAAACGGTCAAACCGGCGCCGGGGGGGCCTTGCGGGGGCTGACGAGGCAGAAGCCCCCCGGCCTCCATACAGCCCCCTAAATCCACCGCAGGGTAAGCCAGTTCAGTTGAGAACCACTTCCCGCACTAATACGTTCCACCAAGATCGCTGCGAGATCACCAAAAACCCCGTAAATATCGTAAAACCCAAGATATTCACCTTTTTCCGCGACCGTTACGTTTGAATATTCAAATTTCCCGCCAATTTCGCGCGCGACGAATAACGCTCTCTCGACTCCCTCGCTGGACCTCAGTGCCTTCGTTGCTTCGTCATCGAGCCATTGAAGATCCTCCGAACCGAGCATCTCGATCTCAATGTCACGCGAAAACGCAATTTTTCTCGATTTCCCGTCGCAAAACATCGATGCACCACGCTCAATCGTGATTTATCCTGTCCGCACATTTCCGGCCCTCTCTCGCGTCCGTAGTTTGTTTTTTCGCCTAGAAATAATAGCTTGAATCAACGACAGTTTTGGAAGAGTTTTTTTCACTTAAATCTCACGCGAACTCATTTGAAACGCATTTTCGTTCGTTTATTCGTGCCTTTTCGTTCGTTAAAGACACGCGAAACTCGCGATTCGTTTTTAATCGACGTGTAAAAACGTTTAATACGGTGCGTTGCATCTTTGTTTTCGTCGGTTTTCAACTAGCGCTCCCCCCACTCCTCACACGAACTACAGCTGGGACGCGCGACGCCGATGGTGGCGACACCAACTCGATCACTGTCACTTTGTTTCTCCGTTTTTTTCCTCTCTCTCTCTCTCTCTCTCTCTCTCGCTCGCTCGTCGTTGCCCCTTTTCCTTACTCTCTCGCTCTCTGTTTATCGTCGAACTCACTGAAAAGACTCCGAGATATATTCCATTCGTTACTTGCGTTCAATCACGCGCGAAGAGAAAAAAAAATACACACGCGCAAACAGCCATGACAGTCGATAACGAACTATTCGCAGCGCGAGAGAGAGAGAAAACGTTTAGGAACGCGCCAATATTATTCGCAAATGCGCGTGCGCATCGAGGCGGGGGAGGAGGGGTAGGAGATACATACTGTGCGATTACTTCGAGGTTTTCAAAGTCACTGGCCAAAGCGTGCTCCTGTCGCGGGAAGCGTCTAATTTCTCGTTGTAATAACGACGCGATCTTCGATGATCGTTCAAAAATGCATTTTTCTCTTCTCGATGCTCTTCTGTTTATCCTTTTCAGGACAATTGTTTTTCTACTACATTTTTCTTTTGGAGAACCGTTAGACTTGGGCGCGAACAGGGGAAAACAAACTGAACACAAATAGAGTCTATGCGCGAAAAATATCGAAGATTTTCTCTCTTGTCGAACGCGCTCAACGAGATACAGCTTTACGGCCGCGATCGCCGGGCTAGACTAAGTCCTCGATAAGAGGAGAGCAGCCGCACAGGCCCTGCTCACTGTCGCTCTCTCTCTCTCTCTCTCTCTCTGGCCGGTGCCTCGCTCTTGCCCCCGTGAAGAACCCGAAGACTAGAGAGGGGGTGAAGCGAGAGACGAGCGTGACGAGAATGAGACGCGCGCGCGAGAGCGAGAGAGAGAGGAGTAAAAGAAAGGGTGGGGGCACGCACGAGCGGCCATGCGGCCTTTCGCCGCTTTTATCGGGTATTATATTGCGGAGGGTCCCGAGCGCTTTCCCCCACAACACGAAGTAGAGGGTCCCCCCTTTATCCGGGAATATAATCTATATATGTATACCGTATTTATGTTTTACAGAGAGAAAATGTTGGCAATGAAACAGCGAAACGTGATTTTTCGCCAGCGCGTCGTTTTGGCGCTTGCTATATTATTTCTGCCCGGACATCGTGAAAGAATAAACATTGAGAAGAATACCTTTTAACACCGGAAATACGCGATTTTCGTGCATGTTGATCCCACATTGAGGTGCATTGAGGTAGCAAAGAATACTCGGCCCGTCGAGTGCGCGTCTCTCTCGTTGAACGACATACACAACAGGTAGTTGTCGAGAAGAGTGGCAAAGCATGGCTCCCGTCCCGTTGCCGCGCGGCGTTTAGTTCGCAGAGTCGCCGCACGTGAGGGTGGGGCGTGCGCGCGCACCGAGAGTTCGCCCTGCGGGTGTAGGAGAGAGAGAGAGGGAGAGTTAAATATAATAATGGCGACAAGGATCATCGCGTCGCGCTGTCGAGAACAGGAGGAGAGGGGGGGGGGATATGTGGCTACGACCCCGACACTGGAGAGAGAGAGGGGAGAACGTTAGAGGGGTCGAGGCACGAACGTCAACTGTGCGATCGTTGCAACTGTTTCCTAAAACTCTTTATGATGATTTATCCTCTAGATATTCACGTTAGGGTGGTCCGCACTTGAGAGCACTCTAGGATTTTCGAAAAATCGATTTGTTTTTGGCTTGAATGATACTTTGGGGTCATAAAAACAATATCGGTTGGATAGTGAAAACATTTTTTAAACGGCTTAGTTCTCGATTTCGCCGCGGCGCCTCGGGAGCGGCGTTGGGCGCGAAAATTTAAACGCGTTTCGCGCGAAGCCAATTCAAACTGCAAATTACTTGAATATCGTTGCATGGATCGATGCGAAATTTTGACGGTAGCTTCGCAATTACATTATCCGGGAACGTACTTAGTCGGTTTTTGATTGTCAAGTTTTTTTTTTTTTATAAACAATTTACTGCTATTTTGTTTATTATATATATATCAATTTTATTTAAACGTTTTAATTTTTTTCTTTCCTCTTTTATAATACAATGTTTCATCATTCGCGCCGATAACACACTCATTCGACTTTTTCCACATTTACACTGGGTTTATACAATTTTTTTCATTTTCCGACAAAAATACAACTCGGAGCGTTTAACTCGTTCTTTCTTTCCTCTTTTGTTTATCTATCAAATTGCGTTACGGATTGGAAAAAAAAACAACAACAAAAACAAAAAGATACCGTTTGCCAGTCTTAGGAAAAAAAAGAAAAAGGTCGAGCTGCCATTCTCGTCACTCATGCATACGTTATCATAAACACTACGTCGCGGTTTTTCGATGAGAAAAATTACCGGATCATTTCCCCATGGAAATGTAAATTGGTAAAATATATGGGGACAATGTATGTGCAATGTGGAAGATTTTTTCAAAATACATCTCAACGATATTTTCCATAAACGTTTCACGTACAAAAATAATATATGCAAAAAAATACATTGTTTTTGTTGTACGTGAAATAAAAGCGAAATCAATTTTTTTTTAAATATTACACCCACATATTTTACCAAAATAAATTTCCATTGGGCGCAGTCTTGCGATTTCATTGCAAATCGCATAATACAATTAAAACTTTTTTTTTCTACAGTGCAAACCACGAATAGCAGTTATTTGTTTATGTACTTTTTTTTTAGATCTCTCACCACGACACATTCGTCAATTAGCCCATTTCGTTTATCTCAATTGACACAAAAATTGTCATCGTTATCAACAATCTCTTCCCCAAACTGAGATTTACATCGCACATTCGCCACAATTTTCATTTTTAGACTAGATCGAGATGAATACGCTAATCGAATGAAAAAACTTGCCAAACTTTTTTTGTTCATGTATACATAATTTTGGTGTTTTTTGTCGAGTCGCTTTTGGTTTGGAAACAGAATTAAAAAAATCTTCTTGGGTCAACTGTTTAAAAATCTCGATGCAAAGTCAGGGGCAAGTACAGACGGGATATCGATATTGTTTTTTTTCCTCTAAAATAATTTTTCGTTCTCTCTCGCACGCAAATGCAATTTTACATTTTCCTTTTACCTCAATGAATTTTCTTTTCTCTTTGAAAAATAAATTCTACGTGGAATTATCGTTTCCTGTCTGTCGACAGGAAATTACACGTTTTTGGAACGAAATTTTGGTATTTCATTTTCCCTTTTTTTCAAAATAAACACTATTTTACGTCTATTCCGGGATCTGGACGAATCTGGACACTTTTTTTTTCTTCTTTCCCCAAAATGATTATCAATCTAGTGATCATAACAAAAAATTTGATCGGAAATTGAAAGTTGTCGCCAAAAATTTGACGTCAAAGTCACTCTCGCGATTCTTGCGGAGAATATTAAAAATCATATTTGTAATGAAAAAAAAAAAAATTATTACAGAAATACACAGCAATATTTCTCAATATTCTCACGTACAAGAGACTAAACACTTACTTCCGTTTCGCATTAACTGGCGATTATAAATCGCGTTATAAAAAAGTTCGAGTATTAAATTTTTCGAAAGAAATGCATCGTATCTTATTCCTACATCGAGCGATTATAAATATTATTCACATTCGTTAAATTGTCATGAAAGAGACACAAGGGATGAAACACGAGGTTCATAAGTGAAAAATAAAATAAAAATAAAAAATACAAGAAATTTCGACGAATTTCAAAGATTCGTGATTTTTTGCCATTTTTTTCCAGTGTCTTTGCACGAAGGATGCACTTTTTTTTCTTCTTAAATCTACAGAAGAACGACGGTACTTTCGTACAAGGAACGCTGAGAGAAAATAAAACGTTCGTTTGTCTCTGTCTATGTCGTTTTACTTCCATCTTTCATTCACGACCGGAAGAGAAAACTCCATTAATAATGAGCTTAACATTAACTGCAAGGCCCTTTTACATCCGCAAGTCCCTTGATTTAGAATTGAATCCTTGCTTATCCTAAAATCCAGAATTCACGCTTTTTTCATTTTTTTTTAATCATCCGTTTGTTCAAATCTCGTTATTGAAATTATCATTCAATCAGTCTCGATATACAGGGGACGTTCAAGGTCAATTCGACCGAGGTCTGACCTCTGGCAGCTTTGATTTTCAAATGCTTCTTGGCAAATATTTTTTTCAAGTCTAAAATATTTTCATATTTTTGCAGATCCCTCTAATTGAATTACACTAAAAATACACTTGAAACCGGGTCAGGATTTTGGAATGCATAGCAAAAAATGTTTTTCAGGCTTCAAATAACCTTCCAAAATTTTTGAAGATTTTTCTTCATTAGCTTTCGTTTCATATAATTAACGTGGAATTCTGATTTTTGTTCATACTTCAACTTCCAAAATAATTTTATGACTTTTTTCAATGATTGGAAAAAAGTTATCAGTTTCATTTGCATATTTACGTAAAATAAATGACATAATAATTTTCGAAATTATAATATTTTTATAATATTATTTTATATCATTATAATATTTTTCAAAAATCGAAGTAGAACGTCGATAGTTGACGTATTTTTTTCAGGTCAGGTCTCTAAAAATAAAAACTTAATTATTACATTTCCATTATGATATTATGAACAAAGTTCGGGGTTTTTTTTTTAAATACATGCAATTTGGCAATTTCCAAATTTTTTTTTTAAACGAACAAAATCGCAATAATTGTAAATGCGAATAGTTTTCATCATAAAATCAGAGGAATTTCCATAATTAATAAATTGCTCAAACTTGAATGTTGTCTTTAAGAATGAAAAGTTGTCGGAGTTCAATTTTGATATTATGAAAAAGCTTCTAGTTTTTTGAATGTAAAATTCACGAAATTGTTTATTCATAAAAAAAAAAATTATACCGTCAGTCGGTTGTTCCTCAAAATTCCACTTGGATTTATTAAAAAAAACTGTTTTCCACATACGATGCAAGTAAATTTGTTAAAAACAATTGCTTTACATAGCCATTTTGTTCCCTGACGGAATCCCAAGTTAAAAAAATAATACTATCATATAAAATCTAGCAAAAGGCTAGGAAAACTGGACCAAAAATTTTTAATCGTTATTTACAACCAGAAAAACATGTTCTGCCATAAATTCCAAAACCAAAGAAGATATGTTTGATATTAGTGAACCTGGAATTTATTAGAGAGAGTAAACGATGTCTCAAAAAAATTTGCCAAAATTATTTGAGGCTTTTTCGACCGGAAAAGCATTTTTCGCGAAGCATTTGAAAATTAAAGGGGTCAGAGGTCAAAATTCCCCCATATATATCATATATATATCAGCATTATCTTATTATTTCGGTTTCCATTCTACTGTACACCTCTTTTTTCGTTTATAGTATAAACTCTCTTTCACGCTCTCTCTCTCTCTCTCTCTCTCTCTCTCTCTCTCTCTCTCTCTCTCTCTCTCTCGCTCCCCCTCTCTATCTCCCTCTCTTTCGTCATCCGTTTTGATTATCACCATCGAGCTCGCTAATTGCCGTTTGGCCGAAGAGATATTTATATATATATACTTTTTCCATTTTTTTTTCATCTTCATATTGACGCACAACCAAAACGACCGCATTACACACTTATTTACAACTTGTGCCGTGGTATTCAAAAGCGCAAGTAGCCAAAATTACTAAGGCAGACTATCAAACACCCTATTTTGCGCAATTTTGCTCACTCAATTTTCAAAATTTCGTTTTCAGTTGGTTTTTTAGATTTTACCCGTAACGCCGGTTTACATTTTCCAGACACAAGAAATTTCGTTTAGAAATCCAAGTGACTGGATTGAAAAATCTCGAATCAAACAAAATTTCACGTCTCTCATCAAACCTTGTTTTTCACACTGTATTAAGAAACGTTGAATAATAGAATGAGGAAAAAATGTGAAGACTGTGAAATTGGAGCGAGCAGCAGGGACGCAAATCGTCCAATATTTTTCAATTATAAAGCCAGGAAGTTTTTCGTTGTAAGATAATATCAAAGCCACTCTATACAAACTTACGGATTGTTTACAACACGGGATTGTTGTTGCTACTCTCGCTTCAAGATATTGGCCACGTCATTTTCATTACACACACATTACACATTACATTCTCACACATTACATTTTCTCTCTCTCTCTCTATCTCTCTCTCCCTTTCTCTGATTTTCCTTTCTAAAAAACTTCTAATGTATATACAAAATTGTACAATTCCTGGATCTCGATAGAATCGAAAATAAGTTTGCCCAAACGATTGAGTCGTGCAAAATTGTTAAACGACGAATCCACGATAATACGAATAAAATGTGAGAAAAAAAATAAACGAACGCTACAAGGATATGCCAATTTTACAACGAGTCTCGACTCGCCAAATACGAATTTGGTTTTTTTTTTCTTTCCCCTCTTTATCCTTTTTTTTTCTTCTAATACTTCTCGGTGTTCAAGAGTCGATTTTATCGAGACTATGATACCCCACGAGAACAAAGTCACGATTTTGGAGGCCCACGATATTTTACAAAAAAAAAAAACAACAACAAACGTTGAATAATCAGTCCCTCCCATTTCGCCCATTTTCGAATCTACGAGCTGGAGAACATTGATATTTGTCGGTGGACGACGAAGCACGCATTTAACTCTGGGAAAAATCACTGGAAAAATATGCAATCTTCGTGACAGTGACGAGTAAAAAATTAAAAGGAAAAACAAAAAAAATCCCCAAGAAATTGTGAGCAATGAGGACAAAATAAAATCGTCGCTGCTGTCTTTGATCTTTTACACAAGGCTCAAGTGTGAAGGAGTAAGAACAAAAAAACGAAGAAAAAAAACATTGATCGAGCGCATTGGAGAATAAAAAATACTTGAGAAAAATTGGCAAGGAGAAAATCAACTGGCTGACCGAAGGCAAAAACAAGACACAGTCTAAAGTTCACGCATTTTGAGTTTCCGAAACTCTCTAGAAATTTTTAGAGATAGTCGTGATTGATTTTTAAAAAAATACGACGATGATGTTGAATTTAAAATAGAATGTTTGACCTTTCGAGTTCGATATATATAGCTATATTGCATTAAAATTAAATGCAAGTTGAGTCTGGATGCTGACTGGCGGACTTTCGGGATTTCTTCGGATCCTTGGTGGTCAGTTCCTGAGAGGGCCTTCTCGGACTGCCCAATGTGACTAGGGCCGAGGCAACTGCGAGACCGGCTCCTTGACCAGCCGGCGTGTAAGACTCGCCCCCGGTCGGTAGTCTGACTAGCAGAGACAAAACTGCGGCTCGATTGCCGCAACATGGCTCCAACGCTATGGGACTCGGTACGTCCTGTCAATACGACAAAAATAAAAATTAATATATGCAAACAAATTTTATAATTTGTAAATGCATAGAAACAAAATTTGTTTGCATTTATTTAAATCATATGAGTCATTCCATGTCAATTCAACGACGTTTTGTCGGTGACCCCTTCGAATTTTTTTATTTTTTATTACAAGCTTTTATTTTTACTTTCACCTGTTTCAACAAAAATTGTTTTCATTCATTTTTTAATATGTTATTATACATGCAAAAAGAAGTATCCATGTAAATTTTTAGCTCTCTATCTTAAACCATACCGAAGTTATTGATTTTTCAAAAAATATTTTTAAAATAATCATAACTTCTACAATAACCAAAATATTCTAACTTGCTAAGAGGTCATTTTTTTTTGTTTTTCAATGTACTTTTTGAAAAAAAATTCAAAAATTGAGATACAATTTTTTTAATGTCTTTTAAGCTAAAAAATTTGATTTTCTTTCAATGGGACCTCTTGGATTTTTTTCAAAGAAAATTATAAAATTCTACGTAAAAAAACAAAATTTTGGAGATTTTACTGAAGATGGGATCAAATAATTTCTTATTAAAAAAAAAATTTCGATTTTTTTTTTCGTAATTTTGATCTTTTTTCCTTCTATGACTACGATAGTGGATTTTAATTATGTTAAAATAAATAATTAAACTGCTTCCACATATTTCCATTGTAAATTATAATAATTAACATTAAGAATTATAATTAGTATGTAAAAAAAATGAATAAAGTGCAAAACGTACTTGAATTATAATTCTTCATGTTAATTATTATAATTTACAAAGGAAATATGTGAGATTAGTTACATTATTTATTTTAACATAATTGAAATCAACTATTGTAGTCATAGAAGAAAAAAAGATCAAAATTACGAAAAAAAATCGATTTAAAAAAAAATAAGTTATTTAAATCCCATCTTCGGTCAAATCTCAAAAATTTTGTTTTTTTACGTAGAATTTTATACATTTTTTTTAAATCGAAGGGGTCCCCTCGAAAGAAAATGCAATTTTTTAGCTTTTAAAACAGCTAAAAAAACATTTTTTTAAAAAAATTTCTTAATTTTCGATATTTTGTTTAAAAAGTACATTAAAAAACAAAAAAAGAACTCCTAACAAATTACAATATCTTGGTTATTGTAGAAGTTATGATTATTTTTAGAATATTTTTTACAAAAACAATAACTTCGGTATGGTTTAATATTAAGAGCTACAAATTTACATGGATACTTCTTCTTGCATGTAGAATAACATATTAAAAAAATTAAAAAACCGACAAAACGTCGTTGAATTGACATGGAATGACACATATTTTCAAAAAAAAATGTAGGTAAAATTTAATGTTGCAGTTTTGAAGACTGAGTTACAGCCACTTTAGTGGAGAGCGATTTTTAATTATTTGGAATCACAATGGCTAAGTCAATGCCATCGATAGTTAACATCGATAGTTAACAAAGCTTCCTTTATGAGGAAGCCAAATTCCATACTTTTTTAAAAAGATTTTTCAATGAAAATTGCTATAAAATAATTTGAATATATACTTGATAAAATAACAATAAACCGATCCTTTAATAATTAGTCATGTCTGTACCTCGTACGATTTTTAATTCGTAAAATCGTGCAATTTGACATTTTGTTGACACTTTTTGTTTACTCAAAACATTATTTCAACCTTTTTCTTTTTTCGACAACCATTTGAGTCCGGCTCCGTGCGTTCCGTTTCATTCGAGCACACGTCTCGCCTCTCGATTTCCACCAATACTTGACTGAATGCTCGGCTTGCCATTTGCTCCATTTCGACAAAGAGACGCTGACGTCTGCGATACATGTCGTACTTTTGCTTGATCTTCCAGAGTACAGCGGCGACCAGTAGAAGAGCTAGGAAGCACCTGTGTGGTGTCATGTAATCTCTAGTTTACAAGTTAGTACTGCCTGAGGTTTAGGACAACAGAAACACTCGATGATCGTTGGATAAGGATGAAAACGAAACAAAAAAATGAAAAATTTGGGGATAAAAATTCTTATATCTACTATTACTATTTTAAATTACAATTCCTTGGAGTAATTGTATTTAAAAAAATTATATTTAATCAAGATCATTGCATAAAAAATTGTTGCAATTCCCATTCGGTGTAATTTTTTCGAAACGAATCATAATTCCATGGAATTACTTTTTTTTAAAATTACAATCATTCCCAGCCATTTGTAATTTGTAATTTAGCTTCTCGACACAAATAGCGAATTTTCCTGAATGGGAGTTTCCCTTTGACGATGCCAAAATATTATCCCCTTTGTTGGGAAATTCTCCCATCACGATATTTTTTTCCTTCAACTCTTTCTACTTACGTAGAAAATGTGATGAAGAATTGCTGAAGATTGAGCTTCGAGTACTGGGAGAACGAGATTTGTATCCACAATGGCGTACGGAAGTCGTAAACGTAAACGTAGAACGTCGTCAGCGTGTTGTTGTCCTCGCTGCCAAAATTATAATCCGCTTTGTTGAAACGTTGCTTGTACGTTGTGCAATTGACACCGAGCAAAAATGGCTTTTCCGGGCTGTTGGCCTTTTTGAATGTTATATTCATTCTGGCGAGTACCGAACAGGCAATGGAAAATTCGGCATCAACGTCTGGCTTCGACGGTGAATTTTTGAAATTTATCGCCGTATAATGACTGTCGTCCTTCTTGCTCAGGTTAAACGTGAATTGATAGTCTATGACGAGATCGTCTGTTGTGAAAAAAAAAACGAAATTAAAATTAAAACAATCATCAAGGAAATATTTCAAGGTCGTCAGCAGGGTTGCAAATAATGCGTTACTTTTTTAAATGCATTTACATTTTCAATAACCATCAATTCTTATTGATGAATTGAAATTATTTCCATTCACCAGTGAATGTTAATGGTTAATGAGAGTTATTTCGATTAACCAATAAATGTTGATGGCTAATGGAAATTATTTCCATTAACCAATAAATGTTAATGGTTAATGGAAATTATTTCCATTAACCAATAAATGTTAACGGCTAATGGAAATTATTTCCACTAACCAATAAATGTTAATGGCTAATGGAAATTATTTCCATTAATAAATAAGAGTTAATGTTTAATGAAAATTATCTCCATTAAACATTTAACGTTATTGTTTAATGGAAATTATTTTCATTAACCATTAACTGTTATTGATAATTGAAAATAACTTCCATTAACCATTAACATTTATTGATTAATGGAAATTATTTCCATTAATCATTTAATGTTATTGGTTAGTGAAAATTATTTTCATTAACCATTAACATTTAATGGTTAATGGAAATCATTTCCATTAGCCATTAAATGTAATGGTTAATGAAAATAATTTCCACTAGCCATTAAATGTTATTGGTTAATGCATTACTTTTTCATCAAAAATTTCGCAACCCTGGTCGTCAGTGAAAAAAATGTTCAACAAAATATTCAAAAAACCAAGTAAAATCTTACAAAAACACGATCCTTTCGTAGGATCACCGTGATAAAGATTGGCGACGTCACATCGCTCGCAGTGATCGCCGGTTATTCCCTTTGTCGTGCAGAAACACTTTCCCGTCTCGCTATTGCACTCTGTGCCCTGATCGTTGCAGGAACAAGCTGAAAGCAGAAAAAAATCTCATTATTCAAACGTGACACTGGCCGAGTTTTTCCGGCTGACAATTTAGTTCGTTGAGCATAAAACAAAAGAACTCACGCTGACAAGTTGCGCCGTTCAATGGACTGCCGTAATATCCGGCGATGCATTTTTCGCAATGAGTTCCATTTGTCAGATTTGCGCAAGGTTGAATGCAAACGCTGCTGTTTGGAAGACACTGACTGTGACCGTTGCACTGGCAAACTAATGAGAAATAAATCAATTAGCAAAGTACACGAATTAATGGATCTTCGGATGACGTTTGACAAACAGGGTGTCTAACTTTAGCCCCGATTGAAATTTCATGTTATTTAAGGATTTTTCGGGCAAGGGATATGGATTTTTTCATGACTTTTGGTATGACTTGGTACTATAAAAATGTGTATGATAATTATTGGAGTTTGTACTTTGCTGAATTTTCGTATTTTCATTCAGCTCTTCGAAAAAATGTCTCGCAGGCCAACAAAAAATATACGAAAATTGATAAAAGTTACCAAACTAAATAATTTTATATAAACTACTGGCGAAAAGTTTCCGGACAAAACTTCAAAAAAGGTTTGGAACGTTTTTTAATGCCATTGCGTCGAAAGTCAACGTAAACTAATTTAACAAACGGCAGTTTAAAGGGGAAGAATTCGGCTTCATTTCCTGTTTTTTTTTCAATTATTTTTACAATTTGTTTTTAGATTTGGATTCTATTTTGAAAACAAATGTTTTTCGCCTTTGTTTCCCTCTCTTCAGGTGCCCCCATCTTCCACGGGAGATTTTTTTAATACATTTTTTTGATTGGATTCATAAAGGGGAAAGTTTGAGCTTCAATTTCCTGTATTTAAAAACTTTGAGCGATTTTTATTTCCAAAGTTATTCTGTTTTTTACGAAATAACGAGGAAATTTGAAATATACCGTATAACACGAAAACAAAGAGTATTCATGAAAAACTTCAAGATAGCAAAAGGTTGCGTCTGCTTTCGTTGAGTTTAGAGGAATTTTTTCAGATTTTTGTTTCAAACATTTTTTTTCTCATTTTCTGGGTCGGAGCTTCGTTAAATTACAATAACTCGAGAACTATGGGATTATTGATAATTTCAAGAGGGGAAGATACTTTATTTTACCATTTTCAACACATTAGAATTTTTTTAAAAATCGTTTTCCCTAATTTTTTTTCAGCCTCGACATGAGAAAAAAAAATGTAAAAAAAAAATCTAAAAAAATGCCTCAAACTCAACGAAAACAAACGCAACTTTTTGTCCTCTTGAAGTTTTTCATGAATCCTCTTCGTTTTCATGTTATACGGGATATTTCAAATTTCCTCTTTCTTCACAAAAAACAGAATAACTTTGGAAAAAAAAAATCGCTCAAAGTTTAAAAAAAAAGGAAATTGAAGCTCAAACTTTCCCCTTTGTGAATCCAATCATAAAAATGTATAAACAAAATTTCCTCTGGGAAGGTGCGTGCACCTGAAGAGAGGGATAAAGGGCAAAAAACAGTGGTTTTCAAAATAGAGTCAAAATATAAAAACAAACTGTAGAAATAAGTTACGCGCGAAAATTTGAAATTATTTAAAAATAAATACACAAAACGGCAAGGATAGTGAACTTGTTACGAAGACCGTAAAGAAAAACGAGGCTCACTAGTTATTTTTCATGACTTTTTTTAAGGTTTAGTGTAATTTCATGAGATTTCAGAATTTTCATGACTTTTCAGGTCGTTAGACACCCTGACAAAGAACGACCAAAAGAAAAATCGACACTCACTCGGACATTTGGTAAAGTACCATCTATCGATCGGACAAGTATCGAGACTGCGACTGCTCGGTCCTCGTGCTCCGCCGGGCATGCATTTGCCCTTTCCCGTACCGGAACCATCGTCGCACCATCCACATCCGGGATCAGCGCGGCAATTGGAGCAGCTCGAATAGAAGCTGCACCATTCTTTTCCAGTTTCGGTGGCGCGACAACGGGCGTCGCTCGTGGTCCATTCGCGACACTGTCCATAAGGAAAACTGGCTGGATACGCATTCTTGTCGACGCATTTAGCCTCGTTCTGGCACCAAATGCAGTCGGATTCCGTGCAATTGCGACAGGATGTGAATTCAACGCATGGACTGCGACAAGGACTCTCCATGGTCAATCGTTGCGCCTGTATCGTGTTATTGACGATTTTAACGTCTCTTATTTTGCCCAATTTTCGACAACGATCGGGTCCACTCGACCAAGACCAAATGCACATTGGATTGCTGGAACAGGCGTGACAAGTGTGCAACTGCTGACACTCGTCGCCCAAACGAATCTCACAATTGACGAGCTCGTTTATCGTTCGCGAGAATATCGCGTTTCTCGGGCACATCTCGTGGGAACAATTTTCACCGCACCAAACGCAATTGTACGAATTTTGGACGCAAGCAGCGCAATCGGTGAAGAGCTTGCAGAGTTCCTCGTGCGAGGTCATGCCTCGAGGTGGTGTCTCGTCCAAGCAACGCGTATAAGTGCCATCGTGATTGTCATCGTTGTCGAGCTCGTTGCGCGATAAATTCGTTATGCCGAAACATCTCTCTCCTCTCTTGTCCCAAACGCATTTGACTCCTGTCCGCGATACGAGACAATGATTTTGCGTCAACAAATGCTCGCAATTGCCCGGTGTGTAACGCAGCATATCCGCCAGCATTTGTCCATCGAATCCGCCGTATATGTACATTGATTTTTCGAACACAGTCGCGCTGTGACCGTATCTCGGCAAATCGGCCATTTCTCGGGGCATTGGAAATTGATGCCAAGAATCGCAAGTCACGTCGTAGGCAATTGTATCCGCCGAATAACAACGTGCACCGTGCGAATGCAACGTATCGTTGTGAGTATTGCCGCCGAATATCAGCATTATACCGTCGCTCACGAAGACACCGGTGTGAAAGAAGCGAGCGGATGGCGCTGCCGTCAGCAATTTCCATTCGCGATAAATCGGATGATACGAGTAAAGACGGTTGGTCAGTATCTGCGTACTCTGCGTCTCGAATACGTAACCACCGTAAACGTAGATACGGTTTGTCAGGGTGTCGTATGCCGAACTGTGACCGTAACCGCCTTTCACCGGAAATCCGTCGGTCGGCACGATTTGCCATTTACGAAGACCGAAGGAATATTCTTGGACGGTATTCAGATAACCGTATTGCGGCGAATGACCGAATATCACGATCATCTTCTCCTCTTTGCCGTGACTCTGGATCAAATTTGCCGTGTGTCCTGCTACCTGTGAATTGCAAAAAGAAGGATTTTTAAAATCAATTTTTCTATCTATCGGTTATGACTTTTTTTTTGCAAATTTTGATTTGCCGAGGTATTCGTTATTCTGCTTCCTCATAAAGCTTTTTGCATTTTTTCTTCTAGATTTTCGAGGATAGTTACTAGTGATAATTTCATAGAGATAATTTAATGATAATTTCGACAGAGATCATTTGGAAAGTATCGCTCGAGGATTTATGATTTTGAATATGGAAATTTAAAAAATTGCTATTACAAGACTATTACAAGAGGTGTCAAGAATGATTGGTAATGATGTTGGAAAGAATCGATAGAAAGATTCAAATGGTTAAAAAATGAAATTTAAAAATTGCTTGAGAATGTTCTTATTTTCATAATTTCCCAGCTATGAAGATAATAGTTTTTGTAAGATTATACGAGATAACAAAGACGATCAGTGCAGAATATGGAAAAAATAAATAAATTTAAAGAGGAAACTTCCAGAATTTCGAATTCGGTAAAACGCAAATTTGGATCCGCTGAGATTATTTGTTCGTTATTCCTCATTGAGATAGCTTTTTTTGTGCATTTTTTGTTCTAGATTTTCAAGGATAGTTGCTAGTGATAATTTTATAGAGATAATTTAATGATAATTTCGATAGAGATCATTTGGAAAGTATCGCTCGAGGATTTCTGATTTTGAATATGAAAATTTTAAAAATTGGTAGATAATGCTTTTGACACTATTAGATGAGGTGGCAAGAATGATTGGTAAGGATGTTGAAAAGAATTGATAGAAAGATTCAAATTGATAAAAAAATGAAATTTAAAAAAATGCTTGAGATTGTTCTTATTTTTATAATTTCCCAGCTATCGAGTTAATACTTTTTGCACAATTATACAAGATGATCAGGACAATTAGTACTCAATACAGAAAAAATAAATAAATGTAGCGAGGAAGCTTCCAGGATTTCGAATTTGGTGAAATTCTCATATTTTCAAAAAGCTCTTGGGAAAACTCGAATATTTGTAATATTGCAACAAAAAGCTGAATGCCTCATATGTATATTAGACTGTGAATATGGCTCAACTGCTGTTGGTCATTTCTTTAAAAATTAGGTTATTTATGTTAATGCAATTTAAACTGTTGTTTCAAGA
Source organism: Alloplasta piceator (assembly GCA_946863875.1). Lineage (NCBI taxonomy): Eukaryota > Metazoa > Arthropoda > Insecta > Hymenoptera > Ichneumonidae > Alloplasta > Alloplasta piceator. Next base: position 60,801,384 of record OX333072.1, read on the forward strand.
TTTTACGATATTTAGTAATCAATTTTTTACCGGAACCTAAAAAAAAAGTGAAATTTACTCTAAATTCAACTTTAACCTTGAATAACCTTTGAAGAAGTGAGTTTATCGAAAAATCATAGATCTTTTTAGTAGAGCGTTCAATTCTCTACAAGAATATGCGTCGTTTATTTTGGTACATTGACTTGAAGCCGAGATGTAAAATTTCAAAGTTTAAATTTGTTTTTCCTGTTTTATTTAAATGGGAAATAGGAATTAGCGTTGAGACATATCTAGATATTCTTATTAAAAGCTCTGCTTTTAACAGGCATCTTTTTTCACCTCCCCAAAAGTATTTAACATGTCATTTCGAAAAACAAAAAACAGACGCTTTTTTTGGATTAGTCTAGTAACTTTCTGAAGGGATTATAATCTTGAAAAAAAAATCACAAAAAGCGAGAATGGAGAAAATAGTGATGAATCGAAAATTACCTTCAATGGACCGCACATGGTTTTATTATTGCAATTGTCCCGTACAGTGACGTTTTCCCAGACTTTTGCCGATATGTCAAAGGCCCAAAGTTCATTGGTCACTGTTGAATTTTGCACAACGCCTCCGTACATGTAAATCTTGTCGCCGAAAAGAACGCAGGAGTGCGCATAACGCGATGCCGGACGTTTGCCAACGATACGCGGTGTTTCCCAAACGTTACCGTTGTAATCGTAAACGTATATCATCTTTGTCTTGTGAAAGCTCTCGCCGCCAACGACGTACAGCGAATCCTTCCAAACGACCGAGCAATGACTGGCCGAACCTTCGGGTGAAAAATTGTAAGGCACCGGCTCCCAATAACCCCGCTCGCTTCTCTGACTGCAGTCCGATCCTGGATTAAAAAAAAAAATGCGGGTTAATCACTCGCGTGTTTTGTACATTCGGGATTTTACGATCCCGTCACGCTGAATAAAGTATGAGGGCATTGCGGGTCAAATCAATTTTCTCGTCTCTAATTATGATTATTTTGCTTCTTCATGGAGAAAGTTTCGATTTTCCAATAATTTTCATGCTAATATGTTTAAAATGTCCCAAAAGATAAAATAAAACTTGAAAATTAGTGAAAAATAGTAAATATAACATTTTGAAACAGCCTTTTTGGTCTTAACTTTCTGAAGGAAGTCTTTTTTTATACCTCCTGGGATCGATAACAAATACAATGATGACAATTATGGGAAATGAGAAACATGGGCTGCCGATTTGACGTGGAATGCCCTATATAGGTGAATTGAGATTGAACGATACTGCACGTAAAAAGGAAAGTGTTTCTCGACAGTTCATGAATGCGCATAAATTTGAGCGTCTCTTTTTTTTAATTTAAAATGCAGTATTACGAGCACATAATAAGTATGGATTGGTTTTATTTTTTTGGTTTTTTTGTGAAAAAAAGCTTCCTCCGAGAGAAAACAAAGGGAAAATAGATTTAATTTCAAAGTTGGCTTCAGCAATATATTTTTATGAGAATTATTTTGTTTTTGGAAGTAAATATTTATTGAGAATGTATTTTTAAGCAAACAAAATTATTAAAAATGTATTTTGAGGAAAATATTGATCGAAAATTTATTTTTAAGGGAAAAAATTCATTGCAAATGTATTTTTGCGTAAAAAAAATTATTAAAAATGTGCTTTGAGGAAAGATATTCATTGAAAATGTAATTTTAAAGAAAATATTCATTGAACATTTATTTTTAAGGAAAAATTTTCATTGCAATGGTATTTTTGCGTAAAAAAAATTATTAAAAATGTGCTTTAAGGAAAGATATTCATTGAAAATCTAATTTTGAAGAAAATATTCATTGAACATTTATTTTTAAGAAAAAAAAAATTATTAAAAATATATTTTAAGGAAAGATATTCATTGAAAATTTAATTTTAAGGAAAATGTTCATTGAAAATTTATTTTTAAGGAAAAATATTCATTGCAAATGTATTTTTGAGAGAAAAAAATTGATTGAACGAGTTTTTTTAAGAATTAATGTAAAATTGCCTTTGAAACCCGGAGCACAGTTACAATGATGCTCTTCACGATCGCACTCTCCCTGCTCGTGATGTCGGGAACAATTATTCGGACATACTTGGACATCACAAGCGTCACCGGTCCACGTGGCGTCGCATGTGCATACTCCCTCTATGCATACACCGTGTCCCGAACAATCTGTGTTGGAATATCTGAAACAACGGTCATCTATCAGAATAATTCGGTTACCGCAACGCTAATTAAATTGTTTTTGAAACTTTGAACGCGTTTTTCTCAAAAATTTGTTTTCAAAGTCGGTGAGCAAGATTTCTCAGTTTTTTCCGATAAATATTTTCCATTTTATAAACAATTTAACACAAAAACTTGCATCAAAAATCGTTTTTTTTTAGAAGCCCCTATTTTCTTAAAAAAATTATATTTTGCTTATTCCTTCGGTCAAATACTGGATTATACCGTACATTAACGAAATCTTTTTTATTTTTTTATCTTGGATGATCCAATCCGGAGATATCGTGCTCACAGGAAGACGCTTTTTTCGAAGGACCTCCCAGAGGAGATCAGCTACAGCTTGGAATCATTATTTTTTAAAAAGAAAAATTTCAAAACAAAGTTAGAAGTTACAAAAATATGTATGTAAATTTTAACGTTAATAAAATAAAATGTCTTTCCAGAATTTTTTTTAAATCGCTTTTTTCGACCTTCTGACTGCGTATAAGCCCTCAAATCTTGGTCACCTGCTCGGACATGCGTTGATCTTGTAAGTGATGTTGAAGCCGCTCATGTTGTAAGCAACGTCGGAGTAAAAGTGCAGGAGGACGCTACCGGAGCGGGCTATTACTTCCGGTACACGACGGATGTGATAACCGTCCTTGTGCATGAGACCGTTGAAGACGCCGAGCAACGGCGCCTCGACGCTGTCACCGTCATAGATGTAAAGGTGATCCCAACCGCATTCCGTGGCAAATTCCTCGATGTGCATCCTTATCGAGGAATTCGGATTGCTCTCGATCAACCACGAGCATTTCACGTCGGTCGTGTAATTTCCTGCCCCGTCATGAATATTGCCGTAAGGTGCGGTGAGCCTGAAAATATTCATTTCGATTAGTCTAATTAAAAACAATTTTTTATTATTTTGCTTCCTCATAAAGGAAGCTTTGTTTTCGTGAACAATTTTTTTTTAAAGATTTTTATGCCAATGTGTTCGAAATGTCCCAAAACATCAAAAAATCATATTTAGAAAAAATGTCCTCGTGTGTGTGTGTCCTGAGTTTCTGATGTAAATAATTAATATCTCAAGAACACTTCGAGATATCGAGCTGAAATTTAGCACACTTGTCCAGCACACATTGCCCTACATTGGGATTTTTTTTGTTTTTATTCTAACGGGTGTTCAGATTTTATCGACTTTTTTCGTTTTTGCAACGATGGCGTAAACGTTCTAGCTTCTGCAATTTTCAAGATATTGCACTCAAACTTTGTACAGAATTAGCATAGCTATTGAGGTTGTTTGATATTGAATTTGACAAAAATCGATCGGAAGAATTTTTATGAAATTTTGATTTTTTTTAAAATAGCGTCAACGCTCTACTTTGCACAATTTTCAAGATATTGCAGTGAAACTTTGTAAGGAACTATGTATAGCTATCGAGGTTGTTCGCTATTGAATTTGGCGAAAATCCATCGAGGGATTAAAATTTTATGAAATTTTTAATTTTTTGAAAAATAGCGTAAACGCTCTAACTTGGGCAATTTTTGAGATATTGCACTAAAACTTTGTACAGAGCTAATATAGCTATCGAGGATGTTCGTTATTAAAATTGGCGAAAATCAAAATCAATGGAACGATTAAAATTTTATCAAATTTTGGTTTTTTTTTTAAAATAGCGTACTCCAACTTCGGCTATTTGGGAGATATTGTACTGAAATTTCGTACACACTCAAAATAGTGATCAAAGTTGTTCGCTATTGAATTTTTCAAAAATCAAATTTGGCAAGTAAATTTGAAAGAATTTGGCAAATTTGCACTTTGATCACTCATGTTTTTCGACAATTAAGGCTTCTTTATGAGGAAGCCAAATTTGATCACCATACTTTGTGATAAAGGAAGCTGTGTGAACTATGGATAAAGATGAGGAAGCAATGTGCAAAAGTCCAATTTGCAGGATTTTTATTATAACAATTATAATGATTTTTAATATTTTTTAAGAGGAAAAAAAACATTTTATATCAACTCAATAAATGTCTCTCTGATTTAGATTGCGATTTTTTCCCACAATTCTGTTGAGGTCAACTTTTTAGCCTGAATTAAGTTTTTTTTTAGTTAATTTTAATATTAATAATTTTTAATATTTTTTTAGAAAAAAAAAAAAACATTTTATATCAACTCAATAAATGTCTCTCAGATCTAGGTTGCAATTTTTTTCCACAATTCTATTGAGGTCAACTTTTTAGCCTGAATGAAGTTTTTTTTTGGGTAATTTTAATATTAATAACTTTTAATATTTTTTTATTAAAAAAAACATTTTATATCAACTCAATAAATGTCTCTCTGATCTAGGTCGCATTTTTTTCCACAATTCTATTGAGGTCAACTTTTTAGCCTGAATGATTTTTTTTGTGAGTCTGGAATTTTCAAAATTAGATGGATAAATTCGTATCCAGAGCAATCAGAGGGACATCCGGGTTGATAAATTTCTATTTCCAGTGGAATATCGTTTTTTTTTAGCCAATCTGTACATCATAGCCGGGAAATGACGTTTCTTCGAGATGTGTAAGAAAATATGAGACCTCGACGATTCACCCTCGATTGGAAAACTCGAGAGCAGATATTTATAACGGTATATAAACTGTGTCACTGACGCGGTCGCTCGAATCGGAAACTGAAATTGTTTTTTTTTCCTCGCCTCTTCCTTTTCTCATCGTCAATCTTTTTACCTCAAACGGATATTGAAGAACCAGGGAGTCATATTTCACGTTATTCATCGGATGACATGTATTTTCAACGTGTCCTTTTCAATGTATATATCTGAAGTTACATATCATATGAATTTGTATTTTATAAGGGATTTCCTCGAGGGCGCACAATCGCGTTTGTCCAATCCGACACATTAATCTGACATTCGACATTGATGCGAATTAGTCTGGACACTTTTTTCCTTTTTTGCAATCCATCATTGAAGAATTCTCGTCGCATTGTCATCTCGACGATTTATGCTTCCAGACTCGATATTGAAATTCGTCGTGGACGAAAAAAAATGCAAAAAATTATTGCAACGATACTTGAATAAAATGTTGTTGTTAAAAATAAATTTTTCTAGCAAGACTTGCTTGATATTGGAGATTTATTACCTGCGAAAAATTCTTAAATTCTTACTCAACCAAATTTGAAAATAAGACAGTCAAATTTTTGCTCTGATTTAAAAAATGAAAGAGTGAAATATTGAATTTTCCCAGGAAAAAAAAATGTAAAACGTGGAATATTGATAAATTTAGTTATAAACTCTCAATTTTAAATCAGGAAATGTTGCGTCTGGTCTTTAATTTTTCAAATAATCAATTCATTTAATAAATTCAATTTTTTTGAACCCTTCAATTACTTTTATTTTTTTACCGTTTCGCGGATTTAATTCTTTGCCCGATAATTCAACATCGACTCCGAATCTTCAATTTCAAATTGTTATTTAACAAAGTTTTTGAAAAAAAGAGAGTCCAATTTTTGCCCTAATTTAAAAAAGTAGAAGATGATAGTGAAATATTGATTTTTCCCAGGAAATTGTGCAAAAAAATGTGAAACGTGGAATATTGCATCGATGAATTTTCTTATCAACTCTCAATCTTAAAATCAGAAAAATCTACGTCTGGTCTGTTATTTTTCAAATAATCAATAAATTCAATTAATGGAATATTGTATCGAACAAGAGGAAAACGATGAATTTTCTTATCAACTCTCAATTTCAAAATCAGAAAATTCTGCGTCTGGTCTGTTATTTTTCAAATAATCAATTAATTCAATTAGTTCCATTTTTCTGGACGTTTCAATTACTTTTATTTTTTACCGTTTCGCAAATTCAATTCTTTATCGGATAATTCAACATCGACCCCGAGTCTCGAAGGATAAAATCGTCCTTGTGTGTGTGATATCTCGACTTGTAAGCGCAATCGTGTTTACAAGCAAAAAGGTGGAAGAACCGGAGATTCTCGCCAAGATTCTCGCTCATGATATTGGCGATATGACTTCACGCATTCCCGACATCTCGGGACTATCATCGTTTGCAGTAACGGTCAACCGTTGTCGTTTATTTTTATTTTCAATTTTTCTGTCCAACTTTCATCCGACAGTGCGGATATTTATAACGTTGCCTCTACGATCATCCGATGTTTATTGTATGTAATTGAAAAGAGAAATGGCTCGCGATTTTTTTAGAACGATTTCGTGAAAAGAAAAAAAATTATCCGTTGCCAAATTTTAGAGTCAATGAGTCCCCCAAATATATTGACATTCATTCGGATTGTATTTTAGATCGTAATGTCACGTTTAGGCAAAAAGTTGCGAAATTTTTGAATTTTAGAAATATTTAGAATTTAGAGATTCAGTTCAAGATATAGAATTTGTATTGCTGTGCCCAGCGTATATTGATAGAGATGAAATGTTGGATTTTAATGCAATGCGTGGCGAAAAGTTGCTTAGTTTTAGGATTTTAGAATTTTTTCGAATAACTCACAGCGTCAGTTACTTCAGAAGATATAGAATTTTTATCGTTGTGCCCAACTTATTGATATTGATCCAGATTAAATTTGGTATTTCAATTGCGGATTTTTAGAATCGAAGTTTTAGAATTTCAGACATTTTTAGAAAAATTTACGCATACTAGAAAATATTGATTTTTTTTCGCTGTGTCCAACTTACTGATTTTGTCCCAGATAAAAATTTAGATTTTAATGCAATGGTGATGAAAAGTTGCCAAGTTTTGGAATTTCAGAAATATTTAGAAAAATTTACAGATTCAGTTATTCTAGAAACTATAAAATTTGTATCATTGTTCCCAAATTATTGACATTGATGGAGATGAAATTTTTTATTTCAATGCAATGTTGCGGCGAAAAGTTGACAACTTTTAGAATTTTAGAAATATTTAGAATAATTTAGGGATTCAGTTTTCAATGAGTTACATAGAAAAACGAGTTTCTAAACATGAAAAACCATTCAATTATTTTTCAATTCCCATCGGGCAATTTTTTTTTTACTTCCAAAAAATCTTGATCCTAGATTTTAGATTCAGAAAGAAGACTCGGGGAAAACGAGATTTTCCAAGTTTCCAGACGGTCAAAAAAATCCGAAAGAAATTCGATTTCCATCCCGAAATACCGAGTTATCCAGTCTCCGTTTCAAGAAGGGTTTCAATTTAATAAACAAAGTTTCGTCAAGTAGAATATCGGGAAAAATAAATGTTTGCTTTCATTCAAGTTTAATGATCTGGACAGTATTGATCACATCTCCGCGTATTAAAGAGAGTGAAAAAGCAAGATACTTTTTCCTTCGATGGAAAATAATATTCGGGACACGTTCCAATTTCTCCCGAAAAAATATACAAGCATCCGCCCAATTTCTTAAGAGGTTTCGTCCCGATTTAAACCCCAATAATTGCGTTTTCTTATTATCGGAAAACGAAAAAGTGGTTCAACATTTTTTTCTAAAAACCTCAAAATTATTCTTCCAGGATTATTTTCCATTTTCCTTTCGGTTTTCAAACTCTTTCCAATTAAATTCCCGTTTATTTTACTGAGATAAGTTTGTGATCTAAAATGTGCGAATTTAGAATGAACAATTGCAAAATCAGTGTAAAAGCAAATAACGTTCTTTTTTTTATCTAAAATAATGCAACGACAAACGAAATCTCTCGGTCTGAACTTCGGCATCGAAAATATTGCAGGAACGTCGGATACGATCGATACGTTATTTTCGACGATAAGAAACAAAGAAAAATTAATGGAATGAGGAAGTTGCGATCGCTTCAGCGAGACAAAAGATTCGGCGCATGCTGATCACGAGGGAGTGTTTTTTTTTCCTGAACGAACGATTGCATCGGAATACAATCTCGGTCAAAAATACATTCGATTATTAAAGATTGCGATGCATTTTTTTTAAATTTCCATTGAACCTTCGAGGAATCAATATCTCGATCATATCTCGTTGCGATTAAGCTCAATAAAAATAATAAAATAACAAAAATAATTGAAATAATAAAAATAAGGACAACCAAGTATTTTGGGCTTTTGTTCCCAAAATATGTACGATTCTATATGATTAAATTTCGATTTTATTTTGCAAGTTAAATTAAGACACGTTTCTATTTTTTTTTAAATAAACAAGTGTTTCAGAAAAATTGCACCCTTTATTGGACGTTTGTCCTTTGTCATTCAAATCTGCAATATTTTTCTTTGCGAAAGGATTTTAGTCTTAGAATTAAAATCTTAGAATTAGAAACACTCTAGAATTTAAATCTTAGAATTAGAAACACTCTAAAATTTAAATCTTAGAATTAAAATCATTCTAGAAATTTCATCTTTGAAGAAAATAATAAAAAAGTATATTTTTAATTGTCACATCCGGTAAATACAATCCTCACGGCGAAATTTTACATTTTTTTTATTAAGAAAATTGAAGGCAGCAATTTTTGATTTTTTTTTAGCCAATTTGAACGGAATTTCGTCCTTCTTCCCATTTTGCCCCGATCTTCATCCTTGTGCATATTTACACACACAGCATAAAAACCATCAGCGATGTGATTCCCAGCTCATTTTACGATCTGCTCACGTTTACAAACGTTTTTTCGTTAAGCATACGCAGATACTTTTTTCCCTTTGTCTTGAGATAAAGAAATACACTTTATACTTGAAGCATTATTTTCATCAATCCAAGCAGATCTTTTTCAGTCATCATGCAGAATAAAAAAAAACAAAAATACTGTTTTTATTTTTATTTACAAGCTTTTTAATTTAGAATTTAAAGCATTTTTCCATCTTAACAAAAATATAATTCAAGAGGACTTGATATTATTAATCATTGATTGTTTATGAATGTTATTTAAAAAAGAAATGAACGATACTTTTTTTTTTAAACAAGCTTTTATTAGTTGTTGATAAAAAATAACTAAAAAGTTAAAAATAATTTTATTACGATTGGAAATAAGTTTTCATATAAAAGCGTGTTATACCCTCTTTTTTTCCTCTTCTGTTAAAATATAACAGGCTTTTATTTGAAAACTTATTTTCAATTGGAATAAAATTATTTTTAACTTTTTAGTTATTTTTTATTAACAACTAATTAAAGCTTGTTATTAAATTATTTTTTTTCGTTTATAGTATTTTTAGTATTTATGATGTTAAATAACTAGTTTAGTAATTTATATCTAGTTTCGTATAATTTGTTAGACAAAATTATTTAATTTTGCAATTTAACTTGCAAGATTTGATTACAGACACCGGGACAGGTGAAACTAAATAAAAGCTTGTAAAATAAATTTGATTTGGCAGAATATTTTATAGTTACAATGCTTTTATCAATTTTCGTGATAATTGTAATTTTATTTTAACATTAATAGAATTGAAAATAATACGAAATTTTTTAAATCGTAAAGGATTTAATAAATGAAGTTATGTAGAAAATGTTAAAAAACAGGAATAGCCTCAAAATTGCAAAAACTTTTATTTAAACAAAACTCCACCGATTTTATCACAAACAATTAATCGAAATTTTGATTAGCTCACGGTTAAGTATAATCATTTAATTATAAGGGACAATTCAACTTGTATTGAATTTAGGCAATTTAGATAGTTCAGATAATTTAGAGAAATTCAGGAAGATCAACGAAAAATAATTGCTGGATTGACGGGCTGATTTTTTATTTCTGTCGTTTCTGCCAAGTTAATTCCATAATGAGTCTCAGTGATTTCGAGAATATAATTGTCATTATGCTGAGGAAAAGAAAGAAACCCTGAAAAAGGACTCTCGCGAATTTTGTACTTCCCGCTGGTACATAATTAGCATTTTTTTTCTGCAACGACAAGTTTAATTTACCAACGAGATAAATACTCGAGGATTTGATCACTTTTTTTTCATAACGACAATGATCTTTATATGGTTTGGCGACCGGTTCAGTAGCGAGCCATTTATGGATGTCGTTTAATGTTTATCTCAACTCCCTGAAAATATTATGCCTTTCTTTCATTGTCTGAAAATGTAAATTCACAAACGAGGAACATAACGAGGTTCGTTGATGTCGTTAATTATAATTAGTTGAATTCTCTGGTCCACACTTTTTTTCCCCTCGGTCCACACTTTTTTCCCCTCATGATCGCAGTATTTACCGGTCAAGTTGTTGGTAATAAAATTTTACGTTCTTCTTTTATGTATTATCTTGAATTTCCATGAATTTTGCGATAATCGTAATTCGCGTGGGAATTATAAATATTTTGGACTTGAAGATGCGAAGATTTGGCAAAAATTGAACCGGTTCACTAAAATGGCTGTAACTTTTTTTCTAGATAAGATTTTGACTTAAACTTGTGCTCATTCTATTCGTTATCGTTGGAGCTTCAAAATGGCGTTTGGTTCATTTGATTTTGATAATTTTTCTATTTTTCGCAGATTTTTAAAGTTCGACCGTCGATTTTTGCAAGTTTTTCAAGGCTTTTCCATTTTTTGAGGCGATTTTCAAACTGCTCTCATTTCTACTAAAATCAAGTTATCGGGATGAACGGCATCTCTAAGTTTAGTCAGGACGAAAAAGAAATTTTAGAATCCGTGAATCCAAAATAAAGTTACGAGCACTTGAAATAGGGCAAAAATTGAGCAAAAACGTTTTTGATGAAAATACATTAAAATTTTGATTTTTTGGGAAAACTATTGGTAGATTCGTGTTCAGAGGGCAAAAATTCATCGATATAAGGTTCGAAAAAAAAAATTAAAAAAAAAAATTTTTCTCGCATTTTGGCAAAAATTGAATCGGTTAACTAAAATTATTGTAACTTTTTTTCTGGATAAGCTTTCGACTTGAACTTGGGCTCATTCTATTCGTGATCGTTGAAGCTTTAAAATGCCGTTTGATTCATTCGATTTCGATAATTTTTCAATTTTTGGCAGATTTTTAAAGTTCGAGCATCAATTTTTGCAAATTTTTTAAGGCATACCCCTTTCAATTTTTTTCGGCGATTTTCAAACTGCTCCCATTTCTACAAAAATTTATTTATCGGGATGAACCAAACGGCATTATCTAAGTTCAGTGACAAAGTTTGCGTACGAAAAAGAAATTTTAGAATCGGTCAAGCCGAAGTAAAGTTATGAGCGCTTGTAATTTCGCTATTTTGAGATTTCCAAAAAGTCCCCCAAAAATGAGCGAAAATTTTTATTATTATTTTCATTGATTTCAAACATTATTTCGATGGGAAATTGACCGCTGATTGCAAATCACGCAGAGTTTTTGTCGAAAACAAATTTATTCATGGCCATCAGAGAATTAAATGAGGGACACAAAATGTTAATGGAGTTTTTTTTCCGCGCCATAGTTGAGAAGTTATGCTGAGCCAAAATCGAAAAATACAGATGCAGAAATTTTGTCATGATTCTTCAAGGGTCTGAGAATTTTTTGCCATTTCAGGAATAAACATTGAAGAATTGCGATTCGTACGTTAGAGATTTTTCAAACCGGTATTACCGTGATCTGACAGTTGGCAAGAGGAACATTTAATAAAAAAAAATAAAAAATTGCCGGTATAAACTGTACGGCGATTCACATGAACCCGAATACGGGACCTTTCAGGTCAATTCGATTGAAATTGGACCTCCCAACAATAAGAAAAAAGTAGATCTACTTGATTCAACCAAAACCTGACCGAATATAAAAGCAATAAATATAAAATATGGTTAAATAAATATTTGTTAATACTTAAAACGATTACATATTTAAAAATTTCCATATAAGAATTCACAGAATTTACTCTAATATCAAATAACATATTTCCCATGATTCTGAATATTTGGATCATTCAAATGCAACGAAAATAATTTAGTTTTCCCAAAAAATCATTCAACGCTCTGCAAAATTCAAAAATTTGGAGTATCACCGGTCGATCTGACATAGAATGGTCCATATGCATGAAATACTAATGCCGCTCGTATATATAAAATCCCCGTTATTCGCATCGTTTTTTTCGATCTTGGTCGACGGTCTGCGGGGCGAGAGTCAATGCGACGTAAAAAAAGGTGAAAAAAAAAACGCTCAACGAACTGCAAGAAGAAAACGCAAAATAAACGAGAAAAACAAAAAAATTGGGTGAAAAAATGGAAAATAAAATTGTCACGAATATATTGAATTTTCTGAGGAATATTCTACCACTCGATAAAAAAAACTATTCGATTTGAAAAAAAAGTTCCCTCCGACGAGATTCAATGTTTGTCGCTAAAAAAATCTCGATTGTTTGCCGGGCCTCGTTCTCTTCCCCCTCCCTTCCGTCTCCTTCCCCCACCACTCCGCACTTTACTCAGCTTGGAAGTCCCGTCATGCGTGTGCCTATTTCCGTTCGATTTTATAATCGACACTTCCACTGACCAAGAACAAATTTACGATTCACGAGGCATATGGAAATCGTGAATAAAAAAAAATTCAAAAAAAAAGTAAAAAAAACGTATATTTCTCTCGACAGAAAGACGTTTGGATTATCTTATCACGACAGAGATTACGAGCTGTCAGTGAGAGCTCACGTTTCTTTATTTACCATTCTCATTTCTCCATCTATTTTTTTGTTTATTTCACTCCCATTAATTTATATTTTTCGTAATTTCAATTTGGCACCGTTTGCATTGCATACAAAAAAACGTGCGATAGGCCGAATGTCGATAAAGTCGCAAGCACGAATTTCGTGCTTCACGGATGTCAAAAAAAAAATATCAGTGAAACATCTGTGAACGATGCATGAAAAAAACAGCGGTTTTATACGAGGGACGTTTCAACGTCGTACCGCTGCATTTTTTCGCCCCGCGCCGGCAAATTTCTCTCTCGACGACTCAAGAAAGCTTCTACATTTTTTTTCTTATTTTTTACCGACGGAGATACTATTTTTACTGACCTGACTTTACCGCCGCAATATTGGCAGGCTGTTCCCTGCCAACCATCCTGACAGACGCAGCTGCCGTTGACACAATCGCCGTTGACACAATTGTCAAGATCGCAGGGCGCCTCCGTGCTCGTGCTCGTCGATGAAGTCGACGCTGTCGCCGCACAACGCAACACCACCGCCCATATAAACACTGACGTTATTAAACCAAAACACGAATCACCGTCCTGTCTATCATAGTGTGTTCGCTTGTTGAATTTTCGACGATACTTCGATTTATATAGGAACAAAAACATTTGCATGACTTCTGCCATTTTGATGGGCTTCCATGTCAGAGACAATGGCCGATGGCGGACACGCAACGCGACTCTCTCTCTGACTCTTTCTCTCGCTTCCACACACTCCCTTCTGTGTGTGAAGCTCGCAGAAAATCTCTTTCTCTCTCTCTCTCTCTATGGCCTTCTCGTTCGATACGTGAGAGACGAGAATGCGTGATCGACGCCGGAGAATCTTCGGGAGACACTCCGCGTGCCACAGAGAACCGGCAACGACTCGTTCGAAAAGAGTCGCCCTACTCTTTCTCTCTGTCTCGCTGTTTGAATATTTTCTAATCCCCTCTCCGCAGACACGATTCGGGTTCATTGATCCGCGCCATCGCGAAGACTGGCCTAGTGATGGGCGATGTTGCTTCGATTAATCGATAATCGATTTTTTTGAACAAAATAATCGATTATTTCGTCGATATTTCTTCGCCGCGATTAATCGATTTCTCGATATTTTTTATTTCGATTAATCGGTGATTCGATATTAATTGCTCAGAATCGTCTATATGATACATTTTATTATTATTATTGACGATTGCACGCGCTGCATTCACGGCTGCTATGCTGAGCGCGTCGCGAATATCGTGGGCTCATTGTTAGTCATGTTAGGGGACGACTTGAGAAATTTACTATCTTACCTACAGTCGAGATTCCTTACCGACAGCTATGATTGTCGGTAAAGCAGCCTTACCGACAGTTGAGATTGTCGGTAAAACAGCGGATATCAAGGCTGATAAGCATTTATTTTAAGATAATTATATTTTCAAAAAAATAATCGATTTTCCCGATGTTTTTTTGTAAATAATCGATTAATTTGTCTTCTACTGAAAAATAATCGATATCGTATAATCGATTATTGGGAAAATCGATTATCTAATAATCGATTATTTTTTTCGACATCGCCCATCACTAGACTGGCCTAAACCGGAACATTGTTCCAAGCTAAGCTTCGAAATTCGGCCATGGGAGCGCCCGCGTGAAACTTGTCGCGAGCGCCATCCGACGATTTTCAGTGGTACTCGCTTTACCGTCGTCGGTAAAATACGAGGTAAATTACGCTCTTTCCAACTATACGAAAAATTTGGGAAATTTCGCGGAATTCAAAAGACGTGCTGAAATATTGTACGTTTATTCCTATGAGAATGATGGTTAGTGTTATTCTGGTGAAAAAGCATTGAAAATTAAATTTAAATTAAAATACAACTAAAATTTGAAATTTAGACCTCGTTTTATGACCTTTTTAGGAGTTTTTGAGATTGAGGTTTTTATTTTGGTTGTTATTTTATGAAGTCTTAAAATTTTTCACAATTTGGATTTTGCATAAGTAGACAAAGTGTCAAGGGTGGTTATTAAATTTTTTTAAAATAGCTCAAGGTAATTAAAACAAATTTAAAAAAAAATTTCTTCCAGACCCGTTAATGTTCACAATTTAATAACTATCGATTGAAAATATGAAAAAAAGACTACTGAACTCGAAATTATCAATTGGGAACCAAAAAAATTGTGCAAATTATAATTTGCACTCTTTAACAAAAGAATGATGTTCCTGATTGTACAGCTTAATGATTCTCAATTTTATGCTTTGCAATGTAGTTCTACAGTAAAGTCTGATTAAATAAAATAGCTAGGATTCGAGTGAAGACTTTATAGAAAATCAAGTTCATTGCAAAATTAGTATTGATTGACATTGAAATAAATGGTCGATTTTTGAAAAGTGAGATAATAACGTTTTATCATTATTATTCAAACTTGAGGTCGATGGTAATTCGTCTCGGTCAATTAATCTGCATATATACATAGAAATATGCTGCCAGGATAAAGGACGAATGCGATAGACAGAGATGGAGCTCGTCAGAGCGCGCAGAGCGCCACGAAGCGGACGAAAAGCTTCCTCGAGCGGAGGCGGAATAGTCGAAATACGAAACAAACGAGTCTCGTTCACGAACTCGATCGTGCAAGACCTCATATGCTCTCCGGAAAACATCGAGCTTCGATGGTCTCGTGATAATCGCAAAAAATTATAATCTCCTCGTCGTCGGACGAACGCGGCCCTCGACGCGATCGATTCCGATCAATTTCCAATAATTAATATTTTATCCAAAAAAATCTCACGTGTAAGATAAAATTCCCAAGTGAACTCTTTCGGGCAATTTCGTTGGCATCTCCATCAAAATGTACATCGATTCTTCGTGATTTCGTTCATCGTTTCCATTTTAAGAATTATAAGAGATAAAAACAATCGAAAAATCGATTAAATCGCTCCAGGACGATATTTCTTCGATTTGCTTTCACGAATGACGGAGATTTCGCGCTAAAGAGTCTCAGTCAAGTCTCTTTTTTTTTCTCCAAAGTTTTGAAACGATGATCGGTCCGTCTTCAGGATCAAGCGATGGGCCGACCTCGAGAGAGGTCGTTGAAAATCCTGTCAGGATCAAGAGAAAGATCTTCGAGGATCTCGATATCGAGAGTCTCTGCGACGAGGTTTGTCATCAGAGCGACAAGAACAAGCGTTTTATCATTGATCCGATTGACGAATCAACGAGAATGAAGAATATCGTCGATACGACCGATTTTTCGTCATCGTCGTCCTTGTCGTCGTCCTCGAGCCAGGAAACAACTGGAGTTGGTGGTTCAATGGCAAGATTGGAGGTCCTCGTTGTCGATGGCAATTGGGATCCTTCGAATCTCGGTAATGCCGAATTTACCGATATTTCCAGCTCGATCGCCAACAACAATTGCATCGACAATCTCGATGACGTTAATCCCATTGACAATGGTTATGGTACGATACTTTCTTACTGGACCGAACAAACTGGCGATCTGGAAACAACGGAAAATAATTGCACAAATAACGCCGATTCAACTATCAATCCGTCGATACAACAAACGAACCCGATTTCCAACGTTTCCACGGGTCCACCGATCGAGGATCAGGAAAATGGCAATCTTTCGTGGCTACTCGATTTTAAACTCGATTCCCTCATCGAAGCACCCGAGGAACGAACGATTTTACCTCCATCCAGAGACTTTAACAATGGTAATTTTGTTGACAATCAATTTTTCCTTCAAACAGATTAGAATTTTGATGATACGAATTTAGAAAGCTGGTGGAGATTAGATATTTCATGAAATTTTCGAATAATCAACTTTTCAAATTGCATGGAACTAAAATAAAAATCATATAAATTTTTTAGTAATAAATTTTGAAGTATGTAAAATGCCAAAAGCCGTTTTTGATCCCTCGACCTTTGTTTCTATTTGATTTCAGTTCGTTTATATGGAATTATATTTTATGAAATTGTAAATAATGTATTTTAAATGTAATAAAAAAATTTAATTAGAATTTTTCTAATTTTATGGCATTTTGAAATAATTAAATCAACATTTTTTGGAGACTTCTCATATTTCATAGAATTTCCAAATGTTCAAATAATCAAGTTTTGAATTTACATTGAATTAAAATAAAAATCAAATAAAAACATTTTGTAGTAACAGATTAATTTCGAAATATATAAAATGCCAAGACGCCTTTTTGACCCCTCGACCTTCGTTTCAATTTAATTCAAGTTCTTTTATGCGGAATCATATTTTGTAAAATGTTGTATTTTAAATGTAATAAAATTTTGAAATAAGAAATTCTCTAATTTCATGCATTGTTGAAGAATCAAATTTTCAATTTTTAGAGTCTTCTCATGTTTCATAGAATTTTTAGATTTCTCGGAAATTTCAAAAAATTGCCCGCAGGTCACAGAAACAAATTCAATGGTAACGGATCTCGTGGAAACGGTTTGACATCGTGCACGAGCGATCGAAAGAATTCAACGAATCAGCATGATAACGCGACGATCGGATCCGGTGGGACGTCGTTGCAGCAGGACAGACGTCAAGTATCGGTGGAAACGTCAAATTACTCATCGTCGAATAATCGAAGTTTCGCATCGTCGCGTTACGGTGGTCCGAAAAAGCCACCCTTCACGTACACGGAGTTGATCGAGCATGCACTTCAAGAAAGGGGCGAACTCACGGTCTCGGCGATTTATCAATGGATCTCGTGAGTAATTGATAAATTCTGATGAAATTCTATTTCCTTTTCCATCAACTTTCCTTCAAAAATCGATAAATGGTGATGAAATTCCATTTCCTTTTCCATCAACTTTCCATCAAAAATTCTTCAACTTTTCAGACCATTAAAAATTTAATTTCCTGAAGAGAAAGTCTCTTCCTTGCATCTCTCTTGATTTGCTTTCCTTTTGCAAATTTCCAGCTCTCTGTGAAAAAAAATTGTAGGAATTATTGAAAGGAAGAATTTTTCATAATCGAATTCAAATGAGAAAAAAAAAATACATCCTGTGTGAGGGATTTACGTCCCAAGGTTGACATCGATCGACACAGATATATGGCGATCATTTTCTTTTTTCCTCCCCCTTTCCTTGTTTTATTATTGCATCCGAAGGAACCTATCCCTGCTGAATCGTGAGAGCCCCGGTGTCAGTTTCGGTCGTGCATGTATATTTTCATAGATATACGCATAAGTTGAGTTGGGGTCGTTGAGAGGGGTTGGAGGTGGTTCTCGGTGATGGTACTCACCGGTACCGCTGCCCTCGATGCTCGATTCGGTACCACCTGGTACCGAATTCAACCCCTACGTCGTCTTTCTTCCATTCCCCCTTTCCTCTCTCGAGCCTCATACCCTCACACGACTCTCGCTTCTGTAATATCCTCGTGTGCCCTCTCGCAAACTAGCCAAGAATTTTCAACCCCCTTTGCACCCTCGCTCCACCGACGTTTTCGATCGAAGAACGACCGTTCGAGAAACGACTGCAGTGAGGCTCAAATCTCAGGCATGAGGATTCTCGATTGTTACCTGGAAAAAAAAATATTGATATTATCGACGCTTCAAGGTGAAGTATTATTATTATTCGCGCAATCGTAAAAGAACGTACTAAATTCGCAAAAAGCTTGAGATAAAATTTTGTACAGTTTTTCAATTTAAAAAACATATTTTAGAACGCTTTGGACAAAAAGTGAGGATTCAATTTTCAATTTATAGGAAAAATAATAATGATTCCTAAATGCGACGCTTTGAGGTGAAGTATTATTATTCGAGCAATCATAAAAAGACTGTACTAAATTCGCAAAAAGCTTGAGATATTAAAATCTTGTAGTGTTTTTCAATTTTAGAAACCTATTTGAGAACGCTTTGGAAAAACGTGAGGATTCAATTTTTAATTTATGGGAAAAATAATAATGATTACTAAATGCAACTAAACTTGTATTTGTCGAGTAGAAAAGGTGAAAAAAATGCAAATAAAAATTCGCAGATTGACATTTTGGGATATTTTATAGTCTACTTTAGAATGTCCAAAAAAGCAAATTTTTAAGATTTTTTTTCTCGCATCCTTTATCAAATATGGCTATAAAACTGATTTCACAACATTGTTTCATCTTTCTAAAATACAAAAAAAAATTATTCTTTGTTTTGATTCTTTGAATAATTTATAGGAGGGGCCAGAATTGAAAAAGTCTGAAACAAAAAAATAAAAATATATTTTAAAGAGGGAGGTTTCTTACACAACAATTTACCAACGTTAATGGAAAGTCGACTTGAAAAAAAAATGGCGGACGTTTGAAATGAAAATGAAAAATTGAATTTTTCACAATTTATTTCAAACATCCGCCAATTTTTTTTTTAAATCGATTTTTCATTGAATGTGGTAAATTATTGAGTAAGAAACCTTCCTTTTTAAAATGATTGCTTATTTTTTTGTTTCAGACTTGCCAATCCTGAAATTGACTGTCGGCAATGGGACAAAACATTTTCGATGACTCGACTTTAGCGCCTTCTATAAATTATTCAAAGAATCAAAATACAAGATAAAATTTTTGTACTTTCGAAGGATGAAACAAAGTTGTTTAAACTGTTTCTTAGAAATGTCTGATAAAGGAGCTGAGAAAAAAATCTTAAAGATTTGTTAATTTTTTGTTTTACTTGTAACGGATGTTCAGATTTTATCGACTTTTTTCGTTTTTGCAACAATAGCGTAAACGCTCTAACTTCTGCAATTTTCAAGATATTGCACTCAAACTTTGTACAGAATTAGTGTAGCGATTAAGGTTGTTTGATATTAAATTTGACAAAAATCGATCGAAAGATTAAATTTTCATCAAATTTTTAATTTTTCGAAAAATAGCGTAAATGCTCTAACTTGTACAATTTTCAAGATGTTGCAGTGAAACTTTGTAAGGAGCTAGTATAGCTATAAAGGTTGTTCGCTATTGAATGTGGCGAAAATCCATCGAGGGATTAAAATTTCATGAAACTTTGAATTTTTTGAAAAATAGCGTACTCTAACTTCGGCTATTTGCGAGATATTGTACTAAAATATTGTACACATTCAAAATAGTGAAAAAAAGTGAAAATAGCAATGCGCAAATGTCCAATTTGCAGGGTTTTTTTTTATCTTCTAAGGTAGACTAGTAAACATCCTGAAATAAGAATCACGATGGGATTCCTTACTAAAATAAAACTTCCTTCCCGAGGAAGTAAAGCCTAAGTTGACGTCGTTTCCCTTTTTGACAATTATTCGACTGCATTGCACAGACGTATTGCAATCGATTACTCATTCTGTACCGGATTAGCACGTACAGCAGGCCTCACAAAAAAGTCCTCGAATTCTCCGTATATCTTTTTGGCATTCGCTCAAGCGTGTAAGCGAATCGTTTAGGATCGCCACCGAACGAAAATTATCATCGTCAGGCCGGTGCCCTTTAATCGAGAGGGCGAATAGCTTGGTGCAATATAGCGATGCCCAACGATCCATGAAACGAACACACACGCTTGCGGCGTCAGTCGAGCAGGTGAAGCCAAATCGTTCGTCCGAGGGAAATATGAACAAAAACGCTCCCTCCAACGTTGTCGTTGCGCGAAAAAGGGCGCTCTTCGAGCCGCGGGGGTGGTTACCGCCGAAGAAACGATTAAAATCGTGCACGATATCGCTGAAACAGAAAGAGAAACTGAGAAAAAGCGTGCAGGGCGGTACTTGCGAGTACCTGTCGCCAGAAAAAAATAATAATAAAAAAATGTCTTTCATTAACGACCTTTCGATTTTTCACGCATCTGCGTCGTGTTAATTTTGCCCTTTTTTTTGCTCTTCTTCGTTTCAGCGAACACTTTCCTTACTACAAGAGCAACGACGATCGCTGGAAGAATTCCGTTCGGCATAATTTATCGATAAATCCGCATTTTCGAAAAGGCTCGAAAGCGCCACACGGTGCGGGTCATTTGTGGGCGATCGCCAATCGCGGTGACACGAGACCTCGACAATTGATAACCGCCAATGGTACCGTTATACCGACTCCACGGCAATTGGTCAAGAATCTTCCTGAAAGTAAGAACGCCCGAAGGCAAATCAACGTCAACAGGTAAAGATTTTTAAATGCCTAAAAATGAAGCAATGCATTTTTTTTTTTTTTTTTGAAAATTCAAATATCTTTACCTCTTTTGTAATGTTGTTCCAGTGAAATAGTCACGATGGACGAGGTGGAAGCGGCAACGGCGAGTATCAGTCAGCCCGAGGATAATAATCAAGTCACGACATCCGTGACACTGGAACATTGCGCTGAGCAAATTTTGAGCGGCATCAAGAGAGAGGTGGAGGTGCAGTATCTCGTGCCAATGGTTGTTCCACCGAACGAGAATGAGCCCGAACAATTGCAGTTGCAGCAGCAGACGGAGAGCAACCATCAACAGTGTCCCGAGAAGGAAACTGGTGAGTCTCTTGAAATAACCGAAAAAAAAGAAAACGAATTAGAAAATAATACAGGGTGTCTTACTTTAGCCCCGACTGAAATTTCATGATATTTAAGGATTTTTCAGCCAAGGAATATGGATTTTTTCATGACTTTTGGTATGACTTGGTACTATAAAAATATGTATGATAATTATTGAAGTGTCTACTTTTCTGACTTTTCGTATTTTCATTCAGTTTTTCGAAAAAATATGTCTCGCGGGCCAACAAAAAATATACGAAAATTGATAAAAGTTACCAAACTAAATAATTTCATATACACTACCGGCGAAAAGTTTCCGGACAAAATTTCAAAAAGGTCTGCAACGATTTTCAATGCCATTTCGTCGCAAGTCAACGTAAACTAATTTAACGAACGGCATTTTACAGGGGAAGAATTCGGCTTCATTCATCGTTTTTTAAAAATATTTCTACAATTTGTTTTTAGATTTGTACTCTATTTTGAAAACAAATGTTTTTCGCCTTTTTTCTCTCTCTTCAGGTGCTCCCATCTTTAAGAGGAAATTTTTTAAATACATTTTTACGATTGGATTCATAAAGGGGAAAGTTTGAGCTTCAATTTTCTTTTTTTTTTAACTTTGAGCGATTTTTATTTCCAAAGTTATTCTGTTTTTTACGAAAAAACGAGGACATTTGAAATATCCCGTATAACACGAAAACAAAGAGGATTCATGAAAAACTTCAAGACAACAAAAAGTTGCGTCTGTTTTCTTTGAGTTCAGAGGAATTTTTTCAGATTGTTTTTCCAAATTTTTTTTTCTCTTTTTCTGGGTCGAAGCTCGGATAATTCAATTACCATAACTCAAGAGCTATGGGATTATTGATAAAATTTCAAGAGGGGAAAATACTTTATTTTAGCATTTCCAACACATTGGAATTTTTTTTTAAAATTTTTTCCCAAAATTTTTTTCCCGTCTCAACATGAGAAAAAAAAGTTGAAAAAAAAATCTGAAAAAATTCCTCTGAACTCTAAGAAAACAAACGCAACTTTTTGATTTCTTGAAGTTTCTTATAAATCCTCTTCGTTTTCGTGTTATACGAGGTTTTTCAAATTTCCTCTTTTTTCACAAAAAGCAAAAAAAACTTTGGGGAAAAAAATTGCTCAAAGTTTTTAAAAAAAGAAAATAGAAATTCAAACTTTCCCTTTATGAATCAATTATAAAAATGTATAAACAAAATTTCCTCTGAAAGATGGGTGCACCTGAAGAGAGGGGAAAAAAGGCCAAAAGCCGTTGTTTTCAAAATAGATTTCAAATCTAAACACAAATTGTAGAAATAATTACCGCGCGGAAATTTGAAATTATTTAAAAAGAAATGCACAAAACAGCAAGTATAGTGAACTTGTTACGAAGACCATAAAGAAAAATCAGGCTCGCTGGTTATTTTTCATGACGTTTCATGACTTTTTTAAGGTTTAGTTTAATCTCATGACGTTTAAAAATTTTCATGACTTTTCAGGTCGATAGACACCCTGTAATAAATTACTGAATCATTGTATCATACACAAACGCATGAATTACAAATATTACCTTTTCGTGTCATTAATGAAAAATCGTCCTGATCTATCTGCACAGAACGTGACTGTTGGAACGTACTTGCAGACTTTTTGAATCCTGTCTCGAAGGAGGAAGTCGCCGAAGAATGTGGCCTCATCGGCGAAGGTTATCTCGTCACCGATTTGAATCCAACGGCCCTCGGTTTGAATATGGTAGAACCGGAAATCATCACCCCAGACAGTCTCTTCGGCGAGGAGCTGAGTTTTCAATTTTACGAATTAACATCACCGTCGCAGTTACAATCGGCCTGACACACGGAACGCGCCACAATACGCTTCATATTCGTGGACGATAAGAAAATAAAGAATATCGAGATTGTCGAAAATTTTGCCACGAACGTTCGTGAATCTGCGATCAACGATGAGAATTCGACGATGGACAAGAATGACGAGGATGTTATTGGCATGAATCTCGAGAGAAATAAATATTCTATTGGCGAACAGACGATCGATTATCGGCAAGATTCCGAGATGAGCGTCGACAGTTGATTTCGCTGAAAGAAATTCAATTTTACAAAATACAAAATGCTTGATTACGTCTCAAAGGCATTATCATCGAGTAATATTAATCTAATTCTTCTCGCTAGTCTTTATGGATCCGAGTGTAATGTTTTTGTATTAGCAAAGAAAATATAATATAATATTTACAATTTGAGAAAATTTACTCCGACGATGAAGGAATTCGATGATCGATAAGATTTATTCAATATTAAAAATTTTACGTCTTTACAGCGTCGCTTCGTTCTTTGTCTAAACTGTGGATTCCGGGCTTTGCGAATCGGATTTTTTCCCCTGCGATGATTCCTCCGCGATTTTCGCCATCATCCGAGTTTCACGCTCTGCCTTTCTCGCCGCTTTTTTACGCCTCTTCTCCTCTTTCTCCTTCTGTTCCAACATCTCCTTGAATCTCTCGTCTCGCGGATCTACCTTGAAACCAAAGTGTCGACGAACCTCCTCCACGAGTCTCTCCTTCCGTTCCTTCGCCGCTTTCATCTCCGCCTCTTTCTTCGCGACCCTCGCGTACAATTCTTTTGTCCATCGAGCACTCTTTATAAAGTTTGCTTCGATTTCCGCCTCTCTGAAATTTTTTTGCAATTCAATCAAAAATTTGTTTATCAGAGTTGTTAATAAAAAAAGGCTGTTTTTCAGTAGGATCCTAATCAAGATTCTTCTACCTTTTCGCGAAACACTCTTGCACTAGTGAAGGTTTGTGGCGTTTTTTATTTCACTGTCACATCAATGTCAAAATCGAAAGAGCATTTTGGGAATCTCAAAATTGTAATATTAATTTTGTTTTATTAAGTAAAGTAATTCTGATGAAGGAGAGCTTTTGGCAAGACTCAGCAGCTATGGAAAAAAAAGCATTTTCGTAAAAGAGCTTTGTGCAAGCAATGCTCAAGTTTCGATTTGCACAAGTTTGCTTCCTTATAAAGGAAGTTTTCTTTCCGTTAAATTTTTTTTTTTTTAATTATAAGAGCCGTTCAGATTTTAACGACTTTTTTCGTTTTTGCAAAAATGGCATAAACGCTCTAATTTTTGCAATTTTCAAGATGTTGCACTGAAAACTTTGTACAGAATCAGTATAGCTATCAAGGTTGTTCGCTATTGAATTTCGCGAAAATTAATCGAGGGATGAAAATTTGATGAAATTTTT
The DNA here is from genome assembly GCA_946863875.1 of Alloplasta piceator. Taxonomy (NCBI): domain Eukaryota; kingdom Metazoa; phylum Arthropoda; class Insecta; order Hymenoptera; family Ichneumonidae; genus Alloplasta; species Alloplasta piceator. The sequence goes on from OX333072.1 coordinate 60,825,842, forward strand.
AATTTTTTGAAAAATAGCGTAAACGCTCTAACTTGTGCAGTTTTTAAGAGATTACACTGAAACTTTTCACGGAGCTAATATAGCTATCGAGAATGTTCGTTACTAAATTTGGAGAAAATCGGTCCGATGATTAAAAATTTATCAAATTTTGATTTTTTTGAAAAATGGTGTACTCCAACTTTGGCTATTTGCGAGATATTCCAACGAAATGTTGTACACATTCAAAATAGTGATCAAGGTTGTTCGCTATTGAATTTAGCAAAAATCAAATTCGGCAAGAAGTAAATTTGAAAGAATTTGGTAGATTTGCACATTGATTATCCATGTTTTTCGATAGTTCTAACTTGTGCAATTTTTAATATATTGCACTGAAACTTTGTACAGCGCTAATATAGCTATCAAGGTTGTTCGTTATTAAATTTGTTTAGTATAAATACTCTAACTTTGGTTATTTGCGAGATTTTGTACTGAAATTTTGTACACATTCAAAATAGTGATCGAGGTTGTTCGCTGCTGAATTTGGTAAGAATCAAATTTAACCAGAAGCAAATTAGAAAAGATTTGACAAATTTGCACATGGATTTCTCATATTTTTCGATAGTTAACAAAGCTTCCTTTACGAGTAAGCCGAATTCGATCGCCATACCTTGTGATAAAGGAAGCTACATAAGCTATGGATAAAGATGACAAAGCAATGTGCAAATGTCTGATTTGGAGGGTTTTTTACCTGGCTCTTATGGAATCTTCTTTAGCGATATTGGCGGCTGCTATGTTCTCCAAACCTTCCGTTAAGCTCACAGGATATGCGACTTTCTCGTACTCTTTGGTTCGAGCGATTTCTTCTTTCGTTGGCCAAGCGAGACCCGGATTAATATTGGAACCCTCGATTCCATAGCGTCCAAATATTCGTCGCTGGTATGAAATATAACGATGATGATGCCCGATACCAAGCTTTTCGTATGGACGTCTAGAATGCGCTATATTGTAATCCGAACTGCTGAGCCGAGATTTGTTTCTTTTCGCTTCGATGTCCTTCTTTTCCGCGATTGAAAAATCGTCACCGCTGTATTTCGGTCGACTGTCGATAGAGGTTATGTCGACCGTTTCCTCTTTCGTCGATTCGCCGGAAGTTGCATAACTTCTGTGCAACAATGCACTTCGTAGTCTAATGCCCAACGCTAATTTACCCCTCAGCAACGCTTTTAAACTCATTTATTTATCTTATTAAACTCTCTTATGTGGACAATAATAGCCGCCGAGTGCATCGGCGGATTTTTTTGGAGGTTATAAGCGAATTGTCGCAGCTGGACAGCTGGACGGAGCAGCCGACGCGTGGCGCTGCTGTCGCATCGTCCGCCATATTGGTTATTTTTATGTTGACATTTTTTTAAATATACATCATAAAGATCATTAATTTTGCCAGATTAATCGATTTCTTGAAGTATATTTTAGATCACAAGTTTCTTTATCGTTGAAATATAATTTCGCAAAAATAAACGACACTGGAAGAATATTGCAACAAAATGTTTCATGAATTTTCTCTTTTTAGATATCTCTTAAATTACAATACTATGTGGTAGTCATTCCAGGTCACTTGAAGGTCAGACCAGTGACCTTCAATCTCTTCTTTTTTTAAATGCTTTGCAAGAAACGATCTTTCGCTCATGAAAAAGCGTGAAAGTAATTACACGAATTCTTGATGAAAGACTGAGAAATTTTTTTATAAAACTGGAGAGTTTTTAATGTATATTATTAAAATTTTCAGTGTTGCGTCCAAAAACAAAAGGTCATAACGTTATTATGTTAAAAATGAGATAAAGGAATGAATTTTTTTTGACAATTCGAATAATCACGATCATTAATTTTTTAAATATCTTATAATATGAGATTTTACGTGCCATGTAATGCTGCATCCACGATAATTGATATAAGACACGAATTAAATCAGTTCTGTTGAATTAGCTCAAGGATTCTTTTGTAAAGAAGATCCTTGACATCGCGGGCCCATATAAAATCCATGTGGTTGAATTTACGATAAGGCACGGCCTCGAGGGTTGTTATGTTAATGAAATGTTTCTTCAATTCGTACATCTCCTGTAAATTTAAACGTGCAATAAAATATACAATTTATAAAATTCGTATGAACGATAAATTAAAAAAGAAATTAATGAAATAGCAACTCTTTATAGCTAATAGGATTTGATCAGAGAATTTTTTTTTTCAATTTAAAAACGAATCACGAAATTTATTATTTTACCTCCGCTGTTACAATAGCATCATTTTTTCCATAAATCAATGCAACTGGAGCTGTGACCTTCTGTAATGAATAAGTCGGTGGACTCGTCTGTTTGTACTTCTTGAGATTGGTTTTAGAGTTATTAAAATCGTATTGTTGGAATTTTCCTGCAGACAAAAGCAATCTTAATATCAATTTCATTTTCGTTCAAGCATAAATAAGTTATAAAATGGTCACAAACCTGATAGCATATTCTGATGAAAGTGTTCCAACGTACGGCGAGAAGTGCTGGCTGGATAATATAAGAAAAGGTAGGACAAGAGTGTCTGAAAAAATTGCATCAAATATAATGATTGATTATTCTGGAATTGTTGTTTTACAAAACATTTTATTGCAACGATAAACAGACAAAAATTGTGCAAATTAGAAATTCGCCCAAAGCTTCCTCATTTTGCTCCCTTATGGAGAAACTTATTTTTTCCCATTAAAAAATGTCCCAAAAATTGGAAAAATCCAATGTAGAAAAAAATTTGATATACAATTTTTTGACAATTGCAAAACAAATTTCAATTATTAATAAAATTTCCTTTATTATAAAATTAAAATCAAATTATATTAAATTTAATTCTAAATAAATTAAATTAAAATAAAAAATCCTTTTATAAATGAGATCCAGACGTTTTGGAACATTTTGGATCATAGAAGAGCATTAAAATATTGAGAAAAAAAAATCTTTCTGCAAGCAAAGCATTCCTTATGAGGGAGCAAAATAGGCATAAATTATTGAAACGCTGGAATCACATTCTCCCATTGTTTTTTTTTCGTTTTAATCAATACTCACGGTGTTTAATTGCTCTCGATCTTCGCCAACAATTCCAAAGATCATATTCAAGCATGTTTCGTGCGAAGGGACGTCCTCGCGACACCATTGATCGGCAATTGCAGCCATAAAAGTGTTCTGAGGTAAAATCTCGTTGATTCCACCCCGCCTAAACGTTCCCTATTTTTTTCCCCAAGCAAGACGTTAGTATTTATTAATAATTACGTAATTAATAAACTTAGTTGATTAATTATCTTTATGGATAATTAACTATTATATTAATAATTATTTTACTAATTACCAATATTTTATTAATAATAGTTTATTACCAGTTCCTGCTAATGATAATTATAGAAATTTTTTTTTTCGTTGCTTTTTTCCTAATTTACCCGCATGAGAAAACCGGTTTTTTTGAAAAGCTCCTGCATCGTGTTGGGTTTGTGTTTCCAGATTGTTACAGGCGCCAGGCTAATGAGCAATCTAATTTTCTCATTGTATTCGGGCCTCATGGACAGCATCACGTAAGCGATCGTTGCTCCCATCGAGTGTCCGACAAAGTACAAGGTTTTTTGTCCGGTAATGCCGAGAACGTGATCGATCATTGACGGAAGATCCAGCATTCCCATCTCGTGATAACTATTATGAAACGTGCAATTAAAATTATATACTGTTAAGAAATTCTTATGATTGAGTTACAATCAAGGTTGCGAAATTTTTAATGAAAAAGTAATGCATTAACCATTACTTTTTTAATAGATAATGAAAATAATTTCCATTAACCATTAACCATTAACATTTAATGGTCAATGAAAATATTTCCATTACCCATTGCAATGTAATGTGTAATGGACAAAACTTTAATTGCAATTGTGGGAACCGAAAAATATAGATGAATAAATTATTGCAATTTTGCATTACATTTTATTGACTTAGGACTTAGAATTATAATATAAATGCTTTTGAGAATTTAAGGTACCTAAAAATCTTTTTTCATGTACTCGGAACTGTACAGAGTTGAAACTGAATTGAAAATATCTGAAAATTGAATATTTTTAAAGCACTTTTTGAAAAATCTAAAAAATAATTCAAATCTGAATCCCTCGAACACTTATTTTTAAACTCATTACCAATGATTCTTTAAATATTGTCTTTTGGAATTTTTGGAATCTAATGGTATATTTTACCTAAAATCCCAAAATTCGGCGTCAATTGGTTTTACGGTTCGATGACTCTTTCCATAAGTATTTCCTCGAACGTTTCCAATCCAAACGTCGTAACCGGCATCGGCGAGCATGTAAGCTAGAAGAATATTTTGAGAAAACAAATTTTGAGCTGATGATTTTGTTTTTAAATTAGGTTCGGTCAAAGTATGGATCATTGACTCACAAAGGTCATGGTCAGGTCCGATCAGAACGAAAGCGTCGGAGGACCAAAGAAATCCGTGCTGCAGGAAGACCACCGGTTTGTCATCGGATTTTGATGAATTTCGATTTCCAGGTATTCGAAATATTTTTAATTCGTATCCATCGTCCGTTTTGACCGTATGACCTTCGGCAGGATAGCCATGACGCTCGATGAGACCTATCTAAATATTCAGATATTAAATTTATTTGAAAAAAAAAAATCGTTGCGCAATGAAATACAGTGAGAGCGAATTTAAACGAGCGTTTGTCATTTATTTCCTTATTTTTTTATATTGGCAATGAGGAAGCACTTTATCGCACGTGAGACCTTTCAAGGTAACTGACCGGTTCGACGACACGGACTTGATTATTCAAATAATCTCACGAGATTATTTGAATCGAATAATTTACTTTTGGAAGGACAAATATTCGAACTGCTTATCGAGAGAGAAATAATAATATTCGATTTCAAAATCAATAAGCTTGAATGACGGATATTCGTTAGAATGTTACATCGAATTTACGGAAATGAAGGTCATTGAAATGATACCGAAATTTGTTGAAAAAGGTTGAATTCTTCTTTAGTTTAAACATTTATTAAAATTCATCTTTCAAAATTTATTGAAATTCTTTTTTTGGTCATCACTAATGTCGACTTTCTTGTTCGAGTTATGTCAATCAACTTTCCATCATAAAATTGCATTTTATAATGCCATGATGATAAATTTATCTCTTATAATCATACATTTAAAATTTTTTAAAGTTTTAGTTTAGAAGCTACAAAATTAGGAAAGTTGAAACGTTCGCGATTAATTTGGCTTAGTCATAAAAACGATTTGTTTTGATAAAATTTCCCAATTTCTGGATTTTAGTGATTTGTTTAAAGAGAATATTTAAGATAAATCGAGCTGAAATTTAATTTGCAAGTTGACTATTTACCTTCAATTATCGAAATGAATTTTCCTCAAAATCGCTGCACAATTATCAATTTCAATAAATTATGGAAAAATAACAAATAAGCTCAAATTTTGTTTTAAAAAAATATTGAAAGGGCAGTTAAAATTCAATTTAGACAAGTTTTCTCAAGCCTTTTAATTTATTAAAAATTTTCCTAAGATTAAAAAAAATTGAGACCGCTGTAACTTTTTTAATTTTGCACCAATAAAATGCAAATTTTTTATATTTTTTTAATTATATTTTGATATTATATTAAATAATATTAAATCATTTTTGTATACTTATATTTTTTAAATTATCTATTTATCTATTTGTTTTCAATTATTTATTTCCTATTCCATAATTTCAATATTAATGCCTCAATATATTTTTCTTTAACTTTTCTCAAATTAAGAGCTCATAAAATCACTTCAATATGATCGTATTTTTCTGAACATTTTAGCATTTTAACAACATAAACTTACAGTGTCGAGCACGTTGTAATGTTTGTTCGCCAGGTTCAGGTTTGCGTGTTTCAACCCCTTGAATTGTGGCAAAATACCACGTATCGTTGCACCAGCCAAAAATGGATTAACGCGTCTCGAGGTCACGAGGACAAATGACCAGGTTAATAAGAAAAATTGGCTCTTCATTTTAGCCCGAGTGTTCTTACGGTTATAGACCTCATCGGCGACTGTCGACTTGGGCGAAAACGAAGAATTGAAAAAAAAACAGAAAAAAAATTATCAACGTGTAAACATGTCGGTCACGCTAGACCGAACGCGGATATCACGTAATAGTGATTATATTTTTTATTTATTTATGTTGCCATTTAGTCACAGTCCAAAGTTGTGATTACGTATGATGTAGGTGAGAGTCGAACAATCGAGATGCATTACCCTTTTTTTTTAATTTTTTTTTTATGCAGCCACGATGACAATAATAATTCTTGTCATGGTGAATGAAAGACAACGTTTTGTTCCTCTTAAAAATATTTGCTGTTTCATGGCGATATTATCATTAGTGTGAGACGAAGAAAAATAATGTATTTTTTTCTCATTGTTTATGTGATTATTTTTTTAATTATTAAACGAGGGGTGGATATCTTAATTTAAGTACTGTTTGATTAAAGTGATAATTTAAGTACTGCAAATTGAGATTGTTGAGAATTTTTTAATTAAAATAAGTGCACTGAAGTGTTCAGTTATTTGAGTAATAAATAAGTATCAAATACTTGAAATACTTTCTAGGTTTGTATTGAAGTATTAAATTTTAATTCTAATTAATTAATTTAATTTATATGTTTTAAATCTGTTTCAATATTTATTAATCATCAATTAATTAATAATGAAGAATGAAAGTAAATTGAAAAATTGATTTAACCAAATTCAATTAACCAAATTCAATATTAATTTAGAATTAATTTTTTAAGATATTTATTCTTTTCGTAGAATACTTTACTGTACAGTTTTTGATTTTTTTAAAATTTTCTATACTAATTATCATTATTGGGAATACATATTTACGAGTTCGATTACTCTATCGTACAATAATTTTTTAGCATCTGTTGCCCATAAAAAATCGAGGTGACTAAATGAACTCAGTGGCACCGTTTCGAGTGTAACGACATTTTTGAGTCTCTCTGCCAATTCCAAAACGTTCTGTGATTGGAAATGAAAAAAAAGTCAATCAATTAAAAAATTGATTAAACGAGAAAAATTGATGTGAGAAAAATCCAATAAAAAAAAAATAGGCGATTTACCGGTTCCAGCGAGAGATAATCGTTCTTTGCGTAAAACAAGGCCACCGGTGCTGATATTTTTTTCACGTTGTAAATCGGTGGTTTCCGTTTTCCGTAAATCCTGTAATTCTCTTTGTAGCCAAGATCGTACTGTTGAAAGTTACCTGACGAAATATTGAGAAAAAAAACCAGTTTCGTTCAAGGTCAACCAAGTTGCATGCAATGAAAAATCAAGATGTTGCGGAAATTATTGGTAGACAAATAATTTTTTTTTCGCATTTTGGCTTAAATCGAATCGCTTCAGTACAATCACTGTAATTCTTTTTCTAGATTAGATTTGGACTCCATCTTGGGCTCATTCGCTTTGTAATCGTTGAAGCTTTGAAATGTCGCTTCATTCATCCAATTCGGATCATTTTTCAATTTTTGGCTGTTTTTTAAAGTTCGCCTATTGATTTTTGCAAAATTTTCAAGTAGACTCTACAGAAACGTAGATTTTGTAAATTTTTTAATGACTCACGTGCTTCAATATTCTGTCGAAAATGGTAAACAGTCGTCGTGGATGCACCCGCCGGAAAATACGAATATATGTAAGGCAAAAGAGTCTGTAAAAAATAAATTGTGGTAGATGAAAAAAGGTCCTTCTATTTTAATGCTGAAAATTGAGATTGAAGATAATCTCTGTTATTGTTAAGGATGTTGAGTCCCAAATCGCAAATGATGAGAAACATCTGAAAATTTGGTATGTTTTTGGATGAATTATTTAAGAGGTCGTGTAAAAATTTCACGACGATTAGGATGCTCGTTATCGAACAATTAACATTAACAAATAAAATTTAATTAAATGTAGTCTTGTGGAAACTGATATAACTTTGCGATAAGTTTTTTTTTGACCTCTCAATTTTTTAATATCTACACTATATTGAAAACAACGGAAACAAAACGAAGTTTATTGATAAATATTTTTTTATTTGTTTAAAAAATTATTCCTATCAAAGTGTTAATATTTTAATAACGAGCTTCCTAATCGTCACGAAATTTTTACAGGACCTCTTGAATACTTCATACAAAAACATACCAAATTTTCAGAATTTTCTCATAATTTTTCATTTTAACCCTTAAGGAGGTTGAAGTAATGATGATAGAATTCTGAAAATTTAATATCTTTTTACATGAAGTATTCAAGAGGACGTGTAAAAATTTCACGACGATTAAGAAGCTATTTATTGAACAATTAACATTAAAAGATTCCATAGGGACTCAACATCCTTAATTCGTAGTCGATCAACTTACGCTGTTCAATTGTTCAGGACTGTCACCGGAAAATGAAAAGAGCCATGCACGACAAAGGGCCTGAGTCAATGCACCGTCGCTGCACAAAGCTCGACTGAGCTTAACGACGGTCCTTGTTTGTGGTACAACGTCGTAGATTCCATTTCTCTCGAATAAACTCTGCCCAAGAAAAATCACAAATGAAGATGATGTGAGAAAAAAAATTAAACATTGCTTGCGACTATTGTCTTTTTTTTTTTAAATCCCCTAATAAATACTTTCGGGGAGATAAAAAAAGATACTTGTTAGAAGCAGAGGTCTTAATATTAATATTTGGAGGTTCCTCATCGCGAATTTCTATTTTCCATTTAAATAACACAGGAAAAAAAACATCTCAAACGTTGAAATTTTATAACCTCGGCCTCAAGTCAATGTATCGAAATGTGCGATACATGCTCTTGTAGAAAATTGAGCGCTCTACAAAAAAGTTCTCCTATGATTTTTCGAAAAACACACTCCTTCAAAAGTTATTCAAGGTTAAAGTTAAATTTAGAGTAAATTTCACTTTTTTTCTTAGTTTCCGGCAAAATGTTAAAATTTGTTACTAAATATCGTAAAATCTTTCTTGAAAAGAAAGTTTAAATTGCATCAACATAAATTACCTAATTTTTAAAGTTCACACATATTCACAGTCTAATATACATATATATATATATTAAACCATGAATAACTTTTGAAGGAGTGAGTTTTTCGAAAAATCGTAAAAGACCTTTTTTGCAGAGCGTTTCATTCCCTACAAGAATATCTATCGCACATTTCGGTACATTGACTTGAAGCCGAGGTAAACAATTTCAAAGTGTGAACATTTTTTTGCCTGTGTTATTTAAATGGAAAATATAAATTCACGATGAGAAACCTCCAAATATTAATATCAAGAGCTCTGCTTTTAACAGGCATCTTTTTTCACCTTCCCAAAAGTATTTATTAGTAGATTAAAAAAAAATAGTCGCTTTTTTGCTCATATTTTTTACTCACTTTGATAAGGGGTATATTTTCACCGATCAATCGAATCAAGAGTCTGGGCGATTGATTCCAATAAGCTACTGGCGCGAGACTCAGAACCAAACGTATGCGATCGTTGTAATCGGGCATCTCCGATAACATGATGTAAGCCATAGTCGTTCCCATGGAATGTCCGATGTAGAGGAGAGTCTTCTGATCGGTATGATCGAGAGCGTAATCGATCATCTTTGGAAGATCACGGATGGCGCTTTCATGAAAACTGAAGGATCACAAAAAAACGAGATTATTCTTTGACAACATTTCATTTTTACGATTTTTTGAAATTTTTTTCAAGGTGGAATACATCAAATACATATAAGAAAATATTTGAATAATAATCATACATGTTATATATATTTATATGTTTCAATAATAATATTATATAAATATATATATTCAAATAATAATAAAACAAAATATTTTAACTATTACAATTTTTATATTTGTGTATTCCATTTCACATTCTGATTGCCAAACTTTTGCCAATCATTTTTTCAATAATTACGTTAAAAAATTTATAATTTATCAGTCATACCTAAAGTTCCAAAATTCTGGATTTAAGGGTGACAGATAATCGTGCGATCTGCAATAACTGTTGCCACGAATATTACCAATCCACACGTCATATCCAGCGTCAGCGAGCAAAAAAGCTGTAACAAGACAAAAGAAAAACAATAAAAGTAAGATAAAAATTAGTAACTCAACGATATTACTTAAAAAAAAATAACGTGTAAATTCAAAATTTGCACAAAGCTTTTTTATTGTTTTGGAGCATCAGTAAAAAAAAAGTAGAAAAATCTTGGCCATTTGAAATTTGAATGAATTTGAATGAAATTTGAAACCCAAATAAAAATAAAAATTAAACCAATTATATTAATTTTTTTAATTAATATCACTATTTTTTATATCAATATCAATTAATATCAATATTTTTACTGCGCATGGCGCATAAATTGAAATACGTCGAAATGTTATTCAATTTCAACCCTCGATAGATTTTTGCAAAATTCACTAATAAGCAGACTTGATAATTTTTCAAAAAAATCTGATATTCAAAAAAAATTTAATCCTTTGATCACTTAATCAATCAATAATTAATAAAAAAATTATTTAAAAAAATGTCTATAAAATGTTTCAAAGTTTACAAAGGTCAGAGCGTTTACTTTATTCTTGCAAAAATAAAAAAAGGAAAAATCTGAAGTTTTAAAAGTTTTGGCTCATCTTGACTGATATAAAAATGTTGTTTTTTTTTTTTTGACGCGATGTGTACAACTATAAACTGTTATTCATTAAATAGTTTTGTTGATTGGTCTAAAAAAAAGTGGTTCAGAGCAGGCATCCATTGATGCTTTATTCTCTGGTTGATATAGAAATGTCGATTACAAAAATTTCATTAAATCAAAGGTTTAACATTTACGGGGAAGCAAAAAAGAATACAAGAAAGGCCATTTCTATATTAGATTTTTTTTCTTCGGCATCAGTGAAAATTAAAGAATCGATTAATCTTTTGACCGCAGATTCTTCGACAGAGATAATTGATGCGTGAATACAAAAGTAAATACCGCGTTTTGCGGTAAGAGGAAACGTCGACCTCGACGTTATAATTGGTAACTTGTGAATGAAATGCTAAGAAAAAATGCCCCCAATGCGAGATTGCGCATTGTTAAATATAATTAATTTTACAGGTTCATTATTTATACTTATTTACGTGAAAATTGAAAAAAAAACTTCCCCCCACAAATATTAAAAATAAAAATCTTATTCGCATATTTCTATTCAATGTCTAAGTAAATCAGATTCAACATTTAAAATAAACAAATGAAATAAATCTAATAAATACACAAATGCAATAGATCCAATAAATTCAAAAAATAAAAATATCTCATTCCTGCAAATCCGGAATTTTTAAAATATGTCATTATAAAATATAAAAATTTTGAATATATCTCTAAAATATATTTTACACCGATTTAAATTTGATATAAAGATTTTGCAGATAATAGATTTGGCAAATTTGCAAATTGCTAATTTGCAGATTTTTTATTTTTTTTAAAATTATTTTGAGAATGTTAAAATTGCAAAAAAATATATTTTTCTGAGAGGCTTTTCTGACACTTTACCCAAATCTTTTCCTGGTCCCATGAGGACCCACATATCCGAAGTGCCGAAAAGTCCGTGCTGCATAAATATCACGGGCTTTCCTCTTCTTCGTGGTGACAAAGGACTGCCGTAAATTCGAAAAAATTTCAAATTGTAACCATCCAGGGTCGTAACCTTGTGCTCGTCGATTTGATATCCATAACGCTCAACGAGACCCACCTGCAATCACGGAAAACGGATTGTCGAGATTATTATTATTATTATTATTATTATTATTATTATTATTATTATTATTATTATATAATGTATATTTAATTAGGCGCATTAAACTGGGTCCAAATTAAAGGTCGATGCTCAAGTCTCACTCTCAGTTAACAGTTTTCTAATTCAATCTTCATCTTTTGAAGGTTCCTTAAAATTTAACAGATTAAGCAAATTTTGGGTGAGTTACATTTTAAAAAATCAGCTCTTGCATTTTTGCCCTTTTTTGACAACTGACATTTTTTTCTTCAAGACCTTTATTTACATTTTGATTCAAAAAAATCCCAAAAAGATTCGAATAAAAAAAGAATTTGTAGAATTTGTATTTCCAGCACTATAAATAATAATATTAAATAATTGATAATAAATTTTGGGGGTCAAAGTATCTTTCAAAAAAGGCAAAAACGCATCAATAAAATAACAATAGCTCGATTCTTTAATTATGTCTGTGAAAAAAATTCTCATTGACAATTTTTTCATCCCTTAGAGTGGCTTTAACCCTTAATAAATATTTATAAATAAACTTGCGGTGTCTAGAACAGCATAATCATCACCAAGAGCACGAGCATCCTCGATTCTTCGAACTTTGTTTATAAATGGTGTACGAGGGATCAATAAATCCCTGATAAAGTCGAAGCAGGCGATGTTCGATGGTAAAACGATGATTAAGCACACAAAAATCAAAACACCCCGTCTCATGATTCACCGACGGATTTATCTACAACAATATTCCCTCACACTTTTCGATTTTTGCAAAATTATAAAAAAATCACATAAAAAATTGACGATGGAGTAACTCAAAATCAATTGAATTTAGGGGTTGCAATTATTTTCCAAAAATTCAACAGACAAATCTTCCATCCCTGTCTTAAGGGATGAAAAAGTAAACAGTTTAACAAATTATTGAGTAATTTACAGTGCTGGGGTGTTAATGTAATTTACACTGATGAGGGAAATGTTTTTTCACAGAAAAATTATTTCTTCTCGGAGATTTGTGAGAGACAGAGCAGGCGATCAAAAATCTACTGGTCAATGACAAGTTGGTGAGGAACCTTTTTGTGCTGGGAAGGTCTCTCAACGTAAATCTCGAAAATTATCTCCCACCTTAATCCACGTGATTTTTATTGGGAATCTTCGCCCTCTTATTTCGTCTTATATCAGTGACGTTGACGATTTTTTTTTTCATTCCTTCGTTTCTCTGGTCGAGATCTCCTCGCTGTGTGAGGAAGGATAATTTGACGACCGGTTACAGGATTATTTTTCCGACCCTTTATATGTATGTAAATATAGAAGAGGGGCAATCCAAGTCAATTCAATAATCATCTAATCCTTCGACATTTTTCATTTTGGAATGTTTTGGAAGAAATGATTTTCCTGGTCCAAAAAAAAATCTTAAGTTTTTCCTTATATTAATTTAATTAATATATTATTAATTAGATATGCGGTAATCGAGAGTCTTTGATTAGCGTTCAGAAAAAAGGCAGTTTTATCTTGAATCTCTATCATATGCATGAATATTTTATGATCATCTAACTCATATAAATTGAATTGCACCCTTTAAAAATTTTATTGAACATTTTATGATCATCGAATGGGAAAAAAATAAAAATCTAAAAGGCACACTTATTAGTAAAAAAAATCTTATTCATAAGACGCGTTTGCTTTTTCATTGAGGAGAAATAAATCTTTGATTTCTGATGTTTAATTTATGAGTTATAAAAATTATAAAAAATTCAGATTCACGCCTGATTAGAATAATTTATCAAAATATTTCCTTGAATCGAAAATAATTATGATTCGTGCCAGCTCATTGCAATTATAAAGTTATTAATAAGATTACAAAATTTACAAAATTTGGGTTCTGAGTCATTCGAGCAATAAATTGTGACAATATTAAATTGAAAATTAGCAGTTCGGTTTTCGGTGGATTTGATGCTTTTGCAAGTACTTTATAAACGAGATTCGAGTCGAGGATTAAATTCCGATTGAATCGACCTGTAACCCCCAGACCCGATCCTGTTTATCAAGATATTTATAGATCTAGCTCAAATGCTTGTCAAAAAAAAGTTTGTTTATCTTCGATTCGAGCGGCGTCGAGTGCCAAACAGTTTGTAAGCTTCCTCTTCATAATTATGTTTATTTTAATGTTTTTTTGAGATAAAATATTGACTTTACTCTTCCTAATCGTTGGACCTAAAATTTCGACCATGGATTTATGCAAATTTTTGAAGGCTTTCCCTTTTCATTAAATTGAAAAAAAAATTCCGAATCTGCCAAACGTCAAGTTATGATTCATAACTTATAGACGGTTGAAATTTCGCTATCGATAGACCTCGGATTTTGGCTTGAAATTTGTTGCATCTGATGGACAATTTTTGTGACTTTTTTCAGAATCAATTATTTTTATTCTGGGGCGTGAATTCTATTTCAAAGTTGACATACCAATCGCATGGAAATTAAGAGATTAGATCGGCAAAAATGCGAAGCAAATGCTACATTATATGTCTATTTTTTCTTTTTAATTTTTCACAAGGTCTTCTGCTTCGCTTTGGGGAAAGGAAAAGTCGTTTTCGAAGTGTCGAACGCGAGTTTACGCGACAAAGTATGTTGGACGGTCTTTTCGTTACAAAAAAAAAACAAGCCTGATTAACATTATACTGAAGCAACTTATTAGTTACATTTGCGATAATTGGGAGCCTTGCATTAACGATTGCTTTGCAAAATGCCGATCTACGTTTAAATACTTACTACGACTATGAATACTTTACAATCATCTCTCGCATTCGTCGAATGTGTAACACTGCGACTTTGAAAATGTAATAAACGTTCTCCGTTTGCCAATCGACAGATACGATTATGAGAACTTTTTGCGAACATGATAATCAACAGTCCAAAGGAAACGTATTAGGAAAAAATATCCGCAAAATTGGGGCAAAATGGCCACTATAAGTAGATAACGCAGGTAAACGTGGTGTAAAGGCGCTGCTTTTGATCTACAAATTCATTTTAATCGATTTTAATGGACGTCGAAAAAAAAAATTGTCGGAGGCAAAATGCTCACCACTCTAATTTTTTTTTTCTGAAAATTCAAGCAAACGAAGAAAAGCGTTGGAAAAAGCATTTACTTCCTTTCTAGGCCTTGTACATCACCTTAACATTCAAGATTGAATTTTCACAATTCAATTTTAATCGTAGTTGCATTATTTAATTTTTTCAAATAATTATGAAAGTGGTTGTCATGATATTAAAGTATGTTGAGGGTGTTTTTTTTAATTCGAGGAGAATGACAATTTCTTTTTACTTTTTAGCAATGGTGATAGATCTGATTTAGCTTAGGGAGTCTATTTTGGAATATTTACGGTCATTACGATGATAATTCCCTCATTTATCAGGTTATTCAATTTTTAATGTTTTTCAATGATTTTGGAGGGTGACCCGTTTTAACCCTCGGTAGCCATTTTACCCTATTTTCCTCTATATTTATATATTTTCCAAAAGGGATGTATTTTAACTGACCCATTGCTTGTTTAATTCGTCAATTGGAAAATTTCACTTTGACCCTCGTAAATTCTCGTTTTTTAATAACTTGCCAATTTCAAAACTTGGCTAAAATGACTAAAATGAATTTTCAACATTTTTCAATATGTTTATTATGTTAATATTTCGATGCATGTATGAAGTTCCTTCTATGAGAAAACTTTTCGACTCCATGAAACTCAATTTTTTTCCAAAATCCTCTTGCTCAAAATTATTTAGACAGGCGTAAAAATTGTGAGAAAGCAATTTGCAAATTTTTCAATTTTTGTTCTCACCAAAACTGACGCTAGATTTTTATTTGGTCTTTGTAGATCGAAATTCCTCTTCTCACCGGTTCATTACCGATTTCCGGTCGAGAAATTGTCTCTCTCTCCCGGTATACTTCCCTCCAGCGCAGTTATTTATAGAACAAACGACTATTACGTCGTCGAAAAGAAAAGTAACTTCGCAGACTCCGTAATCATTCGGTGGATGATTGACTCTGTTTTTAGAGTGAATTAACGCTGTTTCAAGCGTCAAGAGTCAATTGACCCCTTGTTGTCTCTTCAATCTTCCTTCATTTTTTTTCAATTTCCCTTCACAATACGGGGATGATTATCGTTGAAAGTGCATCTCCTTGAACCCACGGTCGCAGAAAAGTCAGTTTGTCAATTGAGAATCGATGAAATTAAAGCGCTGAAAAAAAAATCCCGAAAACCTTGTACCAATTTCTCGTGTGTTTACATTGCATTTTAAACGATCGAAATTGTATCGAAGACGGAAGAAAGGAGAATGTGACGTATATGTGATATACTAATATTGGGGTGATGCGTGAAAAAATTAATTTTTCTGCCTGGAGGCCAAAAATGTGCGGATGGAGTAAACGAAAAATTATTTTCATAAATGAGCACCTCAGAAAAATTTTATGAAGCCAATTTAGTCTTTTTCAGGTATTTTTTTCATTATTTTGAAATAAAAATAAATTTCCATTTATTAAATAAAAGGAAAGTTTAAAAAAATGTATTCAAAAAATATTTGTGTATTTCCTAAATCCCCCTCACGCCCCTTTTCGGTATTTTTACGCCTTAATTTTGAATTTTTCATTATTTTCTATTAATAACAAACTTATTGAATTTAAAAAAATGTTTAAAAATGCATTAAAAAAATATTTTTTATAAAATATAACAAATGTCATGTCGAGATTGTGGTAGCTAAATATTTTATATCTTTATTAGGTTTTACTGTTTTTGGGCTTTGCGCTCAAAAATGAAAAAATAAAATAAAAAACCAAATTTTCTTCTACATCACCCCATTATATTTGTATGCACTCACAAGTATATAAGCGATGAATTTCTTGCAGTGGCGATCGATGCATTATCGACCTTGAAAAAAATATGGAGCATTCAGTCTCCTCTGTATTTGTTGTCATTGAACATTCGACGACAAGTGCGAGCTGAACCGTTGACTTCGGGGTCGACGATAATTGGATCAAGAACGTAATGCTGGCGTTGTCGTTATCGCCGTTGGATGAACTTTTATCTTCAACTCTCTTTCGTCCGCCATAATATGCGAGAGTTCAAATTGACCCCTTTTCTCCTGACAAGCAGTAAAAAATTCGTACATTAGAAAAATTTCAAATATCACAAAAAGATCCAACCTCATTTGCATCAAAGTCACTCATATAAAATTATTAGATCAAAAAAATGCCATTCTCCAATTTTTCCTCACGACTGGAACTCTTCCTCTACTGCAATTTATAATATACTGATTAAAAAGGAAGATTGCAACAAAAAACTCAAATGAACAGATTCAAAATTGAAATTTACATCATTTTTCTAAAAATGAGAAAAAAAAACACTTTCAATTTGCACACCCCTTTGAATTTTTTTATTTTTATTACGGAAAATTGAAATTATTCAAAATTCATTTTATCTTTGTTTTTTTTTCATTCCTTTGAGTTATTTTTTCTTGCAGACAAAAAAATCGTTCGATCATATTTTTTTTGCGCAGGACTTCCCTTATGATTATGGATTAACGGATAACTCAGCGATAGCGTAATTTTTTTATCGTTTTGTTAATCGTATCTATCGTACATTGAGGATAAATCTTTGGAGTCTGCGAATCGTGAGGAGATTGCAAAAATCTGGCGTTTGCGGAAACGCGGGGGAAGGAGAATCGAGATGTTTTTCCCCGTGACAAAAGTTCAATAACACGCGACGAATCGTAGATCGTGGATCGTACAAAGAGCCATCAAAAATTCAAATGAATCGCGAATGACGTGAGAAAGAAGACTGACAAAAATTTATTTTATGTTATTGCACGGGTATGAGGCATTTCATTTCGATTCGTTCAGTATCTAACCCATCGATTTTGGAATATTAAAAAAAAATGTTTTTTGCCTCCAAAAAACTTTTTCAAATTTTTACAGATTTTTTCCAAACCTCGAACTAATCTAATATATCCCAATTCAATTAAAAAAAAACAATCCTTCATAAAAATACATTATACGTTTCAATACGTTTCAATACGTTTTCAATAGAATCGGAGTGGAATGTCATCAATGTCGTTCTATTAATGATTAAAGTACAATTTTTTTCGAGCTAAATTGTTGCCTCCGAGAAATTCATTACCAATACTCCGTTTTGTGTCAAATTTCATTTAAAAAAGACTTCTTTGATATTTGAAAAGTGCTTGAAATTTTATTCGATTATTTAAAAAGTTGCACTCTGACTTTTTGTTTTTAGAGACAACTATTCAAAGTTTCAATTACATTTTATGATATTTCTTCGCTTTTTTATGCAAGATGTATGAATTCTTATTTATTTAAAAAATTAAGACCTTTGTCGTAGCGGATTTTCAAGCTTGAAATAAAAATAGAATTCCATTCTAAATTCTATTCTAGCAATAAAATCTGGAAAAATTTCCAAACGTTTTTATGGACTAAAAGAACATTTCCAGCATTTCAAAATCGAGGAGGAGCTAACTCCTGACGAAATTTACCGGAAACGCTTTTTCATTAGCTTCAAAGGATTCGAGGATCAGATACAGGTCGAATAGACCTGGAAGGCCCCATATGTAGAACGCAAATAGAATTGCTCGGGTGCACGCACGGATGCATAAGAGGTGAAAAACGTCGGAGGTGGAAGAAGGAAAAAAGTTTGTTCCTCAGTGGAATGTCTGGATTCATAGAGCGTCTACGGACCGGACGCATATGGGGCATTCCAGATCAAACCACGCGGTCATCGGCCTGACCCCCTCGGATTTTGATGTCCAATGAATCGTGGGTTTCGTTTGGCCCAAAATATGAGCTCAAATTTTTAGAAATTTTTATTTCATTTTTTAGGGGATGCCCGAGCTAAAAATCGTTACATTGAGGGAAAACATAAAGAGGGGCCTTTATTAAATTAATGAAATTTCTTTCACAGAAACTAGGGCCCAAAACAAATATTTTCGTCATAGTTCGATAATGGGCCAAAAATGATTACTATTTTTTTTTGTATCCAAATTTAATTTGTTTATAATTTCTTATTTTGATTGTTTCTTGTAGTGTGAAAAACAACAACAAAAACATTGTTCCACTGAAATTTGATTTTTCTTTCTTGGTTTGAGAGTGAAATGACAACGTTTTTCGAAAATTTATTAGCCTCGACGACCTGAAATAAAACTGATGATTCAAACACAACAAAAAAATTAAAAAAGTAATTATTTTTGGCCCATTATCGAACTATGAAGAAAAAATCTGTTTTGGGCCCTAGTTTATGTGACAAAAATTTCATTAATTTGAAAAAGGCCCCTCTTTATGTTTTCCCTCAATTTAGTGACTTTTTAGCTCGGGCAACCCCTAAAAAATGAAATAAAAATTTCAAAAAATTTGAAGTCATCTCTTAGGCCAGTGATTTGACGTGGAATGCCCCGTACACAGACGACGGACCACATCGACGAGATTCATCGTTGTCGTTGTCACGATTTTCCTTCCTCTTTTTCTCCATCTCCGGGGGTGAGAGCTTGTATAAAATGGCTCGAAGCGTTCGAGCGTCGTTTCATTGACGGATGATCGTCCCACGCGCAACCACAAAAAAGTCCACGTTTCACAAAGCGATATCTGAAAAGGGAGAACAAAAAATTAGATACAAGAACTCAACCATTTTTCATTACACGGTGACAGTGATTTCAACTTGTAAAGTAACATAAGAGTACAAAAAAAAAAAATTGCGACAAAAGTTGAGACTGAGAACGTGCGGGTCTGAAAGTAAGTGTCGACTGAGAGAGAGAGATCTCGATAAAACAGCGATTACCTAATTCTCATTACGATATAAACTGTCTGTTGCTGCGTGCTTAGATCGAACGAAAAAAGCGAAACATCCGCATCTCAAGAGTGGCGTTTTTTTTTTTTAAGAGGAAAAATCATGAAGACGATTTTCGTGTTCCTGCTCCTACTTTTCCAAGTATTCGCCGCACCGTGGTTCGATTTATTCGGGATTGGTGTCACGTATAATCGTGACCGACGTCGTGGAGGACATCGACAGGGCAAAAACGGCAAAGAACGATGGAAGGAAATTTGCCGAACGATTAATCCCGACGGATTCGCTTATCCGGGTCAAGTGCCGTATCCAGCAGTTCCGGTCTGTCCTTTCTGATAACTTCACAAATTCGCACTGTACAAAAAAGTCAATAAAAAATGTTGTTCCCGATTTTTGTATCAAAGACTGCTGCTTTTCTTACAAAATTTTACTTTTATTATATTACTTCATAATAAAAAAATGGATAATGCGTGTTTAACCGTCAAGGGAAAATGAGAAATTACGAAATTAATATTAAAATGAGAGATACACGTTGACGTGTATTTTATAGCGTTTCACACTACATCATAAACTATCTATGTCGTTATATATATAATTACACATGTAAATACTATCCAACGATAAATAAAATGATTCAATAAAATAAGTTGGTTCCTCTTTTCATTTTTCTTTCTTCCATCTTTCTATCATTCCTCTCACTCACGTTATCGGGGGGAATTCGAAACGTTATCACTTTATCGCGCTGTGAAGGAATTATTTGCACTTTCTTACTTTTCGTCACTTTGCAAATTTTTTTTCCAACCGATGATATTCACCCGCGCTATGTACAAAAATAATTTACTTAAACTTATTCGTGGATCATACGGTCGGTGAGTGAGAGATTCTGTTTACTGTGCAGTCTTTTTCCTCCGACAGCATTTTTTTTTCTAGTCGAAAAACCGAGAATCAAGAATGAATATGGGTCATTCCATGGCAAATCGACCAAGAGTTGGAATCGACCCCTTTCAATTTTGATGAAATTTGGTCAGAAGCTTTCGTTTTCAATAAAGCGAACCTCTACCAAAGGAAAAAAATTAAAAATTTTTTTTTCAAAAATTATTTAAAATTTAAAATTTCACAATTTTTCAAATCTTTCAAGTTTATTTTTTAAATATCTCAAAAAATATTATAGTTACGAAAAATCGTTCAGAATTCATTTTGAAGAGTATACTTGAGGCTACGAAAAAAAAAAATCCGAAATTTTTTTTTTTTAAATGATGTATTTGGAAAATGTTCAAAAATCGTGAAAATCCAAGTTTCATATTTTATTTTTGGTTCCATTTTTTGTATACAAAACCTTGTTCTGATCTTAAAAGATCCTGAAATTTTCAGAGAGGTGTTTTTTTTTCTTTCAAAAATATAAATTGTTGAATTTTTAAAAATCGTGCAAATCCACGATCAACATTAAATTTTTGGTTACATTATTTTTATATAATACTTTGTACTGATCTTAAAAGATCCTGAAATTTTCAGGATGGTGTTTTTGTTTCAAAAATATAAATTTTTTAATTTTGGTTAAAATTTGATTTTAAATTGTCATTAATTGAAATTTTGAATGCTCAAAATTACAGAACTACATGATTGCTCAACTTTACTTAACTTAGAGGAAAAACAAAAAAAAATTTTTTTTACCCAAATTCAAAAATTTATATTTTTGAAACAGAAACACACCATCCTGGAAATTTCAGGATCTTTTGAGATCAGTACAAGGTATTATATAAAAAAAATTGAACAAAAAATTTTATGTTGATCGTGGATCTGTACGATTTTTTAAAATTCAAAAATTTATATTTTTGAAAAAAAAACACCTCTGAAAATTTCAGGATCTTCTAAGATCAGTACAAGGTATTATATTAAAAAAATTGAACCAAAAATAAAATATGGAAATAGGATTTTGACGATTTTTGAAAATTCAAAATTCTCCAAATTCATCATTTTCCAAAATTTTTGTTCGGTATATTTTTCTTTTTCTCTTTCAGACGAATTCAGAACGATTTTTCGTAACTATAATAGTTTTCGACATATTCAAAAAATAAACTTGGAAGATTTGAAAAATTGTGAAATTTTGAATTTTACATAACTTTCGAAGAAAATTTTTCTAATTTTTTTCCTTTGGTGAAACTTCGTTTTATTGAAAAAGACAACTTCTGAGCAAATTTCATCAAAATTGAAAGGAGTCGATTCCAACTCCAGGTCGATTTGACATGGAATGACCCATTCACAGTAACTTCGGTTTGGAGAATCATCGTTTGAACAGATGCGATTAAGTTTGTGGATTTTTTTTTGTGCCGGTGAACGACGGCAGTTTTAGCAGAGTCTGATTCGAACTTTTCGAGAGCATTTTTCACTGTCGTCGAATTTTTACGTGGACGATGACAATGCTCCATGAATTGTATAAAAGTCACTTCCAAACTTGTATGAGACCGTCCGTGCTACCGGTCAGTATGCAAGTGTTTGACATTGAGACGGCTGATATCGTGTCGTGATGACCCGAGGACGGTGTCTCCTGTCCTTGACCACCATCGTCGGCGGAACTTCGACTCCTGGCGCTGCTTCCGCTGGACGTTATTATCGGTCCACCTCCGGCTAAGACTTCCTGCACGACGTTCGTTCCGTCGATCAGACGTTGTCTGTGAAAAAAAGTGCTAATATCAATTTTGACCTTCCCCGAGAAGGAAGTATTCAAAACTTGGGAGGAGGATAACGAAGCAATGGACAAAAGAGCCTGATTTTTAGGGTCTAGAAAAATTAAAAGACCATTGTGGTAGAAAAAAGGTGCACTTATCAAGAAACTCCTGATGCATTCGGAGTTCATGACTAAAAAAAAGTTTTCAGGTCATGGCAGAACATTTTTTCCAATCCTAAATCCTAGAATTCGAAGTAACAATGATAGAAAAATGATTCTTACTCGTACGCTAGTGAATTCGGTAATATAGAATCATTCGCCGCTGGCAGAGGAACGTACGACTCGTTTGGCGTATTCAAGTCCCAAAAACGCAATCTCATGTCGGTACCACCGGCCAACAAAAATCCTGATCGATCTATCGTTCCTGAATGCATCGCGCAAACGCTGTGACCTTCCTGCGTGTGACTGAGAGGTGGTGCACTCGATGCCCAAAGTACCATTTGCCGAAATGCCGTTTCCAGATTCCACATTGATATCTCGTTGTTACCCTGAACCGCCGAAATGATCCAAGAGTGTTCGGTTGGATGAGTGATCACTTTGCGTACTCGAGCTCCTGTGAAGAGAAAAAAAATGTACGTGAATAAATTTAAGTCCTTTGATTCCCTGAAAAATTCACATTTAGTCAAGGATGCTTTTACTCAAAAATCCTGCACTCAAAGCAGTCATCCTGCATGACAAGTCCAAAAAATCCACAATAATTCCAAATATTGAACAGATTTCGCGCAAATTTTTATGTTTTAGTCGGCGCATCTATAATTCTCACCCGAACAAAAATATTTCTGATGTCAGCCAGATTTTTTTTCTTCAAACGATGAAGTCGAGAAAAAAATGGACGAATCTTGGAACTTGACTTTAAAAACAGTGTCAAAAATTCAATTTTCGATATTTTCTCTCTCGAAATCGATTAAAGCCGTTAGTTTGATTGGATAAAATTCTAAAAGACTCCAAAAATGTTAATAACCGTGCGGTAAAAATTCAAAGAAGGTGCGTTTCAATTGTTCATCGAAAAATATCGAAAATATGTGTGTCCTGAGTTTCAGATGTAAATAATTAATAACTCGAGAATGCTTCAAGATATTCGGCAGAAATTTGGTAGACTTTTTGAGCACGAATTGCTCCTCATTATGAAAAAATTTTGTTCAAATGCTAGCGGGTGTTCAGATTTTATCGTCTTTTTTCGTTTTTACAAGAATGGCGTAAACGTTGTAACTTCTGCAATTTTCAAGATATTGCACTCAAACTTTGAACAGAATTAGTAAAGCTGTCAAGGTTGTTCGCTATTGAATTTGCCAAAAATCTATGGAGGAATTAAAATAATATGAAATTTTTTGAAAAATAGCGCAAACGCTTTAACTTCTGCAATTTTAAAGATATTGCATTGAACTTTGCACAGAACTAGTATAGCTATCTAAGTTTTTCGTTATTAAATTTGGCGAAAATCGATCGAATGATCAAAATTTTAATTTTTGTTTTGTTTAACTTCGCTCTATGCGAGATATTGTACCGAAATTTTGTACACATTCAAAATAGTTATCAAGGTTGTTCGCTATTGAGTTTGGCAACAAAAAATTTGGCAAGAAGGAGATTTGGAAGAATTTGGCAAATTTGCACATTTACTCATGTTTTTGGATAGTTAACAAAGGTTCCTTTATGAGGAAGCAAAATTTGATCGCCATACTTTGTGATAAATGAAGCTGTGCCAGGGTTGCAAAATTTGTATGTAAAAGTAATGCATTATTCATTACTTCTAGAATGTGTAATGGAAAAAATTTCCATTACCCATTACAATGTAGTGTGTACATCGTAATGGGTAATGGATTTTTTTCATTACACACTACATTGCAATGGGTAATGTAAATTTTTTCCATTACACACTACATTGTAATGGGTAATACAATTTTTTTTCCATTACACACTACATTTTAATGGGTAATGCAAATTTTTTCCATTACACACTGCATTGTAATGAGTAATGAAATTTTTTTTGCATTACACATTACATTGTAATGGGTAATGGATTTTTTTTTATTACACACTACATTGTAGTGGGTAATGGAAATTTTTTCCATTACACACTACATTGTAATGAGTACTGTAATGAGTAATGTGCACTGTTCAATTTGCAGGTTTATTTTAAAAATCCGCAGTCGTTGTTATACGCACCAGTAGGATGCTTTATGCTACTGATCGGTAGTTGAAACCTGAGATCCCAACAAACGTGAACGCCGGAGCTCGTGCCGAGAGTCAGCCATTGTTGATAATTGTTAACGCAAAATGAAGTAATCACACCGTGTTTGAGATCGTTCTCCAAGCGCCACGTTGTTCCGGGACATCGCAAGTCCCATCCAACGAGAGAACCGTACAACGAGGCATAAACGAGAACGGATTGCGAGCCAGAGTCCAAATATTGAACATCAACGGCGCATCCTTCTTCCTGGAAAAGATAAGAAAAATGAAAATTTCGCTCAGAAACAAAAATAATAATGCATCCCTTCTTTCTCAACCTGAAGATCCAATTGTCGGGAGTAGATGACGTTCATTTTGCTGGAATTTGGTTCGATTCGTAGAACAAAAATGGAGCCAGATTGACTCGCTGAACTGGCCAAGGATTGACCTTGTTCGCAGACAGCGAGACCGACCAATGGACCGCCCCGATGAACGTACGTTTGTTTTGATCGATTGGCGATATTTCGTCCCTCCATTTTACTCGCGTCCCATATTCGAACGCAACCGTCGGCGGCGCTGCTCGCAAAGAGTCCCGAATCGGGAATCGAAACCAAACGATTGACCGCGGCTCTGTGCTCGTGCAGATAAGCAACGGGGACACCGCGAGGTCTCCATCCGCTTGGCAATAATCGTGTACCTGTTGGACGGCATGCACCAAGGAAAAACAAGGAAAATAAAAATACTGAGACCCGGAGTCGTCGTATTGATTATTCGTGACGAATCATTGGGATCATTACCAGCGTGCCAGGCTATATTGTCGGCCCAGTGTTGAGCTCGAAGTGCCGCAGCGTGTTGTTCCTGCTTTCTGTACGTCAATTGACGCAACTCCAAACGACACGGGGCGCATCTGTCTAAGAATCAGAGAAAACGAAGGGAAAATGTAATTTTACTTTCCGGACAAAACTTCAAAAAAGGTCTGGGACGTTTTTTTATGCCATGTCACTGGAAGTCAACGTAAACTAATTTAACAAAGGACATTTTAAGGATGTTGAGTCCCAAATCGCAAATGATGAACAAATTCTGAAAATTTGGTATGTTTTTGGACGAATTATTCAAGAGGTCGTGTAAAAATTTCACGACGATTAAGAATCTCGTTATCGAACAATTAACATTAACAAATTAAATTAAATTAAATGTGGTCTTATGGAAACTGATATAACTTTGCGATAAGTTTTTTTTTTACCTCTAAATTTTTTAATATCTACACTATATTGAAAGCAACGGAAACAAAACGAAGTTTATTGATAAATATTTTTTTATTTGTTTAAAAAATTGTTCCTATCAAAGTGTTAATATTTTGATAACGAGCTTCCTAATCGTCGTGACATTTTTACACGACCTCTTGAATACTTCATACAAAAACATACCAAATTTTCAGAATTTTTTCATCATTTTTTATTTTAACCCTTAAGGAGGTTGAAGTAATGATGATAGAATTCTGAAAATTTAATATGTTTTTACATGAAGTATTCAGGAGGCCGTGTAAAAATTTCACGACGATTAAGAAGCTATTTATTGAACAATTAACATTATAAGATTTCATAGGGACTCAACATCCTTAAAGGGGAAAGAATTCGGCTTCATTTCCTGTTTTTTAAAATAATTTTTACAATTTGTTTTTAGATTTGGACTCTATTTTGAAAACAACTGTTTTTCGCCTTTTTCCCCCTCTTCTCAGGTGCACCCATCTTCCAGAGGAAATTTTTTAAATACATTTTTGAGATTGGATTCATAAAGAGGAAAGTTTGAGCTTCAATTTCCTTTTTTTTTAAACTTGGAGCGATTTTTTTTCCCCAAGTTATTCTGTTTTTTGTGAAAAAAAAGAAAATTTTAAAAATCCCGTATAACACGAAAACAAAGAGGATTCATGAAAAACTTCAGAATAGCAAAAAGTTGCGTCTGTTTTCGTTGAGTTCAGAGAATTTTTTTCAGATTTTTTTTCCAACATTTGTTTTTCTCATTTTCTGGGTCGAAGCTCAGATCATTCAATTACCATAACTTGAAAACTATCAGGTTATTGATAAAATTCCAACAGGGGAAAATACTTTATTTTACCATTTTCAACATATTGGAATTTTTTTTCAAATTTTTTTCCCAAATTTTGGTTCCAGCCTCAAAATGAGAAAAAAAATTGGAAAAACAAATCTGACAAAATTCCTTTAAACTCAACAAAAACAGACGCAACTTTTTGCTATCTTGAAGTTTTTCATCAATTCTCTTCATTTATGTGTTATACGGGATTTTTCAAATTTTCTCTTTTTTCACAAAAAACAATAATTTTGGGAAAAAAATCGCTCAAAGTTTTTAAAAAAAGGCAATTGAAGCGCAAACTTTCCCCTTTATGAATCTAATCGTAAAAATATATTGAAAAAATTACCGCTGTAAGATGGGTGCACCTGAAGAGAGAGGAAAACGCGAAAAACAGTTCTTTTCAAAATAGAGTCCAAATCTAAAAATAAATTGTAAAAATAATTTAAAAAAAAGGAAATGAAGCCGAATTCTTTCCCTTTAACTAATTTAAGAAATGCCGTTTGTTAAATCAACTAATTTAACAAACGGCATTTTAAAGGGGAAGAATTCGGCTTTATTTCTTGTTTTTAAAAATTATTTTTACATTTTGTTTTTAAATTCGGACTCTATTTTGAGAATAACCGTTTTAAAATGGCGTTTGTTAAATAAACTAATTTAACAAACGGCATTTTCCTGTTTACGTTGACTTCCGGCGAAATGGCATGAAAAAACGTTCCAGACCTTTTTTGAAATTTGACCGGAAACTTTTAGTCGCATTTGAAACTTTGGACGAAGAAAAGGATTATCCTTACACTGAATGTACGAACGTTCGTGCAACGAATGATCGTTTATGCTGTTTGTATCGGCGAGACTGTGCTGAGGCGAAAGATGAATATCTCCACCGTGTATACTCGGACTTGGACTTCCGCTGCTTCCGGTCATTTCCGATAGTTTCACAATTGTTGGCTGCAATATTAGACATTATCAACGAAATATTTTTCTGAAAACGATTGTTATCCGCAAAATTGATTATTCAATGCTCACTTGCGAATCGTGAGCCGCAAACATTGTTCGCCATTCTTGATTCATCGTCGAGTACGTCGCCGCTGTGTCCGATGTTCTACGATCGTTTTTCTTGTATCCTGGCACACCTAAATCGCCCTTTGTGTCCGGATAAAGAACCACTATGTGATGACGTATCTTGTCTTTCATGCTGTTCAACTCGAGCTTTCCGTCGATCATCGATCTACTCGTGCTCTGTTTGCTCTCGTACGACGAACGATTGTACTTGTTTATTTTTATAAGATGGGGCTTCATCACGAGCAAATGATCCTCCACGATTTCCGTCATCGAATCCGAGCTCAGACGACGAAAGAGCTGCCAAAGAATAATAAACAATGAATTCAACGTGTTCAAGGTTGATTCAAGGTGCCTTATTTTTTATCACAATTGGAATGTAAGGCATAAAATATGGATTCCAATTGATTTATCATATATCGAACTCACATTTCGAAGTGAAGTGCTCGTTTCATTGTATTGCGGAACAATGCCCGCAGTTGCTTTCGCTCTGGCGGCTTTTCTCTCTTCCAATACGTCAAACAATTCGTCGATATCGCTGTACTTGACGACAGAGTCGTAAACAGCACGTGGTATGGGATTCACCAATGCATCGAGCAGCAAAACTTCTTTCTCAATCTGTATCAGCGAGTGTTTCAAATAAGGTTGGATGAGAGTTTGTACTTTGCACTGAACGTCGACCAGATTCAAGGTCCTCGCTGAGGCGGAAACGAATCCAACGGTCGCGTGTCTGACCCACAAATTCGGATGAACCTATTTAACGGAAAAAAAATGAATAAGTATACAAGTATCAGGCAGAATCGAAAGAAAATCATCAAGTTGCATAAGACCTCACCAAAATTTGCATTAGTTTCTTATGAATTTTTAATATAGACCGCAAATATCAATTTTTTCGTGAAGAAATTCAATCTCAACTATTTTTCAGTGTGGAATTATTTTGGAATTATTTAATTGATATTAATTGACCCTTTCGACGGCCACGTGAAATCGTTTGTTTTGCCTTTGAATTTAGCTTTAATATTTGGCACAGAGTTGCAAGTAATGCATTACTTTTTGTAATGCATTGCCATTTTCATTACCCATTACAATGTAATGTGTAGTGGAATAAATTTCCATTACCCATTACAATGTAGTGTGTAATGGAAAAAATTCCCATTATTCATTACAATGTTGTGTATAATGGAAAAAAATTCCATTAGCCATTACAATGTAGTGTGTAATGAAAAAAAATCCACTACCCATTACAATGTAGTATGTAATGGAAAAAAAATTTCATTACCCATTACAATGCAGTGTATGATGGCAAAAATTTCCATTACCTATTACAATGTAGTGTCTAATGAAAAAAAAATCCATTACTCATTACAATGTAATGTGTAAAGGAATAAATTTCATTACCTATTACAATGTAGTGTGTAATGGAAAAAAATTTCATTACCCATTACAATGTAGTGTGTAATGAAAAAAAAATCCATTACCCATTACAATGTACTGTGTAATGGAACAAATTCCATTACCGATTACAATGTAGTGTGTAATGAAAAAAAATTCATTACCCATTACAATGTAGTGTGTAATGGAAAAAATTTCATTACCCATTACAATGTAGTGTGTAATCGATAAAATTTTGCTTGTTCATTACAACTTAATGTGTAATAGAAATTTTGGACATTATTTATTATATCGTAGTAGTTGTTTAGCCGGGGTTAAAATGAGCCAAAACTAGTAATTAAGTGGTCGCGTGATCATTTAGAACGGCAAGAAAAAATTCATGCTTAGTGCCCCACACTTTTATTCGTATTCTGTCCTATTCTTTTTCTGTATAATCAACTTTTTGTATGCATGTAGATGTTCTTTAGAATTCAAGGTACCTAAGTCCTTAAAATGTAATGCAAAATTGCAATAATTTATTTATCTATATATTTCCATTCCCAAAACTGCAATCAAAGTTTAGTCCATTGCACATTACATTGCAATGGGTAATGGAAATTTTTCTATTACACACTACATTGTAATGGGTAATGAAAATGTTTTCCATTACATACTACATTGTAATGGGTAATGGATTTTTTTTTTCATTACACTCTACATTGCAATGGGTAATGTAAATTTTGTCCATTTCACACTACATTATAATGGGTAATAATTTTTTTTTCCATTACACAATACATTGTAATGGGTAATGGAATTTTTTTCCATTACACATTCTAAAAGTAATGAATAATGCATAACTTTTACATTACAAATTTCGCAACGTTGAATTGTCATCACTGAAGCGTTTTTTGATATTCGTTCTTTCATAAGAGAGATCATGAAGAACAATTGGAATTACCAGAAAAATCACAGTCTCCGAGAGTAATTGGTACAGCGCCGATTTGTGCAATAGTCCAAGTTCCGTTAGCGTCGCCATAGCGTTTATCGCCTTTTTCGTTACGAATTCTTCGGGATCGGTGAGACCCTGCTGAAGAAGAGGCACGAGAATGGGACTGCTGTGCCAACCAACGTAGGCCGCCACACCGACGATACACTCGAAGAACGAGCCTCGCAGCTGTTTATCCTCTTTGTCATTCAAAAATGTGATGACGTGACTCAGAAGAACGTCATTGGCTTTTTGCTTGCCGAAGAATACGCACAATTTATTTATCCCATTTTCCATCAATGTTTGCTTAACGAGATTTTGCGAATCCGTCAGCAGCATCGAGACGGATTGTTGGACCTAATTTGGCGTCGTGAAAATAAACAAAAAAAATCAGAGTTACACTTCAATTTCATAATTCATGGAAGGCATCGAATATTTACCATTTCGTGTAAAGTTTGCAGCTCACTGTCGTAACTCGGTTTAGGCCCTTCTTTGTTTCCCAAATTCGAGATGTGAGCATTCTCCAGATATCGCAGCGCTATGTGAGCCAAATGAGCAATGTTTTCGGCATAAGCGGCTCTCACGATAACGGCCTCGTCCTGCGTTAGATGCGACAAACCCGGCAAGATGTACTCGGGAAATATATTGATGTCCGTCGGCGGTATCGATTTCACGAGGTAGAGACATTTCGTGAGTGTGTGAATCGCGGAAACCCGAACTCGTGGCGCTGGATCGTGAACCAGGTGAAACTAGAAAAATAATAGTGTTCTATTAAGATATTCAGTATTTTTTAAAATTAATTTAAAAAATGGAGATAAAAAAATGGACAACAAAAATCGTGAGAATTGTAACTTGCCAGGGTCGCTTCAGAGGGTAAAAAATAGTAGAATAGCGAATTACTTTCACGGAAATAGTGACATAATAGTGACTGTTTCGTTTAAATAGTGACAAAATAGTGACATTTTCCCTACCAATTTAGGAACTTTTTTGAAAGCTAGTCGTATTTTTTTCACCATTTCAGAGCTCATTTGCAGAATTTTCATGAGAAATTTGTAGGATATGGAAAGTAAATGAAGGACGAGACTAGACAAACTTGAAAGTGACTTTTTTTTTCTTTTTCCTTCAAATTTGTCATTTTAGTGATTATCATATAAAAGAAAATTTATTATACACTTACCATAGATTTATAACGATCTAAGGCCAAACTAGATCTCGCACACGATATACAGCGTGTTTTTTTTATATGCCTTTTTTGAAGAGGTGGTTCTACCCATCAATACGAACAACTTTTTCACGATTTCAGAGGCGTCCCCATAGGGAAAGTTGTTTGTATTGATCGGTAGAACCACCTCTTAAAAAAGGCGTATAAAAAAGAACATGTATTGAAATATATAATTTTTTAGTTTTTCCTTGCTTTTTTTCATGAATACATTTTTTTCGACAAAAACTGCGTGATTCGCAATCAGCGGTAAATTTCCCATCGAAATAACGTTTGAAGACGATAAACATAAAAATGAATTTTTTTGCTCAATTTTGGCCCTATTTTCGAAAACCTCAAAATAGCGGAATTTAAACTTATAAAAATATGCTAAAAATCGAAAAATTATCCGAATTATATGAGCAGAGCGGCATTTTGAAGCTTGAACGATCCCGAAGAGAATGAGCGCATGTAGAATACCAAAATTCTATCTAGAAAATAAATTACAGTCATTTTAGTGAACCGATTCAATTTTGACCAAAGTGCGAAAAAAAAATATTTCTAATTTTTTTTTTCGGTCTCTATATCGACGTATTTTGTCCCTCTAAATACGAATCTACCAATAGTTTTCTCAAAAAATCAAAATTTTCATGAATTTTCATCAAAAACTTTTTTCTTCAATTTTGGTCCCATTCTCAGAAACCTCGAAATCGGGAAATTTCAAGTGCTCATAAGTTTACTTCGGTTCAACCTATTCTAAAATTTCTTTTTCGTACTTAAAGGCTGTTACTGAACTTAGAGAATAGCGTTTGGTTCATTCCGATAACTTAATTTTTGTAGAAATGAGAGCACTTTGAAAATCACCGAAAAAAATGGAAAGGGGTATGCCTTAAAAAATTGGCAGAAATCGATGGTCGAACTTTAAAAATCTGCCAAAAATCGAAAATTTATCCGAATTATATGAACAAACCGGCATTTTGAAGCTTGAACGATCGCGAAGAGAATGAGCGCATGTAGAACCCAAAATTCTATCTAGAAAATAAATTACAGTCATTTTAGTGAACCGACTCAATTTTGACCAAAGGGCGAAAAAAAAAATATTTCTAATTTTTTTTTTCGGGCTCTATACCGACGTATTTTGTCCCCCTGAATACGAATATACCAATAGTTTTCTCAAAAAATCAAAATTTTCATGAATTTTCATCAATAACATTTTTCTTCAATTTTGGTCCCATTCTCAGAAACCTCGAAATCGGGAAATTTCAAGTGCTCATAACTTTACTTCGGTTCAACCTAGTCTAGAATTTCTTTTTCGTACTTAAAGGCTGTTACTAAACTTAGAGAATGGCGTTTGGTTCATTCCGATAACTTAATTTTTATAGAAATGAGAGCACTTTGAAAATCACCGAAAAAAATGGAAAGGGGTATGCCTTAAAAAATTGGCAAAAATCGATGGTCGAACTTTAAAAATCTGCCAAAAATCGAAAATTTATCCGAATTATATGAACAAACCGGCATTTTGAAGCTTGAACGATCGCGAAGAGAATGAGCGCATGTAGAACCCAAAATTCTATCTAGAAAATAAATTACAGTCATTTTAGTGAACCGACTCAATTTTGACCAAAGGGCGAAAAAAAAAATATTTCTAATTTTTTTTTTCGGGCTCTATACCGACGTATTTTGTCCCCCTGAATACGAATCTACCAATAGTTTTCTCAAAAAATCAAAATTTTCATGAATTTTCATCAATAACATTTTTCTTCAATTTTGGTCCCATTCTCAGAAATCTCGAAATCGGGAAATTTCCAATGCTCATAACTTTACTTCGGTTCAACCTATTCTAAAATTTCTTTTTCGTACTTAAAGGCTGTTACTAAACTTAGAGAATGGCGTTTGGTTCATTCCGATAACTTA
Organism: Alloplasta piceator; assembly: GCA_946863875.1. Taxonomy (NCBI): domain Eukaryota; kingdom Metazoa; phylum Arthropoda; class Insecta; order Hymenoptera; family Ichneumonidae; genus Alloplasta; species Alloplasta piceator. The sequence continues at coordinate 60,858,999 of OX333072.1, forward strand.
ATTTTTATAGAAATGAGAGCACTTTGAAAATCACCGAAAAAAATGGAAAGGGGTATGCCTTAAAAAATTGGCAAAAATCGATGGTCGAACTTTAAAAATCTGCCAAAAATCGAAAATTTATCCGAATTATATGAACAAACCGGCATTTTAAAGCTTGAACGATCGCGAAGAGAATAGGCGCATGTAGAACCCAAAATTCTATCTAGAAAATAAATTACAGTCATTTTAGTGAACCGACTCAATTTTGACCAAAGTGCGAAAAAAAAAATATTTCTTATTTTCTTTTTCGGGCTCTATACCGACGTATTTTGTCCCCCTGAATACGAATCGACCAATAGTTTTCTCAAAAAATCAAAATTTTCATGAATTTTCATCAAAAACATTTTTCTTCAATTTTGGTCCCATTATCAGAAATCTCGAAATCGGGAAATTTCAAGTGCTCATAACTTTACTTCGGTTCAACCTATTCTAAAATTTCTTTTTCGTACTTAAAGGCTGTTACTAAACTTAGAGAATGGCGTTTGGTTCATTCCGATAACTTAATTTTCGTAGAAATGAGAGCACTTTGAAAATCACCGAAAAAAATGGAAAGGGGTATGCCTTAAAAAATTTGCAAAAATCGATGGTCAAACTTTAAAAATCTGCCAAAAATTAAAAAATTATCCGGATCGGATGAAACAAGCGGCATTTCGAAGCTTCAACGATCCCGAAAAGAATGAGTTCAAGTCGAAACCGGAATTCCATCTGAAAAAAAAGCTGCAGCTATTTTGGTGAACAGATCTAGTTTTGGCCAAAATGCGAAAAAAAAAATTTGCAATGTTTTTCTTTTTAATCCTTATATCGATGTATTTTTTTCCCCTGAACCCGAATTTACCAATAGTTTTCCCAAAAAATCAAAATTTCTAAGAAATTTCATCATGAACCTTTTTCGTTCAATTTTTGCCCCATTTTCTGACACCTGAGAATCGCGAAATTTCAAGTGCTCATAACTTTACTTCAGCTTGGCCGATTCTAAAATTTCAGGCAGAACCACCCCTTAAAAAAGGCATATCAAACAGAAGACAGTGTATCGAAAGTGATTCCGCGCGGGACAAATTTGTCCCCTATTCTAACCGGCACCTCTGTTCTAACCACTTCTGAGCTCTGAAATAGTGACAATAGTGGCGAAATTTCGAAAATAGTGAGATAAGTGACACGATTTTAAAATAGTGAAGAATAATGACAGTAGTGACCACTGGCAACGCTGTAAATCGCTTTCTCACAATTTCCACCTATTTCTTCAACTCCCTCAAATGTTTCCAAACACTATTTTGGGAGTGTTTAAAATCTTTAGCAAGCTTCCTCTATGAGGTAACAAAAATGAGGGAAAAAAGGAGTTTGACTCACGATATACGGCAATATTCTATCGAGAATCGTTTCATCGGACGTATTTTCCGCCAATTCGAGTAAAATCTCGAGACTCTGTAATTTCGATTGCGAATGATGAAGTCCTCGGATGCAGGAAGTCACGAGTTGGGTTATGATTATGAGACCATCGAGCTTGTCGGAAATTTTCGCTTCTCCTTCGTCGTCGATGAAATTTTCGTTGTCTTCGTCGTCATTGATTTTTCCACTGTTGCCGCCACGTTGCTCATCGCTGTTGTCAAGGTCAGTGCGAGACTCGTCACGTGTCGTCGCTGTTTCCTCCTTCGGCTCGTTGCATCGAGTCGATGACAATTTTGTACTATCTTTGAGCTCGTTAGCGTGCGAATCGCACTTTTCCGAGCTGTGGTCGCTGTCAAGCTCGATAATCGTATTGTCCTCGCTGACCCCGGAATCGTCCTTGCTCACTTCGACGTTTGTATTGTCGTGGCTATTTTTTTCACTCTCGGTTTTATCAGCCTCGCTTAAAGTCTTCCTGTTTACGTTCTTCTCCGCTCTCAATATGTTTATTATATTGCCTATGTCGTTCTTGAGGCGATTTATCTTTTCGTCTGGAGAAAGTATCGGCGCCGACAAAAATATTTGCATGTAAGACTGCAAGAACGAGTAAAAGTATTCGGGAAATACTTTTCCTCTCGCTTGCGAAAGATATATCTCGGCGCTCTTTCTGCTCAGCGGATTTCTCTCGAGCATTGACGCCAAGATTTCTTGTATACCCGGATCATCGATTTTGTCGAGATGCTTGCTTGCCGAATATTCGCTGTTTCTGTAAGCTAAAATTTCGAAAGAAATGTCAAGATTAGGGCGTTTTTTTTACTTTTTTTTTCTCACTACCCACCAGGGTTGCAAGTATGTAATGCATTACTTTTTGTAATGCATTGCCATTTTTATTACTTATTACAATGCAGTGTGTAATGGAAAAAAATTTCAGTACCCATTACACTGTAATGTGTAATGGAAAAAAAAAATCCATTACCTATTACAATGTAGGGTGTAATGGAAAAAAATTCCATTACCCATTGCAATGTAGTATGTAATGGAAAAAAAATCATTACTCATTACAACTTAATGTGTAATGGAAATTTTGGACATTTTTCTATTATATCGTAGTAGTTTTTTATCCTGGGTTAAAATAAGCCAAAACTAGTAATTAGGTGGTCGCGTGATCATTTAGAACGGCAAGAAAAATTTCATGCTTAGTGCCCCACACTTTTATTCTTATTCTTTCCTATTCTTTTTCTTTATAATCCACTTTTTGTATGCATATAGATGCTTTTTAGAATTTATGGTATCTAAGTCATTAAAACGTAATGCAAAATTGCAATAATTTATTCATCTATACTTTTCCATCCCCAAAATTGCAATCAAAGTTTTGTCCGTTACACATTACATTGCAATGGGTAATGTAAATTTGTTCTATTCCACACTACATTGTAAAGGATCATGAAATTTTCTTCCAATACACACTGGATTATAATAAGTTATGAAAAATGTTTCCATTACACACTACATTGTAATGGGTAATAAAAATGTTTTTCATTACACACTACATTGTAATGGGTAATGAATTTTTTTTTCATTACATACTACATTGTAATGGGTAATGAAATTTTTTTCCATTACACACTACATTCTAATGGGTAATGGAAATTTTTTCCATTACACATTCTAAAAGTAATGAATAATGCATTACTTTTACATTACAAATTTCGCAACCCTCCACCCCACCTCAAATTTTGTTGGATATGTCCAAAAAGAAATTCGCTGAAAGTTACAGCCCTCAATATTAATATTAAGCACTTTCCCATAGTGTGAAAAGATTTTCCATCTAAGATATACGTAGATCAAAAAAAAATTTTTTTTTCAAAATTCTATAACTCAGCGGCATTTTATGCTATTTTATGCTAGCAAAAAAAAAAGAGAATTTTGGGTAAAAATCAACTTTAGTGGCCCGTACCATCTCACCAGTGTAAGTTACACTTACGCTGTTCAGGACACTTTTGAAGAACCTGTTGGATTCTGCGTTAATCGCGACCAAAAACAATCTGATAGCATAAAATTTTAGATGGAAAATCTTTTCACGCGAAAGGAGAGTACTTAATATTAATATTGAGAGCTGTAACTTTCAGGGAATTTCTTTTCAGACATATTCAACAAAATTTCAGGTGGGCAGTGAGAAAAAAAATCGTCCTAGAGAAGATATCAATTTTTACGATTGGTTTCAAGAAGTTTTCTTCTGTATACTATTCGATAAAATTTCGAAATATGCTGACCTAATAATTGTGAAAAATCGAACGGTGGATGACCCTCGTTGTAGAGTTCTGTAAGTGCGCAACCAGCTGAAAAAATATCCATGGAAGGATGCAAGTCACCAGTCTTGACTTCATGCTCCGGTAATAGCATTGTATTACTTAATTCGGACGAGAGTGTTTTCACGAATCTCTCAGGGGCGATATAACATGTTCTGCAAATTATAATAATCACTTAACTTTTCCATAATATTCCCAATGGTTTATATTATCTATTTCCATTTTAAAAAAAGGATTAAAAAAAGGTACAAAAGGTAAAAAGATATCAATTTTATGTAACATTACCTTCTTCTCGATGTATCAAAGAAATAGGAAAAATCAGCCGGATTGTCCTCTGGTAAGTACGTAGGCTTGAAACTAGCGAAATCAGTCAAAAGTACCCAATTCCAACTCGTTATCATTATATTCTCCAATTTAATATCTCCATGACAGACTCCGAACTGAAAATTCAAGTTCATTTTAATTACTTTACAGCCAAATATGTTTTGAGGTAACAATATCTCGACCTCAATTCTTTAATTTCAAGTCTTCCTCCCAAAATGTATTTCTTTTGATAAGAAAAAATCCTTGTGGTAGACTTCGTCTAACAAAAACATATTTAGTCAGTCAACGATCGACTTTGATTCTGAAAATCGATATTGTAACTAATTTTTTTGCTTCTGCTTACTTACTTTTAAGAATTTTTGTTGCAAAAAATATAAAGTAATGAGAAGAGCAAAAGACAATGCGAAGAAATTGATTAGAAAATAAAAATCGATTTTCTTCTTGCTAGATCCTTCGCAAGCTTTTTTTTCTCATCAAAAGAAATTGTCTTCCGCCCTGAAACTTGAAATTGAAAAATGGGGATCAAAATATCATCAGCTAAATTGTGTTTTCATGAATATCGAACGAAGGTCACCTTGTGAGCTTGATGAAGAGCATAGAGAACCTGGAAGGTGATCCATTTTTTTTCTATGCCAGACAAAAAGGGTCTCGTACTGATTCTGTCGTAGAGAGAATACTTGACGTATTCTCTCATAATAAAGCCAGCTTTCTCCGCCAGCTTGAAAAACAAAAAAAAGCTTGAATATAAATTCGCATAATGTTGAAGTTTGCATAACTATAAAGCAATGAATATAGCGTTTCCTTTTCATATCCTTATTCTGAGCTCCCGGGTTAAACATTATGATTAAAAAAATTTTAAGATACCAAATTCCTGGACAAATGTGGCGAAAAAATAAGACTAGAACTTGAGGATAAAGAATTGTTAAAAAATCTGTTTTTTTGCATCTTAACAATGGAAATTTAAATGATCGTTCATCAACGGATCCGCACTCACGATCGTTCTCTGGAACGGCAGACAATTCACGGCGGATGATAATTTCGATCGAATTTCCTCCAATTTGTCCTTGTAAGTTGACAGCGGAAGAGACGGATCATGGATGGCAAAAACTTTGACGACAATGAGGCCTTCTTGGCTACGAGCTCTTGCCACTTTGAAGAATCTCGTGCTTCCCAAGCTATCGTAAAAAAAATAAATAAAACGACGCACAAGTAGAATGTTAGAAAAATGTTGATAAAATATTGAAGTTTGCATAATTGGAACGCAACAAAAGGCTTTTCTCTTACATGTTCGGTACAACAAAAAAATGTCAACGTTTTGACACTTTGACAGCAAAACAGGAGAACGGATTTGAAAATTGGGGAATGAAAAAATAACTTTGCAAATTTCAACTTTTTTTTACTACTCACTTGACGTCGAATAGTAAATCACTGTGATCTGTCAAATAGTGCTCCACCGGAAATATTTGACTCGGAGCGATACCGACCAATTGATTACCCATATTGGCACTTTAATATCGCGTTCCGAAGTTCGACGTGACGCAATATCATTCACTGGCTAATGAACGAAGAATAAAAAATTAAAAGTAAAAAAAAACAACAAAAACTATTGCTTAAGGACGAATGAAAGTGAGAGCATTTTCGGATAGTAACGACGAGATGTCTGGGAGTCGGGGATTAAAAAAAAAAAGTTAGGTTATGACAGTCAGCTGTTGACGTTGGATGAGGCGCCACTGTCTTGTATCCACGAATGTGTAACGCACACTGACTCGTGCTTCACTCCTTCACTCGACACGCGATCTCTCCTGGCCAAGCCTATATTATACTTGGCATTATATATGGGGCGTTCCATCCCAAATCGGACAGTTTGAAAAACTTTTTTTTTTATTTCCTCAATTTTTTTATATTTTTTAGTACCCATCAAAAGACTCTTGCTGGTGAATTTTGAAATTTTTTTGATTACTCGTTCAAAAGATATTGAATTAACAAAAAACCGCTCTTTTTTTCGGTATTTTGGTCATAACTTCTTTAATAATGGTCCAAATTAAAAGTTTTTTTTTGAAATTTTCTGTTTTTTTTATGGTGTTTTCAGAAAAAAATATTCAACGTGTTTTTCAATGAGTTTTTTGAGTTTTAAACTTTAAATCACGTTTTTAAAAGTGTGTGTATATTTTAATTTTAATTTTATTTTTTTGTTTTAGACATCTATCTATTCAACAACTTTTAAGACTAGTGAGATCGTGGGCCTTCCATAACTATTTTTTTTTCGATTTTTGAAATCTAATAAATTTGTTTTTATTTAAAAAGTTTTATAAAAAAGCGTTAAAATAAACTCTAAATAATGAAAAAAAAATACTATACAGTAACGAAAATTGGTATTCATAATAATTAATAAAAAAAAAAATTATTTTCAAAAATCGAACAAAAATAGTAGTTATGGAAGGCTCACGATCGGACTAGTCATAAAAGTTGTTGAGTCGATAGATAGTTCATAGATGTTTAAAACAAAAAATATTTAAAAAATCAAAATATACACTCACTTTTAAAAACGCGATTTAAAGTTCGAAACTCGAAAAACTCATTTAAAAGCGCGTCGAATATTTTTTGTTGTATTTTTCCTAAAAAGGCCATGAAAAAAACAAAAATAAAAATAAAAACTTTTAGTTTGGACCATTATTAGAGAAGTTATGACCAAAATACCGAAAAAGAGCGGTTTTTTTGTCTTTTGAATGGGTAATAAAAAAAAATCTCAAAATTTACCAGCAAGGGTCTTTTGATGGGTACTAAAAAATGTAAAAAATTTGAGAAAATAAAAAAAAAGTTATTCAAACTGTCCGATTTGGGATAGAATGCCCCTTATATATTTTAATATTTATCATGCGGTTGATGAGGTCTTGGAATTTTTATTTTTTTCGCATATCAATCTTTCACCAACGTTATGTAAATTCTGACTCATTGGGATAGGCATGCAATAAATTATATCCTTGATTATTATTGCATGGTTACAATACGTGCAGCAGATGCTGATGCACTTCTCAGCAAGGGGCATATTTTTATTTTGGTTGATTCAGACCCAGACCGATTGCAGCAAAATTTTTGAAAAAAAATAAATAAATAAACAATGACATCCAAGAGATAAATGCGATTAAATAATGTTCAGCTTTGATTGTATTTTCTTTCTTTTCTGAAAATTTATGAAGAAATTCTGAAGAAATATAAAAATGAATAATCATATTGTATTTGCTTTTTTTCTAAATTTTTTTTTCTGAAAATTTCTGAAGAAATTCTAAGGATATAAAAAAATTAATAATCGCTTCGAAGAGAAAAATATGATTAAGTAATGGTGAGCTATGATTGTATTTGCTTTTTATGCTGAAACTATATACAACTTATTAAACACCTGATGAAGATCACAGTTTATTAATATAATTAATTAAAATGTAACTCGATCAAAAATTTATAGTACATTATTTTCATGTGGAATTCATAATGAATTGAATATGTAATTCACCTTAAAATTCGTTAAATATTTATGTCCTTGCAGAAATCTGTCAGACCAAATTTCTTTGCTCCGGCAGTATCTTTATTTTTAAATTCTGTTGGTGCACAATTTTTTCCTTGTTTGATTTTCGATATCTTTGAAAAGTGAAGGAAATAATGAATTTTTGGAAAGCTGTAATTAAAGTATTTTTTTAGTGCACAATCGTTTTTCTTTTCATTGTCCCCATTTTTAAGGACATACCCAAAAAAGGATACATCCTTCTTTCCTCCTTCCTTGAGCAGTTATTTTCTTCGTTTTTAAATTCTCCAGGCTTTTAAATTTCTTCTTTTCATTCTCGTCATCCTTGAGATGGTGCACTAAAAAGGAAGGTTAATTTTATAAACTTCAGTAAAATCAGTAAGTGTACATCCAAAATTGAAATTCAAAGGAAATGCACCTTCCGGTATTTTAAAGAATATAAACAAACAACTGTGTTTGCATTATTTTCACTGTGACTTCAATTATCTCAATTTAAAATACTTGTCGACTAATAAAACTTTTGAAAATTATTGCATTGGAGAAAAAGAAAACGCCGCAGGTGTCTCTGAACAAAAGCGTTGGAAAAAATCTAGATCAGCTAAAACAAAATCGCCAATGGAGCAAAAAATTTGTCTTCTTTGTGCAAAAAACAGTCACGCAAAGTTTCCAGGAAGTATCTTGGAAAAAGCGGGTATTCCAGAGCTTACAGACCGGCGTCTCTGCTGGATTCTGTTGAAGGAATGTCGATGACGCGATTTTTGAAACTCCACAGAAACAAGATTGGAGAGAAGAGAGAGACAGAGACGGAAAGAAAAGGGGGGGTCAAAGAGAGAGACAGTGAGTCATACAGAGTCAAGTCCCGTAACGACGTCAATGAGTAGGGGAATTTAAACGAGACAATGAAGCTGTAATAATTGTCGAGAACGTCAGTTGAGAAGAGTCAGCGGACGCGGATTGAGCGCGCCACGGAGATGACTCAGAAGCTAATTCTCTCTCGGTGCTTATTTTTTCAATTTTTTTAGTCCAGCCCACGAAGAAGGTGCGCGTTTTTTTAGTGCACGCAGCTGAGATCCTCGAACACATGTTTTTTTCCCCTCTTGAGTGTCCAGAAGCGTGTTGAAGATTACGATATCCCAAAGAAGAGTCGAATTTCTCTGGGAAGAAAATTCGAAGGGATTCTTCGAGTTTTCCAGTGTTTCTGGAGGTGGATTTATAACCTCAGTGAGCCGGAAAATCCACGTGGGCGGAAGATCCTCGCACAATAAACTGGATTTCTGTAAGAAAAAGATTTCTGTTAAATTAAATTAATTTTGAACGATTTAATTTTCGAAAAATTCGTACAATGAATCCAGAGGGAAAAAAGAATGTTTGAGGAAAGAAAACTTTCAGATATTTTTTCTCTGGTTGGCTTCTTAGAATTATTATTTAAGATTAATTAATTAAAGATGTGTGATTCTAGAGATGTGCCATAATAATTTAAACCGGAGTAGAAATAATTGAAGAAATAGCGCTGGAGAAGAATAAATTTATTTCGGGTCTTTTATTCGCAATAAGTCTCGATAAGGATGGGAGAGGAAAAAAACCGGTTCCCAGTCAGAGAAAGTGTTCGAAAGAGAAAGAGGAAAAAAATGTAGTGATTACCGTGCGTTAGAAAACGTGAAATACGTTGAAGCTGCTCGTAGCTGTTTAAACGGCTTTCGCAAGAAATATCGAAAGTATGTTGTATTCTTAAAGACAGAGAAAGAGAGAGAAAAGAGAGAGGGAACAAAGGGTATTTCACGATTCACGCGATTTATCAAGTTTACTTGGATATTTGTGGATGACTCAAACCGTAAGTTTCATTACACTCGAAGTAGCACATATATGTAAGAGGGAAAAAAATATTTACAAATATATGAGGAATTCCTGGTCGAATTGGATAATATTCAATCATGAGCCTTCCCAATTTTGTGGCAATTTATTGCGACTATTTTTTATGTTTTTCGTTCCATTTTTTGAAGGTTTTGAAAAATTCTTCAATAGGTTTAAATACTCGTTACTCTATATTAACATAATTAATATAAAGTGATGAGGAATATTAATATAATAAAAACTAGTATTAATATTAAAATTAAATTACAATAATTATAATTAATATTAATACTTTATAGTATTATAATTAGTACAAAGTAACGTTGGACAAAGTTACTTACATGATTTATGATTTATATTGATTTATGAGTTTAAATTAATTTAATTGAATTAAATTTGTGGGAAAACGATACGTGTACTTTATTTTGTCGAATAGTCAATTAATTTCGTATCCATTTAAAAATACTCAATAATTTGTATTTGTTTAGCCTTTCTATTTATTCAGATTTTTCCAAAGGACATGAAATTAATTATTTATTAATTTAAGTAATAAAATATCTGTTTCATTCGAGAAAAATTGTTAACTTGTAAATTATTTTTAACCAATGTTTGAAAAAAATAGATATTTTTACCATCTTTTATTTATCACTTTCAATCTCGGTATTTTCAAATTTGCGATAAAATTTTAGATATAAAAAATATGAACATCTGACTCACTGAGAGAATCTTTAAAAAATTCAAATGTCTTTGGGATGATTGTCAAAACATAGAAAAAGTCAGCTATAAAATTGGAAGGGTCAGGGTTAAATATTGACCGGTTTGACCAGGAATGCCTCATATATGTGTGTATATATGGTATGTTGTATTATTGCTACGACACTTGTGTGTACACAAGCATATCTAAAATGCGAAGACCCCGGAGAGAGAATAAATGTGCGAGATATTATTGTAATACGCCGAGACTGCGGTTTTTGCGGTTCGAGTATTCGTCACGAATGAACGGGTTTAACCGCGCGTGAATAAAATTCTTGATATTGATACGCGCACCTATGGAATATTTAAAATTTGTTAAATATTCCACAGATGAAATTTTAGCTATGATCGATGCTCTAAAATAAACATTTTTCTAGCATTTATTTGACCCTGAATCACTTGATTTAGTGATTTTTTTTAATATTTTGCTTGAGACAAGTTTTTCTAAATTTATTCTTATCATGAATGACTTGATGATTCAGAAAAATTGCAAGGATTAAGGTAATAAATAATCGATTAGTTTATGTGGGAAGATTTTCCGAATGAAAATTTATACGAATCTTTTCTATAAAATGCAAAAGAAAAATGTCTCAAGAAAACTGTAAATGGTGACGATAGAGAGTCAAAATCGCAGAGGGAATTTTTTTCCAACGACCACGAAGTGTCTAGATTCATCCGATAATTTTCAATCCGGTGATCGAGTTGTAAAATTGTCGCATTGACGTCATCATTTGCGCAAGCCCAAGGTCCGTTGTAACACAGGTTGATGCATATTATTGGATCTGCGACAGTCGCACACGATCAAAGTCTCGACTTTCGTTCGAGTGTCCTTTGTATCACCATTAGTGGGATACAAAGGACACGCCATTCTTCGTTTTTGTAAAAAAAAAACATCAAAGAAACATTAGACGTGCAATAATGCCTCGATTGTGCAGTTTCACCGTGTCGGGAATGATAATAATCGAGCCATGGATTTTGAGTTGAGCTTTCCTTAGACTCCAATTCTATTCTCATTCGAACAGCTGAGAGCATCATGTAGATATTTTCTGAACGACAGAAAAAAATTTCCTCTCCATCGTCCCATTGATATCTTCGTGAAGGATTATCTGAAATTAAATTTAAAAAAATATCAATATCTATAAGAATGTAGCTATTGTGCGTAGTCATTTTTTTTTCTTTTTTCGTTAATTTGATTTTCTTTGATTTTAGGATTCTAGATTTTTTTTATCAATTACACGATTACAAAAAACTATTTAATCGAAATTAATTTTTTGGCGATTTATTTCAACGTCGACCTATTTAACGTATTAAGTCATTATTTCAATTAAATTCTATTAATTTAAAATTAATTTATTAACACCAAATAAATTTTTTTCTGTAACCGCCCTGAATTTTTTTGAATTATCTCTGGTTACCGATAATTTTATATTTATAGCATCATTTTGGTACAATGCATCAACCTCAAACTTTTCCCTCGACTTTATTTAAACGCATGCAACTTTAACGGGTTGTACGCAGTCAAGAGGCCAAAAAAGAGCCTTTTCAAGATTTTTTTCTGAAAAGACATTTCAAGTGATTAACGTAAAAATTTATATCCATATTTTTATAACTTTCAACTTTATTTTGAAATTTTTCTTTTTAAAAATAACGATTTTTAACGCCGCTATAGCCGTTCTTCGAGAGATCCTTTAGAAAAAAAAAGGCGTCTTGCGGTGAGCACGATATCTCTGGATTGGATCATCCAAAATCAAAAAATGAAACAGATTTCGTTAATATAAGGTATAATCTAGTATCTGATCGAAGGAATAAGCAAAATATAAATTTTTATCAAAATGGCAGTTTCCCAACAACAAAAAAATTGATTTTCGATTAAATTTTTTGACTTGAATTGTTTATAAAACCGAAAGTATTTATCGGTAAAAAATACCTCCGATTAATTACTAAAAAATATTATTATAAAGCTTGTGTAAAAATTTGAGACTGATCGTTTATGTCGTTTCTGAGAAATCTTGCTCACAGACTCGAAAAACACAGTTTTGAGAAAAACGCATTCAAAGTTTCAAAAGCACTTTACACATAGTAATTATTTTTTTTTTACAAATATGCCTATAACTTCAAAAATATTCGTCAGATTGACATTAAATTTTCTGTATATATTAGACTGATTCAAAAAAGCGACTATTATTTGTTTCTCGCAATTACATATTAAATCATTTCGGGGAGGTGAAAAAAGATGCATGATAAAAAAAGCAGAGCTCTTAATATAAATATTTAGATATGTTCTAAATTCTACTGTTCACCCATATTTCATTTCTTTAAAAGTTAAGTAATTTATGTTAATGCAATTCGACCTTTTGTTTCAAGAAAGATTTTGCGATAATAAGTTTCAACATTTTGCCGGAAACTAAAAAAAAAAGTGAATTTTGCTCTAAATTTAACTTTAACCTTGAATAACTTTTGAAGGAGTGAGTTGATCGAAAAATCATGAGAGATCTTTTTTGTAGAGCGTTCAATTCTCTACAAGAATATGTGTCGATCATTTTGATACATTGACTTAAAGCCGAGATATAAAATTTCAAAGTATGAAAAAAAAAATTCCTGTGTTATTTAAATAGGAAATAGAAATTTGCGATGAGACATATCTAAATATTTATACTAAGAGCTCTGCTTTTAGCAGGCACCTTTTTTCACCTACCCGAAAGTATTTAATATGTTTTTTTCGAAAAATAAAAAATAGTTGTTTTTTTTAAATCAGTTGAATGTCTATGGGGCATTCCAAGTGAAAACGTGGGGTTATTTCCTTCGGGTCATCAGTCCTTGCATAACTTTTTCTTTCGCATTGATTCCACTTCAAAAACAGCCTAATTTTTTTAAAGATTTTTCTGGCCACTTTTGTATAAAAAAGGGATAACTGAAAAAACACCATTTTTAAAATTCTGCAACTTTTTCCACAAATTCTGGGTCAAAAATGAGTAATTCCTATCCTGATGAGAAAGTGGGTCTATCCTCATCAGGATAGAAATTACTTATTTTTGACCCAGAATCTGTGGAAAAAATTGCGCAATTTTAAAAATGGTGTTTTTTCAGTAATTCCTTTTTTTACACAAAAATGATCGTCACGCCACCTGAAGGAGTGGCCAGAAAAATCTTCAAAAAAAAATTAGGCTGTTGTTGAAGTGGAATTGATGCGAAAAAAAAAGTTATGCAAGGATCTGATGACCCGAGGGAAATGACCCCACGTTTTCGCTTGGAATGCTCCATATACTTGAATTTATGTACATTACGAGATTTGAAAAAATCGATTTTTTGAAAAACCTGACTGCGTATAATACCTTACTTTTGAGGCAAATCGATTTTTTTTCTTTACCAATTACATGATTGAAACGCTTCCTCTATGAGGGGGCAACAGTAGTGGTGAGGGAAAGTTGAATGCGGACACAAACGGGCACCCGTAAATGAGAATGAGCGTCAGAGGCGCGCAACAGCCGGCACACTCGAGAATATTTTATATACATATCGTAATGCAGCAGTAGAATGCATCGTCGCTGCACATTCTCCGTTTCTTCGGGGTCTCTCTCGGTCTCCCTCGACTTCGGAATCTTACTCACTCCCTCCCTCTCTTGATATATATTTTACGAGTGAGTGTTCAGCCTTTCCAGCGCGAGAGAATCGCTTCACACACAACCGAAACGGTACAGAAAACCATACGTTGCCGTCGAAGCGCATTCACCGTTTGACTCCTTGAAAGTGAGGAACGTTTATGCGTGCGAAAAATTCCATCTGGAATGAAAAAAAAAATTAGAACAAAAATTACACTGATTTCATAATATCGATCAATCGATTCACCTTTGGCGGAATTTTTTTTCTTCAAAATAATGTTAGCCAAAGTGGTTAGTGAATAATACTAAAATCATAAAATAGTTCAATCATGTTTTGATCGAATTGCGAGTGAATATGTTTCATAATTGTGTGCGTGTAAAAGTGAGACAACAAAAAATTATCTTCAGAGACCCCACGGGGAGGTTTTAAGCTGCAGGACGGTTGGAGAATGTATTTTTAGGCTCAAATGTTATTAACCCTGAGTCTTTTTTTCCCTCGTAGTATTCCACTATGTTCTATTTCTTGTCTGTACTTGGAATTACTTCTCTAAAACTTGCCGAACTTCCAAAAGACGAAAAACTTAAATCATCGACTTCCCCGAGTCAATTTGAAAATCAACGACCCCACGATGGGCAATAAACGTTTTTTCTCGACTATTTTGATATTTCACGTACCGCATCGATTGGAAATCGCTCGTTGATTGGGAATGTGCAATTAGATTTGTTCTTGAATGCAATTTTTTTTTTCAAACTGTCGCAATCCAAAATGAGAAAACAGCGTATAATAATATGTTATTTTTCGTGTGTCTCGATAACAGGTAAAGAAAAAGCTCATGCGGTGAAGGGAAAAAAGCGTGTGACAAGAAATGAATAAGAGTGAATTGAAGATAGTGCTTCAGGGAAGCTCGATAATGGAGACTTCGCAAACGCGTGTATTGTCACCGACCTCATCCAACAATAATGGCAATCATTCGCACATTCCCATACCGAAAATTCCGAGTCTCGTTAAATTGCAACAGCAACAGCAGAACGGTGCGATAAAACAATGCAACGTACCGAGTGGAATCGGTCGAAACAACAGTAGAATATCCGTTGCAGCGCAGCGAGCATCTTTCGAGAGACTTCAAGATTCCGCTAATCATCATTCTACGCCGATCAAATTGAAATCCATCAGTCCGAGCGGTGCCAACAACTTTGCCAATGAGTCATCCAATTTTTCACGAAGTAGCTTGAATCACGACGACAACAGATTGCAAACGACCGTATCAACGACATTTCCATCTGCAAAGAGAAACAGTTATGATAATTCAAAATTAAACAGGAGCAACAGTTCTCTCTCTTCCGATGGCAGATGGAAAACCAAGTACGAGGAATCGGAAAGAATGAGAAAAACTCTTCTTCAAAAATCAGAAGCAGGTAATGTCAATATTATCAATAATTATATACTCAATAAATGATAAACGTGAAGAAAAATTTGCATGTTTTATATATCGTGGGGTGGTTAGAATTGTGGGATGGGCAGAATCGTGGGGTGGGTAGGATCGTGGGATGCGTAAAATCGTGGACTGGGTAGAATCGTGGGATGGGTAGAATCGTGGGATGGGTAGAATTGTGGGATGGGTAGAATCGTGGGATGTCTATAGAATCGCGGGATGGATAGAATCGTGGGATGGGGTAGAATCGTGGGGCGTGTAGAATCGTGGGGTGTGTAGAATCGTGGGATGGGTAGAATCGTGGGATGGGTAGAATCGTGGGATGTGTAGAATCGTGGGATGGGTAGAATCGTGGGATGTGTAGAATCGCGGGATGTGTAGAATCGCGGGATGTGTAGAATCGCGGGATGTGTAGAATCGTGGGATGTGTAGAATCGTGGGATGTGTAGAATCGTGGGATGGGTAGAATCGTGGCATGAGTAGAATCGTGGGATGGGTAGAATCGTGGGGTGGGTAGAATCGTGGGATGGGTAGAATCGTGGGATGGGTAGAATCGTGGGATGGTTAGAATCGTGGGATGTGTAGAATCGTGGGGTGCGTAAAATTGTGGGGTGGACGTTGAGAATAGGGTGAAGTACGAATAAGAGTATCAGGATAATTGTTCCGATACAAAATTTGACTTTCGCAAGTACTAGATTAAATTGCCAGAAGGCTTTCATGAATTTATAAAAAAAACGTGAATCTATCACACGGCACGACTCAAAATATTTTTTTCCTTTTGAGTTATGATTTGAATAATAGTAGAATAGATGTAATATATACTGTCTCGACACTGTCGCGATTCATAAGTATGTGGGATGGCCTCCCTGAGTGAGAGAAGATTTATTACGACCTTTCAGATCATAAAAAAAAGCCTCTATGATTATTATGACACGCCCAGTGGGCTTGCTCAGTCCTCATGTGAATCTTGCCCATCAAGTTCGTGATTCATTCGTGTCTTCGTTTCGCAGACGATATAGCGCGGGATTCGTATTTTAGTATTCCATGCGAGCGATCAAAAAAAAAAAAAATGCGTCTCGATTACCCGCGTCGTACAAGGTTTATCGATTATCGTCTCTGGCATCTCAATTCGACAACATTCGTCATTACGAAATTCACACTCGACGTGTGAAAACATTTTTCCCGCCGTCGTACGAAAAATATTTAAGTAAATATTTGCTAGATCATGACTCACACTTTTGAGATTTCTCGTATTGTGATAATGAAATATTTTATCAGTGGTTAATATTTCTATGATTATCTATGAAGCAAGAATGAAGCTGTTGAAAAATGGATTTTGATTACAAACTATTTTTCAATTTTTTTTATCTCTTTATCTGCTTATCAAAAAATCTTCATGGCGAGAGAATTGACATTTGGATTAAACTTTTTTTTTTTGAGCATTAAAAATTTATTTTCTCTGAATAATCGAAAATTTCCTCAATATTTTCCTCATCCGATTCGAATTCTCTGACAATTTAAGAATTTATCTTGAGTGTGCTCAAAATGTTTCTTAAAAAAGAACAGTCAAGTAAATTTTGGAAAAGCCAACGATAATTTTTTTCATTTGTTTTTGACTGCATTTTTTTTTAATAAATTTGAAACGATAATTGCAGGGAATCGAGAGCAGGCTGATTTGCAGAGAAAACATCGTCAATTGCAAAAGGAGAATGAGACGTTGCGCTCGCAGGTCGAAGACAAGGATCGAAAACTTCACAAATTGCGTACAGGTGAAGTGAATAATGACATTGCATGAAGAGGCTCGTAAAATTCAATGCCAAAGGCCGGACGATTATTTTTAATTAACAAGGGTGTGTCTTTGATTGTTTGGAAAAAAAATGATTATTTTTTACTTTGTTTCGCAGTCTCGGAGGCAGTTTGCAAGGAATACGAGCAACTCAAGCGACAGTATGACGTTGAGACTGGGGCGATGCACAAAGCGATGCAGCAAGCTTCTCAGGTGAGAGTTTCGATTACGATAAAAGGACCTCGTATTACCATTCTCGTATTCGCCGTCTTATCACAAAAATTTGTAGATATCACATACTAGGGCGGTTGAAAATAACTCGATTTTTGTTTCTAAATAGAAATGAATTTTGGATGAATTTTTAATTAACTCAATTTCGTCAGAATTCTTAATTTAAATCAATTTAGTATTTTTTTACGGCAAAAACGTGATTTGCAATCAGCGATGAATGCTTTAGAAATAACGTTTGAAAAAGATGAAAATAATTTTTTTTTTGCTACATCTTGGCCCCATTTTCAATAATTTGCAAAAATCGATATTCGAACTTTAAAAATCTGCAAAAAATTGCAAAATAATTAGAACCGGATAAACCAAACAGGTTTGAGAAATTTCAACGATCAAGAAGAGAATAAGCTCAACTTAAAGTTACAATCTAATTTAGAAAATAAATTATAGTCATTTTAGTGAACCGATTCAACTTTAGTCAAAATGCAAAAAAAAAAAAATGTTTAATTAATTTTTTTAGAACCTCATATTGATGTATTTTTTCTCCCCTTAACAAGAATCTACCAATGGTTTTCCCAAAAACGGAAAATTTGCATGAATTTTCATTACAAACTCTTTTGCTCAATTTGGGCCTCATTTTCAAAAACCTCAAAATAGCGAAATTTCAAGTGCTCATAACTTTACTTCGGCTTCACCGATTCCAAAATTTCTTTATTGATTAAAAAAAAATTATTTTGAACCACCCTGCTGTATATGACTCGTAATAAAACTAAAAATGGCCTCTCGTTCGCAGTGGTACAAGCAAAATCGTGAATTGAAGAGGCGCTCACAGGTGCTCGTTAGTCAGTTTCTTCAGTCGCGTCCCGATGGTTCGCAAGCAGAATTCGAACTCCCGGACGAAGTTGATGCCAATTCCGACGCCGATATCGAGGAACTCCGAGAAACTGTTCGTGGTGCGTGTGCTGCTCGTCATTGAAACTGCAAAAAATTCGATAAAATGATTAACCATTAAACAAATTTTTTTTTTTTGCATGTTACAGATCTCAGTCAAGAAGTTGCACGATTGCAGACGGAACTGAATTCGGCGAGGTTACAGGAATTCGAGGCTCAGGAACAGGCAGCTTTGGCTTCTGCTCAACTCGATGAAGAACGAGCTTTGAGAAATAAAGGTGAATTTTTTTTCCAATGAATAATATTGACAACCAAATAAATTATTGTTAGTGATTCTGGCAACTTCCAGTGATCCAGGGTTGCAAAATTTGTAATGTGAAAGTAACGCATTATTCATTACTTTTAGAATGTGTAATGGAAAAAAATTCCATTACCCATTACAATGTAGTGTGTAGTGGAAAACAATTTCATTACCCATTACAATGTAGTGTGTAATGGAAACAAATTTCATTACCCATTAAAATGTAGTGTGTAATGGAAAAATTTTTCATTACTCATTATAATGAAGTGTGTATGGAAGAAAATTTCATGAGCCATTACAATGTAATGTGTGATAGAAAAAATTTCCATTACACATTGCAATGTAATGTGTAATGGTCAAAACTTTGATTGCAATTTTGGGAATGTTAAAATATCGATGAATAAATTACTGCAATTTTGCATTACATTGTAATGACTTAGGTACCTTAAATTCTAAATAGCATCTATACGCATACAAAAAGTTGAACGATGATACAATACGTCACTGCCATCGTCTGCCCCGGTGGAACGGCTTCTCAAATACGCAACGATGATGAACGCTCCTAAATTCAATAGGCTCACAGAAAATCACTTTGAGCAAAGGATATTGGCCAAAGCAAACGCTGAAAAAAGTATATTTAGAAGTGCCGTTCAACGTTTAACTTTTTGTATGCATCTAGATACTTTTTAGAATTTAAGGTACCTAAGTCATTAAAATGTAATGGAAAATTGCAATAATTTATTCATCTATATTTTTTCATTCCCAAAATTGCAATCAAAGTTTTGTCGACTACACACTACATTGTAATGGGTAATAGAAATTTTTTCTATTATGCACTACATTGTAATGGGTCATGAATTTTTCTTCCATTACACACTACATTGTAATGGGTAATGAAAATGTTTTCCATTACACACTACATTGTAATTTTTTCCACTACACACTACATTGTAATGGGTAATGAAAATGGCAATGCATTACTTGCAACCCCGCAGTGATCCGAAATAAAAAATGAAAAAAATATAATTTCAGTATGATAATAAAACTTGAAAGTGAACATTGATCCGACGATCATCGGTCCATTATTTCCCAGTAAATATTAAACGCAAAAAAAAATGGATCGTAACTCGGAGGTATCTTTTTTTTCAGATGAGCACAGACTCCGAGAATTAAGGGTACAGAAAGAAAATATGGAACGAGTCAGTAGATTGGTTTCTGAAGAGGTGAAAGCGTTGAAGAGACAATGCGACGGTGAAAGAGAGCAAGCAAAGATCATGAAGATCGAATCGGACAAGGTAAATATTACACTTTTTCCTCACCCCACTTCATATTTTGTTTCCTCCAATAATCGATTATCAATGAAGGTGCAAAAAGAGCGCAACATTTTGGCGCATCAGAGCGCTCTTCTGATGGCGGAAATCGGCGACGATCCGAATTCCAGATTGTTGACGGTCCTCCAGGAAGTCGAATCACTGAAGCGCCTCCTCGAGGAGGAGAATCAGGAGCATCAGCTACAGGTACAATCGCTCCAGGAGAAATTGGAGGAGAAAGAGGCGAATCTCGAGTTCGAGATTGTCGAGGAAAAGCTGAAACTCGCCGAGTCCGAGCTCGAAATGGTCGTTGAACGCGCCGAGAGAGCTGAAAATTCCGTTAAACAATTAGAGATCGTTGTGCGTGATTTGGAGGCTAAAATAAGTGAATTGAAGAATCCACCTGTGATCATACCTCCGCCACCGCCACCGCCGCCACCTCCACCACCGTCGAAATTCGCTTCCGGAAATTCCTTCGATTCGATCAGGCTCGTAAATCGCGAGAGAATGAGCTCGGCCGATCAAAATGCCAATGCGGTCACCGATATGGAAAATATGCTCGGTATCAGTACCAAAAAGACTCTGGCCGTGCCTCAACAACCAGGTAAAATTATTCCTCCAAAGCACGTTGGACGGAAATATCTGTAACAAAAATTATAATTGTTATTCTCGTTTGCAGCGATCGACGATATTATAAATCAGATAAAAGGTGGAAGATTCACCTTGAAGCAAACCGATGTAAGTTGATTGCAATTTTTCTCCCCCAAGATTGCTCCACTTTGGCCATTATTTTTCTATTTAGAAAACTCACTATCCAAATATATTTTTGTTTGAGAGATAAAATTCCTGCGAAGGGTCAAATCGTACAAAAAATATTGATAAAATGTTTAAAAAACAAAAAAAAATCGAAATCGATTTTGAATATCGATGAATGCAATCCTAATAATTCCATAATAGGAAGAATACTCGAATGACATTGTTTTTTTTTCCTCCTCTTATTCCGATCGTAGAAGCAGAGAGAAGAGGAAAAAAAACGACGACAGGAGGCCGAAAGTGCGTCACCAGCTGTCTCGGAGATGCTGAATATTCTGGGAACAATGAGAAGAAGAGCAAAGCCGACGAGGCAATCCATAAAATTCGCCGATCTGTCGACGTAACGTCGATAAAACGGCCAATCGCAACTTTTCCATGTCAATGAATTGTCCATAAACGTAGATGGACAACGAAGGAACGACCAAACGAAAATATTTATGAGGCGTCGTCATCGTCATCGGCGCTAACGTTCATCAATCGCTCGAAAAAGAAAGAAAGAAAATTATCACATTCATTCGTATTTTGTAATAATCATACTGTTGTATAATATATAAATGTATTATTATAAAAAAGCTTGGTACACTTTGATGGCTGCGATAATAGGCGATCGCGTGGAAAGTGCGAAATGTCGAATAAATGAGGCGCAAGCTCGTTCAGCGCTAGGCAAAAAGCTGCTTCGACGAATGAGCTATGAGGAACGTATTCTTCTTCTTTTCCAGTCTTTCTGGAAATTACGATCGCTCGCGTCCGCATGACTGTTTAAAAAAAATGACTATTTTTTTTCAAAGAACATTGATAAATCGTCAGAGTATCTCTAAACAAAAACCTTGTCCAAATATGAGTCCTAAATATTAATATTTAGAGGTGACGATTATCAATTTTCTTTTTCCATTTAAATAACGTGGAATTTTTTTTTTCTGAACTCTGGAATTTCATTACTCAAAAACGAATGTAGAGTAATAAGAAACGTAGATTTTTGTAGGAAATTAAATGCTCTATAAAAAAGGTCTGAATGAAGATTTGCGTGAGCCGTTTCAGAGTTATCAAGCCTTAACCATTGAACTGATTAAAATAATGATGTTATTTGCTTATCAATACGTCAAAATCGACTCATACCACTTAAATACTCAATGTTATCATATTTCAAACAAATATCTGCAAATTTTCAATAGAATGTTGATCAAAAATTTTATTAATCAACGATGAATGATTAATTTTATTGTTCATTAATAAAAAATACGGGTATATCAGAAACATATGATGAAATTTCATTCCAAATTTTTTATATTATAAATAAATAATTTATTTCAATTCTTTATAAATGTTTTGAGTGAATTATGTACCATAAGCTAAATAATATAAAACTTATAATTACTTAAAGAATTGAAGAAAAAAACTTTTAATCGTTATAACTTATTCTTAAAAAACTCAACAAATTTTTAAAGAATAAAAATAAAATATTGATTTATAATATAAAAAACTTATGATGAAATTTCATCATATACATATTTGTGATATACCCGTATTTTTTATTAATGAACAATAAAATTAATCATTCATTGTTAATTAAAAAAAAATTTCGATCAAAATTCTATTGAAAATTTGTAGATATTTCCTTTAAAGATGATAATATTGGGTATTTTAGTGGAAAAAGAAAATTGAAAATCGCCACTTTTAAATATTAATATTAAGGGCTCATATTTGGACATGGTCTTGGTTTAGGGATACTTTGACGATTTTTCCATATTCTTTGGAAAAAAAAATAGCCATTTTTTTAAAAAACAGTCTAATGTATAAAGATCAATTTTCGTGTATTCTAATGTCCAATTGAGGTCGGTTAAGAGACGAGACTCTTGATTTTGTCGAGGGTCGCGCGTAATTTCGAAGCTTCCAGTACGAGAACTCTTCTGTACGGCACCATTTCGTCGTCTCCTTCGGTCCAATTGCCCGAAAGTCCACTCGCCGAATCCTTCTCCACGGAAAACTCGAATGACGCGTACGCATCTTCGGCGAATATCTCCTCCTCCGGATTACTCCACGTTACGTCGGACTCGTCAACGGCATTCTTCTTCTTGCTTTTGCCTTTGCGCTTTTTCACGCTCTCGTCATCCGCATATTTGTACAATTTACATATGAGAATGTAATGATCGAATTTGAATGGCATATTCTTACGCGTTGCACGCTCCATCTCGGAGATCAGATTCTCGAGCAGCGGAACGGATATCTGAGCTGGTATATTGACGAAACGCTCGTTTATCAAGAGACCGAGAGATCCGTTCTCAAGGACATTCTTCACAATCGTGTTCGTAGCGTCCGACGCGTGCTCGCTCGCCAATTGTAGCAATAAATCCCTCAGCTGAAGGACGTAAGGATTTTGCTGAAATTGAAGAAAAAACAAATATTAATGATATGGACGAGAATGTTTTTGAGGAAGATCCGCGAAAGAAGAAATTGCGGAACATTGCTTCTGCGTCTTTTTACATAAAAAATTATGAAGGCACGAATGCTTATTAAGGGTGGATACTACGTTGCCCAGCTATTTTTTTAATGGATTAAATTTATAATGCTGAAAAATATTATGCTGTTTTACGAATTTTTCATTTATGGGTCGTTCCATCCCAAATCGGTTTGAAAAACTTTTTTTTTTATTTCCTCAATTTTTTTATATTCTTTAGTACCCATCAAAAGACCCTTCCTGTTAACTTTTCAGATTTTTTTACTCGAAAGCATAGTTTTAACAAAGTGTCGTGGAATAATTTCGCGCTTGGCGTGAAATGTCCTACTTCCCTACATTTTAAACAATGTACTGTTTGAGGAAGCTCTGTGAAGGAGAAAGTGCCGGAACACTGCATCTGCGTATTTTTACATAAAAAGATTTGGAGACATTCAAATTGCAGTATCGTAGAATTTCAGTTTGAAGGTTATACACAGTCAGGATTTTCAGAAAATCGATTTGTTTTAAATTTAATTTTTCTAATGTAGATACAGGGTGTCCCAGGAATGAAGGGTAGATTCGTGACATAATATCGAGTAGAAAAGTCATTTACCATTTTTTGATATTGTAATCCCCCAAAATTGTTATTAATTTAATTAATTAATTAATTATTAACGTAATATTGAGTAGAAAAGTCCTTAGGCATTTTTTTATATTTAAAAATCCTGAATTGTTATTAATTTAATTAATTAATTAATAACAATTGAGGGCTTCAAAATATCAAAAAATGGCAAAGCACTTTTCTACTCGATATTACGAATCTATCCTCACGGTATTGCCCTTAATTCCTGGGACACCCAGTATATACACAGTACATACACAGAGAATGTAATGTCAATTCGACAAATATTTCCGAAATTATAGACATATTTATAAAGAAAAAGATTACTACGTGTAAAGTGCTTTTGAAACTTTGAACGCCTTTTTCTCAAAACTGTGTTTTTAAAGTCGGTGAGCAAGATTTCTCAAAAACGGCATAACCGATCAGTCTCAAATTTTTACATTAGCTCAATAAATATATTTTTTAGAAGTTGATCGAAGGTTTTTTTTACCGATAATTATTTTCCATTTTATAAACAAATTCAGGCAAAAATCTCTATCAAAAATCCAATTTTTTTTTGAGAAGCTGCCATTTTGTTAAAAATTTACAATTTTGCTTATTCCTTCGATCAAGTACTAGAGATTATATCTTATATTAACAAAAGCTTTTTAATTTTTTAATTTTGGATGATCCGATCCCGAGATATGCTCACCACAAGATGCCTTTTTTTAGAGGACCGCCCAAAGATCCGCTACAGCATCTTCAAAAATAATTTTTTCAAAAGAAAAATTTCAAAATAAAGTTAAAAGATATATATAAATTTTTACGTTAATAAATTAAAATATCTTTCAAGAAAAAATTCTGAAAAATTGCTCTTCTTCGACCTCCTGTTTGCGTATAACCCCTTAATTTTTTTTTTAAACTATGTACCTGTTTAGCGGATACATTGATGACGGTAGTGATGCCATAAACGTCATTGGCGTCGGTCTCGTCATCATCGGACGCATCGCCGTCGTCAGATTGCTTGACTACGGAACCGACGTAATTCTGCGATATTATCAAATCAGTGAGAGCTCCGAGATCTATGTGAGCTTTGAGAAACAGCTGTTGTAGTAACGTCTTGATTCCATGAAAATCAGGATCCTGCGGATTTCTGCCTTCAAAGTCTACTTGAATTTCCATTCCCTGTAAGAGTAAAAAAATTCGACTATTGAAGAATTCTACAGAAAACGTTCCGATAGTACACATTCATTTTGTACAAACATTGGTAAATTTTAGCGCAATGTCCTTGTTAACGCTATACATTAATGCATATGTATATCACAACCGGCGCCTGATATATGACAACCCAAAATACCGGCGTGCATGTATTCGATAAAAGTTACGATATATTGCGAAATGTAAAGAAATCTCCGATAACAATAAGATTCTATAAATTTTAATGAGAATGGCGTTCAAAGATTAATTATATTTCAAGGAAATAACGAGAACAACTTTGCGAAACAATAGATTCAGAACAGCCGCGTGTTATTATTTTGAGGTTATGTCCGCGGCGACGCCCTCGTTTTCGCTCTTCAACGATGTAAAAACGTAATTTAATCTCAATTGAACGACTCACCTGTTGTTCATCGTCCATTTCCTCGTCATTTTCTTCACTGCTAATCGGTTCTTCGTCATTGTCTTTCGTACGTTCGTCGACCTCACGTTTTTTCGCCGGAGCCGCCATTATCCGAAATATGATAATAAACGACACGTTTCTCGTCAAAACAACAACTTCGACGTTCGAGCGCTGTTTCGCGACTGTCGGTAGTGTCGGGACGGATAGAGCGAGACGGAGCGAAGATTGAGAGAGAAACCGGAAGCGAGAGAGAGGGAGATGGAGAACGGGAGCGGGAGAGGAAGTGAGAAAGCTCGAGGCGACGCGCGTCGATCCTGAGTAAATCTTCGTAATTTCCTGAAAAACAATCTTAATCACCGTTTATCGTGAGCAATGAACGATATCATTTCATTCAACAATTAAAAACGGTTTCTGAGATAAATTTTTTCCCCCCAAGGCAACATCGATGTACAACAAATGTTCATTTCAACATGAGCTGTATATAGAGCTTCCGGCGAGCTTGCGCTCTGCGCGCGCAATACAATAAGCGTGCATCTAAACGCATTGAGGACGAAAAAACGAGGTAGAGTTTAGAATGTTGACATCGAATATTGCAATCTGTTGTTTTTCGAGTGCTCTTTCATGGCAAAAGCATAAGAATTGTGGCGTCACTCGCAAGAGACAATTAAGAGGCGTTTAAAGTGACAATTAGAGAACGGGGAGAGAAGAACTATGTTGAAAGAAAGCGGGAAGCGACGAGCAGCAAAATTCTCGTGTAAAATGAAACGCGGAAAAGAAAGAATGAATAGAGGGAGAAGCAGGAAACATACATTCGACGCAATGGAATGGAAAGCAATGCGCAGCGGTGCGCGCAATGCTCGTGTATTTATGGCCATGTATATATTTATATATATATATGTATATATCAGGCAGCAGCAGGTGACGCTTGTCGCAAAACTGCATCGCCGAAATTCGATTAAATTTTCTTGCGCATGGCCGTCAAGGGAAATCCTGTTTTCGCGAATTTTCCAGACTTCACAGAGGTGGCGCAGAACATCGAGTTATATCACGTTTTCTTTCTCCAAGCTATTTCCCTACTCTCTCCCTTTTTTTCTCGCTTTTCATCGATCTAAAAAACAATTGCTTCGACAAACACTCTTAGTATTTCCTACATTCTTTCTGTCTTTTTCCGGAGAGAGAGCGAATGAGAAGAAGGGGGAAAGGGAGAGAAAAACGCGAGACTCGCATTCTCGCGCCGAATAGTCGACGGACAAGCGCGTGAAATGTGAAAAACGCGTCGCGTACGAGCCAGAGAGAGAGGGAAGCGGTGGTGGAAAAGCGAGAGAGAATATCGAAGTTTGCTGCGTCGGTCTTTCGCGAAAACGTCCCGCGCGAGGTAGAGGGGCTCCTCCACGATTTCGTCTCTCGGCGGTCGAGCATATACACACATGTATACATATATATATCCCATCGTTTTTATCTTCAAGGCGCCACGATTTTCGCGTAGTTCGCGTTGTTCGCTCGTCACTAGCGCGCATAACTAGCGCACTTTTCTCTCTCTCTCTTTCTCTCTCTCACACACACACATACACACGCGCATACACATACAGACACAAATACGATCTCGTTTCTGAGCGCTCTCGTCGAATATTTAACGTGAGTGAGATTCCGTGGAATATCCCGCTCGGATAATGCATTAAGCCCGTTTTTTTTCTCCAAATATTTGATGTATCATTATTGTTATTATTGAAGAACCTCGTTCGGGTGAGATTCACTGTGTCATATGTTTTTTCTTTCGGTTTTTTTTTGTCTTTTTTTTTTATAGATGTCACGACGATTCGCACTTTGATGTTTCTATCGCTGTTGTAATTTATTATTTAATTTTTATGAATCTCGTTTCAATTATCGGATATTTTATCGTATTAAAAAATGAAATATTTATATCGTAGCTGGTGCTGTTTAACGCTTGATGAACGACTCGCCGGCTGTGTACAATGCATTAATGTCCGAAATATGATCGCTGCGAAAAACGAGACGATCGCGTCTGCCTAACTCTCTCTCGCGCTCTCTCTCTCTCTCTCTCGCGCTCTCTCTCTCCGCATGGAAATTATATATATATGTATAATATATGAAAAAAATAAATGTTAAGATTTCAACGCTGACCCATTTTTTGACCCAATTTTCACGACGGGGGGGGGGGGGGTAGCGGAGGGGGGATTTTAGGAGAAAAATATATTTCAAAAATATATTTCAAAATAAAATATTTAAAAAATAAAATATATTTAAAAAATATATTAGCCATGCAGAAGATTTTGGTGCCAATGTCACATATGTTTCCCACCATGTTTATACCTTCATATATATTCCGCACGTAAAAAGATTATGTGAAAATGATTTATTATTTTTATATATACGAAAATGGGTAAATTATACGTGGTAAATTATTTGATATAGATAAGAAATATATGTGATATATTTTTTTCGGCTCGAAATCTTCTGAATCACGTGAATACATTTTTTGGAGTATTTTTCCAATGGACAATATATGTCAAGTATTAATATTTCTATGCAGCTCTGTATTATTATTATTATTATTATTATTATTATTATTATTTTGATGAAATACATAAGATATATATTTGAAATACATTATATATATTTTTTTCCATGATGTTAAAATCACTCAAATTTATAACATTGAAATTGAAAATCATTTGATAAATAAATTATCAATGTATTTTGGTGCAAAAAAGGTTTTTGTTTTTCATACTCGTCATAAAAAAAATATGAAACTGGTTAAAATACACTAGAAACTTATTTCTTTAGACATTTAAATACATAACATATACCTATATGTTTGCATATGAATATATATATATATGGGGCATTCCATACCAAGTCAACCTGAGTGTGACCATCGACCTCGCTGATTTCGTTTACGATTTTTTATATGATTCTTCCAACTCAAAATAGCATTCAGAATTTTTTTCAGATTTATAAAACCAAATTTTAGTACGTTGTAATTTTTTGAACATTTCTTTCGAAAATCTCGAGGGCCGTAATTTAAAAATCTGAAAAAATTCTCAAAATGCAGAAATTGATCTACTGTGAAAAGTGGCTTGAATATTTTTATCCTTAACCAACTATTTTTGGATTTTTTTTCACTTTTTTCAAAAAATAGTTGGTTAATTTCTCCATCTATTTCGTTTACGTTTTCTTTATAAAAACCAAAAATCGAGGTGGAAGCGAAAGCCTAGACATGATGAATTTTGGGTCATTATTGGGTCAAAATTATCATTTTCGACACCGGATTTTTGAGCATTTTTCAGATTTTTAAATTACGGCCATCGAGGTTTTCGAAAAAAATGTTCAAAAAATTATAACGTACTCAAATTTTGTTTTAAAAATCTGAAAAAATTGTGAATGAAATTTGAGTTGGAAGAATCATATAAAAAATAGTAAACGAAATCAGCGAGGTCGAGGGTCACACCCAGGTCGACTTGGTATGGAATGCCCCCATATATACGATTTTCCATGTCAGTGAAATTCGATGCTTAATGAAATATCTTGGCTGTTCGATGTTTAACGCTGATTAGCAGCAGAGCAACACTAAATGAATGTTTTCCTATAAAATGCCTTTATAGAAAAACAAACTAATATGCTGAATCGCCATAGAAGATAAATTTTAGATATATCTGCAAATATATAAAAAATATATTTTATATGTAATATATATTGTATATAATATTAATATATTAATATATTGTACATCATATATTATATAATAATATATAAATATATTATATATTAATGTCACTGATATATTTATAAATTATATAAGTGATATGTGAAAAGTTCTATGTGGAGGATATATTTTTTGATCAATTAATTGATAAATGAGTCTAGTTTTGGGAAAATCCAGGACAAAATTCTTTTGAAATCTAGAAAATTACAATGACGACTCCGATTTTGCACTCAATGTAACTGGAGGAACCTATAAATTTGTGCATTGTATAATTCCTCATGATTTTCTTTGAATTTATATTTTATATTACGGAATAATTTTCCAGGAGTCATTTTCCTCGTGGAAGAAACTTTCTAAACGGCCAAAGCTTCATTCGTGTTAAAAGTTTTCATGAATGAAGGCAAATTACGTTGAACCAATTTAAATGTTTTAATTTTCAAAAATTATTTTCAATTTCCATGAATGATTTCTATGATTGTTTTCATGAGAACAAAAGTCTATAATTTTCACTTGAAAATTATAATCTTCACTTTACGCGTAAACGAGGGGTCACTTAAGGCGGTATTCTGGTCTAGAGACATACATTTTGAGCGTTTTGTCGAGCTCGATAAAAGAAAAATATATTTTTACCATTCTTTTATTTTTACAACATACTTATTAATATTTTGGCAATAAACAAAGAAAATTTCGAGAAAAAAACATGAAAATGAAATAAGTTGGGGCTAAATTATTGGAATTAATAAATACTGGTAAATTATTGGAATTAAATAATTACCTTTCGAAGATATTCTTAAAGGTCTAAACTTTAAGAATATGAAACAAAAATTAACTTTTTTCAAATTCTAAACCAGAATACCGCCTTAAGAGGGTTGAAGGGCCCTGATCTTGACTTATGGGAAATCCCTTAATTTCACGATGGGACATACCAAGAAAATTTATTCAGTTAATTTATTTAGTCTAGATGAATTCATTTGCCCTAAACAAATAATTTTATTTATTCAAGATAAATAAAATTTATTTGGTGTAAATAAATTTATTTTTTATTTGTTTCGATCAAACAAATCATCATAAATAATGGTTTTTTTGTGCAGAGGCCTTGTATTTGAATTAGCAAGGGCGAAGAGTCTGGACTTAATTTATGAGAGGTTGCGGGACTTCGAATTAACTTTTGAGAGGTCCTTTGACTTTCCACTACGTCAGAAACGTATTTTAATAATTTAGGGACATGTGGAGGGTATTCTTAGCCACAAAAAGTGGTTTATGTCGTTCTTGGAAAATGTAATGTCGGGAAAAGTGGAAAAATTGGAAAAAATTACTCGATAGAGTCGCAGACGAAACGTAAATGTAGGTCAACGGCTCTCTGCTGGGATCGATCGATCTCGCGCATTCACTTTTCTCTTAGCTCCGTGGTAGAGGAGCTCTACGTCAACCCCCTTTTCCACCTACCCCTCTTCCTCTCTTTCTCTCTCGCTCTCTCTCTCTCTCAGCACTTTCTGGGTTCGAACGCCACATCGTCTTAAACACGTTCAGAGTCGATTGTTTCCGGAATTGAAATGTAATTTTATCGTCAACGAATAAAAAAAAACCATCCCTCTCTCTCTCTCTCGATTGTTCGTTACTCAACTGGCTGATGTATATAAACGTTCATTGCGTTAGCGCTGTTTTCCCTCGTCCTTGTTCTCCTTCGCAGTATTTTTTGTATCCTTTTTTTTTGTATCCTTGTCCTCGTACAATGATCGTTCATCTCCGGTCTCATCGTTCCTCCATCAGCGCAGAATTCTCGAGTTTCACTGTGAGACAATAAAAAAAATATATTGAGACTCAAAATAACGATGTTGAAAATTGAGAAATGTCATTTTTTTATTTTTTCAAATTTAATTACTTTTCCGACTTCATTTTTATTCTCAATTGGGTCGAGGGACTCAATTTAGCTTTTTAATATCGTTTTTCCTCTCGATTTGGATAATGACAAATCGTGGTATTATTATTGTAGTTATTGTTTATTGATGGGAATTATATGAAAGGGTTTTCTTAATTTTTTTTTGTTACTGTTTGAACAATTTGCGAAGAAAAATTGTTTGATAATCAATTTTATTGATATTCAATCAATTCAATTAATTTAATTGAATTCGATAAATCAATCAATTACATAGCAAAAATCGATGCTGCGACATTTTTGGAATTTTGGGTATTCGATTCAAATTTTAATGGGAAACATTTATATTTTGAAGTGGTTTTGCCCTTTTTTAAATTCCTGAGTGGATTATAAAATGGACAATTACTTCGATTTTTTGATATTTTTGGATTTTTTTAATCTCTTCTGATTTTTGTATTTTTAAGAAATCAGTATTTTCCCTCAAAATTTAGATTTTGGGTAAATGTGTAAACTATTTTTTGACCTTTTCGCTTAGTTATGCATTTTTTTTTAATTCTTCGTCAAAACATAATCAAATTTTAATAAAGGCTATGGCTACTCCAATAAACAAGATATTCATAAATAAACGAATGTAAATTGAAAATAAAATCTACTATGAAAAGAAAATCTCAAAAATTTGTTTTTTCTTTAATTTTGTGCAAGTTTTTTCTGTAAAATTGAATGAGCAAAAATTTGCGATAAAAGAAAAAAAACAACGAACTTCTAAAAACTAACATTGAAAAAACTTAAATAATTTTAGAAAAATCTTATGCAACAACATAATCTTTTAATAGGCGATAAATCTACCTCCAAATATTTCATCTTTTTTTTCAATATTTTTTCCAACTTCATCCCTTCATCTTCGCCCCAAAGCATGGGATTAAAAAATCTGCACACAAAAAATGCCCAAAAGGGGATGAAAAAAACCTCTCAAGAATTATAACTATTTTAAATTTCTTATCATAATTATTAAAAAATCATTAAATTTATTAAATTATTAAAAATGATCGATTATTAAAATCATCGTTAATTATTCAATTAAAAATTATTAAAAATAGGAAAAATTTAAAAATGGTCATAATCATTTTCTCAACTATTTCAAATTCAATATTACAATCCACAAAGATGACGAGAATGATCTCATCGGAATAAAAAAAAATATTGCCTGCGATGGTGTCGATAGGGGTGGTTTTTCCTCTCGGAGGAAACGACACTGAGGAGGGGATGATTTATCAGCATATTATGCAGCTCGCGAATTGATAACGACGGGGAGGGCGAGCAAAGTTTTTCAGAGCGCTTTGGCTCGCACGAAACGATAATATGTCATGTATATACGTATATATATAATAATATGTCCCTGAGGGTGGATAGTCGGCGGTATAGCTGGTGGCGAGGAATCCGCAATGAAATTAAGCCATCTGGGAACATGGTTGGGGCGTGTTGGAAGCGAGTATATGCGGCTGGAGCAACTGGTTGATTTATCGGTGGCGCTTTCGCCTAGAGAAAACTACCCCCTCGCGCGAGCCACCCCCGTCGCTTCTTCCCTCTCAACCAAGCCCCCGCATTATGGCTCTCAATTGGGTTACCCGCCTCGCTCGCAAATTGCTTCATTCAAACTAAATTCGCAACCGAGCTTGTATACGCCATTTCCAACTGAAAATTATATATACTTTTGTATCTCTGCAACCCCCGATCCACCCCCGCCGTCCTTAAGTCCTTCGCAGGGCCAAAAGAGGGTTGAAGGGGTCCCGGAAGATTCTGGGGGGTGCGAAGGAGTATTATCGAATGATAAACCAATCTCCCCTGGGAGTCACTTGGATTATTTTAGAAAGAGGGATTTGTCTGGAAATAATTTATTTACGAAATTGATAATCCGGATAACGCGACATATGCTGAAGAGCTTTTAGAGCTTGAAAACGATTTTATAAGGGTGGAGGGAGGATTCGTTTACCTGAGAATTGGATTTAACGTATTTTTATTTAATTTATTTGATTCAATTGATTTATTTTATTTATTGTTATTACATTTATTTTATTTATTTCATTAATTTTATTTATTTTATTTATTGTTATTATATTTATTATTTTTGTTCATAACTATACTTTTCTCCCAGATTTCTGAATAAGGAATGAGAGAATAAAATCGTTTTTGTTTGGAGAAGCAGAATTCTTATTCGGGGTGGATTTTACCTACTGTTTCTACTTTTTTTGATCGATTGAATTATTAGTGCTGACAAATATTTTGCTATCTCACGAATTTTTCTGTTTATTGTTAATTTACAATTTTAAATGAAATTTACATTGAAAGGATCTCTTGAAAATTTAATACTGGTTTTGGTGACTCACATTTACTAAAAATTTACTAGCTACTAAAATTTAAAAAACCTGGGGCATTAAAAATTGTATTGATATTTCTACTAAAAATGCAATAATGAAGATGGATGGTCATCTTGTTTACCAAATTTTTATGAGTTCGTTTGAGATTCGAAAAACGTGACTTTCGACGGTTTGAGATATTTGAAATTTTTCTTATTGCATTTTTATTCAATACTATAAATTTCAATTTTTCAGTATTGGAAAAAAGGTTTTAAAAAAAAATTTCACTTAATCAAAGCTTCTTGATTGTAAATTTATTTAACATTGTGAATTTAAATTTGTCGAAATTTAATTATTAAATTAAATAAATGTCTGAATTAAAATGGTCTAAGTATAAAGACTTGAAAAAAAAATTCTTACTGAAACAAACCTTTCTCATTGAAAATGAATTTAATATTATAAATTTAGAATCGTCTAAATTGGTATGCAAATTTAAAAAAAATCGAACTAAAACAAAGATTCTTTCTTGTTAAGGGAGAGTCACACAAGGCTGATTAATTAAGGCGGTATTCTGGTCTAGAATTTTGAAAAAAATTATTATTTTTTGCACATTCTTTAAGCTTTGACCTTTAAGAATATATCCTCGAAAGGAGATTTTTAAATTCCAATAATTTACGGAGTTATTTCTATTTTAGTGACGTCGGAGCAAATCGGACTACCACTTTTGTAGGAAAATTATTTTTTTTACTATTGTAAACAAATGAAAAAAAGTAGAAAAACGTGTTTTTTGTTCAGTCACCATTTTGCGATTTTTTCCCGTTTTCTCTGAGATAGGATAACCACATTCTTACTAATTAAAAATCTTTTTTTTTTTTTTATTTTGTATCGGATGACTAGAAAGGTTGCAACCGTGTCAACCAGCACATTTCTTTTTTTTACCCCTAACTTTACCAGCTTATAACTTAATTTCCATAGTTTTTTTTTTACAATTTTTTTGTTCATTATCAAAATATTAATAAATATGTTGTAAAAAAAAGAATGGTAGAAATTTACGTTTCTCTTATCGAGCCCAAGGTCTAAAAACCGTATGATCCGTGCTTACATAAAATCGATACGCCCTTTGAGCTTGAAGCTTCGTGGGCAGCTGGCCGAGGGTATCCTCGTGGGTGTCCTTGCATCCTTGTACTCGTGGGAGTTTCCTCTCGCTCAAGCTTAGCTCTGCACCCCCCAAATAGAGAAAGAGAGAGAGAGAGCGAGAGCCTGAGACAAGGACCAGACATACCTCTTGGAATTAATTGCATTTGCGAGTCTTCCTCTCTCTCTCTCCTCTCTTTTATAAAGCTTCGTCGAAGTGGTAGAAATTTCCCCACCCTTTGCCCCTCATTTATATAATATATATGTAGATATTGCTTACGCAGGAGGGTGAGAATCGTCACTGGAAATATGATCATTTGAGTTGGATATTCCAAACGTATCGTAATCCTCTCTCTCTCTCTCTCTCTCTCTCTGGTCTCTCTCTTTCTCTCTCTGGTGCGTCACTCGAAATTGCGTGGGTTTTTTGGCGGAGGCGAGATTTAACCTTTGCCTAAAAAGAGAGAAATGATTGATCAAGCTTAAATAAAGATATTCAAGATAAATAAAGTCACGGTAATATTAAAATTAGATTGATTTTAATGAAGATGCGCAAAATATAGAAAATAAACTCCCCTTTCTCATTAATTTTTTAACATTAGAAAAAGTCAATTATTTTATAGCAAAATTTCTAAAAAATTATCAATAATTTGTTGATAATATGTTTACAACCTCTAGATGAGGATTTTTTAAAATGTTAAGTTAGGTCGGTTTTTCCCAATGTTATGAAAATTGATAGAAAATGGCTAAATGAAAATTATCCATCCAATCGACGTCACCATCGATGATTGGAAATTCACGTTGCAGCCCTTTGTTTATGCAGAAATAAAATTGCATATATATCACCGTCTGCACAATTTCAGTGGGAACGTCTCTAATGACGAGATAAACAAAAAAAAAGGAGCAGCGAAAGGCTGCGAAGAGAGAAAGGAGGAGGGAGCTGCTCGCATTATGCACACAATGCTGTCTGCCTTGAATTTTGATTGGGAAGCCCGAAGCCATTGTCCTTCATCTTTCTTTTCTTATTCCCGCATGTATCCAACTTATAATTCTTCTCTCTTATTTCGCGATTAATTATCACTCAATCGTCGAGCCCTCAGCAGCAAAGATCTTCATAATCCGAATGAACTTCTTTCAATTATTTTTATTAGCATAAATAATAATACTAAAAAATGGGAAGGTAATTGCAGCCTACTGCCTTGGAATTAGTCTCAGAGTATTAGAATAATATTGTTGAGTCTTAGAATATTTTTTTACAAGTTTTTAAATTTTAGAATATTTTTTATGATTTTTCAAGTCTTAAAATTTGTTCTTAGTTTGTAAATCTCGAATAAAAATTTTTGTTTTGATTTATTTTTTGGTTTAGATAAGGTTTAGTCAAATTTCTAAAACTCTTAAAATACATATGTATATTTTTTAGTTTTTGCTTTTATTTTTTGTTGGTTTAGATTATGTTAAGTCAAATTTCCAAAAATCTTAGGATTTTTTTTGTCAAATTTTTACGTTTCAGAATATTTTTTTTAGTTCTTATTTTTATTTACTTTTTAGTTCAGATCGTGGTTAATCAAATTTTCAAAAGCCTCAGAATATTTTTTTTCATGTATCTTTTGGTTCAGATCACGTTTGAGTCAAATTTAAGTCTTAGAATATTTCTTTTAGTTATTATTTTTATTTACTTTTTGGATAAAATCGCGTTTAGTCAAATTTTCAAAATCTTCCGAATATTTTTTTTGTTTTTATATATTCTTCGGTTCAGATCACGTTTAGTCGAATTTCCAAAAATCTTAGAATATTTTTTCAAAATTTTCGTTTTTATCCATTTTTCTTTTAAATCACATTTAATTAAATTCTCAGGGATTCTTTTTTAATCCGAAGTTCCAGTGTTTTGGGCCCAAACATCCAATAAAATCGTCGGATTTCCAAGTGTTATTTATCAGATAATAAGAAATTGTGTGCCAAGAAAATGTTTCGAAGAGCTGAGCGTGGAGTTCCGATAATATTCATCAATGCCACGTGACGCTGGAGGGTTTTTTTCCTTCCCTAACGTCATCATTGTGTACACACATGCAAAAGGGAGAAATCGCCTATCCCTTCGATCGCCGAAGGATATTAAGCTTCCAGAAGAATACAATGCTTTATGCCCTCTCTCTCTCTCTCTTTCTCTCTCTTTGACCCCTCGTTCCTTCCTTTTCCACCCTTGATGCTTTTCTAACAGAGTCCCTCATCATCCCCTCAACCTTGTTTCAGGCTTTCAGCGGAGCAAAATTTAAACAAAGCTTGAGTTTAATCAAGATCGTAATTAATTAATGCAATTAAACTTTCGATTACCTTAAAATATGTTTAAGAACATTTATAAGATGATGCGATTTTAATTTAAATTGATTTGTTGACTTTTATGACTATTTACAACCCTTCAACGAGGAGCGTCACTGTAAGGGTTGAAAAAAATGACAATGAAATTTCACAAACATAATTTATTATTAATTGTTGTTAATTATTAATTAATCAACTTATTCCATAGAATTTATTTTATCTTGAAAATGGAGAGAGATAAATTATTAGCTCAACAAAATTTTATCAAATGTTTTTTAATCACCTACGTTTAAACCTAGCCAATGCAATGACAAATATTTAAAAAAAATTAAATTAAAAATCGGCTTACAAGTTTTGGAGTAATCGCTGCTGCAAGCTCGAAAAAGTCATTTTGGGAAAAACGCGTTCAAAGTTTTCCCTGCTCTCACTAAAATAACTGTAATTCCGTCAATTTTCAGAATTTTGACCTTAAATTTTTCCTGCATGTTTCCGAAGAATATAAACTATAAAGAAATGCAAAAAAATAATTTAAAAAAATTTTGTACAGTGGCTTTCCTCTTTAATATATTCAAGATGAATTTTCTATTCGCGTTGCTTATTAAAATTATGCCTACTTAAAAATCAGGGGCTGCAAAGGGGTTGTGAAAATGTAGAAAGTGTCAACTTGGATAATTTGACAAAAAAAAATAATGTTTAAAATTTTTTTACAGTCGCTTTCCCCCTCGATATATTCGAGATGCATTTTCTATAAACGTTACTTATTAAAACGATGCTTACTCAAATCAGGGGCTGCAAAGGGGTTGTAAAAATGTAAAAAGTCTCGACTTGGATAATTTGAAAAAAAAACAATGTTTAAAAAATCTTTACAGTGACTTTCCTCCTGAATATATTCAAGATGCATTTTTCCTCTTCAATATATTTAAGAAACATTTTATAGTTGCGTTGCTTATTAAAAATATGGATACTTGAATCAGGGGCTGCAAAGGGGTTGTGAAAATGTAGAAAGTGTCAACTTGGATAATTTGACAAAAAAAAATAATGTTTAAAATTTTTTTACAGTCGCTTTCCCCCTCGATATATTCGAGACGCATTTTCTATAAACGTTACTTATTAAAACGATGCTTACTCAAATCAGGGGCTGCAAAGGGGTTGTAAAAATGTAAAAAGTCTTAGCTTGGATAATTTGCCAGAAAATTTCGTGCTCTTTAGCCAGATGTATATCGATATATCGTTGAGGGAAGCTTGCGGAATCGAGGAAAAGGTACAAAAAATGATGGCTGCGAGGGGTTGAAACGTTCGAGCTCGGGAATGCCAGGAATTTCATTTCTTCTCTCGCATGATCTTGTCGTGCTTTTCCTCGGCAAACTCACGACAAACATCTGCGCCATACGAGGGTAATTCCACGAGACGAGTGTAAGAAAAAAGTCCTTTTTCTCACCCCCTTTTGCGGAACAACCCTTGTACACATTTTCTCTCGACGTTTCTCTTTTCCCTTCTTTATCTCAAATCCTGGACGTTTAACATCGAGTGTGAATTCTCAGTGAAATTCATATCCGTTATTTTCAGTCTGAGGAAAAAATTGCGCGAACTTTTCACAGCTTAGACAAAACGTTGTCTGCCTTCGCCGCGAGGGGGTGAGTTTTTGTTTCTCTTCGTTTTCAGCGTTTTTCTTTTTTCAGACGAAATAGAGGGAAAAATGATTTTTGGCATCCTCGGGGTGAATGACGTTGGGGGTGAAAAATATTTATGTATATGTATATTTAGACCCAGGAGATAAAATAAAGACAATGGACGATGACGCGCTGATGATGAGGAAAAAACGGTATTATAGTGTTGAGGGCTGGCGAGGGAAAAAAACGGAGGAAGAAGGAAAAAATAGAGAATGAAGCCGGAGACCTTTCGCGTGCAAAAGTGCGATATCCCAGGGTCGAAACGAGCAACGGGCTTAAAACTCTTCTCTGCCGTCGTTGTTGCCCTTGTGTTCGGGCCAGGGGATGCGCCATCAACCTCGTGGTGTATTTCAATGAACAAAAGCTCAGCGAAGAGGAGACTAGTCCTACCGAAGCTTTTTTAATTGCGTATAGCTCTCTCCCTCTCTTTCTCCATTGCTCTCTCAACCATACAAATATATGTACACAAGGGTTGTTCCGCCATTGTTCTTCCGGGACCAAAATTTCGACGCCATTCTCAGATCAGTTCACAGGCTTTCGAGAAAAACGTTATTCGATATTTCCATTTTTGAGGAAATTACCTTTTTTTTAATTTTAGGATCCAGTGATTTCTTGGATAAAAAAAAATTATAAAACAGTTCAAATTGTCCCAAAAATATTGCAGTTCTCTTGAGAGGGTAGTTTTTACTCCTTCAAACTTAATTATATAAAAAAAAAATTATTAAAAAGTCAAAATTCTCCCAAAAAAATAAATTTCTCTTATAAGGGTAGTTTTATTCGTTTAAACTTGATTTTATAAAATAAAAGCCCGATGATTTTTCATCTACCAGAGAATGAAAATAGAATCCTTTCAGATTAGTCGATTGTGTATTTTTTTTATCAATTTTTATGAATGTTGGAGGAAAAATTGTTCTTATTAATAGCGACCGCGATCCATGGTTTTCAGAATATTTGTTATTTTTAATATCAATTTTTTCTTCAGTAAAGAAAGAATATTTTTCAATATGAGAGACTTAAGTCTCATCCTTGTAGGATTTTTATTTCTGTTAAATAAAGCTTGGGGCGAATATATAGAAAAATAAAATTTGATGCAATAAAGAATTGCGAAGAGAAATGGATGGAATCTTCAATCATTCTGTAATCTCCAATATTTTGGATATGGAAATCTGGGGAAAAATAAATTATCTAAAATTTATTTGCCTGAAACTATAAGTCTCAGCTGTCATTATTAGAAAAACGTTTTCTACCTAAACCAAATTGTCGCCAAAAAAACCCAGGTATTTTCTTTCCAATTTAAAAACATTAAAAATAAAAATTTTAATTTAAAAAAGGGGATTTAAGGGGTTAAAACCGTCCCTGCCCAAAAACTAGGACTGTCCTAAACAATTTCAATTCTTTTACATCAACAAACTTTTAATTTTTGTTTTCAAGACTTCTCAAAGTCCAAAAATAGCAAAAAATGGTTCCACTGACTTTTACTACAATAAAATTGTCAACAAGACAAGAAAAAATACGTGAGGTATTTTCTTTGTAATGTAAAAATAAAAAAATAAAAAATGTGAAATTAAAAAAGGCGACTTAAGGGGTTGAAACCATTCCCGCACAAAAACTAGGACTGTCCTAAAAAATTTCAATTTTTTTACATCAACAAACTTTTAATTTTTATTTTCAAGACTTCTCAAAGTCGAAAAAATAGCAAAAAATGATTCCACTGACTTTTAATCCAATAAAATGAGATCTCAGAGTTGCAGACACAGAAACCTGAATTAAAGGATTCTAATTTTTTTTCGTCCCTTGATATATTCACCAGCCTCCTTTTTTTTCTCAGCCTCTTAAAATATGTCACATCGATATTACATTAAAATAATCGTGGATTCTCTTTATGGCATTCGGGCCATATAATCGTAAAGCATAAGACTCGAAGATAAGTTTCCTACGTTTTTCGATCGACAATAAAGTAAAGGCAGAGGAAGAGGAGAAAGAGGGAGATTCGAATTTAAAATTCAGTGCTCGAATCTCGGCTCTCCGCGTGCGCGATGTTGCGCACGGATGAGTTTTCCCAGTGCTATGAAAAATCCAACCATGGAGAGTAAGAAAATAAGAGAGAAAGAGAGAGTGGGAGAGAAAAAGAGGAGATGGTTGAGAAAGAAGGGGATGAAGAAGTGGTCGTTTCGCTCTGGTGAAGGAATTCGATGGAATATTCGGGTAACCACGATGCTAGAATTTTCGTCGCATGATTGAACAATGAGATTTGCAATGTTAGTATATACCGAGAGGAAGTTGCGAATCCAAGAATAGTGCGAAAACGCGAGAAAAAGAAATTTAAATCTACATACAATTTTACACAAATTTATATGTACATATATATATATACAAAATATATATATGCATATATAATTCTATGAGTATCGGTATCGAGAAAATCGTGACGAGATTGCGTTACTGGAAAAGCCATCGAATTTTCCAAGTCCAAGAGAGTTTTCATTGAATCGCGCAGAGGCAAAGTTATCGCCAGAGTTTTCTACAATGCAGAATGTTTTTTTTCATCCCCTTTCCACCCCGTCAGAGATCGTTAAAAGTTTTGTCAAATCCGATGCTCGGAAGGCTCATAAATTCAGGATAAAATGCACCAAAGCTTCGCTCCAGCGGGGAACAGATCAGAGGAAAAAGGAAAGCTGGAAAAATTCGAGCTTCGAGTGAGAATCGTGGAAAAGTTCTTGTGAAGAACTGACGGGGGTGAATTAAGGCCGAAGGTTTTTATTTTTGAGGGAGAATGAATTTTTTAGTGATTTTGCAATTTTTAGAGGGTCGAGGAATTGATTTGTTATTTTATTATTTTCTTTTTGATAATTATGGGGATAGAGTTCAGCAAAAGGGTCTGTTTTCATCGATAGAACATTTCCCCTTTAATTTTTTTTTTTTATGATTTAGTTCTATGTAAGATTTTTCTTTTTTTTTTTCACTTACTTATTATTACTTGTTTTTTCATTTATTATTTCTCTTATTTATTGATTTACTGTAAAGCTTTTTTTTTAATGAACAATTTAATGCTCATTGTTTAAATTATTATTATTTATTCATTATTTTATTTTTTATTATTTTTCCGAGTTTTTTTCATTTATTATCTATTATTTCTCTTACTTACAGTTTTACTGTAAACTTTTTTTTTAAATAATCAATTTGATGCTCATTTTTTTGCCAAAAATCGATTTGCCTTTTCAAAAATGCACCATTTCTGCAAAAATTGATTTAAAAAAAATCCCTATGTACTTGTATATGGAGAAATAAAATTCGCGGGGGCAAAATGGACACATCCGTTTTTTCCCGAAAATTTCAGTAATCCAGGAAAAAGAACACAAACTTGCTTGGCCCGGAATGCCTCATACTTTCATAGAGCTTTCATCTCTAGTTTTGAAGCTTTCGACTGGCCTGCTATTCGCGTTTGACCGGTAAAGTCGAGCTGGGAGAGAGGGGGAAAGCTTTTGAGGGTCTTTCGATGCAGCTTTCCTATGCATTATATATATATATATATATATATATATATATATATATATATATATATATATATATATTATATTATATATTAGGGTGACAGTTATTTGAGCTTTGGCGGAAAAAGTTCGACGCCACCCCAAAAACATAATCAAGGTATATCAAAAAAAATCTGTGTCAAGTTTGGAGGCACTCGGACAATTGGAACACGCGCCACCGAACGATTGAAATTTTAAATGTCAAATACATGTATTTATCCCACGCATCAATGTTTTTCCTTTCCCGACGATAATATTAATGAGAAAAATTTGAAACTTGGTACACTTATTGTGCATAGTATGGTGTACAAAACCAAATTTTTTCAATTTTTTTCATTCGTAATTTTGTTAATGACAAGCTCTGTAGAGATGCCCAAAAAACATTTAAAATTTCAATCGCCCGGTGGCGCGTTTTCCAATTTTTCGAGCGCCTCCAAACTTTACACAGATTTTTTTTGATACACTTTAATTATGTTTTTGGAGTGGCACCGAACTTATTTCGCCAAAGCCTAAATAACTGTCACCCTAATATATATATATATAAATGATATGATAGTGACGACACTCACTGACGAAACGAGAAAGATAGCTTTTGCTGGACCGAAGCTTGGATGCTTATGAGGATCCAAGGAAGCTCGAAAGCTCCTCCCCACCACTGTCAGAAACCTTCGGAAAACCCTGGCCTAGCATATTTCCAACATTATCTATATAACGGATGAAACATAGATTTATGTGGCCTTGCATATATTGGCTTTGAAGATGAAAAGACAAAGTTTCAGGCTCAACGGAGACGCGTGGAATTATATCTCCTTTGTATATAGAGCAAGTGGGGGCAAAATGGACACCATCATTTTTAAGCAATCGTTAGGAAATTTTTTCAATTTTGAAGCCTCCAAAAATGGTTTTTGCCGGGGTCAAGGTTCAGCCAAAGTCTCGAATTTTGGAAAAAATGAGCATCAAATTGTGTATTTAAAAAAAAGTTAACAGTGAAACTCTAAGTAAGAGAAATAATAGATAATAAATGAAAAAAACTAAAAAAAAAAAATAATGAGAAATGAAATAATAAATAATGAATAAATAATAATAATAAATAATGAATAAATAATAATAATTAAAAAAATGAGCGTCAAATTGTTTTACCTCCATAATCGTAAAAAAAATAGATAATAAAAAAAATAAACAATGCAAATATGATTAGAAATAAATTTGTCAAAAAATTTACAAAAATACGCCAAACAACTCGGTCCCAGTATCTTGGATATTAAGGCGGTATTCTGGTCGAGAATTTTGAAAAAATCATTTTTTTGCATATTCTTAAAGTTTGGACCTTTAAGA
The DNA here is from genome assembly GCA_946863875.1 of Alloplasta piceator. Classification (NCBI taxonomy): domain Eukaryota; kingdom Metazoa; phylum Arthropoda; class Insecta; order Hymenoptera; family Ichneumonidae; genus Alloplasta; species Alloplasta piceator. Next base: position 60,902,119 of record OX333072.1, read on the forward strand.
ATATATCCTCGAAAGGAAATTTTTAAATTCCAATGATTTTCAAAGGTATGACTATTTTAGTGACGCAGCAACTATTAAAACTACTTCTCTCAACACAGTTGACATGATATCTCAAGTTCTACTCAACAAATTTCCTTAAAAATTTTTATCAATCTTTAATGTATAACTCTCTATAACCCCTGACACTTTTGTATCAAAATTATTTTTTTAACTATGGTAAAAAAAAAAACTATGAAAAAAGGGTCGAAAAAGGCATTTTTTGTTCAGACAGCCACCATTTGGCGAAATTTGTTTTCGTCCATTTTCTCTGAGGTAGGGGCTATAACGACATTCTTACTAATTAAGAATTTTTTTCCTAATTTTTTGTGGGATGACTAGAAAGCTTGCAACTATCAACCAGCACACCTCATTTTTACCCCCAACTTTACCGACTTCTAACTTATTTAATTTTAATTTTTTTGTTCTCGAAATTTTGTATGTTTATTGTCAAAATATTAATAATTATGTTATAAAAAAAAGAATCGTAAAAATATTTTTTTATCAAGCTCGAAGAAAAAGCTAAAAAAAAACAAAATGTATGTCTCTAGACCAGAATACCGCCTTAAGGTGATGTCTAGAACCGAGGGAAATCGTTTTTTCCACGTTTTTCCATCACCTAAATTTTCGAAAAAAAGAAAATTTTATTTCTCTCAAATAAAAAAATAAAATAGTAAATCCTGAACAGAAACCCACAGAGGGAAAGAATGGAGGGTTGAAATGCAGACCCACATTTTGTGAAGGATTTTTGAGGATTAAGCGAGAGGTTTTATTCTATTCTATTTTGCCCCCCCTTCTCTTAAATAAAATAATAAATAAATAAGATTAAAAATAGTAAATCTTGAACAAAAAACCACAGAGGTAAGGAATGGGGAGTTGAAATGCAGACCCAAAATTTGGAAAGGATTTGTGAGAACTGAGCGAGAGGTTTTTGGAAGAAAAAGAGAAAATGCCAAAAAGCTCTGCAGGTAAAGAAGAGACGCAATGAGCAAGGGTAGCAAAGAACGGAAGGGGTTGGCGTTCTCTTACGCTAAAAGGAACATTGTGCTAATATATATGGATATATATCCATATATTGAAGTTTGAAGAGCGCAAGCTCGGGGTCATTTCGAACACTCCCACTCCGAGCTTTAATGGTCCCGTGGGTGGAGCTTTGCCGAGCGAACTCAGCGGCAATACATATCCGGTCGAATTTTCCCTCAGTCCTTTTCACGCTCGTAACGCGTTCGACGCACCCCCGTGCGTCGTGACGCTCTCGCTGCACCCCCTCCCTCCCCGGAAAAGCCGTCGAAATTTGGTGCGGTTCCGAAAGAAAAAAAAACAAAAAACCAAAAAATTGCAAATCATCGTCATTGAGTAAACAAATAAAAATATGTAACGGTCGACCGCCATTTTGTCGTGGAAATGTGCGGGAGAGTTAGTGCGTAGGATATTGCCGCCATGAGGGGTGGTTTTTTTTTAAATCGCAAAATAAAGCTCGGAATTTGAGCTTGGAGCTTGCGAAGATGGTGGAACCTTGAAGAAAGCTCGCAATCACCTTCGATTCACCCCGGCGAATTAATCGACGATTTTTCAGGAATTTTCCACCCCCTCGTTTCAACCCCTCGCGAATGTCCTCGAGTTTCGGCCAAGGAATTGATTATTTTCTGGAATTAATTATTGATAATCAATAATAATTTGGAAAGTGTTCAACATGAATATGGAGTGCATTTTTGTTCATCCCCTGTGTTACAACCCCTGGGCAAAAAAGTGCGGGGAAATCGAATAATTCGAATTGGAAGGACTTGGTGTACGTTTTTTTGCCGCATCAAACCTGAAGAATCATTAAAATTGTAAGCATAAAAATTGATGTAGAAATAGAGTGCATTTTTTTGCTTCGAAATCTCTGGCATGAAATTCTTATTTATCGTCTATTTGTTTGATAAAAAAAATTTTTTAAAATAAAATCCTCTTTTTTTTTGCGGACATAATTGGGTTTGTATCTTGTGTTGTTACAATTTGGGCGTAAGCAAAAATGCGAGCTTTTGCGCCGAACGAATATCTCAAACGATGGAGAAGTCGATTTTACACGGTCGAATGAAAATGGAAATTTAAATATTCGAATAGAACGAGTTGTGATATTCAAAACCTCACGATGCGTGAAAATTCCACGCGAGAGAAACAAGTTTCATTTTTTATTGCATTCCTCGACGAGGTTTTATACTATTTTTTTGAGAAAGAATTTATCACATCCAAGCGGAGCTCTGGGCGATTTTTTTGGTACGAGTCTATTTTGAAATTTGGCCAAAAAAGGCGAGGAAACTAAATTTTGTAAATAAATCATGAATTCTGGAAATTCCGATTTTGTTTTGAATTAATTGCGAGGGAAATTTTTTTAATGGCACGTTTTTAGATTGGAATTTCTTAGTTTTCCTCTGAGCGAAATTTTGAATAAATATTTGGGCACATCTTTTAGATATCTTGAATTTTTTCTCATTTTTTCTTAAATTTACAGAAAAAAATTCAAAAATTTAATGAAATATGAGACTGGTAATTGATTCTTTTCCAAATTTAGTACCTTGAATTATTAATTGTTGTAAAAAGTTTTAACTCAGTTGGTGATAAATTACGAAAGCATTTTTTTTTCAATTTTAAATCTTATGAAAATTCGCACCCTCAAAGGGTCTCTCGATTTTCCTCAAAGCGATTCTTGATCATATTTTAAAGAAAATCAAAGTGATGCATTTTTTCGTTATTTTGAAACTTTATAACATCTATATTTTCAAAACGATTTTTTAGAAATTTAGCTGCAACTGTTCTTGATTTTGTTAATTACAAAAACTACGAAAAATTAGATTTCTATCAGGCATTTTTTTCAAAATATTACTATATGAACCCCGTTGAACGATTCCTTCCAAATTTAACTCCAACTATCCTCCCTGTAAGGTATATTTATTTTTAAAAAAATTCTTTATCTACTTTTGTTTTTCTGTGGAAGTACCCAAAATTCTATTTTTTTTTAAATGCACAAATTGGCATGAATTTTGGTTTTAAACTTCTTCCAGTAAAAAAATCGACCTTCAATTGGTTATTGCAAATGTAAGTGTTTATCAATCTCAAAAATCGTGAGTAATTCGACAGATAATCAATCTAAGAAACTGCTGTTTAATTTTCAAATCAATCCGACAAAAATTGATCAAGCAGTACGTAAATTTGCAAAACATAGTTTTGACAAAAACGGGTTCAAAGTTGCAAAACTTCTCGGAAAATAATTTATAAAATTTTTTCAATGGTTCATGCATCGTTTGATGCAATTAAAAAAAAATTATTTAATTCGTAAGTAATCCCTTAAACACATTTTAGGCATAATTGCATCTAAATCCGCGGAGGGAATAAACGAGGAAATAAAGGGGTAGACATCGAGAAAGAGAGGGAGAAAAGAAAGACAAAGAGAAACTCCGTTCACCGCGATTTACCTTCAACGAGTGCACTGCGAGTCAGAGTTGTAAATAATGCATTACTTTGATAATGCATTGCTGTATTTATTACCCATTACACTGCATAATGTGAAATGGATAAGTGTACCATTACATATAAAAAAGTAATGTGTTGGATGCATGTGTCATTACAAATTAAAAAAGTAATGTGTAATAGATGCGTGTTCCATTACAATTAAAAAAAGTAATGTGTAATGGATGCATCTGCCATTACAAATAAAAAAAAGTAATGCGGAATGTATGCATGTTCCATTACAAATAAAAAAAGTAATGTGTAATGGATGCGTGTTCCATTACAAATTACAATTTTTTAAAAAAGTAATTTGCAGTGGAGAATATTTCATTACAAATAGAAAAATTGCCGTGCTCGTATTAGAAACTTGCACATTGCTGTCTCATTATTTTATTTCGCTCACTAAAAGTCTATCCACAATTATCACACATGATTGATAAAGTTAAAAAATAGAAACAAAGAAACAGACAGTTCATCGTTAAATATGAAGTACGAAAATGTACTCAACCCGAAAAATTATCCAACTTTATATTGAACTTGCTTTTACACGCTGTTACCCATAATTAAGAGCAAACTAATAAAAATTACAAGTTACTGATACAAAATTTGTCGCTTTATTGAATCCCTAAATAATGTGCATGTTCTTTTTTTTAACTTTATGGATCATTTGTGATAATTGTGGATGAACTTTTAGTGAGCGAAATAAAATAATGAGACAGCAATGTGCAAGTTTCTAATACGAGCACGGCAATTTTTCTATTTGTAATAGAATATTCTCCACTGCAAATGACTTCTTTAAAAATTGTTATTTATAATGGAACGTGCATACATTACACATTACTTTTTTTATTTGTAATGGAACATGCATCCGTTACACACTACTATTTTCATTTGTAATGGAATATGCATACATTACACATTACTTTTTTTATTTGTAATGGAACACCCATCCATTAGACATTACTTTTGTAATTTGTAATGAAACATGCCTACATTACGCATTACTTTTTTTTTGTAAGGGAACACACATCCATTACACATTACTTTTTTTATTTGTAATAGGACATGCATACATTACACATTACTTTTGTAATTTGTAATGGAAAGCATGTCCAATACGCATTGTTCAAAGTAATGGCTAATGAATTACTTTTACATTACTATTTTGAATTTTCACAACTCTGCTGCGAGCAAAGGGATTCCTCTGGCAAACTCAACCGATCAGCACTTCCCTTTTTTCTCTCTCTCTATCTACTTCACGATAACAAATTAATCTCATCGCACACAAATGGACCAAAAGTCCAAGTAATCCTCCCCTTCACCTACTCTCAATCTGCCGAGACACCTTTTGGGCCTCAGGGACCTTGTACAGCGGACTTGGGAACGGTGCCCCACAAAGAATCCTCATCCACGAGCAAACACACTTACACAGGAGGCGTATAATCGTGCGTGGCCGTGAGTTCTCTCGGCGTGAGAGAGTCTATCAGAGGCGAAAGTTCCCTCGGCGCTCGTCGATCGTTCTTTCCTGTGGCCGACTCCACAGACTCGATTCTTTGCCTTCCCCAACGTCCATCGGGCGACGCTATAACAAATTTGTGTAATTAGTGCAAGACATTTTTTCAAAAAAATCTATATAAATGTTGTAACCGTTTTTTTTTGTTTTCTATTCGCAGATTTCGGATGTAGCCGACCAAAGGGTTGGGTTGACAGAGGTGCGTCAAGTGTTGATTGCAAATAAGCGGTGGAGAGGGAGGGAAGTGTTTTGGTGCGCGCGGGGGTGGTTTGTGCACGGTGAGAGTGCAACGAGTGCAAATTTTGTGGACGGCGTGCTCGAAACATCATCGGGGCTGAATTAAATATATATCGGTACACACGAACACACAAACACTCACACTCACACACAAACACTCACACTCACTCGCAAACACTTACACTCACTCGCAAGCACTTACACGCACTCACGCACACACTCACACTCACTCGCAAGCATATACACTCACTTACAGACACTTACAAGCCACTTAAGGTCACTTAAGGTCACCTAAAGTCACTTATACTCGATCACATTTACATCTACTGACACTCACTGATACACACTCACACTCGTGCACACATACAAACGGAAATGCAGGTTGATTCGGGAGTGTGCATTGTCAATTTGCAAATGTGAATCGCGATAACGACAACAACGACAATCGTGACAAGTTCATACATTCCGCTGACGAGGCGAATCAACGTAGAGGAGGTGGACCCGACTAAACGCTTTTTATTTGCGGAAAAGCTGCTCTCACTTCCCATCAAAAACGAAAATGGAGTCAATCGAAATTCGACGAATCATAATAGGTCTCATACTGTGCAACTTCCTGCTGCCGAATTTCGGTGAGTCAGCATTTTTGTCTATTTTTAATGCCTAGGATTTTCATTGATCCGTGATTCAGTCTGTTGATGGAAAAATGCAAAATTTCGTGCGGAGGTGGCGACTTGTTGGCATTGGACCAATGTCCTTGGTCATGCATATTTATGCGGGAATATCGACGAGGTGATCTTGAATTTCGGATTTTTTTTTTTTAATATGAAAATGTTAGTGATTCAGGCATTTGAGAATAAGGATCTATGTTGGGATTATCGACTCAGTGAGCTGAGATTTTCTATTTTTGATTTTAGAATAATGTTGATGATTGAAAAACTCGCGAAAAATGATCTATGCAGGGATAGTCGACTTGGTGATCTTAGATTTTTGATTTTTTGTAATAAAATAATGATGATGATTCGAAAATTCGAGAATAATGATCTATGTAAAGACAATTAACTCAGTGATCTCGAGTTTCATCGTTTTTTTGTGTTATTAAGATTGTGATTGAGAAAAAGGATCTATGGAAGGATCATCAACTCACGAAGTGATCTTAGATCTTTGATTTTTTATAATAAAAAAAGTCGAGAATAATGATCTATGCAGGAATAATCGACTCAATAATCTGAAATTTCCTTGATTTTTTACATTGTTAAGATGATGATCGAGAAAAAGGATCTATGTAAGCACAATTGACACAGTGATTTTGAATTTTTTTATTTTTTGTAATATAAAAGTGTTGTTGACTAAAAAATTCTCGAAAAAGAATCTTTGTGAAGATAATCGACTCAGTGAACTTAGATCTTTGATTTTTTATAATAAAAAAATTTGGATAAATAAATTCGACAATAATGATCTATGCAGGAATAATCGACCCCGTAAGCTTGAATTTTCTTGATGTTTTATATTATCAAGATGATGATCGAGAAAAAGGATCTATGTAAGGACAATCAACTCAGTGACCTTGAACTTTGGATTTTTTAGAATATAAAAGTGTTGATGACTTAAAAATTCTCGAAAAAGGATCCTTGTAAGGATAGTCGACTCAGTGATCTTAAATCTTTGATTTTTTATATTAAAAAATTTGGATAGTAAAAAAAAGTCGAGAATCGACCCAGTGATCTTAAATTTCCTTGATTTTTTTTTATCGTTGAGATGATGATCGAGAAAAAGGATCTATGTAAGCACAATCAACTCAGTGATCTTGAATTTTTTATTTTTTATAATATAAAAGTGTTGATGACTAAAAAATTCTCAAAAAATGATCTATGTAAGCACAATCGACTCAGTGATCTTGAATTTTCTATTTTTAATAATATAAAAGTGTTGATGACTAAAAAATTCTCGAAAAATGATATATGTAAGGATAATCGAGTCAGTGATCTTAGATCTTTGATTTTTTATAATAAAAAAATTTGGATAATAAAAAAAAGTAGAGAATAATGATCTATACCGGAATAATCGACCCAGTGATCTTAAATTTTCTTGATTTTTTATATTATTACGATGATGATCGAGAAAAAGGATCTATGTGAGCACAATCGACTCAGTGACCTAGAATTTTTGATTTTTTATAATATAAAAGTGTTGATGACTAAAAAATTCTCGAAAAAGGATCTTTGTGAAGATAATCGACTCAGTGATCTTAGATTTTGGATTTCTTATAATAAAAAAATTCGGGTCATACAAAAATTCGAGATTAATAATCCGTGTACTCGACTTGGTGATTTTAGATTGATTTTTTCTGATAAAAAAAATTAAAAGCAACTGCTGATATTATCCCTCCCAAAAAACGAATCGGACTTTACAAAAATCCCAAAACGAGACTTTGCGTTACACGAGTGTCAGATTCCATTCACCTTGCAACTTATTATGATATCTCCAAAAAACCAGCATTGCAAGGTGCCTGATAGAGAAGCGAATGAACCGAGCAAACGGTTCATAAATATCGTGAAACTATGTAAACCTATCGAGTGAAAAGTCTCTCTCTCTCTCTCTCTCTCTCTCTCTCTCTCTCTCTCTCTCTCTCTCTCTCTCTCTCTCTCTCTCTCTCTCCAACCAATTCCTTGGCAAGACATTAGCAAACTGTTCCGGCAATTACCAAACTTTTCGCTGCATGTCGACGGAGGATTCTCCTTTGCTCGTTTGCAAGAGTATCGCCGAGATGGAAATTCATTTGCGACAATTACTGGGCTCTGTAATTAACGACGGACAATCTTGGGGAGTTCAGGAGGGAAAAAAAAGTTCCAGGTTCACAATTTGCAACCGATTTCGAGGGGAAGTTATTTGGTATTATGTGACGTCAGCTTTGGTTGCCCTTAATATTCATAATGCTTCAAGGCTTGAACTCAATACTTGCAAAGTTACAAAAATAACTTACAATTATTTTTGATATTTTGAAAAAAAATTAGAAACTCGATTTATCAATTCCAACAAAATGTTCAGTGCACGAAAGAAAATGAACAGTTCAATTATACGATAAATTAAAAAAAAAAAGACCCAAAAACCAAAGCTGGCTCTTTGAGAAAGCAAAACAAACCAAAAATCGATCCAAAAAATATTGTACACCAATGAGGCAGTAGTAAACAATTTTTTTTTTCAAAATTTCAATCGAACCAAAATGTTTCACTTTTAATAAACAAACACCATTTCAAAGAGCAACTCGCTGGGCTTACTCCAAAGTGGCCAAAAACGTACATTTTTGAAAATTCAATTACTCAGGCAGTAATTTCGAAAAACCGCCAAATTTTTGCTTTTGCGAGGACTTTTCTATTGCCCCGAATTACCGGAATCTCGAAGAAGGCCGAAATTCAGAAAAAAAGGGACGAAGCGCTGTAATGAGCACGTTTTGTTGGACAGAGTCGGGATAATTGGCGGGAAGGTGATTTTGGCCTCGAGAGGAAGTCACGAAACGTTTTGAGAGGCGAGAAAGACGAAATTCCGCGATCCTGAGAGAGCGAAAGAGAGAAAAAACTTGGAGAATAAAGATAATATAGTGGAGGAGTGAGCATGGTGATTCGAGGCGAGGTACACATCGTTCGTGTGCGGGAAAAGCGTCGAGTGAAAGTCGAAACTGTTTAAAAGTGTTTGGTCGTTTGTGTGTGACAAAAAGTAGGCCACGGCTGATTCGTGTGTGTCTCAAATAAGAGTATAAAAAAATGACTGGAAAGAACGGCGGCCATTATGAAATTGCAGGTCGAACGAACTTGTCTTTGCCTCGTTTCAAGCATGAATCTTCAAAAAAAAAAAAACGAAAACCAAGGAAATGACAGTTTTAAGGCGGTATTCTGGTCTAGACATAAATTTTAAGTGTTTTGTCGAGTTCGAAAAAAAAAAATTCCTTTAAATCATTAATCCATTTAAATTAAATTATTAATCCATTTCAATTATTAATATTAATTAATTATTTAATCATAAAATTATTATTTTTTTACAACATATTTATTAACATTTTGACAATAGTGGAAAAAAAATTTCGAGAAAAAAAAATGAAAATTAAATAAGCTATAAGCGGGTAAAGTTGGGGGTAAAAAAAGGGGTGTTATGGCTGACAGATTGCAACCCTTCAAGTCATCCGATACGAAATTTAAAAAAAGATTCTTCATTGGTAAGAATGTCGTTATAGACTCTATCTTGGAGAAAACGAAAAAAAAAAAATTCGCAAAATGGTGGCTGTGTAAACAAAAAAGTCGTTTTTCGACTCTATTTGTCATAGTTTTTAATTTTTTTACAATAGTAAAAAAAATAATTTTGATACAAAAGTGATGAGGGCCATCGAGAGTTATACATTGAAGATTGGTAAAAAAATTGAAGTAAATCGGTTGAATAGAACTTGAGCTATCATGTCAGCCGTGTTGAGAAACGTAACTTTGAGAAAAACGCGTTTAATAAATTATTGGAATTCAAAAATTTCCTTTCGAGGATATATTCTTAAAGGTCTAAATACGAAGAAAAAAATTGATGTTTACAAAATTCTAGACCAGAATACCGCCTTAAGAGGGTTGAGGAGCTCTTTCACATTTATTCATGATAAATCAACCTTATTTGGTTTAAATAGATTTATTTGGACGTGACAAGTTGCTGCGTCACTAAAATTTACTCTGTAAATTATTGCAATTGAAAAATTTTCTTTCAGAATATATTCTTAAAGGTCTAAATTTAAAAAATATGCAAAAAAATCGAATTTTTCAAAATTCTAGACCAGAAGACTCCCTTAATCAAGAAAAAGGGGGGGGGGGGGAATTTGCAAAACCTTCTTTCCTTATAACAAAAAAATGCAGATTTTCTTAGACAAAAATGGTATCGACGTGCATCGAATACTGTGTATTATCTTTTTTTTATTACCAAAAGTGATCCACCGGTTATAGACGAGATTGCGGAGAGGCTGAACTCGGCATTTGTCGGCTTCGAGGAGGGAATATTGTTTCTCGAAGAGAGAGTCAGAGAGAAAGAGGGAGAAATCCCCATGGCGCTCGAATTGCTCGCATTTACTGGCTTATCTGGATTACCGTACGTACTGTACACCCCCCCCCCCCCCTTCCCCTCTATGTACGAGGGCCTTGTATATCGTAGTCGTACACGAAGCGAGGACCCTTGTCACACAGCCAACCATTATACAAACACACAGACACACAAAAATATACATCAGATTTCAGAGGCTCGCCAGCCTCATGGAAACTTATTGCCGAACGGTACATATCGCTTTTTTCCACTATGGCACACAGAGGGTTGCTATAATACCAAAATATATAATACCCCCAGCGCCACTGGAATGAAATATTATTTTCGAAGAATTATCCAAACAAACCACTAGATTGGTTTTGGAATTGGATTCTCAGAGCAAATTGTTATCGTCAAAAAGCGATGCCAATAAACTATTATTTTGGTAATGTTATTCGAATATATTAGGGGAAAGCAGCTCAAAATCATCCCCTTAAAGGAAGAAATATTTTTTAATTGGGAGAACCGTGATTTAATGTTTTTATCGGTATAGGAAAAAATTTCGAAAGTCATCCCCTTAAGGAAAAATGATTTTTCAATATGGAGGATCGAGATATTTTTTTTTATCAATATGGGAAAAAGTGTCCAAAATGATCCCCTTAAAGAAAAATGATTTTTCAATATGGAGGATCAAGATACATTTTTTTTATCAACATGGGAAAAAGTGTCTAAAATGATTCCCTTGAAGAAAAATGATTTTTCAATATGGAGGAACGAGATTTAATTTTTTTTATAAATATTGCAAAAATGTCCAAAATCATCCCTTTAAGAAAAAATGATTTTTCAATAGTGAGGAACGAGATTTAATTTTTTTTTAATCAAGATAGGAAAAAATGTCCAAAATCATCCCTTTAAGGAAAAATGTTTTTTCAATATGGCAGATCGAGATATATATATTTTTTATCAATATGGGAAAAAATGTCCAAAATCATCCCTTTAAGGAAGAATGATTTTTCAGTACGGAGTATCGAGATATATTTTTTGTATCAATATGGGCAAAAGTGTCCAAAATGATCCCCTTAAAGGAAAATGATTTTTCAATAGGGAGGAACGAGATTTTTTTTTTATCAAGATAGGAAAGAATGTCCAAAATCATCCCTTTAAGAAAAAATGATTCTTCATTACGGAGGATCGAGATATATTTCTTTTATCAATATGGGAAACAGTGTTTAAAATGATCCCCTTGAAGAAAAATGATTTTTCAATAGGAAGGAACAAGATTTTTTTTAAATCAATATAGGAAAAAGTGACTAAAATCACCCCTTTGAGGGAAAATAAATTTTTGAAACGGGGGATCGAGATATATTTTTTTTATTAATATCGGAAAAAGTTCCCCAAATGATCCCCTTAAAGAAAAATAATTTTTCAATATGGAGGAACGAGATTTAATTTTTGTTATCAATATAGGAAAAAATGTCCAAAATCATCCCTTTATGGAAAAATGATTTTTCAATACGGAGGATCAAGATATAATTTTTTCCATCAATATATGAAACTGTAATTATTTAAAGCCTTCTCAGATTAATCCCATTGAATTTTTATTATAATTTTTATTTTTTATTTCGAAAAAAGAAGAAAAAAGATCCCAAGGATAAAAAAATATCACGAAAATAAAGCCTCCTTTAATAATTACTAAAAATTATTAAACATAGACATCACAGATGTCCTTGAAAGAGATTTAGGACTATATATATTATATATCGCCTTCATGCACATATATGTCGACCTCGATCTCATCTCATAATTGCAAATAGCTCCAGTAGATGAGAATGGTGGACAAAAAAAATCATCTTATAACGTCATTTGTGCCACGGATATATATATCACCCCCTCCCCTCTCCCTATCTTGATGAACAAATATAAAGAGAGAACGAGAGCATTGAAGCATTGAATTTTTAGCTTTGCTGGTGGTTACTTTACCTTTTCAAGCAAACGATACGATTTCTACTGGAGCATTTATAACCCCAGGGCGAAAGACATTCACGTCTATACCATGTGAGGCTTAATATAGACCATGTATATATATATATATATATATTTGCAAACCAGATATAATCCAGTTGCTCAAAATGCACTATATCGGAATTAATAGATATCGAAGCTATGACCACTTAAAATTTCGCTATTTTGAGGTTTTTGAAAATGGAGCAAAAATGGAGCAAAAAGATTTTTAATGAAAATTCATGAAAATTTTTATTTTTTGAAAAAACTATTGGTAGATTCGTGTTCAGGGGGGCAAAATACATCGATACAAGGTTTTTTTAAAAAATTAAAAAATAAAAAATTCTGCATTTTCGCTAAATTTTGATCGGTTCGCTAAAATGACTATAACTTTTTTTCCAGATAGAATTTTGTCCATTTCTTTAGCCTATTCTCTTCGTAATCGTTAAAGCTTCAAAACCCCGCTTGGTTCATTCAATTCGGATGATATTTCGATTTTTGGCAGATTTTTAAAGTTCGACCATCGATTTTTGCAAATTTTTTAAGACATACCCCTTTCCATTTTTTTCGGCGATTTTCAAAGTGCTCTCGTTTCTACAAAAATTAAGTTATCGGAATGAACCAAACGCCATTCTCTAAGTTTAGTAATACCCTTCAAGTACGAAAAAGAAATTTTGGAATCGGTCGAACCGAAATAAAGTTATGAGCGCTTGAAATTTCGCTATTTTGAGGTTTTTGAAAATGGAGCAAAAATGGAGCAAAAAGATTTTTAATGAAAATTCATGAAAATTTTGATTTTTTGAAAAAACTATTGGTAGATTCGTGTTCAGGGGGGCAAAATACATCGATACAAGGTTTTTTTAAAAAATTAAAAAATAAAAAATTCTGCATTTTCGCTAAATTTTGATCGGTTCGCTAAAATGACTATAACTTTTTTTCCAGATAGAATTTTGTCCATTTCTTTAGCCTATTCTCTTCGTAATCGTTAAAGCTTCAAAACCCCGCTTGGTTCATTCAATTCGGATGATATTTCGATTTTTGGCAGATTTTTAAAGTTCGACCATCGATTTTTGCAAATTTTTTAAGACATACCCCTTTCCATTTTTTTCGGCGATTTTCAAAGTGCTCTCGTTTCTACAAAAATTAAGTTATCGGAATGAACCAAACGCCATTCTCTAAGTTTAGTAATACCCTTCAAGTACGAAAAAGAAATTTTGGAATCGGTCAAACCGAAATAAAGTTATGAGCGCTTGAAATTTCACTATTTTGAGGTTTTTTAAAATGGAGCAAAAATGGAGCAAAAAGATTTTTAATGAAAATTCATGAAAATTTTGATTTTTTGAAAAAACTATTGGTAGATTCGTGTTCAGGGGGGCAAAATACATCGATATAAGGTTTTTTAAAAAAAATTAAAAAATAAAAAATTTTGCATTTTCGCTAAATTTTGATCGGTTCGCTAAAATGACTATAACTTTTTTTCCAGATAGAATTTTGTCCATTTCTTTAGCCTATTCTCTTCGTAATCGTTAAAGCTTCAAAACCCCGCTTGGTTCATTCAATTCGGATGATATTTCGATTTTTGGCAGATTTTTAAAGTTCGACCATCGATTTTTGCAAATTTTTTAAGACATACCCCTTTCCATTTTTTTCGGCGATTTTCAAAGTGCTCTCATTTCTACAAAAATTAAGTTATCGGAATGAACCAAACGTCATTCTCTAAGTTTAGTAATACCCTTCAAGTACGAAAAAGAAATTTTGGAATCGGTCGAACCGAAATAAAGTTATGAGCGCTTGAAATTTCGCTATTTTGAGGTTTTTGAAAATGGAGCAAAAATGGAGCAAAAAGATTTTTAATGAAAATTCATGAAAATTTTGATTTTTTGAAAAAAACTATTGGTAGATTCGTGTTCAGGGGGGCAAAATACATCGATGCAAGGTTTTTTAAAAAAATTAAAAAATAAAAAATTCTGCATTTTCGCTAAATTTTGATCGGTTCGCTAAAATGACTATAACTTTTTTTCCAGATAGAATTTTGTCCATTTCTTTAGCCTATTCTCTTCGTAATCGTTAAAGCTTCAAAACCCCGCTTGGTTCATTCAATTCGGATGATATTTCGATTTTTGGCAGATTTTTAAAGTTCGACCATCGATTTTTGCGATTTTTTTAAGACATACCCCTTTCCATTTTTTTCGGCGATTTTCAAAGTGCTCTCATTTCTACAAAAATTAAGTTATCGGAATGAACCAAACGTCATTCTCTAAGTTTAGTAATACCCTTCAAGTACGAAAAAGAAATTTTGGAATCGGTCAAACCGAAATAAAGTTATGAGCGCTTGAAATTTCGCTATTTTCAGGTTTTTTTAAATCGAGCCAAAACTGAGCAGAGACGTTCATGATGAAAATTCATGAGAATTTTTAATTTTTGGAAAAACTATCGGTACATTCGTATTCAGGGGGACAAAATACATCGATATAAGACCCGGAAAAAAAAATTAAATTTTTCTTTTTGCATTTTGACCAAAATTGAATCATTTTACAAAAATGACTGTAACTTTTTTTCTAGATAGAATTGCGGTTTGAACACGAGCTCATTCTCTTCGTAATCGTTCAAGCTTCAAAACCTCGCTTGGTTCATCCGATTTCAATTATCTTTCGATTTTTTGCAGATTTTTAAAGTTTGACCATCGATTTTTGCAAATTTTTTAAGACATACTTTCGATTTTTTGCGGCGATATTCAAACTGCTCTCATTTCCACAAAAATTTGATTATCAGGATGAATCAAAGGGTATTCTCTAAGTTTAATCACAACCTTTGTGTACGAAAAATAAATTTCAGAATCGATCAACCGATAGTAAAGTTATGAGCGCTTGAAATTTCGCTATTTTGAGGTTTCCAAAAAGTCGCCCAAAATTAGGCAAAACAAATTTTCATTTTGATCGTTTTCAAATGTTATTTCAATGAGAAGTTCATCCTGAGAAAAACTTTTACCAACGAATTCTCATGTAAAGCACTGAACAAAAGAAAAAAAGTTCACTTTTGCATCCTTACAGGAATTTTTTTTTACCTTATTTCTGCCTAATATCCAGAATTGAGCCAAACCAACGTTTCACAAGATCCTTTTCAACATTCCGGAGATCCAAGATCAAAAAAGCTTTTTTTATTTGAAAGCTCAACGATTGGAGTGTTTACGTTGATAATTTTATTCCGGTGACTCGTACACTTCCGGATCTCTCTGCAAAAGATTAAAGGAGAGATTAGAAAAAGGAAAGAAAAAACAGAAACATACAGTGACAAAAACGAGCTGGAAGGACGGAAAGAGAGAACGAGCAGGAGTAGAGAAAAAGCGTTTCATATCTATCCTCTTTGGAAGTCGAGGGATTACTTCAGGTTCGCCGGTTCCGATACTCGAAGGCTTTGGCTTGCCTCGACATGCCTGGCTATACACGTTTTTTTATTCCTCTATATATATATGTACATCATATCTATCTTCCGCGATGAACGACCCCATCGAGTTTTGTGTTCAAAATATCATGCGGATTAGAGTCACTCGGTTTTTATCATTCCCTCTCATCTCTCCCCGTGCAAGTAGGTAACACCGGTATTAGTCGGACTAACGAGTCAGGTAATATCCAAATACCTACTTACGCGAATAAATTTTCCTTTACGAGTTACTGTACCTACAGATTTTTACAATTTTTAATTTTTCTACCGTTTTTTTTCGTTTGTTTGAAAAAAGAAAATTGTTTCAATTTCTAAAGTTTTCGATTTATTTATTTATTTATTTGCAAATTGTTTCATTTTTAAGTTTTCAAATATTTCAATTATTAAATGTATCAATTTTTTAATTATCAAATGTTTCGATTTTCAAATTCTTTACTATTTCAATTTTCATGATTTTCAATCGTCCCTTTTTTCCATTTTCAAAGTTTTTAATTTGTAAATATTTCAATTGTTCAATATTCACATGTTTAAAGTTCCAAATTTTTTAATTTCCTATTTTTTTAATTTGCGAATTTTATAATTGTTCTATTTTTAAATATTTAAATTTTTCTAATTTTCATATTTTTTAATTATTTCAATTTCCATTATCCAATGTTTTAATTATCAAAATTTTTCAATTTCAAAATTTCAAATGTTACAATTATCGAATTTCTAAATTTTTAGATTTCTTCAGAGTGGCCACTAGTATTAAACGAAAAAAATTCCCTGACATTTTCGAAAATTTCCTTGACGGATTTGTGAAAAAAAGTAACAAGGTAGGAACATTGCATTTTCCATGGGAAAAAAACAGAAAAAAATGTTCACCCATAATTTTTTTTCAGCGCTGCGCAGAAAACAATCTTCAGCCATACACCTTTTCTTCTCAATTTGATATTTCATATTTTCCCTGACTAATATCTAATTTCCCTGACATTTCCCTGATTTCCATGATACTCAAAAAATTCCCTGACATTTACAGATTTTTTAGGTTTTCCCTGACAGTGGCCACCCTGTTCTTAATTTTCAAATATTTCATGTTTTTTATTTTCTAATTTGAAAATATTACAATTTTTAATTTTTTCCATATTCACATGTTTTAATTTCTAAATTTTTACAATTTTTAATTTTTAAGTGGTTTATTTTTGCAATCTTTGAGTTTTCCAATTTTGAAATTTTTATATATATAAATAATTATATTTTAAATATTCCGATCTTTAATTGAGTTAATTTTCATATTTTTTAATTTTCAATTATTTTAATTTCCAAATGTTTCAATTATGAAATTTCTCAATTCTCAAATGTTTCAATTTTCAAATCTTTACTTTTTTCAATTTTTAAATCCTCATAATTTCAAATTTTCAAGTTTTCAACTTCACCATAATTTAAATTTAAATTAAAATTTTCAAATAAATTTCGAATTTTCGTACATCACATCAAGACGTAACAATATCCTCTGTTCTCGTTTGCGAGATTCGGGGTACATTCTTGAGGGTCAGGGGTAGGAAAAAACGAGTGGAAAATCAAGGGAGTAAGAAGAATCAAAGAATACGTGAACGGAGGAGGCTCGGATGTATATATCGAGAGAAACAATTTAACTAATGGAAGGGTATTGCCTCTGGAATTCCCGATAGACTTCTCCCTGTATCGTTCACACTCTCCAATATATATATTCTCTCTCTCCTTCCGCCTCAAACGTACACGCCGTAATCCGCACGATCGTTTTCGCTATCATGTCCCCTTTTCCTTTGCCCGGATTTGCTTTTCCACCCCCTTTTTCCCGCTTTTTCTTCAACCCCATTGTCGAGATCTGCACCTCGAATCTCTTCGCTTTTAGAGCGGACGATAACGCGGTACACAAAGTCCTTTTTATCCTTCGGACCTTCCAAAGGCACTTTTCTATTTCCTGATTTCTCCGGATAAGTCGTAATCGCCAAATATCTCAAGTTGTAATCTCCACGGAACTTCATATTCAGAGTCTGGACAAAGGAGTGAAAAAAAAAGAAAATCCCGCAGAGGAAAATTCCCTAGCATTTGAAGGACGAAGTTGAATTACTGGAAGAGAAAACGTGATTGGGAATGAAAAATAGAACGAAGAATGAGAGGGATGTTTGCCAAACGCGCGCTCTCATTTATGAGGTTAGGAAGAAAAAGGGTGGAGCGTGTTTTTCCTCGCCTTCGCCCTCAATGGTCCGCCATAATGCATCATTAAGGGTGGATTAGGCGACCGCCTGACAAATGTCTCCAATTTGGAGAACGACAGAAATATCCAGTCCAGGAATTTCAACCCCTAGCTTGCCTAAAACCTAGACTTTTTTCTCTACAAAAGCGTTGTCATGAAAAAAAAATCAAGATTTTTTGGTGGAAAAATAATTGAATGTTTCTGAGAAGTCTCGAAATTGAATTATTTTAAGAATAAGGCCCATTGGGTCCAGCATCAGTTTTTTCATTTTTTAATAACATTCAATCAAATGCTGCAGAATTTTTTTTTTTGACTCGAACCTAATTTTGAGATTCTATGTTATCTGTACATTTCCCCCTCATTTTCAAAACGCCTTTTTTTAATGTATAGTAATGAAAATGATAACGGACGGGATTAAATAATAAAAACGTTGTTAAATAATCATGATTTTTAAGAGCAAGACCGAAATTTAAAAATCCAAAATGCAAATTAATTAATATTATAATAATGGTTAAAAATAATAATAATAGAAGAAATAAATAGTTAATTTTCAAGAGTGAAACCGAAATTTAAAAATTCGAAAACATCTTAACGGTAAAATATTTTTGAAATAATTAAATCAAGGAAAGAAAATTAAAATTGACAAGGAAATAAATATAAAAAAAAATACTTGGCGAATTCTAGCACTCAATTTATTTAGTGACATTCCAGTGTCCACTTCTTTACTAAGAAAACCCTTTTAACTTATCGTTTGTTGAAAAACGAACTCGCTAAATTCTTTGAATTTTTTTATTTTGGTTCTGCCCTTAAAAATTATAAGCTATTTATTATTATTATTATTATTATTATTATTATTATTATTATTATATATCAATTATTTGATAATTAATAATCGATCATTTAATAATATATAGTTATAGTATTAACTATTATTAAATATTAATAATTAACTATTTTTAGTGTTTTGTGGGTAAATCTTTTTTCTGGACGTGATTCCTTGTCTATAATTCTGCCATTCGTAAAGCACCCCTGGGCCTAAAAAAACTACCCCCGGGGGTAATTTGCAAAAATTATCGGACCATCGAAATTCTGGAGTAGAATCGTGATAACGCCCGTGGAATATGATACGTAAATGTCGGGACTCGTTGGAATATTGCGGAATATTGTTGGGTCGCAGGTTGAAAGGTTCTGGGAAGGCGATTTGAAAACTATTAGGGTTTTTCCGCGCGAAATGCGGATATAAGTAGGTCTTTAAGGTCGGCACATGGTATATGAATTCTCGTGATGGTATTTCATGTAAAACGACTATGCACACTAGGCAAAGTCGATATATATGTATATATATAGATATGTACAGAATGGGGTGGGCGATATATACACACGGGGGACAGTTCGATATTGCGAGAAGGGGTTGCTAGCCTAGGCGCTCGCCAAAGCGAACCGGGGAATCGCTCTTAATGCATTTGGTGCTATATACATGTAGATATAGATATATATCTAGAGATATATGCTATATGTATAGGAGAATGCGGGGCAAAATGGACACCTTAAGGATAACGCAGCTTAGACGCCACGCATAGTGCAAA
The DNA here is from genome assembly GCA_946863875.1 of Alloplasta piceator. Lineage (NCBI taxonomy): Eukaryota > Metazoa > Arthropoda > Insecta > Hymenoptera > Ichneumonidae > Alloplasta > Alloplasta piceator. The sequence goes on from OX333072.1 coordinate 60,921,680, forward strand.
CTCGTTGCTTATTATTATTATTATTATTATTATTATTATTATTATTATTGTTGTTGTTGTTGTTATTGTTGTCTTGTTCTTATTGAGACCAATAATTTGCTTAATAATTTTACAATTTATTCGCCAAATAAATTAAGTTTCACTTCAATTATAATTACTTTTTAATGTTTATCAAAATGAAAATTACGATTATGGCGGTTTGATCCTAAAAGTTGAATCGTCGGAAGCGAATAAAAAATTTTTAAGAACAAAAATCACTTTTAACAAAGATCCCGATAAAATAATTAAACAATGATTTATCGAAAGGATTTTTAACGTTCCCATGTATTTTGCAAGAATTTTGCAGATATACGTTGATATTTGTTGTGGTTAGGAAGCTCCTTTGATTAGAAATAAATGATATTATAATTGATTACATTAATTGATCAAAAGTAAATAAATTATAGTTCCAATTGCTTGTTTATGTTTATTGAAATAAAAATTGTTATTAAAATAGATATTGGTAAGATAATCAAACAACAATTATATCAAACGATTTCAATGTTCCTATCTATTTTGCAAAAACTTTGCAGAGATACGTTGACTTTTGGTCTAATTCAGAAGCTCCTCTGATTAGAAATAAATATTATAATTTATTAGATTAATTCATTAAAAATAAATAATAAATTACAATATTAGTATTCAGAACTTTTGCATCCTAATCAATCGATGTCCATTTTACGTCCCATTTATTTATATATGGGGCATTCCACGTCAAATCACGCGGTTTTCGGCCTGACCCCCTCGGATTTTGATGTCCAATGAATCGTAGGTTTCGTTTGACTCAAAATATGTCCTCAAATTTTTAGATTTTTTTTTTTCATTTATTAGGGGTTGCCCGAGCTAAAAAACCATTAAATTGAGGGCAAACATAAAGGGAGGCCTTTTTAAAATTAATGAAATTTTTTTCAAAGCAACTAGGGCCCAAAACAGATATTTTCGTCATAGTTTTATAATGGGCCAAAAATAATTAGTATTTTCTTTTTGTATTTTAATTTTGTTTTGTTATAATTTCTTATTTTCATTGTTTCTTGTAGTGAGAATAACAACAACAAAAATATTCTTCTAGTGAAAGTGGATTTTTTTTTCTTGATTCAAGAGTGAAAAGACAACATGTTTCGTAAATTTATTAGCCTCGAACACCTGAAATAAAACGGATGATTCAAACACAATTTAAAAAAAAAAGAAAAAAAAAATAGTAATCATTTTTGGCCCATTATCGAACTATGACGAAAATATCTGTTTTGAGCCCTAGTTCCTGTGAAAAAATTTCATTAATTTAAAAAAGGCCCCTCTTTGTGTTTTCCCTGAATGTAATGATTTTTAGCTCGGGCAACCGCTAAAAAATAAAATAAAAATTTCTAAAAATTCGAGGTCATATTTTGGGCCAAACGAAACCTACAATTCATTGGACATCAAAATCCGAGGGGGTCAGGCCGATGACCGAGTGATTTGACGTGGAATGCCCCATATATGGACATGGCTTTGATTAGAAATAAACGTTATAGATTATTATATCGAGCAAAAATGAATAAATAAAAATCAAACACGACATGAATGTTCAGAACCTTTGCATTCTTATCGAAAATCAATCGGTGTCCATTTTGCCCCCCATTTCCCTATAAATAAAGCTTACTGTAGAAGTGTTGCCGCTACGCTACTCTCCTCTACGGTATACGCATCACCAGCCACCCTTTTCGCAAGCTCAGCATTCCCACTCTTCTTTTCTCTGCACCCTAAAACCTGCGCCTTCCTCACCCCCCTCTCGCCCCCCCCTCCCCCCCCTGAACTATAGACACAGGACTATAGAGCCTCCGCTCTTTATCTCAAACTCAAGCTCTATCGTTCTCTGTCTTCGCGAGGATATAATAGCTCTAAAACGAAGCTCCCGATCTCTCTCCTTATCCATCCACTCGCCCTGCTTTAATCTCTTAACGGGGTACATGGCAAAGGACGAAAAAAAATATATATATCCCATATGACATCCATATTATATTCTTTGGGGGGAGGAAGAAGTCGCGACAAGTTCAGCCTTTATTTACGCGAACGCGAAATTCTCTCGATCCTTTTTCCCTCGATTAAGAGATTGCCTCCACTTTTTTAAAAAATCCCGTTGGTGGAAAATCGATCCAGGTTCAATTCAAAAAGGCGCAACGCCCTCTTGGGGAAAATTCTGTTTTCTTGGGAGCACAATTTCTTTTGATTTTTGTGGCGGATTAATATTTTGCGCATAACTTTTGAGAAAATTTTCTGAGATGTGCAAGATTTTATGGATCTGTGCTTTTTCCTAATTTTTTCTATATTAGATCATGATTTTTCATGGAGAATGTTTAGGAGATGAAATTTTAATTTTTTTCTAAGAATATTCCATGGACATTTTGATTTTTGTTAATTTTGTGATATTTTTTTTAAAGAATTGCAAATAGTTTAAATTGAAGATTTTTTAGATTGAGGGTTGCAAGAGTCCGATGAGGGATGAAATTTTTAGTCAAATTAACATTTTTCGAATAAAGAGAATGATTTTTCCAGACTTAGCAAATTTTGCGATGTTGGACTCAAAGATTTTACGCAGTTAAAGAAAATTCACAAAAGTAAAATAGTTTTTTACTGGATTTCTGATTTCCATTTTGCCTCGCCCCTCCCCTATCTATATTAAAATAAAATATATGCAAATATATATTCTCTATTTCCAGCAATGAACAGCAACTACGTTCACTTCTCAATTACAGGTTCTATTGCCCATCAATTAATTATCAATCCCATTGAGATTTTTAATTACGTCCAATTTAATCCAACAGGATCATCAATAACAAGTAATTACCAATTAGAGCGAACACTTGGAATGAAATTTCAGTATAATTAACTATTAATGTGAACATTTGCAGAATCTCCAAAAACATTGTTCAAAAAAAGTGCATTCCCTTCCTTTCTCCTGAAAAATATTCTCTTGAAGTGGACAAAATCCATCATATCTGAATTTTTGACTGAACTAAAAAAAATCCCTAAAATTTCATATTTCAATGATTCTGAGGTCACTATTTTTTAAATCGATTTAGATTTGAGAGATTTAAGTCTGAAAATGGCGAGATTTCAATGCGAAATTTGGTCAATAAATATGTCAAAAATTTGTCAATAAAAAGCTTAAAGATGTTATTAATCCAGATTTAGAGTACTTTAAAAAAGTGAGCAATGCAAAACATCTTTCCTTATCAAAATTGTTTCCGGACATGTCGATGTGTAATTGACTGCAATAACGTTGTGTAATTCAACTGCTATCAGCATCCAATTATTTCCAGTACCAATTATAAAAGCTTCTATCAACGAGTAATTAAATTCAATATAATTGCAAATTCCCAGAGCAATCATTGATGAAATGAATCTCGATTACCCAACATTTCGGGTATTTGTAATTTATTAACGAGTGCATTGTTGCCAACTTTTGCAATTATCAAATATTATAAACGTTGATATATGAAAAAATACGTTTCCAGTATACTTTGAAAATGAGAAAAATCAAACTTTCTGAACGAAATTCTTTAAAGACATTTTTTTGCCAATCAGTTTTTGTCATTAAACAAAATATTGCTAAACAATGAATTCATTATTATTTAAACAAAGTGCCATTTCCATCTATAATTCAAACAAATGAAGTGATAAAAAATTAAACAACTAATTTTAGTGTTTTCAATTTTTGTCCATAAATTTTGATACTGTCAATTACGCCTTCAGTGCCAATTTTGCCCCAACTTAAACCCAAATAATGTTCACGGATAATTAACCCAAATTACAATGATCAATTGACTAATTTTCTTAAAAAAAAATTTCTATTTTTCCCCACTAATTTTGATGCTGCCCATTCGCCTCAAGTGGCCATTTTACCACCCCCCCCCTTTCTACCCCTAGATATATAAACGTTGAAACAAATTGAGTAATGGTGTGATTCGAAATCGTGCGTTAACGTGTCCAACTCCCGTGCCATTTCGAGTCTCGGGTGTTCGAGCGAGCACTTAGGAAAATCGATAAACACACCCCCGCAACCCCCCAGCAGCAGCTCATACTTGATCCGTCGGGCAGCAGCGATGAGAGAAAGCGCCCGATGTTGGGGCTCTCTCCGGTTGTGCTGCCATTCCGCTGCTTCTGATGCTTCTGCCGCTGCCAGGCCATATCTTGATTAAAATCAGTGCCACCACTCGTCTCGCTCCTTTCCACCCTCGCAGCGCCATTTCCCACGTACTTTGGGATACCCCCAACCCCCCGAAACCACCCCCAACCCTCTCCGCGAGGGGGGTGGGGGTGGTTTTGTCTTCGTCGCACTCTGTTACCAACCCTCCCTCCCGCAGCAGCCCCTTCGTATTAGCTACACCTTTGCACCTACTTTTTTCAACCCTCTTCCACCCCTTCGACGATGTACCAGCAGTAGACGCTCATCCCTTGCTTCTTCGACCCCCGCTGCTTCTTCTTCTTATTCCTCCTCCTCTTTGTCTTCTTTGTCCTTCGTGGCAAAAATCCTCCTCGTCACATTCGATCTTCACCGAAGAATCCAGTTAGTCTCGTTAATGTCCAAAACTGAGAGAGGGATGAAGCATGAGGGATGATGTCTTCATAGGCGTTCGTAGAGCTGCTCCTTTGTCCCTCTTTTTGTCGTTTCCAGGACCTTAAACTTCCGCCCTGAAAGTCAAATGGACGTTATTTAGCAGGAGGAACCTTGTCATTTTTGCCCTCGATAACCTTCATCCCTTTATCAACCCCCACGGGGATGCCAAGGAGCAGGGAGGAGAATTCTTAAAATTCTTCAGAATCGTAATGTACAATTTTTGGGGTAGAGACTCAGTGAGAAATGTCAGGTGGTGAATATTGAAGGCAAGAAATCATCCCTAATGGCGGAAACAAGGGAGGTTTTCCTGCGATTATTTAAATTCCCGTCGTTATTGTTTCGATAAGTGCATTGACAATTATAATTTGGGTATAATTATAAGTTGTGAGTACTTAAAATTTCGCCATTTTGAGGTTTCTGAAAAATCGCCCAAAAATGAGCAAAAAAAATTGTTTTTTATTTGTATCGTTTTCAACCCTTATTTTAATCGCAAATCTCTTGCCTATTTATTGCAAATGGAGCAGAGTTTTTGTTGAAAAAAATTTATTCATGAGAAAAAGCAAGGGAAATAAAAAAAAATGAAAAAAAGGGTCATGAGGAAAACCAATTTGTACGCTATCGCTTTTTATCGTATCATAAAAATTGAAAAGAGAGAGAACGATGAATACAAAAAGCTTCGCCGGATGTAAAGGGAAAGAGAGAATAGGCAGCGACGAAAAGTCATCGTGCACGCTTTTCGTCGATGAAAATCGTTCTTGTCCGCGTTTCAAGCCCCCACCCCCATTCTCCGCCCTCCCACGGTAAAGTTCCCGCTTCCCCAAACCCCCGGCGTTAATTCGTCCCGGTGATTATGGATCCATTAGCGTGGCAGGCAACAAATAGCACGGCACAATCCAATAATCGCGTCCACCGGCTATGTAATATGAAAGGGACTCCTCTCTCTCTCTCTTTCTCTGCAATGTGAACGATGGGGTGGATTCATCGGATCTCACAAACAGGCGCAACCCCCCCCCCCCCCCCACACAGTTCCATTAGTTTCGCGGTGTCCTTTTTCCCTTCCTTCACCCCTTTCACACTATTTTGTACAATTTAACTATCCAGCTCGAATTTTCACACCGCAAAATGTTCTTTCTTTTCCTACGTGGGATATTTCAACGTGATTTAATTTTTCTATCATAATTTTTTTTTCGATATTTAATAATTTTTAATTTAATAATTCAATAATTAATAATTCAATCAATTGATAATTCCTATAATATATATTTTTTTCTATAATAATTCATTGTAAACATGTTTTAAATATTTAATGTTTTTTGATTTAATGTGAATTTAATAATTGAATAATTCCTATGATTTCTATGATAATTTTTCGCGGTGTCCTTTTTCCATTCCTTCATCCTTTCCACCCCCTTTCGTACAATTTAACTATCCAGCTCGAATTTTCACACCGCAAAGTGTCTTTTCTTTTTCTACGTGGGATATTTCAACGCGATTCAATTTTTCTATCATAATTTTTAAAAATATTTAATAATTTTTTATTCAATAATTTAATAATTAATCATTTAATCATTTGATAATTTCCGTGATTTCTATAATATTTTTTTCGTCTATAATAATTAATTGTAGACATTTTTTTAAATATTTAATATTTGTTCATTTAATAAGTTAATCATTTGATAAATTCTATAATTTTGATAATAATTTTTTGTCTATCATAATGAATTGTAGACATTTTTTTCAATATTTGATATTTGTTAATTTAATAATTTTGTAATTAATAATTTAAACATTTCATAATTTCTACAATAATTTTTTTTTCTGTAATAATTAATTGTAGAAATATTCGAAATATAATTATGGCAAGTGAACGAGCAAATGGTCCCAGCATCAATTATCAGAAGGGACCATCCTAGAGTCTAAATCAAAGCGATACGGAGGGTGGAATTACAGTGGGGTGCGCGGGTGTTGAGTCTCTCGGCTGTAACTCGCGATCATCCCCTAATATCAGGGAGGGATGTCTGGGAGGGTATATATATAGTGATCATTGCAAATCATTGTCACATCCCTATAATATGCTTTAAGGGATGGACGGGAGAGAAGGGGAGAGAAAGAGGGTGAGAACGAAGGGGATTGCTGTATTTTGTGTCCGTGAACGCGAGGGATGATCGACGATGATAGAGGGGAGGAACGAGCACGTTTGACGCGATCGCAAAAAAAAAGGGTGCGATCAACTAAGAAGTCTGGTGGGGTGCAGTCACGCGAGACGAACCGCTTCGCTTCTTCCGGGATATCTGTTTTATTTTTTTCCCCAAACCGATTTACTTTTTAAAAAATGACACGATTTTTATCGCACGCGAAAATTTGTAATTGTAGATTATCATTATCATTATTATTTTTTTATATTAATAATTTTAATAATTTAGTTAAATTCATTTAAATACTTTGAATAATTATTTATTTATTATTTACATAATGTTACGTGTGGATAAAAATTGGGAAATTAATTTAAAGTGGTAAAATGTAAAGTTTTGGTCTATCACTGTTTTTCATCAATTGCGACATCAAAAACTCGAGGGAATGTTAATTTGTGCAGTTTTCCTATTTATTTAATGGAAGTTGAGAGAGAAGTCTCTTAAAAATGGAGCGATGTCTCGCATTCTTCAAAGTCTCAAAAATGCTCTATTAGAAAAAATAAATAGGTTAGACGAATTCGTGAATATCTTTCATGTTTTAATGTCCGGACGTGTGAAAAATAGGAAATTCGTCTATTCACGCAAATTTACTTGTCTCGCGTCTCTCTTATTCATTTTACAAACCTCGCTGATGCGTATAAAATTCACCGGCACTTTCCGGGATTTTCTCGCGAGAACATGGAATGGTTTCGTGCTTCACGACGCCGACGAGCAAAATGGAAATGAAATCCATGCAAATCGGGATGATAACGTGTCGGTTGTACGCGCTGAAGCGTCATTCTCATTCTCTACGTTCTTGTAACTGCAACTATTGAGTGTAAGCACGAGGCATTTCACCTCAAGAGGCTCAAAAACGTCCCATTACATAATTTATCATTGCCATGTTTTAAGAAAATACTCCAAGATCCCAATTTCGATATTTTGAGGTTTTCGAAATTGGGCCAAAATTGTCCAGAAATGTTTTTCATGAAAATTAGTGAGAATTTAGATTCTTTTCGGAAAACTGTAGGTAGATTCGTGTTCAGGGGGACAAAATCCATCGATATAAGATCCGGAAAAAAATATTAAAAATTTTTTTTTTTGTCATCTTGGCCAAAATTCAATCGGTTCACTAAAATGGCTGTAACTTTCTTCCTAGATAAAATTGCGGCTTGGACATGAGCTTATTCTCTTCGTAATCGTTCAAGCTTCAAAACCCCGCTTGGTTCATTAAATTCGGATGATATTTCGATTTTTGGCAGATTTTTAAAGTTCGACCATCGATTTTTGCAAATTTTTCAAGGCATACCCCTTTCCATTTTTTTCGGCGATTTTCAAACTGCTCCTATTTCTACAAAAATGTATCCATCCGGATGAACCAAACGGCATTCTCTAAGTTTAATGACAAGGTTTGCGTACGAAAAAGAAATTTTAGAATCATCGAAACCGAAGTAAAGTTATGAGCGCTTGAAATTTCGCTATTTTCAGGTTTTTTAAAATCGGCCCAAAACTGAGCAGAAACGTTTATAATGAAAATTCGTGAGAAATTTTTTTTTTTTGAAAAACTATTGGTAGATTCGTGTTTAGGGGGACAAAATACATCGATATAAAGCCCGGAAAAAAATTAAAAACATTTTTTTTGCATTTTGGCCAAAATTTAATCAGTGCACTAAAATGACTGTAACATTTTTTCTAGATGAAATTTCTGCATTCAGACTGGAATGTCTTGTACAAGAAATATACTACAATCCCGTGTACGTTTATGAAACGACCGAGAAATGTGTGCTGGATCGGTTTGTTCGTTCGTAGCGACGCCGCGAGCCGCATCCCTTTTGTATGGGGGTGGCGATGCGCCCAATCTATTCTACTACTGGCAAAATGTGTATTATACCATACATATCGGTGTAACGTATATATCTGGGTATTAAATGTCGGATAACCGTAGATATATTTTGGCCCTGGGGGTAAAATGGCCCCCAGGGGCAAAATGACCCCCAGGAGCAAAATGGCCACCCACAAAATTAGTTTAAAAAAACATTATAGATTGAAAAACATAGAAAATGATAGAATTATTATTACGAGTGTAAATATTCCAAAATATAATGGTAAGATATAATCCCCAAATCGGATCTAGATCAGGGTTGCAAATAATGCATTACTTTTTTAAATGCATTTGCATCTTCATTAACCATTAACCATTTAATTATTTTCATGGAAATCATTTCCAATAACCATTAAATGTCAATGGTTAATGAAAATGCAAATGCATTACAAAAAGTAATGCATTATTTGCAACCCTGCCCATTACAATGTAGTGTGTAATAGAAACAAATTCGATTACTCATTGCAATGTAATGTGTAGTGGAAAAAACTTTGATTGCAATTTTGGGAATGGAAAAATATCAATGAATAAATTATTGCAATTTTGCATTACATTTTATTAACTTAGGACTTAGAATTTCAGGTACATTTAATTCTAAAAAGCATCTATATTTTAATTCCAAGTCCTAAGTCAATAAAATGTAATGCGAAATTGCAATAATTTATTCATATATATTTTTCCATTCCCAAAATAGCAATCAAAATTTTGTCCATTACACATTACATTGCAATTATAATATAGATGCTTTTTAGAATTATAATATAGATGCCTTTTAGAATTGAATGTATTATTGAAGGAATTTATTCATCTATATTTATCTATTCCCAAAATTGCAATCAAAGTTTTGTCCATTACACATTACATTGCAATAGGTAATGGAAATTTGTTCTATTACACACTACATTGTAATGGTCAGGGTTGCAAATAATGCATTACTTTTTTAAATGCATTTGCATTTTCATTAACCATTAGCCATTAAAATTTAATGGTTAATGAAAATAATTTCCATTAGCCATTAAAAAAGTAATGGTTAATGCATTACTTTTTCATTAAAAATATCGCAACCCTGATCTAGATAATGACATTTTCATGACAATGTAATTATCAAGGGATGTTGTCAAAAGGATTGAAAAAATAAAAAAAATTGTCATTCATTCAAAATCGATAAAAAGGGTACTTTTAGACCAAAAGCAACGAGTCCACACTTGAATAAGCGTCCTCTCTGCCTTCGCTTCTCATGGTGGCCATTTTGCCCCACTTTCAACCCCCATATAGATAAATTCATATAAATATATATAGGGGCTGATGGGAATGTATATATCTCGTTCGTCCATCCGTCTGTCCGAACATTTCTCGTTATCCGCACAAACCATCGACGAACCTGGGGGCAACCTGCTAAAACCACCCCTTTACAGGCGACCATCCGAATCGACCACCCCCATATCGTCACGAAATCCACTGTGCATCATGCACGGACTCCGATATCACGATCTCAATGACAAAAGGGCTCGAATGACGAAATTTCGAAACTTGGAAAAAATGTCAATCGAGCCCTTCTGCCAATCCCACCCTCCTAAGAGGGGATGATAATACGGAGGGTGGAAGAGGGTTGGGGAGGTCACTATAGCGATATATATGTGCGAGGTTTCGTGCATCATGTGCATCTCTCGCATTTTGGGCGAATTTTTGCGATTGCATTTTCCGAAAAGCGTTCACCCCTTCTATTTCCAAATCGAATCCATCCCCATCAATCGTGATCCATACGCAGATTTACGAGTGAATAAAAATTCGATTTGTTTGGAAAAAGGACGGTTTTTAAATAAATAAAGTTTTCGATAGATTGGAAAAGTTTGGGGGTTCAATGGCCAACTATGAATTGTTACGGGTGGTTTTTCATCGTGGAGTCGATATTTCGATTTTGGAGCCTGGAGAAATTTGGGACATTTTAAATTGGTTTTTAACTTTTTTTAAATCGTTTTGAGAATTATTTGAGCATTTATTAATGATAGGAGAAAATATTGTTTATTGCAATATATATTGTTGTTAGCAGAATATAGTTGTCGTGATGTAGCTTGAAAAATATCATTTTTTTCAGGACAATTTTCAATTGACTTTTTTTTCATTTCCCAACAATTAATTAGTATTTTTTGTTCAATTTCAGTGATTTTGGATTTTGTGAGAAATGTTTATCAATTAATTACGTTGATTTTTCTTAATATTCGTGAATGCAAAATAACAATAATCAATTTGCGACTTCAAAAAAAACGTGAAAAGTTTATACTTTTGGCTTCTCGAAAAGAAAACCCTATTTTTATGAAAAAGAAAGTACAAAAAAATTAATCTTGATTTCCTATTGATTATGATGGATTTAAAAAACTGTTGATACAACAATTTTTAACAAGCTGTTTTTTCCATTCTTCAAAATCAATTTTTCGTTCAATTTCGATGATTCGAGATTCATTTTGTTCTTTGAAAAATTCTTATTAATCAATCATGTTGATTTTTATCAATATTCATAAATGCAAAATAACAATCATTAATTTTTAACTTCAGAAAAAAGTGAAAAGTTTATACTTTCGTGTTCTTAAAAAGAAAAAAATTATTAATTATTATTAATTATTAATAATAATTAAAAATTATTAATTTTCAAAAATATCGATCGTTTTACAACAATCTTCAACGCCCAATTTTTTTGCATTCGCCAAAAATAATCCGCACTATTTGCCCAACTTATTGTCTATTTTATTTGTCTACGTTTAATCAATCTCGTTGATATTTATCATTATTAATAATGTTAATTACAATTATAATTATGAATTAAAATTGTTACAATATTGATAATAATTTTATCAGCATTCATTGATGGAAAAATGAAGATTATCATTCTGCCCCCTCAAAAAAAGTTTTTGTGGCAAAAAAAAATCGAAAAATAAAGCTCGTCGATCTCTCGTTTCAGGTGATGCGAGAAACAGGCCAAATTATTATGGGACGCTGATCGGTGATCTTGGCAGATACGGTCACGATATAAAGGGTCGTGTTTACGCCGTCGACGACACGACGTTATTCATAAAATCATTCTGGTACGATGGCAGCGCCCCCGACGCTTATTTCTGGGTCGGCGTCAACAAAATGCCCAGTCCCGACGGTGAGATCGTTCCTTATCCCGAGGACTACGTTGGCCGGTCAGTTGATCAATATTTGATATAAAAATTCCTGATTTCACAAAAATTAAATCCTAACCAGATTTTTTAAAGAAGTCCAATTTGTATCCAATTAATTGACTAATCATCCCCCTCAGAAAAAGAAGCCTTACTTCTGGAAAACAACTCAATTAGTTAGTTAAATTTATTATTTAAATTTATTAGTTATAAAAGTTTTTTAAAAATTTCATTATAATTGAAAAATGATTTTTCCATTTTGAAGAAATTTCTCTGAAAAAAATTGAGGGATTTTCTTCATAATAAGAATAGCAGCAAGTTTTTTTTCAGAGGGAAAATTGAAAGAAAATTTCGTTTAAGGCATTGGTATAAATTAACTAAAAAATGGCAACTTGGGCATTTTTTTTCTCTGTAAGAGAATATTTTTTACATAGCTTTCTATGGGCGTTATCGTTTCCTCCATTATTTATCACATTTTATGACAATTTATCGTCGACACACGGTTCTCATTTGAAGTTGAGATATTGGAATTTAATGGGGTGTTTGGTCCCTAACATTGAAATTGCGAGGAATCTGAGATATAGAAAACGACAGCGGAATCAGCAACGACGTCAAGCCTGAAAAAGAGGGAGAGAGAGAGAGATGCAACTGAAAACGAGATCTGACGGAGTAATTCCGATTTTATTAACTACGCCCCCTTCGCATTCCATTTCTGCATTCATCCCTATTTTATCGTTCTCATCTCCCTTCGGCTCTTGTCCCTGTAAACAGTGGCTCAAGCCCTTTGGCGATTATATATATGAGGCATTCCACGTCAAGTCGGCCGCCCCATTTTTTGAAATCACCAAAATTCGCATACAAATTTTTATAAAGTAGTTCCAACTGTCAAGAAAAATCGTGATTTTTTTCAGATTTTTATATTACATATTTTAGCCGGAAAAAAATACAACAAATTTTCTTGTTTCATTTCGTAACTCGAAAGTTATTCATCGTACGAAAAAAAAAGTACAACATGAAATTTACGATTTTCAACGTACCTTTCACTGAAATTTTTTACGAACTCCTCCAAAAGCTCTGTATGCCATTTTCGGAGCAAATAATGTTTTGATATTTTTTTTCTCAGAATTGACATCTTCGATTGGTCTGTAGTTTTAACAGTTTTTAACAGATATATTTACAGACTATAAAAAAATTGGCTCAGTGGAGAATCCATTCCTTCCCATGCGTTTTTCATCCCAATTGAATACACAAATTTCTCTGTGCATTAACAGGGTTGAGATTATCTACGGATATTTTCTAAAGCCTGCATTTTTGTTTATTTTTTGTACTTTTTCAATTTTTTAAAATCTTTTTTCATTTTTATTTTTTTAAATATCTTTTTGTACATTTTAATAAACTTTATCAATGGACCCATGTACACCGATAAAGTCTATTTAAATTTGAGTCAAAGGCTACTCACGTCTTTCGATTGCAAAAAAGAATTGATTTACCCTCTTTGGATACACCGACGTTTCTATGGACAATGAGTACTTTTTTAGTTCGATTTGGGCATGATTTTTGAGAATGAAGCAACAATACTGCTTTGTTCCTGGAATCGTCTTCGCAGTATCAAAATGAGATTATTTTATTATTTTTACCTGTCTACGATTAATAATGATAAAATAACAAAATCTGCACTATTTCGTTAAATCACTCTATAATGATAGATTGTATCAATAAAAATGCATTTGAAATAATGGATTCTCCACTACACCAATTTTTTTTTAGTCTGTAAATATATCAAGTAAAAAACTATTGAAACTACAGACGAATCGAAGACGTCAATTCTGAGAAAAAAAATATCAAAACATTATTTGCTCCGAAAATGGCATATAGAGCTTTCGGAGGAGTTTGCAAAAAATTTCAGTGAAAAGTACGTTGAAAATCCTAAGTTTTATGTTCTACTTTTCTTTTTGTACGATGAATAATTTTCGAGTTACAAAATGGGACAAGCAAATTTTTTGTATTTTTTTTCGGCTAAAAAATATAATTTAAGAATCTGAACAAAATAACAAATTTTCTTGATAGTTGGAACTACTTTCTAAAAATTTGTATGCGATTTTTGGCGATTTCAAAAAATGGGGTGGCTGACTTGACGTGGAATGCCTCATATATATATGCTGAAACACAGAGAGCAGTCCCTCATTTCATCCCTGGTATCCCTGGCTCCCTTTTTATTTTTCCACCCCCGTCCGAAGATCTCCGTCCCACACAGACCAACACAAAACCCTATTTTTATGGAGTATCCTCACAAATAACAAATAACAAGCGAATGAAAAAATCGAAATAATTTCCGAACCAACGGTCGATTTCGCATCCCCCATTTTTTCATCATCCCTTATTTCTCCCCGGAGACTTCTTATACGGCTAATTTAAAAAAAATCGTCACTGGTTCTTCCTTCCTTCTTCGCAGTGATCCACCGGTCCTCAAGGCTTACAACCATACCGATGTAATACTGAGATTACCACATGGAAAGAGGATACGTGACATCAAATGGCTGAGCGTTTGGTGTCGAAGATTTACCGTGAGTAAACCAAAATAGGCTCACCATTATTTATGTTTAGGAATGTATCGTGATGAAAGTGTTCGGGAATCGAGTAATTTCCAAAATATCATATACGAGGTTGAAGAATTTTTGAAAAGTAAAATTAAGAAATTTTGAAAAATAAAATCGAAGAATTTTCAAAAGCGATTCAAAGGGGGTATTCTGGTCTAGAATTTTTCAAAAATAAATTTTTCTTCCCCATATTCTTCAAGTTTAGATCTTTGAAAATATACACTCAAAAAGAAATTTTCAAATTCCAATAATTCATGGAATTATAGCTATTTCAATGACGCAGCAACTCTGGAGCAAATCAGACGTTTTTCTCAAAACTACTTTTCTCAACAGTTGACATGATATCTCAAGTTCTACTCGACCTTCAAATTTTTTATCTATCTTGAATGTATAACTCTAACGCTCCTACTACTTTTGCATTAAAATTATTTTTTTCACTATTGTAAAAAAATTAAAAACTATGAGAGAGTCAAACTATGAAACTATGAAAAACGCCTTTTTTTGTTTAGACAGTCGCCATTTTACGATTTTTTTTCGTTTTCTCTGAGTTAGGGGCTATAACGACATTCTTAATAATTAAGAATCTTTTTTTAAATCTTGTATCGGATGACTAAAAAGGTTGCAATCGTGTCAGCCAGCAAACCGCTTTTTAGCCCCAACTTTACTATCTTATAACTTATTTAATTTTTATTTTTTTTCTCGAACTTTTTTTATTATCAAAATTTCAATAAATATGTTGTAAAAAAGAGAATGGTAAAAATATTTTTTGGTTTTTTTTCATCGAGCTCGACAAAATGTTCAAAATGTATGTCTCTAGACCAGAATATCGCCTTAAGAAATATTTCTCTGTGGGGCAGCCACTTAAAAAAAAATTTTAAAATTGAGGATGGTCTGGAATTTGGTCAACTCAAGGAACAGAATTTTTTTTAATTGAAATTTGTATAAAATTCAAATACTTGAACTCAATCGAATGAATTAATGAAATCACAGTTTCAATAAATTTCTCAGTGAAAAGATCAAAAATTAAAATTTTCTCATTAAGAATTATTTCTCTGTGAGTCACTGACTTGGAATATTTTTTCAAAATTTCTTATGGTCTCAAATTTTTCCGAATCAAGTAATAACAGAATTTTTGTGGTAGATAGAAAAAGTATTGAAAAATTTATCAAGAGGAATCATAGTCTTTATAGAGGGTGTCCCAAGAATGAAGGGCAGAGGGTAGATTCGTGACGTAATATCGAGTAGAAAAGTCCTTTGTCATTTTTGGATATTTTGAACCTCTGAATTTAATTAATTAAATCAATAACAATTCAGGGGTTGAAAATATCAAATAATGGCAAAGGACTTTTCTATTCAATATTACGTTAATGATTAATTAAATTAATAACAATTCAGGGGTTTTAAATATCAAAAAATGGCAAAGGACTTTTCTACTCCATATTACGTTAATAAGTAATTAAATTAATAACAATTTCGGGGGAAAATATCAAAATATCACAAAAATGGCAAAGAACTTTTCTACTCGAAACTATGTCACAAATCTACTCTAACGGTATTGCCCTTCATTCCTGGGACACCCTGTAGAGGGAAAAATCGTCGGTAATACGATGCTGAAAATTAAATCACTGATTTCCGATTCGTTGGAGCGCCGGTAAGTCGTAAAAACCACGAGATCCCACCAGCTTTGCTCTCATGGTATACCGATGGGTCCAATGTTATCGAGATAACTAGATTTTTGAGGAGGAGAATGAACGACGCGGGGGGTAAATGGTTGAACGTTGAAATCGCGAGGGTAGAGAGTGAGATAGCGCGAAATCACCCTCCCGCTGTGCCGCGCTATCGGACGCGCATTCGTGGTCAATGGTGCGTATTAGATGGATACGGAAGCCAAAAGTGAGAGAAAACGAGACGAGAAGAGAAGGGAGAGAGAGAGAGAGAGAGAGAGAGAGAGAGAGAATGTACCATCGTCGTGAGGAAGGGAAAAATTCGACTCTACATTTTGGTACAGAAAATCGGGCATATTCGACTCGATGGTTCACTTCAGCAAAGATTTTTACCATTTCGTCAATGACAACGTCTAAAATTCTCAAGATCAAAATTTTCGTCCATTTTTAACAAGAAGAACCATTGAAGAAACCAGAGAGAACAGAGTTCAAGATCAGCTGTTGACATCTGTGAAATTAGTGATAAATTGTTGATAAATTAATAAATTAATAATGTATCGAAAATATCAATATAAATGGTCATTTGAAATAATCGATAATGAAGCCACCCTTAAAATGTGAAATTTTAAGAGGTTTTAAGGGATTTTTAAGAAAATATGTAACAACGAACGATTCTTGAATAATTAGTTATATCTGTACACAAAATTTCAAGAAATTCAGCCTTCACCCTTGAAATTTTACATTTTAAGGGTGGATTCATTATTGATGATTTTAAGTGAACATTAACAAGTTGCAAAATATATTAATAATTCAATGCATTTTTTTAATTCCTAAATTCATTAAATTATCGCTAGATTTTGCAAATTGTTAATGTTAATTTAAAATCATCAATAATGAACCCACTCTTAAAATGTGAAATTTCTAGGTCGAAGACTAGGAATGGATATTAAAATTTTTTTTTTTACAGATATAACTAATTATTCAAGGATCGTTCATTGTTATTTTGTTAAGTACAGACTCAACGTATTTTATAGTAATGTTTAAAGAAAAATCTCGAAAATTGACAGAGATATAGATTTTAGCTTACCAAAAACAAAAAGAAATTCCTCTCCATCGTCCCATTAATCTCTTGATGAAGAATTATCTGAAGATAAAAAAAAATACATCGATGTTTATAGAAATTTCGGTATCATCGTGCAATTTTTAAAAAATTATTTTCAAAATGGCGACGGATCTAAATTTTTCTCATTTTTGAGGCACTTTTTTAAATTTAATCAGGTTTTAAGAATAGTAATTATCAAAATTTTTGAAATCCACAAATATTAAAGGTTACAAATACAAGAAATAATAATTAAAAATCGAATGTTTGGGACAAACGTGTTTAAAGTTTTGGTTATGATTTTCTTGATTCAAAGTTACGTATCTCCTAAAATATTGATACTTGAATTAAAATATCCAGTCCTGGACCCCATGATGGTCTTCATGGGCGTCTCCAGGGTCTATTTTTGGTCTATTTCTATTTTAATTTATCTATTAAGAAAAATTGGACTTTTTAGCTTAATAAATTTAACCTACATACTTTTGACTACACAGAAATGAAAAAAAAAACAATTTTTCCAGTGGCTTTTCCCCTTAATATCAAATGAAAAAAAAAAAAAATTGCCAAGGATAATCTGTTTTTTTTTTAAATTTAAATAAGCTCGTGGCTCTTTTAAAATTAAAAAAAAAATATTTTACGATAGTACGAGACTGTCGAAAAATTTACAAGGATTATAGGAAAAAAAATGAAATTGTTGGATGATATAGAACCTGTGAGTTCGGGGTCTTGAGTTCGATCGCCGACCAAGAGAAGGGTAGTCCGCGCACATACCATTATATATCTATATATATATAGATATATATGTATATGAGACGAAGCTTTGGCTCTGATATTAGAAGGCTTTAATATGAAAGTCCGAGAGCTCGAGCGATCGGAATAGAGGGATGAGAATGTTCGTATTACTGTATGGAGCGTTGG
Source organism: Alloplasta piceator (assembly GCA_946863875.1). Classification (NCBI taxonomy): domain Eukaryota; kingdom Metazoa; phylum Arthropoda; class Insecta; order Hymenoptera; family Ichneumonidae; genus Alloplasta; species Alloplasta piceator. The sequence goes on from OX333072.1 coordinate 60,939,802, forward strand.
CGAGCACAAGCTTTAGGGGGTGCTCCCGCACCGTGACAACCCTCCATCAGACACGCTCTGTCACCGCAAAGCGCGTCGTCGCGTTCTTCTCCGGTCTCTCGCCACTAGCCGACGTTTCGCTTTCTATACTGCTCTATCACTCTCTTTCTATCTTTCTCCATCTCTCTCTATGTGGGTATATATGGGGCATTCTATCTCAAATGAGCAGCCCATTCTCTCACTCCCTCCAATTTTTATAATTTTATGCAATATTTTTTCATTTATTGCTATTTTGGAAATTTTTTTGTCTTCATTTTTGGTATTTTTCTATTTTGGGGATTTTTTAAATTTTGTTTAGCATGATTCTAGAGATCTCAGAAAATTTGCAATTTTTTTCTCCTTTCTGTAGAAAAGGAACTAGATTATATTATTATTATTATTATTATTATTATTATTATTATTATTAGATTATAATACATTTTTTCGATTAATTTGAATATTAGCCTAATAAATAGTTTATTAATTGACAATAACCGATGGTTAAATTTTTTATTTTCAAATTTACTTAAATGATGACGAAATTATAGTAAAAATAATCTAAATTGAGGGGGTTTGAAGGGGTGCTAGCGAAAGGATTTCTTTGATGTAAATAAATGCTTCGATTAATTTAATTTAATTATTTTGATTAATTTAATTGAATTAATTTCCTAGTAAATGGTCAAAGATTTATTATTATTGTTTGCATTAAATTTTATTTATTTCAAGGTAATTTGTTTAAAATAAATAAATAATTTTTCCCGCCGAAATTCAACATGGAAAGCCTCATAGATATCCTTCACCGATGATACGTCGACGTTCGGGCTTTTCGACTTTTCCTACATAGTAATACCATCTATAGTAAAACTCTGATGGCACTCTATAGAGTTCTGCGCGAGAGAGCGGGAAACCCTCGATTCTCCATGACGCAGCAGCAAACCGCACACACTCGAAGACCGATCTTTGAACAATTTCCCCACGCTCTCCATTTTTGTATATATATGGGGCATTCCACGCCAAATCAACCACTTTTGACCCCAACCCCTTTCGATTTGGCTGAAACTTTTTTATCTTTTTCTACCCTGACAATTTTCAGAATGTTTAAAAAAATTTTTACCCAACCACCGAAAAGTTATGAATTTAAAAAAAATGGCTATTTATTTTTCAAATGTCCATAACTTTTTCAAAAATTGACTTATCGGGACTTTTTTTTTCAAAATTTTTGTTTTTAAATGTACCTTTCAGAAGAATATTTAAAAAAAATTATTCAGATCGATCATCGTTTTTTTTTTTAATTTTCGGAAAAAAACGAAAATATCTCGATAATTACCATTTTTAATTTTTTGTTTCTTTTCTTTCATTAAAAACTTTAACAGTGGTTGATTTGGCGTAGAATGCCCCATATATATTCATTTTTTTCGCAACTTGCACCACGACTACCCTCTCTCGACTTCCCTCCCTCAAGTGCATTAGTACACTGTATATATCGTATGACCGATGCGGACATGTTACAAGCCCTAATGGATCAAACTTTACCGCGATACGAGCCCCGATTATCCGCAAACCCCTTCAAACCTAAACTTGGGCCGAGATCGAAACTCCCCCAAAATTATGATGTTAAAATTTGTATCATTCAAATGCAGCAAAAATATATTTCATTAATTTTTATCATTTTTTAATAAGAATAATAATAAATTTTTATTATTTTATTAATGTATTTTCATTAATAATTATTATCAATATCGTTATTGTTATGATCAATGTTATTAATTCAATAATTAATTTAATAATGTCATTTTTATTAATGATAACTTTATTTTCATTCATTCAATCTTCAATTAATTTGTTCAGATTGTTCAGGAATTTGTTCAATTTTCAAATGATTCATGTTATTAATTCGATAGTATTGATATTATTAGTGATAATTTGATTTTCATTGCTTATTTATTTTTATTCATTCTATCTTCAGTTAATTTGTTTAGATAAATTATATTTCATTATTTTCGAAAAAATTTTGCGAAGGAATTTGTTTAATGAGCGACTGAATCTTTTAATATTTCAGAGAGCACGCTTTCAAATATCTTCAATAATTTTTTTTGAATAGATATTATTTGTAAATGTCGTAGACATGATCTTTTTTTTCAAGAACGTATTTCATTCGGTGTAATTTTCGGTGACCACTGTTGCTCGGAGACTGATTATTCGATTTTGAAAATTCAAAAAGATTCAGTTTCTGCATGAAATTATTTAGTCTCTGAACGAAGGATTTCTCAAAATATTGATTTTGGGAAGAATGAGCGCAGTCCAAAGTTACAGTATCGATCATTGGCGAAAAAATGCTCTATTTCCCTCGATTAATTTTTAATTCATTCAAAATTTGTTGAATTTTTCTTAAATAAATTTTATTTAATTTTAATTTTAATTTTTTTAATATCCATATGGATGAGATATTCAATGTTGCAAATATGCAAAACTCTGATAGCAATTTCCAAATACAAACTTTTTTTTTCAATAAAAAAAAACTCTTTTTATCTTCGATTTTTTTTTACCGAAATTAAAAAGACGATTTGTACCAAATTATCAAATGAAAAAAAAGTAAAGCTCTAATGAGTGTTAATGAAGTAAAATTAATGTATAAATAATAATAAACTGAAATTAATAAGATAAATTTAATGTATATGAGGCATTCCACACCGATTTGACCCGGGTCTGACCCTTCACCTCTCCGATTTTGTCCCCTTTTTTATGGTTTTGTAGTACCTCTGAAAAGCACTCAGGATTTTTTTCAGATTTTTTATGGAGCGATTCGACTCAACTGTGGTTAAATTTTTTTTTTTTCGAAAAAGCTTGTTATAAACGGAAGGAAAACCCTGCCTACTTTTGCTCAACGCTTGAAATTTTCCATAGAAAAAACTGCATTTTTTTAATTTTTTTCAGATTTTTAATTTTGTGCTAATTTGTGTATAAATTTATAATTTTATAAACAAATTACTTTTAGCCCAAATTTAAAAATCTGAAAAAAATCACAAAAATGCCGTTATTACATAGAAAATTTCGAGCGTTTATCAAAAGTGGGAACGGGTTTCCTTTCGTCTATAACAAGCTTTTTCGAACAATTTTTTTTTTTTTTTAATAGAAGGATAAACCCTTAAAATAAAAAATTTGAAACAAATCACAAAAATCTTTCTAAGGAAAAATTCAAGCGTTGAGCAAAAGTGGTCAGGGATGTCCTTCCGTCTAAAAAAGCTTTTTCGAAAAAAAAACTAAACCATAGTCAAGTCAAATCGCTCCAAAAAAATGTGAAAAAAATCCTGAGTGCTTTTGAGAGGTACTGCAAACTCATAAAAAATTGCAGACAAAATCGGAGAGGTGACGGGTCAAACCCAGGTCAAATCGATGTGGAGTACCTTATAAATAAAAATAATAAAAATAGATAAATTCGAGAAAACGAAAAAAGCGTGAATTTACGTCAATCAGTGCTTGAGAAAGTTATGTCAGGGTATCTCATCTCCCCTCTGATAAGAAGTGGAATGTTTCGCGATGGGGTGTGCGCGAATAAATCGAGAAACGATAGGCATATTATCCAGAGGGATGCCAGTGAGTTGATGTACCATACACGATATATATACACACATATAGATATAGATATATATGATGTTTGAGGGAGGAGAAATCGGGATTGCAGTTTTGCTTGGATATCGAGTAGACAGGAGCTGTCTGTCAGTATAGTGCCTTACTTCAACTACACGTCTGCACAGCCACGCGGAGAGAAAGAGAATGATATCCCCCTAAGGCGTTTCTCCGATGGAGGATGTATTGTTGAAATAAGCTCTCTCCCCCCCCCCCCCTCTCGATACCCTCGCTCTATATTCCAGCATTTTTGCTTCCTCTCCCCCCACTCCATATACACTTTTATACGGGTAAACCGGGGCAAAATGGGACAGTGCTGAAAATACAATTCCTTAAAAATCGTTATTCTTTCTCGTTTGCAGCAGGAAAAAAGATTTATTTTATTCAAAATAATTTTTTTTATTCACTCGACCTGATTGATAGCATTTTAGACCCATTTTTTAATAAAATTTGTATTTTTGTATATTAATTTATTTATGGAAAAGGATTTATTTGGGGAATGAATTTTTCCAATTTATTATTACCAAAGTTTCTGATAAATTTTTCTTCCAAGCTTGACTCTGTCTCTTTAACTCTGTCTCGGGTGTTCGCTCTCTGCAGAGAGTCATTATTATTATTATTTTTTTAATGATGTATTCTGAATCAAATAATACGTTGTTTAAAAAAATTTTCAATATTTTTCGATTCAGCAGTTTAAATTTATCAACAATTGTTCTTTATTGTTTTTTAAATAATTATTTCAATTAAACCGAGCGTGTGTGTTTTAAATCATTTTTAATAATTAAAATACAACGTTTTTTAAATAGTTGCTAATATTATTCGATTTATAATTTTTAATTAATTAATAATCTTTAGTATTTTTTTTTCTAATCACAATTTGCGTACGGAGAGTATTTTGTATTATTGTTTTATTGTAAACAAAATTACCCCATTTTTAATCATTTTTTAATTATTCTTATGGAAATAGTGTGTTTAATAATTTTCAATATTTCTCGATTAACGAAAATTCAGAAGTTTTCTTGTTTTTAATAATTCTAAGCAAAATAATACAGTTTTAATTAATTTTGATTACATCAATTAATTTTTAATTGATTTTCAATTCATTCATGGTTAAATTTTTTTTTCGCATGATTCCAAATAAACTAACATCAAGGATGTTTTAGATAATTTATTATAAATAAATAATTTTCAAATAATTTCAATTTATAATGGACGAAATAATACGTTTCTTGAATATTGTTTTTGTTATCGGTTTTGAAATTTCCAATTAATTAAAAATGTTACGTAATTAAATAATACACATTTTTCTAAACTTTTTCTTTTTTTTTAGCAAACCATGTACCCCAAATTTGTTGCTTTTTCTATCCGTTATGCCAAATTGTAAAATATTATTTGGCTTTCGTATCCAACGATTTTTTTTATTTTTTATTGCATATTTTTTTACTGTTGCAAAATATTTTATGATTCAAATTTTACTCGCTTTGGTCTCTCCCACATCTCAGCCTCTTTCTCTCTCGATCAATCTCCTCTCTGGCTCGTTCTATATTCACAATGAATTGAACAATCTATTTCTCATCCCTCGCTCAATCGCGACGAGAGAGATCGGCGATATTCTCTCACCGGGAAACGCTTGGGCAACGTTCGAGTGCGCCCTGAAAATTCCTCAAATCCCCGCAACCCCATAATCGAAGGGAGGTCTTCGTCTCTCTCGATCGTCAACAAGAACCCCTTGAAATTTCTCTCTTTCTTCGATCGAGCGATTTTCAACCGATTTTCGACAATTCAATTTTACAATCACGCACCATTGTTACATTTACTTCCGACAGAAGCGTTTGGCAGACAATGACGATAAATTTACCCTTAAGGATTTTTTTAGATTTTTTTTTCTATTTCCAGACAACGAATCGAAAATAAAGCTTTGAGACTCTATTCCATATTTATTGAGGTGCACAAAAATATTTTTTTGTTTATATTGGAGGTTTAAAATGGCGTAGTTGCTGCAGGTAATTTGAACACTTGATTTTTTTTTTTGAGGAAAAAATTTTTTTTCCTCAATCTACTTTAGTTTTTCTTTGGATGTACCTAAGATTTTTTTGTTTTAAATCCACAAATTGGCATCAGTTTTGATCTTTACCTTCTTTTTTGGCAAAAAATAAACTTGAACTTGTGTATTGCAAATGTAATCATTTATCAATTTATCTGAGAAGCTGCAGTTAAAATTTTGAATCGATCGGATAAAAATTGAGCGAGCAAATTTGAAAACCATATTTTTGAGAAAAACGCGTTTTGAGTTTCAAAATAGATTTACTGACGCTCGAAAGCGTTTCGGAAAATAACCTATACAAATTTTGTATAAGCTTGTCTCTTAAAAATAGCGTTTGAATATCATTTTTGAATAATTTATGCAACATTCGAGCAAATAAAAAAATTAAAAACATAACTTCCGAGTAATTCAACCCCCTAAAAATTTATCAACATATTTTCGAATGTAAGGAAACGTAAAAAAAAAGATTTACCCTCAATCTATTTTAGTTTTTCTTTGGAAGTACCCTATTTCAATTTTTTTTTCTGAAAATTCACAAATTGGAATAAATTTTAATCTTTATCTTCTTTTCTTGGCAAAAAATCCACCAAAAAATGTTTATCGCAAATGTAAGTATTCATAAATCCCAAAATTTCGCTGATTTTGTAACTTTTAGCTATGTTATTAATAAAATAAACAATAAAATAAGCTATAAAAATTGTTTATGAGCTTGTCTTCCCAAAATGGCTTTTGAATATCATTTTTGAATAGTTTCTCCATCGCTTAAGCCGATAAAAAAAAAGAAAAAAAAATCTTGGGCTCTACAACCCCTAAAAACCTTCAGTTATCTGTGGATATTCTATTTTACTATTACAGGGTGAAAAAAAAATAATAAAAAAACGAAGTCACGCACGAATTCGAATATCGTCGCGCCATTATCTAACGTGTACAGTCACGTGCGGATTTGTACATCGTATCGTGAGAGAAATAAAAAAGAGAGCACGATGACACCCCTATCTTCATCGGCGATCTTAACGACTGACCCCGATTCCCAACCCTTATTCGTTCCGCTGTAATATTCGAAAAAAATCGTCGCAGACGAGCGTGATTCACAGTTCACGACGCGTTATGTATTAACGATGGTTTCTCGTTACAGAGAGTCGTAAATATTCAACATTCACGAGCATTTGCAGCCCCATTGATGACGCGAGATCTTTGGGGGTGGTCAGACGATCTAAACCGATTTATTATATCTCAGGACATGGATTGAAGCTTCCAGAACACTTTCCCAGGTTATTTACACGTCCAAAAGCCCTTTTCACCTAGTTTACAATTTTTAATTGCAAAAATAGGTTAAGGGTTGTTTTTGGCAGTGAAATTTTCAAGGGGTGGATTTGTATTTGTTTAAAAAATTTTGTTGTCTGAAGATTTATTTGAGAGGGCGCTAAATACTGTGATTAGGCTGAGGAGGTATTTGTAACTTGATTGATTGATGAACCTTTTGTTAATTACTCCTGACGACACATTCTTGGAGGGTGCAATCACACGTTAATTAAACGCACTCGTAATTCTCGACGATATATACAGCTTTGTATATTTATATATGTGTATATAAATATATGAGAGACTGTAAAGTTCAGAGAGAACGATAATAGGTAAGGGGTGTTAAGGGGTGAGAGAAAGAAAGGGGTTGAAAACGCGATGGCACTGCTACTGGCATCCAAGTGGACCCTTCGTTGTACTTGGACAATCTCTATCATTAGCTGTTGTAATGAAAATCTGCATTCTCTACTCGAACCTTCGGAGTTTCAGAACAGTCACTAGCGTTCGTGTAAACTACCCCTGATGAGAAAGAGTGAAATATTACAGCTCTGTTTATCTCTCGAATTTTATTCCAAGGATTTCTGGAACTAAAAAGCGTCAATGTCAAATCCTTTACCAGAGTAAAAATCGTAATTGTATTTCACAATTCGTGTTTGGGTAAACTACCCCTAATGGGGGGGGGGGGGGGAATATTAGAACTGAAATCATGGATTTTATTTCAAGGATTTCTAGAAGCAAAAAGCGTCAATGCCAAATCCTTCACTAGCCGTGATATTAAATATTTAAAAATCGCAATTGTTTTCGAAAATCGCGTCATTCGACTTCGTATAAACTACCCCTAATGAGACTAAGCCGAATATTGCAACTCTATTCACCCCACCATTCTTATTTCAAGCGTTTCTGGAACTAAAACATCAAATTCTTTTCCAGGAACGATGTTGAATATTCAAGAATTGTAATTGATTTAAGAATGGCATCAATCGACTTCTGTAAACTACCCCTAATGAGACTAAGCGGAATACTACAGCTCTATTAACTCCACGATTTTTATTTCAATAATTTCTGTAACTAAAAAGGGTCAATCTCAAATCCTTTATCAGCAGCAATATTGAATGTTTAAAAATCGTATTTGTATTTCGCAATCGCGTCATTTGACTTTGTATAAACTACCCCTAATGAGACTAAGCGAATATTGCAACTTTATTCACCCCTCGACTCTTATTTCAAGCATTTCTGGAACTAAAACGTCAAAACCTTTACCACGGGCGATGTTGAATATTCAAGAATCGTAATTGATTTAAGAATGGCGTCATTCGATTTCTGTAAACTACCCCTAATGAGACTAAGCAGAATATTACAGCTCTATTAACTCCACGATTTTTATTTCAATAATTTCTGGAACTAAAAAGGGTCAATCTCAAATGCTTTATCAGCAGCAATATTGAATATTTAAAAATCGTAATTGTATTTCACAATCACGTCATTCGACTTTGTATAAACTACCCCTAATGAGATTAAGCAGAATATTGCAACTCTATTCACCCCACGATTTTTATTTCAAGCATTTCTGGAACTAAAACATCAAACCTTCACCACGAGCGATGTTGAATATTGAAGAATCGTAATTGTATTTAAGAATGGCGTCACCCGATTCTGTAAACTACCCCTAATGAGACTAAGCAAAATACTACAGCTCTAGTAACTCCACGAATTTTATTTAAATAATTTCTGGAACTAAAAAGGGTCAATCTCAAATCCTTTATCAGCAGCAATATTGAACATTTAAAAATCGTAATTGTATTTCACATTCGCGTAATTCGACTTCGTATAAACTACCCCTAATGAAACTAAGCACAATATTGCAACTCTACTCTCTCCACAGATTGTATTTCAAGTATTTCTCAAACTAAAGACCGTCAATATCCAAAACTACGATCAATCTTACCGGCGGTGGTTCAAAAACTTCAGGATCATTGTTTGTACCCCAAAAAGGGTTGATGCACAAACACACTCAATCCAAGCTTACTTCTCGTGACTTAATCTCCCTTCTTATCAAAATCAGATCAATCTAACGCAGTAGATTTCATAATGATGACAGAAGGGAGTAAATTACGAGGATCCAGCTCAGATCTATATGTTCAATATATGATGTCACAGGTTTGAAAAGAGAAAGTGGAGCTTGGTAAAAAAAGAAAACAATGATGGATGATAGAGTCAGAAACGAGGTAATGGTTAGTTATCCTAACTTTGACTTATATACAGGTATTCAAAAACGAATTGTCAGGTATATTGCTAAGGTTTGATATTCCGGGGTAATTTTGGCGCATGCGTATCGAGAGGTGCGTGGCAAACACCGGTCGATGTTGGCCGGGCTGGCGCGGTCGAGAAGAGAGAGAGAGAGAGAGAGAGAGAGAGAGAGAGAGAGAGAGAGAGGATGCAAACCCTCTCACCCCTTTCCATGATGCTCCCTGCTCGATTCCCGCGACTTTAAAGCCTCCGGCGAGCGCGAACCCTCTCCGTAAAACGACGCCATTTTGAGATCAGGCTGAGGGTTGAGGGAGGGGGAGACGACGACGACGACCTCCCGCGCTCCACTCGCGAGACCAACCCCAAAAAACCCTCTCGCGGCTCTTGATGTCCGTTCGCCAGGGCTAAGAAACTTTGCGCCACAAAAAGCACGACAACCTCGTAAACTCAAAATTTACTCCCCTTCCACATTGCCGCAAAACTTCCCCAAGAAAAATAGAAAATCCTAACTCTCAATGGAAAAATAAACAATCCTGCTAAAATCACTTGACGATGTCATTTCCCCCATGACAATTGAGTTTAACCGTCATATATTTGATATTTATGATTTTTAGAAGTTAACGGAGTTGTACTTATAATCAGGTTGGCAAAAAGGGTATTTTTGCTTTTTTTCTAAATAGTTTTCCAAGTCAAATTATTTCCATGGGCGAAGTTCACCATTTTGTTATTTTTTATTTTATTTTATTTATTTACCTGTTTATCTAACCACTCTTTGCTAAACTTTTTTTTAGTCAACCTTGATTAACCTTGAATTAATCACGAGATGAACTGATATATAGTAAAAAAATCATTCAGTTTTTAATTAAGATTTTTTGTAGCCAAATGGGATCTTTAAAAGACCTTTTTTAGAAGTCCTTGCAAAGTATCAGCACTAACTTTGTTATAAAAATATATTTAAACGCGAAAAAAATACTGAGTGGTCTTTGGATGTTACTTTTTGAAATTATGAAACTTTTGTGGGAATTTTTTTTGTTTAGCTATTGATTTTCCAGCAAATTAATGAAAAACAAGAAAATCGTTGCAACGATTTTTGATAATTTTCTTTTTGTAAATGAGGAAAATTCGAAATTCCCATTCTGCTTTGAATTATGTTCGATCTGGACTTTATTGTCATAAATATTGTTAATCATTTTTCCTGAATATTTGCATACAGAAAATTAATTAATTTTGATGAATTATAGTATAGTTATTTATCTAAATTCCTCTCTCTCTTTCTCTCTCTCTCTCTTAAATGATAATAGAGCAAAACAAACGGAACAGAGCAAAGCTATCATGGAGTCGGCTCGATTGGAAATCGAAAAGTACGAATGAAATAGCCTAGAAAACGAGAAGAGGTGTATTTTATAATATAGTTTGCAGAATCGAGCAAAGTCTGTCGGCTTTACTCACATTGAAATCCCGATGAACCGGGAATCGAGATTTTCTCGAGTTTCCATAATTTCCCGAGACTCTCGGTCGAATACCCACTGATAATGGGTCTCCAGGATAGTCGAGAAACCATCTTGACGTTTTTAGACTCGAGATAATGAGGTTTTAAAAAAAGTCCAATGGCGATATTACTCTGAAGGATGACAAATATTTTCCAATGTCTCTCGTTACATCATGTCTCGTTCGGGATGAATTTTAATAGACTATTTGACTAATTTTTGTAAAACTGTTCAAAAATGTCCAGAATATTGATAATTGTATTTTTCTAATTGATTTTTGACACAAAAATGCGATATAAATTAATAAACTAATTTTATATTGAAAATAATTATATAATAATAATAATAATAATAATAATTTTATAATCAACATGATTAACTATTCTGAATTATGAGGTTCAATCGCTTGAAACACAGATTGAAGAATCTTAATTTAAATTGAAAATCAATTATTTGTACTTATTTCAATTCACATCAAATGATTGGTGTGAATTAAACTGAAGCTGAGTTGGTACTTTTTCTGTAATAAGAGCAAAGAGTCAAAAAAGCCGAAAAAGAACGGCCAAGGGGTCAGCAAACACCCATCGAGCTTCTCCAATCCCAAAACTCGACCGAAATCTCGTCGAATCAAAATACAAAAAGCAACCTCAAACCCAAAGAGTCGAACTAGATAAAAAAGAGTAAACTTTTTCGGTCTGTGGCTGTACTTTCGAGAAGTTGTACATTGAAACGGCATTGAAAAGCTGCTATCAACGGGGCACGAATCGAGAATGCAAGATGGCGAAAGTAGAGCAAAGTTAGCATACGGACCTGAGAGCCTCTGGCTTGTTTTTTGCTCTCCTTCCCTCGGCTTTATAATTCCAGGATGAACCTTTGGCGAACCGAGAGGCTTCGTCTATTCCAACAAAAGTTCACCCCTGTTCCCACTTCTTCCTGTTTCGCCTCCCTTTGGGAAAATTCCTTGACCAAGCCGCCTGTACAACCTCCCCAGTGAATGCCAGTGAACTCGGAGTATACCTGTACTTGAAACCCAAATATTCCCGACGATAACCGCAACGGCGACTCTCACCAAACTCTGGGAGCCAAGTCCGCCTCCCTATTGGACTTAATAGGGAATTCCAACCCCGGAAGGGAACTGCTGCACCCTTCGGGGGATGACCTGTACGCAATGATTAACGTGGTGAAGGTCCGACTTGGGCTTTTGGCCCGGTGTAACGCTGAACAAGACCCTTCTGCTTGCCAGCCGTTGGGTCATATAAATGGCGAGTTAGTGGACATCAACGAAAATTCGATGTCACGTACTTATAGTAATACCGGGAACCCCCAACGTTACTCAACCACAAACCTCTGGCTTTGTACTGATGTGCATTGAAAGCTCGACAGTCCTACACAACCAAATACCAAAGTTCCCACCATCCCTTGGTCGGGTGTCCACAGCCAACCTGCCTCTTCCCCCCCGGGTAATGGCTTCAATGTGTACACGCTCATACGTTCTATCTGCTCTTCCCTCATACTCGGTTACATTGACTCTCTATATTCTCCCTTGCGCTTTACCATCCACCGCCTGCCACCCTTACCGCGACGCCACCATTGGACGAGAGCTTGCGAAAGTTCCAGGTACCCGTATAACCCGAGGACCGCCCACCAGGTCCAATGATATTGCCTTCCCCTCTGTCTCTCCATCGCTATCTCTCCTTTAACGTTGAAGCAGCCAAAGTTTTGTCTCCGGAGCGTCGAGGAGTTGCGCGCGACTCACACGTCACGGCCGTTTTGCTGCTACTATCTCTACTATCATCAATACTATACCGAATACTACTCTATCCCGCATTCCCTACGGCCGACCAAAAAGGGGCGAAACTGCTCCTGAGGCCTTCTGTCTTCAGTGAAATGCTGAAATACCGATGACCGTCACCTCTCCCTCCTTTTTTCTGTTCCTTTTTGCTTCCCTTATTACCCATTTTCGTTTAAGTCACTATTCTGGATCAGAATTTTGAAAAAATCAATTTTTTTTTGGGTTTTCTCAAAGTTTAGACCTTTAAGGAAATTCCTTAAAAGGAATTAAGAAAATTTCCTTAAAAGGAAATTTTTTAATTCTAATAATTAACGGAGTTATAGCTATTTTAGTGACGCAGCAACTACGCCCGTCACATCAGAGCGTAACTTTAAGGGGGTATTCTGGTCTAGAATTTGGAAATAATCAATTTTTTTGCGTTGTCTTAAAGTTTAGACCTTTAAGAATGTATCCTTGAAAGGAATTTTTTCAATTCTAATAATTAACGGAGGTATAGCTGTTTTAGTGACGCAGCAACTACGCCCGTCACGTCAGAACGTAACTTTAAGGGGGTATTCTGGTCTAGAATTTTGAAAAAATCGATTTCTTTTTGCATGTTCTTAAAGTTTAGACCTTCAAAAATATATCCTCGATAGGAAATTTTTGAATTCCAATAATTCACGGAGTTACAGCTATTTTAGTGACGCAGCAACCACGCTCGTCACGTCTAAGCTTAAAACTTTTGCGTTTTTCTCAAAACTACTTTTTTAACACGACTGATATAATATCTCGAGATCTACTCGACCGATTTACTTTTTTTTTTACTATTGTAAACAAATTAAAAACTATGATAAAAAGAGTCGAAAAATGCCTTTTTTTTTATCAGACAGCCGCCGTTTTGCGAAAAAAATGGTTCACGATTTTTTTTTGTTAATTGCCAAAATATCAAATATGTTGTAGAAAAAGAATGGTAAAAATATTTCCTGTTTTTTTTAAATTTGGTTTAAACGCTTAAAAAACACTATTTTAAGGAATTCTTTTAGGGGTTGGTAGTGTGAATATTGATATTTTTATTTCAGAGCTTGATAAATAGTTTTAAAGTAGATGCTAACGTTTATAAAAATTTATTTTGGAAACTTTTTGAACACAAAATGGCGGCAAATGTGATATTTTAATATTTATGCAAAAATATGGCGGACTTTTTTCTCGGCAGTGGAATGGAGCCATTTTTTCTTAATTTTCGAATGATTACTGATAAATTCGCACTGAGAAAAAAATGTTCGAATGAACTAAATCGGAAGTCAAATACATTCAAATAAATATTTTCTTTGGTTCAGCTAAATAATTATTTTCTTGAATAATTCTGCGCTTCGGTTGACTAAAATATTATTCAGGCAAAAAAATGTTGAATTGCACCAACTAAATATTCGTTTGAACGTTTTGACTTCCAATTTAGTTCATTCCAACATTTTTTTTCTCAGTGTGCTGATTTTTTTTGGTCCAAATATGATTTCTCGTCGTTCCAAAATGTTTCAAAAAATCAGCAGGAAAATCTCAAACTTTTTTGACACGAAATTAATCGCTCACGAAGTTAAATCGAAATTGAATCGTTAAGATCCACTTGAAGCCTCGAAGAGTGATGGCTCGCGATTAGAATGAAGAGAAGATCGAGAAGAAATTAAACTACGGAAATTTATTTATCGATCTCTCTCGTTTTCTCACTTTCGGCGCGCGAGAATTGGATATGATAAACTTTACTTATTGGCTTATCATCGCTTAGACGCACCTTCACGAGGAAAACTTTAGCAGCGCGAATAATCGAACGCCCCATCAGAAATATATACCTTCATATATATAACATATATATGGGGCATTCCATACCAAGTCGACCCGAGTATGACCCTCGACCTCGCTGATTTCGTTTACGATTTTTTATATGATTCTCCCAACTTAAAATAGCATTCAGAATTTTTTTTCAGATTTTTAAAATAAAATTTGAGTACGTTATGATTTTTTGAATATTTTTTTCGAAAACCTCGAGGGCCTTTTTGGAAATTTTTGATCACAAATTCATGATGTCCAGGCTTTTATTCAGATTTTTTAATTACGGCCTTCGAGGTTTTCGAAAAAAATGTTCAAAAAATTATAATGTACTCAAATTTGGTTTTAAAAATCTGAAAAAAATTCTGAATGCTATTTTGAGTTGAAAGAATCATATAAAAAATCGTAAACGAAATCAGCGAGGTCGAGGGTCACACTCAGGTCGACTTGGTATGGAAAGCCCCATATATACATTACGTGGGTGCGGTGAGACCCAATCTTCTCTCAAATGCCGCGGAACAGGAGTATTTAACTGAGGCTTAGCTGACCACTCAAGGATCGTATAAAGTTTCACGAAAAAAGAGCGAAAAGAAAGTTCCATTTTATAAGTCGGAGTAGTTAAAAAAAAAATTATTTATATTATAAAATCATTATTATTATGTAATCAATAATTAATAAAACTATCAATTAATAATAATAATGATTATAATATAATTATTTATATCATATGATTGTAATTCAATTTAAAACGCTTTCTCATGCAAAAATCAATCAGTAAGTCGAGAATAATGAGTATTCTCAAAATTTTGTAACACTTTTTCAAAAATTGTCCTTTTTTCACCCTCTACGTTACCCCTTCTTGCACCATCCCTCTAATACCAACTCCTTCCTCCAGAATAAAAAATCTATGAAGATCCATGGGAAAATTATTATGAGGACTAGATTTGAGGTCCTCTACCTGGAATTTAATATGTGTGTACGTGGGGTGTTTATTACAACGACGACTCGACGTTCCGCCATCAACGGAAGAGATAAAAGGGAGATCGAGCGAGGGGGTGAGAAGCGTTATACACCCTATCACGCTTAACGAGGCACGATGTCTCAATTTCCGAAAGGACCT
Source organism: Alloplasta piceator (assembly GCA_946863875.1). Classification (NCBI taxonomy): domain Eukaryota; kingdom Metazoa; phylum Arthropoda; class Insecta; order Hymenoptera; family Ichneumonidae; genus Alloplasta; species Alloplasta piceator. The sequence continues at coordinate 60,955,239 of OX333072.1, forward strand.
GGCCGAGCACGCGTCCCAACCCCTATAAACAACAGGGGGTGGATTGGCACGGGAGCAACGTTTACTCCCGTCCTGTCCGAGACTCCTTGTATCGAGCATTAGTTTACCCAATCGCGTTGTATGAAAGTAAATCTCGTATATGTACACCTATATACATAACATATGATATATATAATATATATACATTAGGGCGATTTTTTTTACTTTTTTTCCTTCCACTCCCCACCCGAAATTTTAATGTATATGTCTGAAAGAAAATTCCCTGAAAGTTACAGCCCTTGATATTAATATTAAGTACTTTCCCTTCGCGTGATAAGTTTTTCCATCCAAAATATACGTAAATGAAAAACTTTTTTCGTCAAAATTTTACCACTCCGCGGTTTTTTATGCTATCACATTGATTGTGGTCGCAATTTACGTAGAATCGAACGATCTTCAAAAGTGTCCCGAAGAGCGTAAGTGTAACTTACACTGGTGAAATAGTATGAGTCCCTAAAGTTGATTTTTACCCAAAATTCTCGATTTTTTGCTGTTACCTCCGAAATGATCGAGTTAACCGAAAAATCGTAATGGGTAATTTTGTTGGAAATTCAATTTCCTACAAAAAAGGTCCTCTAGACCTAAAGTTTTGAATTGTTGATATTCTATATCATATCACCATATCACATATCATATCACCAGTGGTGATATGATATGGAATATCAACAATTTGAAACTTTTGGTTCGATAATCCATAAAAATTTTCATATCACAAATAAGTTACGGTTCAATATCTCAAGAAATATTAATTTTAGCAATTAGGTCTAGAGGACCTTTTTTGTAGAAAATTAAATTTCCAGAAAGATTTTCCTTTACATTTTGTCGGAAAAGTTCATCATTTTGGAGATGACAGCGAAAAAACGAGAATTCTGGGTAAAAATCAACTTTAGAGACCTCGTACCATCTCACCAGTGTAAGTTACACTTACGCTGTTAAGGACACTTTCAAAGATCTTTCAGTTCTGCGTAAATTGTGACTAAAATCAATGCGATAGCTTAAAAAAACGCGGAGTGGTAAAACTTTGAAGAAAAAAGTTTTTAATTTACGTGTATTTTAGATGGAAAAACTTATCACGCGAAGGGAATGTACTTAATATTAAAATTAAAGGGCTGTAACTTTCAGGGAATTTTCCTTCGGACATATGCAACATAATTTCGGGTGGGGAGTGAAAGAAATAAAAAAAAGTCGAAAAAGAATCGCCCTGACATACATATGTGTCATTCCCTATAAATTCAACGACGTTTTGTCATTGAACCCCATCGATTTTTTTATTTTTTAATGTGTTATTATACATGCAAAAAGAAGTGTCCATGTAAATTTTTAGCTCTCTATCTTAAACCATATCGAAGTTATTGATTTTTCAAAAAATATTCTTAAAATAATCATAACTTTTACAATAAACAAGATATTCTAATTTATTAGGTCATTTTTTTTATTTTTCAATGTACTTTTTGAACAAAATGTCGAAAATTAAGAAAACAATTTTTGAAATGTTTTTTTTAGCTGTTTGAAGCTAAAAATTGGATTTTCTTTCAATGGGACCCTTTCGATTTTTTTCAAAAGAAATTATAAAATTCTACGTAAAAAAAACAAAGTTTTTGAGATTTTACCGAAGATGGGATTCAAATGACTTCTCATTAAAAAAAAATTTGATTTTTTTTCGTAATTTTGATCTTTTTTCCTTCTATGACTACAATAGTTGATTTCAATGATGTTAAAATAAGTAATTTAACTTCTCGCACATATTTCTTTTGTAAATTACAATAATTAACATTGAGAATTACAATTCAAGTAATTAATTGAAATCAACTATTGTGGTTATAGAAGGAAAAAAGATTAAAATTACGAAAAAAATTGATTTTTTTTAAAATAAAAAGTTATTTGAATCCCATCTTCGGTAAAATCTCAAAAATTTTGTTTTTTTACGTACAATTTTATAATTTTTTTTTTAAATCGAAGGGTCCCATTGAAAGAAAATCAAATTTTTTAGCTTAAAACAGCCAAAAAGACATAAAATTTTTTTTTTAATATTCGATATTTTTTTCAATAACTACATGGAAAAACAAAAAAAAATGACCCTGTAGCAAGTTAGAATATCTTCGTTATTGTAGAAGTTATGATTATTTTAGGAATATTTTTTCAAAAATCAATAACTTCGGGATAGAGAGCTAAAAATTTATATGGATACTTCTTTCTGCATGTATAATAACATATTGAAACATAAATCGAAGGGGGTCACGGACAAAACGTCGTTGAAATGACATAGAATGACTCATATATATATATATCATTATCCACATACGGTGAAGCTGACCTCATTCGCATCTAGATCAATTGAATATCGAGCGCTATCGGCAATCAAGGTTTATCGCAGCACCTCCGTATAATCGTGATATATTTCACCAAATCATCCCCTAAGTCACGGGGATGAATTTGAAAACATTTATCCCGAATAAGTCCGATAAAATTCGTCAAAATAATGAATAATAATCAACCTCCACATGAGGGTGATAAATAGTAAGGTTTTTATTCCCATCCTTTTTTTCATGATCATCCCTTAATCACTTGTCAGATCAAAATAAGGGTGTACGTGAAAATGGTCCCTTGAAAATTTTCAGTAAATCAGTCCGTGCGCGAGATTCTTGCGATATCGTCGAGTCTAGGGCGCTCTCGATATTCCCTTGGCGCTTCGAGGGGGTGCGCACCCCTCTCGTTGCCCGGGAAGCCGATCTCTCATCCCGACAATTCGGTGAGAAATTATTTTCGCAAACGACGCTTCGCTCTATATAGATATATATATATGGGGCATTCCACGTTAAATCAAGCGCTTATCGGCCTGACCCCTCTTAATGTTTTCCCTCAATTTAATGATTTTTTTAGCTCGGGCAACCCCTAAAAAATGAAATAAAAATTTCTAAAAATCTGAGGTCATATTTTGGGCCAAACGAAACCCACGATTCATTGGACATCAAAATCCGAGGGGTCCAAGCCGATGATCGAGTGATTTGACGTGGAATGCCCCATATATATATGAGCCATACGTCGTTTGTATTTATCCGTATGGGATCGCATAATTCTTCGTTGAAGCTGATCATCTCACTATCGATTCATCGCCAAGCCAGACTTTTGTTCTGTTTGGAAAAAGGGGATAAAATGGTCAGTCGAATTTCCTATCGGATCCCCCTTTAGGCTGATCAAACCACCTCGATGATTCCGCACACGAGAGACTCGCGTATCGCGAGAAGAAGAAAATATCCGTAATAAGACTCGCCCTCACCGTGTTTAGCGGTGCGGGGGACGGGGGGGGGGGGGGAGGCAAAGATCTCCGATTCGAATCTAAATCCGCGCTGGAGAGGCTTACGAGATAAACGACAGTCTATTAGGGCCTGCAGAAAGGGCAGTGAGTTTATAGGAATCAAGAGAGAAAAAGGGAGACAAAAAGAAAGAGAGAGGCAGCGATTTGGTGAATATGAGAAAATGATCAAAGAGAGAGACAGAGGGAGAGAAATTGATGTGGTAATCAGTATTATAGTTCTGGGGAGGCATAAGTCACCCCCTCGATTATTCAGGGTACTTTTTGTATCATGGAATTCCAGATCGGTTCCGGATCAGTTCCGCATCGGTTCCAGATCAGATATGACCTTCGATTTTTAAATACTTTTTGGTAAACCTTTTTTAAAAAGATTATTTAAAAAATTTCCAGTCTTTTCCATACAATAATTTGCTCGGGACATTTGGAATAAAATTAAGGAAATTAATTAATTAATTAATTAATAGATCGGTTCCAGATCAGATCCGAGCAGGCAACCTTCGATTCTAAAATACTATTCAGTGAATCATTCTTCAACTGATTATTAAAAAAATTCTAGTCTTTTCTAGACAATAATTTGCCCGGGACGTTTGGAATACGATTGGGGTAATTAATTAATCGATAGATCGGCTCCAGATCAGTTTCAGATCAGATCCGACCAGGCAACCTTCGATTCTAAAATACTCTTTGCTAAATCTGCCTCCAAATGATTATTTGAAAATTTGCCCATCTTTCCTAGACAATAATTTGCGCGGGATATTCGAAAGAAAATTGGTCAAATAGAGCACATTTCTCATCCTTTTTTTTTATCGACAAACGACTATGAGAATTTAATTTAATTAATCTCGATTTTTTTATGAAAAACTTCATCGATAGAAAAAGTATTAGAAAAAGAGAGGAGTTTTCTCTTTCCAGAACTACAATGGTGCGCTGATAATTGATATTTGATTTTTAAAGCCCTTAAAGGGAGAGAGTTAAATTCAAAAATTTGGAAAATATTCAGAACTTTGGTCCAATCAAAGTAATGGAGTGATGTGGAGCTGTTATTTTTGAAAAACAAGCTCAATATTTATATATTCACGATATATTCGATGCTACAATTTTTTTTTCCAGTAATCGATTTTTTTGGTCTTTTAATATTTTACCAATCCGAAGTGCCTTCGATATTGGCACAAGCACGTAGAAAATAAGAACCTCGATGAAATTGATTTCTCGCAATACCAGCCAACAACGCTTGAACGAATCTCTATGTATAAGACGATATGTCCTCGAGAAAAGGAGAAAGAGAGAGAGATAGAGAGAGAGAGAGAGAGAGAGAGAGAGAGAGAGAGAGAGAGAGAGAGAGAGAGAGGAAGGTACGATTTTCCTCATTCCGATCTTACTGTGTAAGATAAAGTGAAATGGTATGAGGGAAGGGAGGGTGAAAATGCGAGAGGAAGCGCAAGTCGTTCAGAAGAAGCTGAAAAGCCGTTTTGCGAATTTAACCGTGGGATTTCTCAGTATACTTATTTTTCTCTCTCCTTCTCACTCTCTCGAACTTACTTGTCTCTTGCTACGAAACGTTTGACGGGATTTTATATATATATTTTTTTTTGTGGACGGATGCTGCGATGCTTCTGATGGACTTGCGCTAGGGGTGGCAAAAGAGAAATGAAGACTTATAGTGCGATTTTCGTGAAGGGGGCGAGAGAGACCTCCGGAGTTACTCTCTCTTATTTTCTCCTTCATTTCGATATAGTAAACTTTGAAATATATTTAATATATATATATATAGCTTAGAGTGGCAATAGACTAACGTCAATTTTTCTTATTTTCAATCTCACCCTCAAAAAGATTTTTTTTGGGAATAAAATTCTTGCCGGAAATTTAACGAGAAAAAAAATATACAGAGCTCCAATTTGTATGCGTGAGAAAAAAATTAAATTTCGAAAGTCAGATCGTGCAAATTAAATTTTTTTTTTTAATTTGTAAATTTTTGTATTATTTGCAATTTTTGAAAATCATTAAAAATTCACAAATTAAAATTTATTTTTATTCGGAATTAAAATCTCAATGCAATTTTTTACAAATTTCATTTCAAATATTCATGGCGGAATAAAATGAAATAGAAAAATTAAAATAGTAACTCTCAGTCAAATATTATTCAACGAAATGCTTGTACATATAAAGATTGTTAATAAACAAAATAATTTAGTTGCCATCAAATAAAGTTTAATCAAAATATATATTGTTCATATTATTTTTTAATATAAAAATGTAATAGAATAATTATGTAATATTTTATATGTATATTTTTTTCTTCATCTCGGCTGACTTTATTAAATTGGACGTATGAGAAAATAATATTAAGAATTTTTTAATTCATTCAAACAATATAAATAATTATATAATTATTAATAATTAATATTAATAATGTTTTTTCACCGAAAAAATATAATTTGACGGTGAATCTTGCAATGAAGAAATTAAAGTCAATATATTTCCACTCTAATATATCTATATATACCATATATATTAGGGTGATTTTTTTCGACTTTTTTCATTTCTTTCACTTCCCACCCGAAATTTTGTTGCATACGTCTGAAAGAAAATTCCATGAAAATTACAGCCCTTAATATTAATATTAAGTACTTTCTCTCCGCGTGATAAGTTTTTCTATCTAAAACACACGTAAATCAAAAACTTTTTTCGTCAAAATTTTACCACTCCGCGCTTTTTTATGCCATCGCATTGATATTGGTCGCAATTTACGCAGAGTCGAACGATCTTCGAAAGTGTCCTCAACAGCGTAAGTGTAACTTACACCGGTGAGATGGTACAAGGTCACTTAAGTTGATTTTTACCCAGAATTCTTGTTTTTTCGCTGTTATCTCCGAAATGATTAACTTTGCCGAAAAAATGTAAAGGAAAATTTTGTTGAAAGTTTAATTTTCTACAAAAAAGGTCCTCTAGACCTAATTGCTAAAATTAATATTTCTTGAGATATTGAACCGTAACTTATTTGTGATATGAAAATTTTTATGGATTATCGCACCAAAAGTTTCAAATTGTTGATATTCCATGTCATATTACCACTGGTGATATGATATGTGATATGATATAGAATATCAACAATTCAAAACTTTTGGTTCGAAAAACTATACAAATTTTATACCATAAATAAGTTAAGGTTCAATATCTCAAGAAATATTTATTTTAGCAGTTAGGTCTAGAAGACGTTTTTTGTAGGGAATTGCATTTCCAACAAAATTTCTCTTTACAATTTTTCGGTTAACTCGATCATTTCGGAGATAACAGCAAAAAATTGAGAATTTTGGGTAAAAATCAACTTTAGGGACCCGTACCGTCTCACCAGTGTAAGTTACACTTACGCTGTTCAGGACACTTTCAAAGATCGTTCGATTGTACGTAAATTCCGACCAAAATCAATGTGATAGCATAAAAAACGGCGGGGTGGTAAAATTTGTACGAAAAAAGTGTTTCATTTACGTGTATTTTAGATGGAAAAACTTATCACGCGAGGGGAATGTACTTAATATCAATATTAAGGGCTGTAACTTTCAGGGACGTTTCTTTCAGACGTATACAGCAAAATTTCGGGTGGGGAGTGGAAGAAATAAAAAAGTAAAGAAAAAAAATCACCCTAATATATATATATATATATATCATATATACCATAATATACCCGTTACAAGGATAACGATGTGTGTATATATCGATTTATTCCCATTTTCAGGACCGATGGGACAGCAGTCTCCCTTTCAGCCATTCCTCCTTTCTTATGGCGCATATTATATACGTCCCTCGCACAAATTAGGGCTTATATATCAACGTATGATGTAATTTTATGTGACGATCATATACGTGACCCTTGGCCGCTATATTGTATCGCCCCCAAGAAGGAATGGTGATCGATATCATAGATAATATGATTTTACGCTAGTCTAATAATTTTCTTCCTTTCTTTTCTAGCTCAATTTTGGTCACGTTTTCATACCGGAAAATCTGGAGGTACCAAAACCACGAATTTTGCCGGAATTCTCGAGACTCGCTCACGGTTTGAGCAGCGGTAACATCAGTATATTGGACAGCAAGACCATTTACATACCGAATCTTCACTACGACGGGGCCGGACCGGATGCCTATTTTTGGGTCGGAAATGGATCCGAGCCCAATACCCTCGGAATCAAAGTACCAAACGAGATGGGAAGGTACCAAAAAATTGTCACAATTGTCAGATTACAAAAAAGATATAACCTACATTCCTCCTGAAAAGTTTGGAAACGCCAGTGAATATTTTTTGCCGCACTGGAACTTGCGTAACTCCGTCAAAAAAAAAAAGATATTCGAATTTTTGAGAGAGCGTTTTGATGGAAAGGAATTGCGCTTCATTTTGCTTTTTTAAAATGTTTTTTATGATTTTTTTTTCGACCCGTTATGCACTTTTGAAAGTGATCGTTTTTTGGCCTTTTTTCGACCATCGCGATTCGGGCGCATAACTTGAGGACATTTTTTTTGTCTTCTTATCTGCGGTAAATTTCAAAGAGTTAGCAGACGCTCCATTTTCGTTCAATGGAAATTTTCATACAATTTTTTATCGCAAAGTTATTTCACTTTTGGCTAAAAAAGATAAATTTTGAAAGATACAACGTTACTTAAAAACTGTAGAGTTTAAGAGAAAATGTCAAGTGTGAAAAAAGTAGCGTAGGTGTATACGGAATCGCTTGGAATTATTTCAGAATTTTCCTATGATTTTTTTTCTTCTATTTTCGCTCGAAACTCTGATGATGACGTCCTAGCAAAAAATTATATCTGATTGAAATTTCCGTACTTTGTGATACAATACAAATCTGAAAATATTCAGCAACATTTGACATGCTATACACAAACAATTATCAATAATAATATTGCCCAAAAGTTATTAATAATTTTTTTGAACAATTGTTTAAACAATTTGTTGTTGGCAATATTATTATTGATGAACAATGATCAATAATTATTATTATTGATCATAATTGTAGTTTATAGCATGCCAAATGTTGCTGAATTTTTTCAGATTTTTATTGTATCACGAAGGACGGAAATTTCAATCAGATACAATTTTTCACTGGGACGTCTCATCAGAGTTTCGAGTAAAAATAGTTAAAAAAAAAAAAAATTCTGAAATAATTCCAGGCGATTCCGTATACACCTACGCTACTTTTTTCACACTTGACATTTTCTCTTAAACTCTACAGTTTTTAAGTAACGTTGTATCTTTCAAAATTTATCTTTTTTAGCCAAAAGTGAAATAACTTTGCAAGAAAAAATCGTACGAGAATTTTCATGAAACGAAAATGGAGCGTCTGCTAACCCTTTCAAATGTACCGCAGATAAAAAAGACAAAAAAAAAACGTCCTCAAGTTGTGCGCCCAATTTGCGATAGTCGAAGAAATGCCAAAAAACAGTCACGTTCAAAAGTGCGTACCGGATCGAAAAAAAATCATAAGAAATATTTAAAAAAAAAGCAAAATAAAGCTGAATTCCTTCCGGTCAAAGAGCTTTTTTTAAAATTCGATTATCTTTTTTTTACGGAGTTATGCAACGTCTAATGCGGCAAGAAATATTGACTGGTGTTTCCAAACTTTTGAGCGGGAGTGTATATGGAAAATACCGTTTACGGCGTTCATCATAATAAATAATGAATTTCTTATTCATCTGATATTTATATTGAAATGCAGCCTGAAGAAATTACGGGGCTATCAGGGCGAGGACATCGAGATCGTTTTACCGGGCAATTTGACCGTCAACGACATCGAATGGTTGGCGGTATGGTGCGTCCAGTACAAGCACAATTTTGGACATGTCCTCATACCAAAAGACCTGGACGTGCCTCCCGCACTTGGCCAAACAAAAATAACCGTGAGTCATGGTACTTTTTCGATCCATTTCAATTTGCAATCGCGAATCACCTAAAAAATCTGTAATCTCTGATTGTTAATTTGGAAAAAGCCGCCTTGGTGGTACAATCCAGTGAGTATTTGTTTATAAACACTTTTCTACCGAAATTCAAATTCATGGTCTTTCCAAAAATTTGAAAAAAAATCGATTTCTCGAAATGACCAAACTTCTATTGTCGTCAAAAAAGTATTTCGAAAATTAAGGGGGATCAAGAAGCACCTCTTTGAGATGAATTTCCGTGGCTTTAATGAGGTTTTTTGTCATTATTTGTTTTGAAGACAATGAGTCCACCCGTTGCGCCACCACCGACGAGGCTCGAATTGAGCAACTGCAAGGAAATGATGGACGGTCAAGTTCAGGTACAATGGGAGGTCAGCGGTGACGACGTACAGATACGTCTTTCAGGGAAAGTGAAGGATGATCACTGGGTCGGTTTTGGTCTGTCAGGACGGGAGGGCGAAGCCCGAATGTTGGGCGGTGACATCGTTGTCGCGGCGTACAATACAAAAACCAACAAATTCATCGCCGACGATTACTACATGTCGGATTATGCACAGTGCGACGGTAAAAAGGGAGTCTGTCCTGACGAACGTATCGGCGGACGAAACGACGTGATTCTGCTGAACGGACAAAGGAAAAATGGCGTCACAACAGGTTTGCTGGATTTTTTTAGTTCCTCCAACTTCCGGGAACTCTTTAGATTCGTCCTTAGATTCGTTCAATATCAGAGGCCATCAATCAATTCCAAAAAGATAAAAATTGAAGACCAAATTTGGCTCAAGTAGAGGAGCCAAAAACGTAAAGACCCCCAAAAAACGTGTGCTGAACTTTGAACTGGCAGAATTCTCTCATATCGTTCCCTTGTCACCAGAGTTGTAAATAATGCCAACGAAGATTGAGTTGTTGATAATGCATTACTTTGATAATGCATTGATATTGATTACCTATTACACTGCATAATGTGGAATGGATAAGTGTACCATTACAAAATACAAAAGTAATGTGCAATGAATGCGTGTGCCATTACAAATAAAAAAGTAATGTGTAATAGATGCATGTGCCATTACAAATAAAAAAAGTAATGTGTAATGGGTGCGTGTTCCTTTACAAATAAAAAAGTAATGTGTAATGAATGCATGTCCCATTACAAATAAAAAAGTAATGTGTAATGGATGCATGTGCCACTACGAATAAAAAAAATAATTTGCAGTGGAGAATATTCTCCATTACAAATAGAAAAATTGCCGTGCTCGTATTAGAAACTTGCACATTGCTGTCTTATTTCGCTCACTAAAAGTTCATCCACAATTATCACAAATGATCCATAAAGTAAAAAAATGTAAACAAAAAAACAGAAAGTTCATCGTTAAATATAAAGTACGAAAATGTACTCAACCCCAAAAATTATCCAACTTTACATTGAACTTGCTTTTACACGCGGTTACCCATAATTATCAGCAATCTAATAAAAATTACAAGTTACTGATACAAAATTTGTCGCTTTATCGAATCCCTAAATTATGTGCATGTTCTTTTTTTTTTAACTTTACGGATCATTTGTGATAATTGTGGATGAACGAAGTGAGCGAAATAAAATAATGAGACAGCAATGTGCAAGTTTCTAATACGAGCACGGCAATTTTTCTATTTGTAATGGAATATTCTCCACAGCAAATGACTTTTTTTTTAAATTGTAATTTGTAATGGAACGTGCATACATTACACACTACTTTTTTATTTGTAATGGAACACGCATCCATTACACAGTACTTTTTTTTATTTGTAATGGGACATGCATCTATTACAGATGACTTTTTTTATTTGTAATGGAACACGCATCCATTACACATTACTTTTTTAATTTGTAATGGCGCATGCATCCATTACACATTACTTTTTTTATTTGGAATGGGACATGCATCCATTACACATTACTTTTTTATTTGTAATGGAACACCCATCCATTGTACATTGCTTTTGTAATTTGTAATGGAAAACTTGTCCAATACAAATTGTTTAAAAATAATGGGGAATGCATTACTTTTATATTACTATTTTCACAACTTTGCTTGTAACTAAAGGTTGAAAATATTATTGAAAAAATATTTACGGATATTCGTGACACTTTCAGTGGAATATCGACGTCCGATGAGGACCAACGAACCGCTGCTGGATCGAATGATACCAGAAACTGAGACCAGCGTGATCGCGGCGATCGGCCCGTTGAATTCTTTGGGGGAGGCAAATTCGCACAATGCATTCGACAAAACGAGCGAGGACATACGCATCGATTTTACATCGAGAAACGTTCACGAATGCCTGAACTCGCTGTACAATTTGCCGGAAAAGCATAAACTTGCTGCTTGGCCAAACGCAGTGATAACCGAGGGTGACAGTTTCAACGTTAGAATCGGTCCTACCGGCGGTGACAGAGGATATACTCGTATAACCGGTAAGGGTCGATGACAATTCTGAGCTACAATGATTAAGAAACATCCAGTCAACTTTCGCTTCTCTCTAGAAGAAACGAAAAATGCTGAACTGAAGTTGTGGGATCTAGATGAGGCATTCCATGCCATTTCGACGTGGGTCTGACCCTTGACCTCTCGGATTGGGCCCGCGATTTTTTATTTAATTGTTCCGACTTTAAAAGGCACTCAGTTTTTTTTTTATAGATTTTTTAGACTTGATTTGAATTTACGACAATTTTTTAAACAAATTTTATTGATCGACACAATTTAAAAATCTGAACAAATTATGAAAAATCGTGTGCCAGATATCAAATTTTTTGAGCTTGGAGCCGGAGTGGGGAGATTTTTCCTTCTTACTATTTTCAAGCTTTTTCCGAAACCAAAAACGTTAAAAAAAATTAGAAGCGGGAGTCATTTTACTATGGATGATTGCTGAAACACTTTCATATGTCATATTGGATTTTTGAAAAATTATTCAGATTTTTCGGAACCATTTATTAGCAAAATAATTTTTTTTTTAAATCTGGTGTGACATATGAAAATGTTTCAGCAACCATTCATAGTAAAATAACTCCCGCTTCTATTTTAACGTTTTTTTTTTCGGAAAAAGCTCGAAAATAGTAAGAAGCAAAAATCTTCCCACTCCGGCTCTGAGCTAAAAAATTTTGATATTTGACACACGATTATTCAGAATTTTTTCAGATTTTTAAATTGTGTCGATCAATAAAATCGTTTCAAAAAATTGTAGAAAATTCAAATTGAATCTGAAAACTCTAAAAAAAAAAAACTGAATGCCTTTCAAAGTGAGAACAATCGTATGAAAAATGGCGGGCGTAATGCAAGAGGTCAGACCCAGATCGAAATTCTCCTTCTGCTCTTAAAATTCTACTTTTTCCATTTTATGGCGCTTCGAGGCCAAAAATTGTCGGGGGCAAAATGTCTGGTTTGCCATTTTTATATTACATATTTTTCCTACAATCTTTAATTATTTTTTCCACGCGACCAGGAATTGTTCGTCAAAAGGGTAATTTCTATTTTTGAAACTTTTGGCCCAACGTTTCAACCGGATTGTTGATAATTGAAATTGTTTTTTGTCCTTTTGCCGAGCAGGTAGTCCATCTTGGGGAATAGCATGGTACATCAATGATCTGCTCATACCGCAATTGACGGTCGAGCGTGGTCAAACTTACACGTTCGTTGTCGAGGGTGGAAATGATCCGACGAAAGTATCGAGATATCATCCGTTTTACATAACGAGCAGTCCCGAGGGTGGTTACGCCCAGAAGACCGAGAGTCAGCAGATGCAGCAGAAGGTATACGCTGGTGTTGACTTCGACTCCGAGGGTTATCCATTTCCAACGGCGGTCGGACGTTACTGCGAGTGGGTCCACAAGACCATCGACATGAGCACCGATTCCGAGACTTTCGAGAACTTCTTCGAGACCCTTCGTCTCGATTGCGATCAGGGTGAACCGGCCAAGCTCGTTTGGACTGTCGCCGAGGATACTCCCGATCTCGTTTACTATCAAGTAAGTTCATTGAGATGGTTAGTGATAGTCGGAGATCAGTGATCGATAATATCGATTTTTTCGTCAACGATATTGATTCTATTAACCATTTTTTTCGAAAAATTAATAATTAGTCAAAAAAATAGTAATACTTTTTTATAAAAATTCGAAATTAGCGGAAAAATATTAATAATTTTTCTAAAAAATCAGTATTCAGCGAAAAAATATTTCTAATTTTTCCAAAAAAATTAGTAATTAGCGAAAAAATATTACCAAGTTTATTTCTAAATATAATAATTGATAAGGAAAATATTACTAATTAATTTTAAAAAAATCGTCATTTGTGGAAAAATATTGTGTATATTTACGTATTTGTGTGTACGGATTGAGTCATGGTTATAAGCTCAAACAACTCTATTAAAAAAGTTGTTTTATTTTTCATAATAACTAGATCTTTTGAATATTTCACACATTAGTATTTATTGTATCGAATGTCATACGATATCACATAAGTTATTATTAATACGAATATTTAATCAGTACTTATTAAAAAATGCATTAGTCATTTTTTTTAATTTATTACTTTTTCCAAAATTAATACAACCTTTCTCCACAAATTATTGATTTTTTTCGATATTTAGCAATATCTTCCTCGCCAATTACTGATTCTCGGAAAAAATTAGTTATATTTTATCGTTAATTATTCATTTTTTGGAAAAATCAGAAATATTTTGTCACTAATTACTTATTTATTAGAAAAATTACTAATATTTTGTCACTAATTACTAATTTTTTAGAAAAATTAGTCATATTCTTTTGCTAATATAAATTTTTCGAAAAAATTAGATAATAAAAATAGATTTTTTTCGCCGATCACTGTAAAGATAGTGAGATAGTTTCGTACCATCAGGCAATTATTTTTGATTTTCGCAAAAAAATTCATTATGTTTTACATGCGCGGACAGTCAGGGAAGTAAAAGTTTAAGAACTTTTTTCTTTCTCAATTTTATAGTAGCCGAAGTTTTTAGAAATTTTTTAGATTCCAAATTAACGGTGTTTTTCAAGTATAAAAGATTTGTTGGAATATCACTCCGGAACCGTAATATTACGGATCTGTTCTTAATGAGTTTTTTTCTTCATTTTGTTCAGTTTTTTACATGAGAATTCGTTGTACAAGTTTTTTTCGTGAATATTGATTTAATAGCAAACCGTATCTGTCGAGCTATTAGAGATAATCTTTCATTTAGCTTTGAATTCATAGAAATTTTTTTTTTTAGTTTTTCCTCGC